>JANRMT010062791.1:32164245-32221124 GCA_026402145.1 Polypterus bichir lapradei
GAATAAGAAATCAGGAAGGGGGCAAATAGTTTTTCACACCACTGTATACAGTAACATATGAGCTGTTTGTTTACTGGTATTTAGAGTTCTACTTTATCTTGGCACAGATAACTTTATAATAGCAAGTATTTAAAGATGACGTCTGCTGTTGTGTAGGGTTGTTGCTTTGTTGTTGGTCTGGGTACTTCATGTGTTGGAGTCCACTCTTTCTCTTTGATGCATTATCATTGTCAGTGTTGTGTTGCTGTTTCCTCAGCTTGCCCTCTGCTGTCTTTTGCCACTTCATAGGGAAATTGTATTACTCATTCTCCCCCAAGACATTAGATGCTGAAGTTCCTTTCCTTTTGTAATTGCTGCTCCTACGCAGATAGGGATCAGTGCTTAGCTTGGCTTGGTTCTCAGACTCACAAAGAGAAGAGTTTGTTGGTTTTGGTTCTTAATGGAAGGGTGGCCCATAGCTTTTAAGTTCAGAGATCAGGATTCAGATGTTTTCAGATGTTTTTGGAGAATTGTCCCCTCTCTGAGAGAATCCCAGACAGGGTGTCCCAGTAGAACCCCTGAACTTTTCTTAACCTGCCATTTTCTCCTTCTATTCCTTCTCACTTACTTTGGGTGATGGAATGCATGTGGTTTCAAAGAGACGTTGAACCTTCTCCTGATTAGATTAAAGTCATTTCCATTTACAAAATCAGTGTCTTTTCATAGGCGAGGTCTTCTGTCCATCTTACTTGTCACTCTTTGAATTATAGGTCTTTGTACTTGCTTGAGTGCATTTTGCGTCTTCTGGCTCAAGAAAGCCTCTAGAGAAATGTCAGTGCAATTCTGATTTACACCTTTCTTATCACATGAAGTCCAGGCAGATCCTGGTACAAGCTGGTGTTCATTTAGTTTGGAATGGAAGTGGGGAAAGGCGTAGTTGGAAGCCTGCATCCCTGTTAAATCTGTTTTCTTAACTTGGTTCTACAATGTTTTTGTTAACATTTAAAAATTGAGGCTTCTTCACTAAAATTTCACAATGTCCTAGGCTGGTTGAATTTTATATTTCATGATTTATTTTTTGTGGTGTTGTGATGGTCTGAGTTTGCTCCAGCAGTCTGACATAACTTACAACTGTGTAGCAGTGCTACTATGAATTAAAACTGCATCTCCCAGCAGTCCCTGCAGGGGCTGTTGGGGTCAAAGGAGGTCAGAGGGGTTTAAAAGGAGGGCAGGTGTCCAAGTGAAAAAAGTGTTTTTTTTTGTTGTATTTTGTGTTTCGTTTACCTGTCGGACTGCCTTCTGTCAATTAAGCCATATTTAGTTGCTGTGTCCTGAATTGTATTCGTTGTTGGGGTCTGGATCGTCTGTCTACCTGTGCACTGGGGACTGATTGTGGATTCACAGCTTTCCCGCAAGTATAGGAGTGCTCCTGAACCATCCGTCCGTCTTCACCCTTACAGTGTCTACCGGTAGGACTGTTTTTTCATTCCCTTACAACATACAGATCTCTGAACTTACTCTCGTCATCTCTCATTACATCCGATGTTGTATTCCATGGACTTTGCTGTGTGGAGTTGTGTTTTTGTGTTTAATGTAATATCGCCGTAGGGGTTCTGGGGTGGTATTATTTATATTATTTAAATTCATTATATTCTTTAATTGTTGTTAGTTCCCAGTGTGCTTTATTTTGTCTCTGTTTGTGAGTGTGTGCGGGTCGGGCCAAGACTGGGAGCGTCCCTGGGATCCTCTATAAAAATAAATAAATCACCGTCATCTTCTTAGCGGCATCGGACCGCTACAACTGGAAATGTCAATAACATAACCTGGATGAACCATGCAATGAGGACACAACCCATCAAGTGTAAGGTGCAAAGTGCTCCAGTGCTTTTATTGTCACAATCTAAACAGGGATTCAAAACTCCAAAGTGCAAAAAGTGTTGTGCTTTAATTAATATTAAATAGTCAATAAATAATCCATTAAAAAAGTGTCCAGTGGATGTTAAAAGTCACAATAAATTAGTTAAAATTCACCTTGACAGGTAAATGTTTTTTGTGTCTCTTCCTACAACCTTTTTTCCTTTCCTCATTAGGACCCTGGGTACCCCATGGATACAACTTGTCACATCCCCTCAATCCGCTATCTCCATCAGGCCCCATCCTCTCTCACTCTCACCAGCTCTGCTTATTTGGCCCTGAAGCTGCCGAGAGTGCCGTCACCTCTCGGAGCTACTCCTGTCCTCCACCCTACTCTGTGTAAACTGTTAAGCAGTGTGTTGCTGCCCAAATAATCTTCCTTCATTTACTGTATCCCCATCTCAGTGATTGTTTTATTTTCTCTCTTTCTTTCCTATTCTGTTCTCTTTCAATCCTCCTCTGCCCTGCTCAGGCTCTGTTTTATCCACCTGTGGATGCAATTCACGGAGTCCTGATGTGGAACAGCTGACAATTAAGCAGTCAGTGCGCCTCTACGCTGAATGCCTTGCAACTGCCCAGCTCCCCTGCCATACATGCACCCACAAAGACCAAGTCACACTGGGTTTTTTTTATCTTTTTTTTAAACGTACAAAATGCAAAACTTTTCTTCACTTAGTTATGATGTTCCCATGACCATTAATTTGAATTAGCAGGTTAAAAAGTTGTTTGTTATGCAAAATGTATAAGGAATAAATCAATTTGGTACATTCACTTTTAAGGTGGCGTGTTAACTTTTGAAGAGTAAAGGTGATTGAATTCATTAAACTATAAAACCATAATATTGAGAATTATAGATAAATCATGATAATGTATATTTTGGAAGTAGAAATGAAAAGAGTGTTGATTTCTTCATTTTCTGTCTGCTTTCATAGGGTAAATTTTACAGTAACAAAATACTGGAATGACAACCTCTGAAAGTCCAAAGGCGATTTGAAAAGTGCCATGTCTTAAGTCACTTCCTAGTCTAAACCAAATATGAGACAAGGACCTTCCTAGAAGATATCTTAGCCAGGTGTCTTAATCATCTCATTTCAAAAACTCCCCATTTCAGAAAGCCCCTCTTACAGAACATATCCTCCCAAGGTGTTCCTCTAAATTCAAAGAAGAAGCATCTCTACTTTGAAATCACTTAGCTGGACACCCTATCTCAGATCCTTACATCAGCAGTTGTATGATATGTTTTTGAGGCTAGTCTAGTGCCCGATCTTTCCAGCAAAGTCACTGCAATGACGAAAATAACCACTCTATGGCTGACTCACTAGATGCGTATTTCTTTAGGGAACTGCAATTATGTGGTCTGTCTTTTCATTTCTGCTGGGGTAGCAAGTCTAATAACTTCTCCATTATAAGACTCTTCTTTTTTTGGCACCAGCAGTGTTTGAACACATTTCATTCAATGTCACTCTGCTTTCATTTTGGCAGTCTTACTGTTTATTAGTTTCTAAAAGAATGACAATCTTGCATTTTTTTTCAAATAAGAAGGACTGCATTGCATTTATTGTTTTATCTTGATTTATAAAAAAGTGCCAAACTGTAAAAATATACAAAGAACCATACGTAAAATTAAATGATGCCTTTTCAAGATGATTATGAGGGAAATACTAATATCGATATATCACCTCTTTTTCTAAACACACTTGAAGTGGGGGCTAAGGCCAGTTCTGATGGCAAGGAACGCAAAGCAAAATGAACCCTGCATGGGGAGCCATTCCTTCACTTGTCATTCTCACTTATATGGTGTGTAAAACACAAGAAAAAGGCAGAAAAAAGAGCTGGGGATCCACCCCATACATTGTACACAAACAGGCAATGAAATCAATAGCTCCAGAGAACTGTCTGGTTCAGCATCCAAACAGGGACAACATAGGAAGGGTAGGTGCTAGGCTTTTATAGTTGCAGTGGAAGAAGAGGCGGGTCTATGAGGTTCAAAACCGGAAGTGAGGTTGGTGGGAGGCTAGGAAGGGAGTGCAAGAGTAGTTTTAAGCAGGTTTCTGGTCAGGTGATCTGCAGAAGAGGAAGAAAACAGGTTAGTGCAATTCGTTAGTCCCTGCCCTTGTTTTCCACCCTCAGTTAAGCCCTTAGCCTGCCTTCCAAGCACACATGTGTGACATGTGTCAGTGTAGTGCTGCCAGCTAACCTGACACATATCTTTGGGTTGTAAGAACAAACTGTTTCACTGTAGAGATAACCTAAACAGATACAGGAGGGATATCCAAAATGATCACAGATGTTGAAATTTAAACTTAATATTTATATTAAGCTGTACAAGCTTATTATCCATTATAACAGTGTTTCTCAACCTTTTTGGTGTTGTGACAACCTTCATACCATATGTGTCTTCGCAACCCACCAAGAGGAGGCGTATCCCAGCAAATCGAGCATATATGATCATATGAGCTGCAACCCACTGTATTTCACTTCCAATGTAAACAACAATAACTTGTAAGCCATTGACAGAAACATTTTTCAAAGACAAGGCTGGCGTGTATCTTTTGCTTCCCCAGCAACTCACATGGATGCTTATATGGATGTTACAGTGATAAATTACACTTTGTCATTATGAAGTTCAGATATACTAATCCAAACATCCTCTGAAAACATGTTGTACAAAAATGCTTCTTGGTGACTTTATTCCTTGTGGAGAAATGAGGACAAGACAGTAATTTCTTGTCTTAACTTGTTTAACAAGGTTAAACAAAAAGGCATAATGAAAAATAAAGATTGGGACTCAGACATTGTTCCCAAAACAAGGTTCCCTAGCAGACTAGTGAAGCTTCAGCATATGCGAGTTTCAGAATGAACATCGACTTCTGGCTATTTCATTGCTTGTATAGGAAATGTCCATTAAATAGCAGGACTTCCAGGATGATCCATAAGTGAGGTAGTTAGTCTTCCATTGGCTTCTCCCCCATTCTTGTGCTGGATGAGGAAGACAGGTGCTTCAGCATAGTCAGTACCTTTTGTGTTCTCTTGTGTGAAGCTCCAGACGCACTCCTGCAATGCATGTGCATAAAAGTCTTTTTTTATGCTTTCTTGACTTTCTTTGAGAAATGTGTACAGCCTGCATGCTACCATTTTAGATACCGTACGTGAAAAATGATTAATTTTCAGTACTTTTTTCCATTCTTTAAAAGATGCAATTTTTTGCAAATGATATATAATGAGCTCCAAAATAACTAAGTGATAACTTATTTGTTCTGAAATTTTGGATCAAGTCTAGTGAGTAAGATTTGAAGTCCAAAATACATTAATCTACCAATAATTCACTTTTTTCAACATGTGGGACCACAAAGGCATACTGGTTTCATAAATAAATATATAACAAGGTATGGTTGTCAGTTGCATGAGCCCTTGAAAGGAAAATTAGTCGCATTGCAATAACACACATTATTTCTTATTTTGTATTTAGTGTAAGTTCTAAGCCCACACTAAGGATTACATTTTTGAATTTTAAATACACTGCATCATAGTATAATCTTCTAAAGAAAAAGTTTTTTTTCTTCTTAATGTGTAGTTGACTAAAGCATAGATCAGACTGGATGTTAGTGATTATTGCAGAGTATACACAATTGGGATTCTAGGCAATTATTACTGCAGTTTACAAGAAAAATGCTGGTGGACTGTACTGTAATAAATAAATCTTGTCATCCATGAATTACCTGAACCCATTTATTACAATTTGGCATTGTCAGGAATGGAACTGAAGCAGTATCGGGTGCAAAGCAGGAACCTACCTTGTGCATCATAGGGCAATGTCACACAAACACACCCACACTCAGTCATGTAGGGTCAGGGTCGGATCTATAATTAATTTAAACTGCACATCTTTAGGTTGTGAAAGAGAAAACTTGCAAATGAGATTCTGGAACTCAGCAGCAGCACTATACATGGTATCAGAAAAAATAAATTCACACCAGTGTACAGAAGTAGATGGCAAGCAACTTAAAAAAATCACTTTCTTAACTTAATAGTTAGCACAATGGAAATGATTAGTAGTTAGAATCCAAGGCTTCCTTAATGAATTCTCTGGAAATGTTTTTCAATCAATCAATATTTTTAAACAGCATCTAACATTAAGTTGATTGTCTCCTTTGAATTGGCCCAGTGTGGGAGTGAGCTTGATCGAGCCCATTGATGAGGACTTGCTTTATCATTCATTATTTAACACATTTCAGCTCTGAACTGGGTGTTATTATCAGTATTCAATATGTAAGGGAGAAGCCAACCTATAATTTTCTAGGCATAGCAAAAAAAAAGCTTTCAAATAAAAAAAACTACAGTATCCCAGTTTATTAAAAAAAAATTGGATTAGGCACCAGACACTTAATATCTATGGTTGATAAATTGCAATGATTGTCTTGTGCAAGTTCTCATTCCCACTGTGAATCCTATCTTTGCTTAGTCAAATGATGAATTTAATTATGTAAAGCAGATTTCATCCACACAATGCTACAACTCAAATAAAATCATAACCCCAAATATATAGGACACCAAAAAAATCCTTTCCATCCATTATCCAACCCGCTATATCCCAACTACAGGGTCACGGGGGTCTGCTGGAGCCAATCCCAGCCAACACAGAGCGCAAGACAGGAAACAAACCCTGGGCAGGGCACCAGCCCACCACAGAAAATCCTTTCCAATATCTTGAAATTAATTTTACATTATCTTGAAATTAAATATACGTAATTGAAACTCATCTATTTCAAGAGAACCTAAATATACCTGATATCTTGAAACAATTGGTCAAATCTGAGATATAGTGGGGGAAATAAGCAGTAGTAGTAGTAATTTATTTATATAGCGCCCTTCACAGACAAAAGGTCACAGAGTGCTGAACATCAAATACAGTATATAACAGTTAAAACAAAACATAAACAATAAAAATAATAAATAAACAAACAAACAGGAACTATCCAGCACTGATTAAAGGCCTGTTTAAAAAGAAATATTTTGAGTTGTTTTTTTAAAGAATCAACAGACTCAGCTGCACGCAGACTATAAGGCAGGCTATTCCATAGTCTTGGTGCCACAGACTGAAAGGCACAATCCCCATGGGTTTTTAGCCGAGTGCGGGGGACAACTAGAAGGCCCTGTTGCCCAGATCTAAGAGTCTGACAAGCTGTATAGCGTTGGAACAGACTGGTTAGGTACTCAGGAGCTTGTCCATGCAAAACTCTGAAATTAAGTACCAAAACTTTAAAATGAATTCTGTAAAACACTGGGAGCCAGTGTAATGTGTGCAGAATCGGAGTGATGTGATCATTCTGGCTAGCGCGAGTTAGGAGCCTGGCAACTGCATTTTGGAGTAACTGAAGATGTGAAAGAGAGAACTTGCTCAAACCTGTATAAAGAGCATTGCAGTAATCAAGTAGTGAGGAAATAAAAGAATGAAAAGCATCTCCAATTCTGACTTTGAAACAGCATTTCTTAGTTTAGAAAGATTTCTTAAATGAAAGGCTGATCTTACATATTCATCAAGCATCAGGGACTGATGAAGAATAACCCCAAGGTTACGTAAACTCAACCTAATAAAAGGAGAGACAGATGATAATTTTAAAATAATCTCAGAATGAAGAACAGGAGGAACAACAATTAGTACCTCAGTTTTTCCTGAATTCAACTGCAGGTAATTACTACTGAGCCAGTCATTAACCTGAGACGGACAATCAACCAATGTGACCAAAGTATTAACTTGATTAGGTTTAAATGAAAAATAAAGCTGTAAATCATCTGCATAGAGGTGATACGAGATATCCTTAAAAGAGTTAAGAATCTGTGATAGGGGAAGAATATATAAAGAGAAAAGTACAGGTCTAAGAATCGAGCCCTGTGACACTCCACATGTCAAAGGAGCAGAGTCGGATGAAAAGCCAGCCACACCGACTGAGAAACTCCTGTTCGACAAATAAGAGGAGAACCAGTCCAAAGCAGAGCCAGAGACACCTAACAGCTGTAATCTATTAAGATTCGATGGTCCACCGTATCAAAAGCTGCAGTAAGATCTAACAGTACAAGCAAAGAGCACTGGCCTGTATCAGCAGCAATTAAAAGATCATTAAAAACTTTTAGAAGAACTGTTTCTGTAGAATGCTGCCTCCAAAAAAACAGATCAAAGAACCGCTGCTCCTCTAAGAAGACACAAAGTTGCTGTTCAACCACCTTTTCCAAAACTTTGGCAATAAAAGGCAGTTTTGAAATTGGCCTGTAATTACTCAGAATAGAGGGATCAGAATTCGATTTTTCAACAGCGGTTGAATTACAGCATGTTTAAAATACGATGGAACCACACAGATCTCAAGGAGCAATTTATGATATTCAAAAGGCACGGACCTATACAACTCAAAGATTTTAACATTAATGACGTTGGAAACAGGTCAGAAGGACATGATGAAGGTTTCATCTTCCTGAGCAAGTCAGAAAGATCAGAGAGTGAAACTTCTGAGAACACAAAAGACTGAGAACATGAGTGAATGAGATCACTAGGTAAGACAGCTGGAACAATACTGTATTAGCCCGAACAACATTAACCTTGCCAATTAAAAAATGTAAGAAAATTATTACAGTCACTATCAGAAAAAAACTGAGTAACAGATTGAGATGGAAAAATAATTTTGAATAGTATCAAATAGCACTTTGGGATTACGCTTGTGAGTCTGAATAAGATTAAAAAAATAAGTTGTTCTAGCATCCCTAGCCAATGAATTAAAAGAAGTAAGTAAATCCTTTAAGTGAGAACGATGAACTTCCAGATTAGTCGACTTCCATAGGTGCTCCACTTTTCAACAGGGACGCCTGAGATTACAAATGGAGTCATTCATCCAAGGATGTCAGGGAAAAGATTGTAGACCTGCCCAAGGCTTGAATGGGCTACAAGACCATCAGCAAGAAGCTTGGTGAAAAGGTAACAACTGTTAGTGCAATTATTCGGAAATTGAAGGAATATATAATCACCCTCAATCGCTCTTTTAGTGAAGGAATTTAGTTCACTATAGTGAGCTTGATAAAGTTCAGTGGTATAGGCCTTTGAGGGATGTACTATATTACATCTAATATTGTTTATTTTTTGATTAAAGAATTCTGCAAAAGCTTCTCATGTTTCCCTTATATTCATGGGGCAATCTGCTGAGTGAGTTGGGTTTAGAAGATGATCAATAGTAGAAAATAAAACTCTTCGATTTACTGCATTTTCATTTATAATTTTAGAAAAATAGGACTGCCTTTCTAGTCAGACTGCTTTGCTGTATTCAGTAATATGCGTGAACTGTTACAATTTAGTTTTCCTTCATTTAAGCTGCATTATGTCCTCTTAAGTGTAGACAGAGCATAGTTTTTTGATGCTGGTGAATTTTTTAACAATTTTTTCTAGTCAATTACAGCTCTCACCTTAGCATTAAAATTGTCCACCTTACTAGTTATATTGTTGTCTGTATTAGGACAAACAATACTCTCAGACTTGTCACGCATAATATTAGCAAACCTAGACGATGCTGTGGCATCAAAATAATGTTTTCTAACAATATGTTGCTTTTTAGTTCCAGTCTCCCATATTTCTACATTAAATTCAGAAATGGCCAGAATTAGTGATGTGTATAATCTGCCTCACTTTAATGTCTAACCCTTTTGAGATTACATGCTGACTAAGGTCAAAAGAATGCAGGAAATTAATAAATTCCTTTGCTTTAGGGTCAGACTGGATATCAATATGAAATTTGAAGTCGTCTACTATTAGGAACCTGTCATATTTCGTTATTGTTATATACTAAATCTGAAAATTCATTGATAAAAGATGCATTATATTTAGGAGGTCAAGTACCAAAGTACCAAAACTGGCATTTTTACAGCTTAACCGGTTCGAGAAAATACTTGCTAGACCGCTGCTACTTTTACCTTGGTGAACAGTGTGAGCAAAATTATAATTCGGAGATGCTGCTTTAATTAATACAGCAGCACCATCACTACTAAGCCATGTTTCACTCAGTGTTAAAAAGTCTATATTTCTATTACTAATAAGATCATTAACGTAAAATATTGTGGTTAACGCTCTTATATTAAGCAACACCATACCGAGGGTCTTAGAAGATCACAGCTAAATCGAAGTTTTCCGACAGCTTGAGACGGTAGCCAAGTAACCCACATTTATACCAGTTTGTCTGTACCTTTTTTCCAAATTATGATTAGTAACTATAGTGCTAATATAGTGTACATCCACATGTAAACCAACTGCAACTGCAAAACGTAATCATGACTTCCAATCTGGGTGTCATGAAGTAGTAATATCATTCATTCTCAAATGCAAACTCTCACTCCCAGTTGCGGGTAGGTGTAGGACACTCTGTGAATAATTCTCCAGGACAAATTCTTAACCTACTGTGACGTCTAGTGCAATTCCTAGTAGTAACTCTAAGACACTTGAAAAATATGAATCCTAGTCAAGGATTATTTGAACCATCTGACATTTTTCTTTTTTTGAGCTTCCCATTGGCTACTTAGAAAAATGTTTAGCATAAACCAAAAAATGTATGTGTTTGATTGTTTTTGTTTTGGCCCTGTTTAAGCCCTGTATTTTTTACCAGAGGACCACTGTAATTTTAGTTCCATCTGAATCACATATGTCAATAACTTTTTACAAACTGAGTGTTCACATCTGAGTAAAGATTACAGAGCCTTTTACCTTTCATAAAAACTATGTAAAAAATAACTTTAGGTTAAACTTTTTCCAGGTTAACTGACATGTCAGTAAAATTCTAGCATTTGAATGATTTGGATGAAGAGTGTAAACAGTACTCGGAAATGATAAGTGCGTAAAAGTCAAAAACCTAAAATGTTACATTTTTACTTTCACTGAAGTCAGAAGAATTTCAGTTAAAAATAGTTGAGTAAATCTAAAAAAGTGTCTGTTTTCAAAAGTACTCAAGTACCAAACGTAAAAGTGCTTTTATAATGAGAAGGTGCAAGGCATTGTCTAGACAACACAATACATTTATTTTATGTTTAAACAAGAATTACGCAATATTTTTTGATACAGAAATACACTCCAGAGTAATGAATATTGCAAATACATTCATGCCTTTGATCAATTCGTAACTGTATTCCGTGTCACGGTGATGACTGGAGACTTGTATTAGTGAGTTTGGATGTGATTTACAGGATACCTGGCAGTAGTAGATAAGGGAGAAGAAGAAGAATAAAATAAAAAATATTTATATTTTTAATTCACTATATTTTCCCACAAATGTAAGCATTAAATCAACTTGCCTTAATATTACACTACAATAATTCAACTTCAATGAAACATAATAAAATAGCAATTAGAAATCCGAGAGTCAGTTTTCTACTGAAGAATTTTCTAGATATGGATCAATACTGTTAAATCTAAATGCTTTCTTCTGTGTCACATAAAGGACAAATAAAAAGGACAGCTCAGAGAAAACAAAGGTCACACACTTCACAATTCAGTGGAAGATGGAATAACAGATGTGAAATAATTATCTAACAATTCATCAAGACATTATTTATCACTCAGATTCCACCCTTGCACACAAAACTGGAATATTCACTTAATAAGCAGCCTACATTTTCCGTAGTTATTGTGACTATACTAGATTCTGGTCAACATGGCAGTGTTATATTAGCTTTCCTTGAGCTAAAATTCCATAAGCTAGCAACAAAAATAATTATCTCTGCTTGAAAGAACAGGGACAGAAAGACCCCCGAGACCCCGATCACGAGATCTTGCTTGAAACCCGTGTCTATCCTCTCCATTTAACTGACGACTTTTACGCCCAGGCTCACTCTAGGTTTACAGGAATTGGGTAAGTAAGAATCTGCTGCAATATCTTGCATGTACAAAATATAGATATTGTGTACACAATGTATAACTTGCGGTCTCAAGATATTACATGTGCCTATAAAATGACACTGCTTTTTGGGACTTCAGAAATTCCATGTAAGATAGCCTAAGAAGAGGGAAAAAAACACCTCAAAATGCTTCTTTAAATTTAAAGGTAAATTCTTGAAAGCAGAGATTTCTTCAAGTGTTGTTTTCAAATTTAACCAAGGGAAAGTGCATATTTAGTTTCCGTTTCTTCATAGTGAGCGAGAAGCATGGGAATGACCTACCAAATGAGTGGTACAAGGCACACATTTTATTTTTGAGTTATCTATGGCTGTACCTGAGCAACACTGAACAATAACCTAACATGACAACACACCACATTGGTTTCTTGTATCAGTTTATAGTAGTTTGGTCTGTATAACGAGTAATGAGGACTTGCTTAGAAATGTAATGAAGTAAAAAGTATGCTATTTGGCCTAAAATGTTTTGAGGTAAAAGTTAAAGAAGCCCTGAATGAAATTTACTCGGGTAAAGTACAAATAGCTGAAGAATGTACTTAAGTAAAGTAACAAAGTAGTTGTAAGTCATTATTTTACATGTCTGTTTGGAAGGGACCAAAACTATGGAAGTCCTCTGGTAATAACTACCCCATCTGTTGAAGTAAAACTAACCCCATCCAAATAGGGCTTTAATTATGACACTGTCCCAGATTGATGCCATAACTTTTTCAGAACTGTTAAAAAATTCTACTTACATTCATACTCATACATTACAACAAGTTATCACATTTCTACGTAATGAATTCTATTATTTAAACCATTTTAGATTTTTGTTTTTATTACTTTCTATTAGCTCCTTTCCTAAGGAAAAAATACTACGGTGAGATCCAGAACTATGACATATGAAAAGGATGAAATTTTTGATGTATCCGTAGCCTCAAACCTAAGGTACAAAGTGGGCCATCTAATAACAAACTGAAATTTCCACTCATGTAGAATTTAAAACAGATTGACTATGAAGTAGCAGCTCTTAAAGTTAATTAAGGAAAAAAGAACTTCACTATGTATAAACAGTACTACACACTTTTTTATATTAGAACTAGACATTAAGCCTGTTACAATAACGGGCGCTAGAACATTAGTGCATAAACATTAGTAGGAACAGTCTATATTAAATGGAAAGGGACCTTGACCTCATTCTGTTTCTTGTCTTAATTTTTTTTGGTCAAAAATATTTTTGCAAGAAGCCTAAAGTAAAATAATAAAAAAAAATAAAATAGAAACATACATGACAATACAGTAAGTATAATTAATATTTCCTTAGTGTAAAACTTTGTAACAATCTGTAAGACACAATATCTGAAGAAGATATTTAGGTAAAATTTTCTATTTTTTTTACCTCATGAAATTTTTCTATACAATTTCATTATAGACAACATTTCTTGTAAATATTCTGTCTGAGTTTGGGAACAGTTTACCTTGTTCAGGACCATCTATCTACAACCTTGACAATAAAATCTGGAAAACTTCTAACTCTTGATAATACAAAAATAACTGACCATGGTTGAATAATGGTTCTGGCAAGTGAATGCCAACTTTTTCTAAGGTTTGCTCTTCTGAGTCTTTCTCTTTCCTCTTTCAGTGTTTTTCTGTCGGTCATTTTGTTTTTCTTCAATCGATCTATTTGCTCGTATTTTTCTTTGTCTTTCAGCCTTTCTTTTGTTGATGTTTACTTGTTGAGCTGACCGTTCTTCCAGGAGATGTTGCTTATATAGGATTTGATTGTCTGTGTCTTTTGTCCTACTTGACGTGTCCTTTTTTTGGGTGGCATGTTGTTAGAAGATAAGTCCATAATATTTTCTGTTACAGTAATACTGGCTTGTATGTGGCTGTAATATGCGTCAATGTATTGTGTGTCTTTAATTTTCTCTCGCAGTAATACTGGTTTGTATTTCCGTAAAATGCCTGTAATTTTCTCTGACAGTAATACTGGCTTTGATGTCCGTAATATGACTTTAATTTTCTGTCACAACAGTGGGCAATCAGCAGAGCTTCCCCAGCAACTGATGTAATGTGTGGTGTGTAGCTGATAATCGTACCTGTGGCGTCTCCCCAGCAAGTACTGTTTAGATCCCCAGCAAGTATTTTAATCTGTGCTGGCGTGCAGCTGATTATTGTTTGTGTGGCGTCTCCCCAGAAACGGATTTTATGTGCGCTGCCGCGACTACCCAATCAGCACTCTCCCCAGTAATTGTGTCCTTTATTTCTTATCATGCATGGCCGTGGCAAGGCCATTCACTGTGTGCCCAGCTTCCAGTGTGTGTGCTTTATTTGTTTATCAAGCATGGCAGCGGCTTGGCCATTCACTGTGTGCCCAGCTTCCAGTGTGTGTGCGTCCACGGTGCCGTGCGCATGGGCGGGGCCCCGCGCATGCGCACTTCACCAGATGGCACACATACATGGACACCTGGACGCACACAGGGGTTTTATTAAAGAGGATGTAAATGAGGAACAATAAAGTTCCAGGTTTACCAGTCTGTATGGGTTTAAAGTATGTAATATCACAAAAACTCTAAATCATGTCTGTTCTGCTTACTTCTCCAGAATAATGCACAAAGTTATTAACAGCATGATATAGTGATATATATTGCTAATATGTAAATAGAAAACCAGAACTGCCTGGCACAATTCCATCCAATGTTAGTAGCAATTCAATTTATAGATTACTTTAATAATAAACTAGACAGAATGAAGATTGCAGACTGAGCAGTCAGGTTCACATCTAGTAATAGTGGATCACCACATGTGCTGCACATTGCATTTTATTAGATTTCATTTCTTAAAACATATTTGATGAATGACTTCCAAAATTAATTCATCCATGGATCAGGTTTCACCAAGGCTATTGAAAAATTAATTTGAAAGTTATTATACAACATATAAACAAAATTAATATATCTTAATCAAATATAATTTTCCTTGGATTGTTTAAAGCAACCCTTCAAAAACCTTTTTTATTTTTATGATATCAGATTTAGATTCAAATATTTCTAAGAATTAAGGACAGGTTTTAAATTTAATATATTTCATATGTTAGCAACAATTGTCATTTTGTACCTCAAATATGATATTGTGGATTCAGAATTAGGGCTGGGCGTTATGGCTCAAAATTCAAATTGCGATATTTTTGGACCAAAAGTCAATATACGATATGCAATATTTTTTTCCTATCTATTATTACATAAAAAAGAAGCCACACATTTATATTGCTCTTTAGTTATTTACATGTAATTGCAAACTTACAACTTTACATCATAGGCATAAACCAAAATATACTCATTAATGCAAGAAACACATCTAAACATTTACGCAAGAAAGCCAGTTGTTTGAATACTAGGTGACGTAGGAGTAGATGCTTTATCTACTTTACTAGGTTTGCCTAAAAAAAAAACTTAAAATAATAATGTTTCAATATGCTCTTTTTAAGCTATGTTTTGTAAACAAATAAAGCGTGGCAAGAACATGCATTCAGGTAACACAATTTCACAAATTGACAAGTCTGTCAACTGCCTCTGGCTTTAAAGATGCCCTGTGACAGTTCACTATGTTGCCACCTGTGCTAAATGCCCTTTCTGAGGGCGAACTAGTGGCCTGTATGCAGAGATATTTTTTTGCAAGGCAACTGAGAGTTGGAAAGATTGGTTCATGCTCTTTCCACCATGCAAGTGGGTTTGTCTCAGTGTCAATTTCAGCTGCTTGTAGGTAGGTTGAAAGTTCAGCTTCAATTTTATCTCTGTCAGACAATGTCGATAAAGATGTTGGCCTCTTAAAGAAGCTACCTAGGCTTTGCTTCTCCTTTTTGGCTGGTGGTGGTGATGCTTCAGCTGCTTCTGAAAGTTCCCCAGCTAAGTCAGGCTGAGCACTGGTCTCATCATGTTGAAGGGTCTCCACTTCAGACACAACTCTGTGTTTGACCTCTTTATACTTTTCCTCAGGAATGTATGATCTTTTGAAACGTGGATCCAAAAAAGAAGCAATGTCTAGTAGTTGCTGGGTGGCAGGGTCATCAAATTTCTCTCTCAGATAATAAAGAATTTTGGTCTTGATTGACATAGTGAGCTCTGTGTCTTCTGGCTGGTGAGCCAATATGCTGGTTTGAAAAAGGTGTAGCACTGGCTTAACATAGGAGACTGTAACATAGGACTGAGCTGAGAGTGCATCTGTAAATTCCAGGAGGGGTCGAATAGCTTTATCAGTTGACTCTAGTACATCTATGTCCTGCAATGTATGTGCCAGATGTCTGGTTTTCTTGTTAGATGAGAGAACTTGGGTGGTGGTCCTCTCTTGTTCCAACACTCTCTGTATCATTGCTGCCCTTGACCCCCATCTTGTAGGGGATTCTGTTATGAGCTAATGGGAAGGCAGATTGAGTTCTTTCTGTGTTGCGGTCAAATCCCTTCTTTTTTTCCAGCTGAAAGAAAAACATGCAACAATTCTTTTGCATACACCAATTGCCCATTCAATGCGGGGATCTCCCATGCTTCTCTCTAAAACCAAACACAAATTACAGTCTTACTAATTATTTACATTATTATTAATTAATAATATTTCTCATACACATTATTATTTACGTTTATTTGCTATTTCTTAGCATATTTATTATTTAATTTGACATATTTCTCATGCACGCACACACACACTTTACATTTATTTTTACAAATTTCTTATATTTATTACGTGTTATTATTTATTTTCAAACATTTCTCATACATGCAGGCACTATTAATGGGCATTTCGGCTCTTTTTAGTGAGCCGGATCATTTTGCCCAGCTCACTAAAAATCGGCTCTTTCGGCTCCCAAATGCCTCTTCATTTTCCTACTCCAGCCTTTTATAATTCAGCCAAATTTAGCAGTGTTGTGACAAATGATTAGATGTTTGCACTTAGTGTTTCGCTACAAACACTACACAGACATCGGTTCCAAAAAATGGGAATCGGCTCCCACCGTTTACTAAAAAGAGTCGGCTCAAAGAACCGTTTCGTTCATGATCGACACATTACTAGCACGCACACACACACCGTACCAATCGCCAGATTCAGCCGGTGACCAAAGCACTGCAGTCTCTTCCATTTGTTCAGATCAACGGCTTTAATCATATTTGCAGCGTTATCCGTGGTAATGCACACTTGTTGCGCAATCGTTTCTCCGGTATGGTCATCTGGTGCAAATCATGTCTGAAGACAAACGCTTCTTATCTCCTAGTTTTCAATAAAATGAACCGTTAGGCTCATGTATGGTTGCATAGTACGATTAGTCCACAGATCGGATGTGGTGGAGAAGTGGCGAACGTTCTGAAGCTGATTCAGAATTTTCTCCTTTACCTCGTTGTATAATTTGGGCAGCGCTTCTTCTGCAAAGTATTTCTGACTGTGAATTACATATTTGGGATCAATCATTTCAGTGGTTTCTGAAATCCGTGTTTTTCGACAGTGGCAACAGGGACCATATCTTTTGCAATGTGGTATGTTACTGCAGCTGTTATTTCCTTCCATTTGGGGCATGTTTTTTCATACGGTATGCAACGAGAGAATGTTGCAGCCAGCGTGATTTGTTTTGCGGCAGGGATGTGTTTCATTGCGTTTTAAGTTCTCGCGAAGTTTAATGCATTCTTCGTACTTCGTAACGTGTTTTGTTTTCAAATGATTGAAGAGGTTCGAGGTGTTGCCGCTCTTTGTTCCTACTTCTCTCTTACAAAGTTTACATATAACAGTCTTTTGTTCTGTATCATTTTGTCTAAAGCCAAACCATTTCGAAACAACGGTCACATTTGTACCTGTTTTTGGCACTAAATCATCGCTGATAGCCGTACTTGTTTCTGTCTCCTTCTCAGCCATTGTTGTTACTGTTTAAGATAAGCGGGAGGCGGGGTTTAACCATTTTAACTGCATTTAGGATGTGCTCCAATTAGCAGAAATAACGCACTACACACTTGTAGTGTTTAATAAAACATATTAAGTAATATATCGTGATAGGTTTTTTTTCAAACGAAGCATTAAAAAATATTGTTCATATCGTGTCACTCGATATATCGCACAGACCTATTCAGAATTTATTCAGACCCCTTCTCTTTATGCACACTTTATTGTGTTGTAGATATAATCTTAAATGAATAAATCTTTCATTTTTGCTCATCAGTCTACACTTGATGATCCCTAATGACAAAGTGAAAACATGTTTGCAGATAGGTGTGCAAATTTATTAAAAATCAAAAAATGAAATCTTTCAAATTGTGGTCAAGTGGACTTGTCACTGGCCATTCTACTTGACGTGGTAGGAACTGTTGATGTAGTAGGGTTGATGTGAGGAGGCTGGTCATTGGAAGAAGGTGGCAGTGGGAGGGAAAAATCTATTAAAATTTGGTTCAGGGCATTTGCTTTGTCTACATCCCCTTCTTGAAGCTGAGCCCTGGATTGTATGAGTCCTGTAGTTATGCCAAGTCCATTTCAGACATTCGTCATGTTATTCTGAGTGACTTCATTTTCTGTTTTAGCTTTGTAAGCTTCCTTTCCTTCACTCAGCTTTTTTAGCACATATTATACATCCTTCAGAGACTCTTTGTCACTGAGTTTGAATGTTTTTTTTTATTCAGGAGACCTTTTAGCACCTTAGTAATTGAAGGTTTGCTGTTTAGAAAGCAATGCACTGTCTTTCTGGGTACCATTGTATCGACACAAAAATTAATATAGTCTGTGATAAAGTGACAGAGTCCTTCAATATTGTCCCCACATGACTTGCACAAAGCCAAAGTAGTTGTTTAGAGCCACTTAATCCTCCAGGCTCCATTTCCTTACTATTCTGGTGGTAACAGGTAGCTGTCTAATAACAGGCTTGTAGCTCGTAAAAGGATGAATCAGGTTGTGGTCAGATTTGCTTAAATGAACCAGCAGATTACACTTAAAGGCATATTTGAAAACAGCAGGACCAGCTTGTTGTTTCCTCAAGTGGAACTGGTCACATAGTAGTATAAATGAGCCTTTAAACCCCTGTGACTAGTAGGTGCCACTGAGCCCCAAAACCCCACGTCACAACTACACAGCACCATTCTGGGTTCAAACAGAAGATATTTTTATTTTACAATACCATTACAGACCTTTAAATCATTTTCCACAACAGTATATTAAAATATGTTCTCTTGTTTCCTTCCACACCTCTCACATAGTCTCATCCCCTCTCCTGCTGACTCTGACTACTCATAGAGGAAGCTCAGCTTCTTTTATGTCAGACCCGGGAGCACTTTGGTGCTACCACATTGCACACGGGAAGCACTTTTGGGTCAGGAAGAAATCCTTCAAAAAGGGGTATAACGATTCTTTGTAGCACCCCCTAGTGGCACCCAAGAACCTCAACAGGGCTGTTCCTTAAGACTGTAATTACCAGCCTGCACTGTGCGTATCCATATGAGTTCCACTAGTGGGATGCTGCTATTGTGAGCATGAAGGGAAGACATAACTCCCAGGAGCAGCCGTCTTCTGTACTTCCCAACAGTACTCTCGCCCTGGCGAGGAACTGTCACCCATTCTGGTTGGGACGCTAGACTAACCCTGTCATTCCATTATGGCCTCCCATCCTGACAAGGAACATACCTTTATCTTGGTTAGGATGCCAGTCCATCTAACAAAACACTCACACCCCATGCAATATCAATGGGGAGCAATTTTATAACAGTTTACAGTCTAAAGTGTACAGAAAGTAAAAGTGTCTGATACATACACATACTGTACCTGTATATACTGAAACTGTTAAGAACCTGCCTTTGTCCTGCCCTATGCCCTGCTCTATTCCCAGGCTCACTGGATCCTTCATACTTATTCTAAGGTTTTCAACATTAGACTTCTGGTGCCATAGTCCTCTTATTCTCCTGCCACTAGTCTTTCAAATTCCTTTCGTTCTGGCTATTTTTAATTCATAGACTTAGTGATTGAGTCAGAGTTACAGCACCAGTATAATGCCACTGAGAGTAACAGATTCAAAGAGTGGAATCAGGAATACATTTTCTGTGTGCTTTAACTCTTTAAGGGCTAATTATTTTTAATTTCTTTTGTTCCATTGCTGAATATTTTTCCAAAAAACTCAATTTTCTGAAAAGCACACAAAGCAATAGTTTCATATATAAGTCAACATAAAATACTTATTTATGACAAATGTCACTCTGTTTTATGTTCCATGGGCCCCTACAGTATGTAAATTCATATACTTATTACAAACCTGTTTGTCTAATCACTCATAAGCTGAAAGGCATTTTCTGTAAAAAAAACAGCTTGAAGTAGTCGAGTGGCTGGTAAACTGCAGTGTCCACTAGCACGCTGTGTCACCTGATGAAGTCTAGTTGCCAGTTTGCCTCCCCTGGATCTATGTTGTCGTGCGTGTGCCAGCTACACAACCATGTTCAGCACTATTATCAACTGGGAAGCGATCAGCTGATGCAAGTACCTGTCTTTCATTTTTGATTTCCTGATCATTTGCATCAAAGTCAGAGTTTGTTAAACATCTGTGTAGTCCTCCCAGCGAACTTTGCTGTAGACGTGACAGCTGCACGATCAGCTGGGGACCGATCAACTGATGCAGGTACCTGACTTTTGTTTTCAAGCTCCAAAATTGGAGTTCAATATGTCAGAGTCCAATTCAGCAATAATGCACAATAAATAAATAAGTAAATAAATAAGTAATACGCTAAGTATTTTGCTTTGTGCATTCACTTCGCTCTCTCGTCTGATGCTGCTGCCATTTCAGACGTTGTTTACTCTACACTGTTCACCCACATGCAGGGATTCATTGTCAACAAGTCGAACAGTCCTCCTTATAAAGAGGGTCTACCCAGAACATAACAGTTAGTTTATCAATGTTTACAGCTTTTAACGCCTTTTGCCCCTCAACCCTTTATGTCAACAAAAGTCGACATCTGCCCTAAAAGAGTTAAATTTTAATTATTTCACAGAGCACACCATAAGGTGATGCTATAAAAGCATGCCATAATATAATTTAAAATCTACTCTATATATATAAAATCCTAAGCCTAAAAGTGCAACGATTTTGTTCAATGATTTTATGTGACTTTTTATGTCATGTTTATTGTCACGCTTTAAATCGGGCTTATTTTAAAACGTACATATATATGCTTGGTATCATTCTTTTCAGAATTTATTGAACTTTAATGTGATGTTGTTAGATTTTCAGATTCTTATTCCGTTATTAAATTATAAATTAAAAAATATCAAGAACGAGACGAGACTTTGTGCCAAGAGATTTGACCATGCCCAGGGCCAGAAATAAAAGACAAAGGGTAGGACAGCTGCTGTACAGGCTTTTAAATGTTCGAAGCACCGCGTGAGATGCAGATCACGTGGAACAGCAGCAGCATCAAACCAGCAGCTAATCAAGCAAAGAGGAGGTAAAAAAAAAAACCTGTATTAGTTTCCCATTGTATCACCATTTAAGAGGGGATTTCAGAGGAGCGACCGCGTCTCCTTGGAGTGTGTTCAGCCCCCCTCTTCACAACACGAGCAGCAGAGAAGGGAAGTGGCTGGGGCGTAACACAGGCCAAAAGGGGTTGGTGAGCAATGCGAGCAGAGGGCGAACCCCTTAGTAACAAGATAAAAATAAAAGGTCATTTGACACAGGATAAGAATCATAAAACTATGGCAAATTAACAGGAAAACGTAATACTGTTTTAAATAATTAATATCATAAACTGTAAAATTACTTGAAAGAATATGCATACTTTTCATAGTAACTATCACATGTTCAGTTGACTTGCACCCTGTTTGAAATGTGAAACATTGAAAGTTTTCTTTTGATCCTTTTACATATTAAAACTTTTATATATTGAAGTAACTTCAGGTTGATTGTTGATGCCAGTGTTTTATTTATTTCTTTATTTCTTTTATAGCAGCACTTATACAGTGTGGTCCTCATTCAGTAATTCAGCAGCAACTTCAAATATTTTTTGAATCCTCTGTGCTATAAACACATATTTAATGAAAGATGTTGTGCTTTTCACTTTGCTCAAAGTGTTCTAACTAATGTGGTAAATGATATTTTAATCCCCTCCAAATTCTACCATCAAAATACCCCTCTGAACATTTAAATGCAGCTCTAGCTACTGTTGACCATAGCATCCTGTTCTTCCCATTCCATTCAGAAATCTACAGTAATAAAATCACTCCTTCATTGCTGTCTGTAGCTAGATGTGTTGTCCCTCAGGTCTCATTATCACAACTAATTATTTTTTCTCTCCATTAGGAGATGTCATTCGGAAGCAAAGTTAATTTTAATTTGTATGCTGATGACATACAGCTGTATTTATAAATGAAACTGAATGATACTTTTTTCCATTGTATAATTAATTAACTGCTTTTGTGAACTCAAAGAATGAGTTCAAACTGTATACAGCCACCCATTCTCAAACATTTTAATTCAGTTAAGGGTTGAGGGAGCCCAGAGTTGGCCATGAATCAGGTGGCTGTTCATCACAGGGCCCTGAGTTTAAGTGATTTTCCTTCTGTCCCTGCAGCATGGACCACTATACAGGAAACAGGCCTGGAAGGAGTGTGGAACCAGAGGACCATGCCCCACAACCCTAACAGAGAGCTCACTGTTGTGCAAGAGCCTTTTGCAGGAAGCAGCCTTGTTGGCAGTTGGTTAAAGGGAGAATCTCTGTTTACCTCAACTGGCTGGTAAGTTTCACATTTAACCCAAGGGTTCAAAATTTATGTCCAAGCAGTGTTGTCTGAGATAGGATAGTAGCTGAGTGGAGGACGGACACCCTGATTGAATTGCTCAAGACAAACATGGTGCTAGATTATTGGCAGGCACACTCATGCCCATGAACAAATAATAAACAGTTTACCAAACCAGCATGTCTTTGGTAATTTACGAAAACCTAAGCAGGCCTAGAGAGAATGTGCAAACTCAACATGAACAAAAAGTGTGTGTCTGCTATGCTGCACTAAACGTTTTTTAATCGAGTAATGTAAATGAAAAATGCAACTCTTATTTCCAAGCCCTTGAACTTAATTTTGTGTGAATCCAAAGTTTCAGGGTTATCTTTAACAATTTAAGAGTTTGTTTTAGTGGTCACATTTCCACAATATCCAATGCTATTTTCTCTAGACTTAAAAATACAGTAAAATTAAGGTAGTTTCTTAACATGCAGGCTAATGAATTCACTAATTGATTCATTTGTTTGAAGCAGAATCGACTACTGTACTGATTTACTGTCAGGCTGTTCAAGTCATTAGATTACTATTCTACAATTAATTCAAAACACAGCAGCAAGGATTATAACTGGAATGTAGAAAGCACAAATGAAAAACTATAGCTATTAGTTTAAAACTAATTTGAAGGCACCTATTTAACATATAAAGTCAAACATGTCATTGCCGCCCTTCATCTTATAAAAGGTTTCTACTACAGAGCATATACTTTAATTATAAAAAGAAGATTTTATGATAATTTCTATATGCATTAAATCAACATACTGCAGGTAGAGGAACCTTTAGCAATAGGCCCCCAAATTCTATAAAGACCTAATTACTAATGTTAGTGATTCCCCATGGGCTTCAGCATTGAAAATCAGGTTGAAGATTCATTGTTTTAGCAGACTATAGATAAACATATTGGAACTGCTGTCGAGGCAATAATGATATTAATATACGTTCTTAATAAAACAACTTCCGAATGATGGCCTTAGAGGCAAAGTTTCAAAGAAAAAACATATTTGAAACAGGAAAATAAAGAAAACATTACAATGGGAAATAAATTAAATCAAACAAAAATTACTATGCAGCGTCTGTGTTCTTTTGTCCATTTAAACCTTCGCTTTTTTGTTGCAGATTACAGTGGTATTTACCATGTACTTTGTTAAAAAGCAAACTAAGGACCTGCAAAATGTATATTTTTCAAACAATAGACTTTGATATCCTTATTCTCTTGTGCATATTCTTTTTATATCCTGCATGCCCTTTTCTCTCTGGACAGTAATAGACTTAATAGAATTGTGTGAAATCATCAGTTTCTTGGCAGTTTGTCACATAATAACCTTCATTTTGCAAAACAAAAATAGACTAATGTGTTTCTTGAAGAAGCTGGTTTCCATTTGGCCCTCTTTGAACCTTGAATTGAATTTTAGGAATGCCAGTACCTTTCAACCCAGGGAAAGAAAATTGTCTTTCTTTATTGATCAGAATAACAGGTAATTACAAATGTTTCTATAATAAACAATAAGTATTTAAACATGATTATGTAAGGATGAGCTAAGATAGTTATCATTAGGACACTGGAGTAATAGCTACTGAGAATAGGACTTTGCAGTCATATGTGAGTAATGCATTATTAATCAGTCATTTCAAGCCTTAATAACCATTATCAACATTTATGTTGTCTTGCCTATATTTGAAACACAATTTAATGATATCTTCTACCAAAAACATGAACATATCTGGGTAATTCCAAAAATCTGAAATCTAGTATATTGTAAGCACATTTTAATATGCATTATTGTGAGTTAATTTGTGTTTTAATTCTGGTTTATTTCTAAATGTACACAACACTATTGGCTGGAACTGCACTATACAGAAACATGCTGTCTGAAATTAAGTTGTTTCAGTTGCTTTTCTGATACATGCATCGGAGGAAAGCAAGAGTCATTTTTGATAACTGTTTGCAGAGACAGCATGAAGTAATTTATTTAAAATATAGTGTGCAGAATCTATTTAGTATAATGCATTCAAAGTTGTTCAAAAAGGTATCAGATCATCATATCTGCTATTATTATGGATTTTATTCCACACGCGCCTAGTGGTCTGCTTAAGCACCCCAGGTGGTTTACACGTCATAGCGTGAAAAAATTCTCCTTAGTAATGTTGATAGTTGAAAATGAAATTTGATAAAGAATATCATA
Organism: Polypterus bichir lapradei; assembly: GCA_026402145.1. NCBI lineage: Eukaryota > Metazoa > Chordata > Cladistia > Polypteriformes > Polypteridae > Polypterus > Polypterus bichir. The sequence goes on from JANRMT010062791.1 coordinate 32,188,995, forward strand.
TTGTCTCTTTTAAAGCATTTATGATACTTTATGAAGAACTTCAAGTATTCAGGTGTAAAGGTGATGTATTTCGGTAAATGGGGGCACAGAACATATTAGAAAGAAGATGCTTTCTCAGACGTGTGTGACTAGTTAACTGAACAGTTCAAATTCCAGGATGATCATGTCATTGTGTAAACAAATGCTCGACAGGCCAGGTAACCTACACTGCTATTATGATTAGGATGTCTTTTAGACTTTATAATGAGGTGTAATTTGCAGGCCATGAGCTCTAGTGGCAAAGACAGTGCTGGTATTTCACAAGGGAACAGTATCTAAGGTGCTGTCAACATTAAACTTAAAGTGAAGGACACCATCAGTTAAAGGTAGCTGTGATTGAAAGGATACTCATTGATCATGATGTCAGAAAGATAGTTAGAGGTGCAAGGCTAAATAGGTGAGCAACACGAAATCAATTGAAAATTTCAATCAAGGACATCAGCAAGCTGTTTCATTATGAATAGGTCATTGAGAATTCTGCAGAGTAGGATATAAAGCACTTGTGAAATTTGATATGGTTAGATAAATTATCATTCAAAAGATTATCCTCAAATGAACAAGTTCACACGTGGAACACACAAAAAAGAATTTCAACTTTGTGTACTTTGTTTTTTTCAGAAGGTTTCATATTGCTATAAGCTGCACTTTTAAGTTATTTTACAACAAAAGGTCAATGCTTATAACTAATTATCATGATTGACATTTTTTTTTACAGAAATGGGGGGTGGGTGAGGACAGATGAAATCATTGCTATCCACAAAGCATGTAAGGGATAGGAGGTCCCTGCCAATGGATATTTTTCTGAAACAATCTTGTTGCATCCCCTTAGTAGTGTTCCAGATACATGTAGATTCAGTGATGTATTATATGAGGCAACCCATAATACCCATAATGTGTTATTTTAGGCTGCTGTACAAAAATATGTCTTTGCTGGTTAATTTAGTAATGTGCGCTAAGAGGTAATCCAAAAAAGAAGAAGGACCTCCTTTGTATCTTCTGTTTTCAGCTGCATCACTGACTGTATATACAGGTGCCGGTCATAAAAATAGAATATCATGACAAAGTTGATTTATTTCAGTAATTCCATTCAAAAAGTGAAACTTGTATATTAGATTCATTCATTACACACAGACTGATGTATTTCTTTTAATTTTGATGATTATAACTGACAACTAATGAAAGTCCCAAATTCAGTATCTCAGAAAATAAGAATATTGTGAAAAGGTTCAATAATGAAGACACCTGGTGCCACAATCTAATCAGCTAATTAACTCAAAACACCTGCAAAAGCCTTTAAATGGTCTCTCAGTCTAGTTCTGTAGGCTACACAATCATGGGGAAGACTGCTGACTTGACAGTTGTCCAAAAGACGACCATTGACACCTTGCACAAGGAGGGCAAGACACAAAAGGTCATTGCTAAAGAGGCTGGCTGTTCACAGAGCTCTGTGTCCAAGCACATTAATAGAGAGGCGAAGGGAAGGACAAGATGTGGTAGAAAAAAGTGTACAAGCAATAGGGATAACCGCACCCTGGAGAGGATTGTGACACAAAACCCATTCAAAACTGTGGGGGAGATTCACAAAGAGTGGACTGCAGCTGGAGTCAGTGCTTCAAGAACCACCACGCACAGACGTATGCAAGACATGGGTTTCAGCTGTCGCATTCCTTGTGTCAAGCCACTCTTGAACAAGAGACAGCGTCAGAAGCGTCTCGACTAGACTGCTGCTGAGTGGTCCAAAGTTATGTTCTCTGATGAAAGTAAATTTTGCATTTCCTTTGGAAATCAAGGTCCCAGAGTCTGGAAGAAGAGAGGAGAAGCACAGAATCCACGTTGCTTGAGGTCCAGTGTAAAGTTTCCACAGTCAGTGATGGTTTGGGGTGCCATGTCATCTGCTGGTGTTGGTCCATTGTGTTTTCTGAGGTCCAAGATCAACGCAGTCGTCTACCAGGAAGTTTTAGAGCACTTCATGCTTCCTGCTGCTGACAAACTTTATGGAGATGCAGATTTCATTTTCCAACAGGACATGGCACCTGCACAAAGTGCCAAAACTACCAGTACCTGGTTTAAGGACCATGGTATCCCTGTTCTTGATTGGCCAGCAAACTCGCCTGACCTTAACCTGATAGAAAATCTATGGGGTATTGTGAAGAGGAAGATGCAATACGCCAGACCCAACAATTCAGAAGAGCTGAAAGCCACTATCAGAGCAACATGGGCTCTCATAACACCTGAGCAGTGCCACAGACTGATCAACTCCATGCCACACCGCATTGCTGCAGTAATCCAGGCCAAAGGAGCCCCAACTAAATATTGAGTGCTATACATGTTCATACTTTTCATGTTCATACTTTTCAGTTGGCCAACATTTCTAAAAATCCTTTTTTTTTACATTGGTCTTAATTGATATTCTAATTTTCCGAAATACTGAATTTGGGACTTTCATTAGTTGTCAGTTATTATCATCAAAATTAAAAGAAATAAACATTTGAAATACATCAGTCTGTGTGTAATGAATGAATCTAATATACAAGTTTCACTTTTTGAATGGAATTACTGAAATAAATCAACTTTGTCATGATATTCTAATTTTATGACCGGCACCTGTAATGTAATAGTATCATTCTCTTTGAGAAGTTATGGTATCCAAGGCATGAAAGATTCTATGTTATAATACTTACAACTATTTTAATGGCATATCATTTTCATGTGCCCAGTTAAGAAATATCTGATGTTTTCATTCTGTAGCTACCACCTGTACAGTATATTTAAACCTCAAATTAAATACTAAGGTTTAAATGACTGACATTTAAGCAAAAGCTTGTTTTACCCTTGCCAACAATTTTAACAATTCCTAGAGCCCCAAAGCATTATAGTATAACTGTGTATTTTATGCTTTCTTGAACAGAACAGGCAGCCTTGAAGATGGATTTATGTGTTATTTCTTCCAAAATGCTAATTTTTAGAGTGGCTTAAAAATTGCTTAAAAATCTTTATGGTTAGTAAGCTGTTAGCATTGTATATAATGAACTACATTTTGAAAAAATAAAAGGTAATCACCTACCTATCACATCTGCTTTATAACAACAACAACAACAACATTTATTTATATAGCACATTTTCATACAAAAAATGTAGCTCAAAGTGCTTTACATAATGAAGAATAGAAAAATAAAAGACATAGTAAGAAATTTAAAATAAGTCAACATTAATTAACATAGAATAAGAGTAAGGTCCGATGGCCAGGGAGGACAGAAAAAACAAAAAAATGAAACATAAATGAAACAGTCCTCTTTGTATTTAGGGTTGTCACGGAAGGACTTGATGATGATGGTCATGTAGACGTCTGGCTTTTAGTCCATCAATGTTGGAGCATCATGATTCTTTGAATAGATGGTGGTGGCGCAGGCTGCCACCACAAAGAAACCGGAAAAAGAAAAAGAAGAGAAAGTAGGGGTTAGTACGGATTTTAGAGCCACCATGAACAGTTACTGTATTATAATGAATTGAACAAACTGAGTATCAGGATTAAATTAAAGTGAAGTTATGAGGAGGCCATGTTAAAGTAATGTGTTTTCAGCAGTGTTTTAAAGTGGTCCACTGTATTAGCCCGGCAAATTCCTATTGGCAGACTATTCCAGATTTTAGGTTCATAACAGTAGAAAGCCGCCTCACCACTTCTTTTAAGTTTAGCTCTTGGAATTCTAAGCAGACACTCATTTGAGGATCTAAGGTTACAATTTGGAATATAGGGTGTCAGACATTCCGATATATAAGATGGAGTGAGATAATTTAAGGCTTTATAGACCATAAGCAGAATTTTAAAATCAATTCTGAAAGACACAGGTAACCAGTGTAGTGACATGAAAACTGGAGGAATGTGTTCGGATTTTCTTTTCCTAGTTAGGATTCTAGCAGCTGCATTCTGCACTTGTTACAAACGATTTATGTCTTTTTTGGGTAGTCCTGAAAGGAGTGCGTTACAGTAATCTAGTCGACTGAAAACAAAAGCGTGAACTAATTTCTCAGCATCTTTCAATGATATAAGAGGTCTAAGTTTGCTATGTTTCTTAAGTGAAAAAATGCTGTCCTAATGGTTTGATTAATATGCGATTTAAAATTCAGGTTATAGTCAACAGGTACCCCTAAGTTTTTTACTTCTGTCTTGACTTTTAATCCTAATGCATCGAGTTTATTTCTGGTAACCTCATTGTATCCATTATTGCCAATCACTAAAATTTCAGTTTTCTCTTTATTTAGCTTGAGAAAATTACTATTCATCCATTCAGAAATACAAGTAAGACATTGTGTTAGCAAAACAACAGAGTCAAAGTCATCAGGTGCTATTGATAAGTACAGTTGTGTGTCATCAGCATAGCTGTGGTAGCTCACGTTGTGCCCTGAGATAATATGACCTAATGAGAGCATGTAGATTGAAAAAAGCAGCGGATAGAGCCTTGTGGAACACCATATAGGATATCATGTGTCTTTGAGTTGTAATTACCACAACTAACAAAGAATTTTCTCCCTGCCAGGTAGGATTCAAACCAAATTAAGACACTGCCAGTGAGGCCCACCCACTGACTAAGGTGACTTCTAAGAATGTTGTGATCAATGGTGTCAAATGCGGCACTCAGATCTAAGAGAATGAGAACAGATAAATGGCCACTGTCTGCATTTACCCGCAAATCATTTACTGCTTTAACAAGTGCAGTTTCTGTGCTGTGATTTATTCTAAAACCTGACTGAAATTTATTAAACGACTATAGCCATTTTCTTTCATACTAGCTGTTGACAGATGAAGCAGCATCTTATAACTTTTTACATTTATAAAGAGCAGAAAGCATGATTAAATTTTAAACCACCAAATTAATTTATTAAAAACAACAGTGCCATTTTTAACATCACATCACATTTAACATAACATAAATTTCCTTTATGTGTGTAGACTTCTCCAACGTTTGCTAAGGAATAGTTAGATGTGTACGTTTATGCACCTTCCATGTCACAAAAAATCAAACAAACAATGGGATGCTGCAGCTTGGTCTTTCTTGATTGACATCACAACATTGTGCATACCCTTGGACTTCATCTTCATCTGACAAAATACATCAATATGCAGCAGATATAAAATGATAAGTAAACTGAGAGCCTTACGATCCTCATGGAAATATATTGTCTATGAACTGCCTAAATTAAAACAGCAATACCTCAAGTTTAGAATTAAATGACTTTGAATTGAAAAAGGAAAACAAACATAACAGGGAAGAACATCCAGAATATACAAACTGCACGACTAGAACTGAGGATTCTTGGGCAGTTCACTTACAGCATTGACCACTGTGCATTACTGGCTTCAGCAATTATTAGGGTTTTTAGAAACAACATAAATGCCTTTACTTCAGCAAGTGTTGGATAGAAACATTTAGTTGTTTCTGTAGTGAAGTTTTCCTGCTGTTAATAAGCATTCTTTGGATGCAGAACAAGAAGAAAAAGGACTGGGTTATTGAAGAGAAGAGGCTAGAAGCTCGAGATCAGGAGCTAAAGCTCCAGAATCCCCCATAAACCCCAAACCCCCCCACCCAACTAGCAAACACCATTTGTATAGACATGATAAGGATGGTAAACAATGTCTGTATACTTGTTCTTTCCACTCTGGCAATCTGCTCTTATTTTCCATAATTTGGAAGAAGTCCTTGAAAGGTGTTTTTGGTTTCTTTTTTAACTTTAGTTCTATCAGGCATTCCTCTTCAGTGGTGGAAGAAAATCAAGATGCTGCTCAGCACCATTACAATGATCATGATTTCTCGTGTATGACACTTTCATTACATTGATCAGCCTTCCTTTTTTTATATTAGCATAGCTAAAATACCCGGCATTGCCTAGGAGGAGAATAAAGTGTTTTTTTAATTGTTTGAGAAAAATATAATTAAAAAAACACAACTTTAAAAATAAAAATAAATTAACAAACAATGAAGACTTACTAATGTGCTTGTATGTATGTTATCATGCAATTCACGCTGGGAACCGCCCAACTCTATTTAATTTCAAAAGCAACAGGGGCGCAGTGGTGGTGCTCAAACATAAAGAATGCTGGCAGTCACCTCCAGTTTGGCCTCTGGTGGTCATTCCGAATGTCATCTGGGGGTGGGTTAGGGTTCATTTCACCCTTGTGAACTATGGCCGGCGGTTCATCCTGGCCAATACCCCCACGCCGCTAGATGGAGCCCTTCTGGCAGCATGGAGGTGCCCCGAATGCCAGCAGGGCATTATGGATATTGGAGTTTTCCCTCACAGCCCTGCTGGATACCATGTGGGCTGCAAGGGGACCCTGCAGGGAGGCTCAGAGACTTTTATGTGCCCTATACCCCGGAAGTACGTCCTGGTTACAGGGACAGAGGGAATGACGTACTTTCGGGATGAAAAAGAAAAGTTTTTGATCTGACCCGGAAGTGCTAGGAAGTCACATGGACTGAGGGTTCAGAAGCACTATAAAGGACTCTGGGAAATCCCAGACGGATGAGCTGAGTCAGGAGGAAGGGTGGCAACATGTCTGGGAGAGTAGAGAGTAGAGGATTGAGTAGGAGAGGGTGCTTTGTGCACATTATTATTATAATAAATCCATTATTTGGACTTTTATCTGGTGTCTGGCGTCTTTTCTGAGGGTTCAAGGGGATGACAGCGCCCCCAATCTGTCACACCCTACAGAATTTTTAGTCGACCAATTAGAAATGTGTGTACCGAGTTTCATGAAAATTACTCCAGCTGTTCGGAAGTGATGCTGGAACATACATACATACACACATGCATACATTGACTTAAATATATATAGATAATATTCTGTTTTATGAGCGCAACTTGTTCTGGACTTTTTTATATCTTGGCTAACTTTCATTGCAATGTCTTGACAGGGAAAAGTTCAAAACATAAGTGCAGATGTATAATTAAAAAAAAAAAATTGCCCAGAAATTGGGCTGTAGCATTCAAACCCCATCACTAAACTGACATGTTCAGGTGGCACACTCATAGACCTAACTCAATGAGGTTTGCAGCATAAAGGTAATTTCATATACTGCAAGAAGCAATACTTTTTTAGAAAAGAAATGACATTGAACATATAACAGAAATTTGGGGAAAAAATCAGTTGATCGTTGTTATAAACATTTTAATAATGAATAAAATTACTGAGGGAAGTTTGTTACTCTCTTGTGGAGATGAGTGTTGCTAAAGCTTATTAATGTATACTCTTTTATATAAGCAACTCACATTAAAATTGTTTTAGTGGTGTTGACCTTGGCCATTGTAAGAGTTATAACAAGTTTCTAAGTCAAAAAGGGAGAACTTCTTCAAATGGAAGTTTCTGGATCATCTTTTGCCTCCTTCCTCATTTTCTTTTTTTTTTTTTTAATTTTATTAATTTTGTTGTGATCATCCCATATAAATCAATCAATTTTTACAAAAAATAGGATTGAAAACAAGTCAACCCCCACCCCTGAGAGAGAGAGCATGGCCAACAGGGTAAAAGTTAAGGCTTTTAAACATACCTAAATTGATGAGTTTAATAGGCCAAAAGAGATGAATGGAGAAGAAAAAGAAATGCGGAGATAATTGCTTAAGAGCTTATTCTAAAATATTATTGATTAGATCCTGCTAGGTTTTGAAAAAATTCTGTACAAATCCTCTAACTGAATATTTGATTTTTTCCAATTTCAAATAGTATAAAACATCAGTTACCACTGACTTAAAGGAGGAGAGTTACGATTCTTCCAGTTTAGCAAAATAAGTCTGCGTGCCAAAAGTGTAGTGAATGCAATCACAGTTTGTTTGTCCTTCTCCACTTTAAACCCATCTGGAAGAACACCAAACACAGCTGTTAATGGGTTAGGAGGAATTGTGACACCCAGGCTGTCTGAAAGGCACTTAAACATTTTGGTCCAAAATGATGTTAATTTGGTGCAGGCCCAAAACATGTGACCCAGTGAGGCTGGGACTTGATTGCAGCGTTCGCAGGTTGGATCTTGCCCTGGAAATATTTTGGATAGTTTTAGGTGAGACAATGTGCTCAATATATAATTTTGAGTTGAATAATTGTATGCTTTGAGCATATGAAGCTCGAGTGAAGTCTCTGCATTGCTACTTTCCACTCCTTTTCTGATATATTGATTAAGAGATCTTTTTCCCATTGTCCTCTTGGGTCTTTGAAAGGGAGGGACTGTAAAATAATTTTATATATTGCACAGAAGTGTCTAAGTTCTTGAAATTGAGCAGTATTTTTTCCAGAAAATCGGGCAGGTTCTGTTTAACAAAGTTCCTAATTTGAAGATAGTGAAAGAAATGTTTAGCTGGAAAGTTAAATTTTGAATGTAATTGTTCATAGGATGCAAAGATGTTGTCTATATAAAGATCTCTAAGCAATTTAATCCCAAATTTTTTCCAGATATTAAAAACTGCATATGTTTGCAAAGGTTGAAAGAGGTGGTTCTCTTGCAGAGGTGCCACAGACTCCGTGTTCATAGTAATGATGTCTGGATTTATAAATTAGTTGTTCAGTTTCTTTAGTTGTCAAGAGGTTGAGTTCTGAATGCAGAGCCTGCCTTTTCCTATGTAGAGCCTCGCTTGGAAGCCTGGCATGTTCTTCATCTATTCTAGTAATTTCGCTTTTTAGCTCTGATACTTTCTTGGTTTCTACTTTATTCCTGTGGGAAAGATATGAAATAATCTGTCCTCTTAAGAAGGTCTTTAGAGTTTCCCAGAGTATTGCTGCAGAAACCTCTGAGGACGTATTTGTCTCTAGGAAGAAACTGATTTGTTTGGATATAAATTCTGTACAGTTCTCATCTGCTAATAGAAACGGGTTAAGACGCCATCTGCGAGGTGAGTGTGTGGGGCATAGTGACCTTAGCTCCAAGATCAGAGGTGCATGGTTGGAAACAACAATAGCATTGTACTTGCAAGATTTAATCGTAGGCAGGAAATTATTATCTATAAAGAAATAATCAATTCTTGAGTAGCAATGATGTACTGGTGAGTAGAAAGAATAAGTTCTTGAGTTTGGGTTTAGAAACCTCCAGGGGTCTGATAAGTTGTGATCAGTTACAAACTGTATAATTATCTTTGCAGTGTTAGATGTCATCCCCCCTGTGACAGGAGTCCTATCTAAGAGTGGATTTAAAACACAATTAAAGTCCCCAGCCATTATAATTTTATGAGTGTTCACATTGGGAATGGATGCAAATAAATTTTGTATAAATTCCTTATCATTGACATTAGGTGCATAAACATTTATCAAAATCATTTTACAGTTAAATAAGTTGCCCATGACCATTACCTATCTCCCTTCGGGATCAGATACTACATCTGATGCTACAAATGAGACTGTTCTATGTATGAGGATTCCCACACCTCTAGTTTTCTTTGTAAAGCTAGAATGGAACATTTGGCCAGTCCAGTCCTTTTGCAGCCGGAACTTAGTAAGTGGGTCTGCTGAAAAATACTATTTTAGCATTTAAACCTGCTAGGTGAGGGAATACTTTATTTCTCTTTAATTCATGATTCAGGCCTTTAACATTCCACCTCACAAAGTTAACTAACTGTCCCACCATGGAGACATTGATTCTAAATGTTTGATGTCATTTTGTAGTCTTAACTGGAAGTGAGACAGCTTTAACGTTAATTTCCTATTTCCTCAAGAGTTATTGCCATGCAGCCTATTGTTACGTTGGTAGTTATAATTATAATGATTAAAAGGATAGATTAGATATAGCCTGCTCTCTTTCTCTCCCCCCCTTATCCCCCCACCTCCCATTTTGCCTCCCCACGTGAGGCTGGAACTCACTTAACAAAGTCCTGGTCCTCTGACATACCCAGAGACAGAGCACGTCCAAAGCCCCCACGCAGCAACGTTTTAGGATTAAAAGTAGAGATATCTATTGCCAATATAGTCTAAATACTATATGCCTAAAATATAATCATTAACAAACTATAAACATAAAATATAATCTTCAGCAATCTTAAAGTATTAAGATAATAAACCTAGGGAATGGTGTTAGAAAGTGGTCCAGGATAAGCATAGTAAATCCACATGCAATAATAACAGTAACAATAAACCAAGGGTATGATGTTAAACAGTCTCCTTTAGGGTAGTAAAAAAAAAAAAAAGAAAAAAAAAAGGTTAATTTCTTCCACACACATCTATAACTGTAATTAAAACATAAACAGAAAGCGCCTGAGTAATGAAAAGGATGTATAATTATAATACCCATATCATTACAAGTGGAAAAAAGTGTCAGGATCAGCTTTCTTAATTCCTTTTCTGCTTCCTCCTTGCTGGAGAAGACGTAGTATTGGCCTTGAACATCCACTTTCAGTTTGGCAGGATACAAGAGGCTGTATTTGATATCAGCTTGCCGTAACTGCTGTTAATGTTGTAGAAGGCTCTACGTTTAGCAGCTGTTGCGGGAGTGAAATCAGGGAAAATACGAATGTGTTTATTTTCAAATATAATCTCTTGCTTGTGTCTGAGGAGTGCCATCACATCTAGCTTACATAACAATCTCTCGAGGCGGACAATAAAAGACCTAGGTCTAAAGGTATTTGATCCGCGTATGCGATAATCTGCTGCTATCTTGGTATCTGATTTAAAGTCCTCTCCAATTATTTTAGAGAATAGTTCAGCTGCGAATTTCACTGGGTTTGGACTTTCACGATACTCAGATAGACCTTCGATTCTAATATTATTCCTTCTGCTTCCATCTTCCAGAGCAGCAAATCTGTATCTGAGTTTTTTGCATTCTGAATTGGCAGCTGTTGCTTTTCCATCAGCAGTGGATGCTAGATTTTCGGCTGTTTCAATTCGAGTCGTGAATGTCTGCTTAACATCCTCCAGCTGATTGGCAAGTGTGCTCAGTTTAGACATGTTTTCCTGAATGTGCTCCTCAATTTTATCCAGCATACATTTAAAGGCTGCCTCAAAATGAATATATACGTGTTTCTCCGAGTCTTTATTATCCTGCCGCAGCTCTTGCAGCTCCCACTGCAGCTTCTCACTTGCCTTCTCGCTTTTCTTTATATTATTCTTTATCTCTTGCTTGAGCTCAGTGATCATCACCTTCAGTTCGTACAGATCATTTCTGCTTTCGTGCACCGTAGGTGAAGCGGCTGGCTTTATTACAGCCGATGTTCCTGGCTCGCATGGAGTAGGTGAAAGCGTGGACTGCAAGGCCTTTTCCAGTTTCAAATGATCTTCTCCAATCGGTGAGTTATCGTGGCCTGCGTCACTCGCACATTCGTTTCCCATTTAGCTCTCAACTGGAGATGATGCAGCGGACCGTGGTCCCAAGAAGTCTGGGCTTTCGCCTGTCTGTTATAGGTCAGTCTCTGAAAGGCTGTACCTTGAGCTTGAACTTGAACTTGTTGGTCTGGGCTTGGATGTTGCTTTAGTTTTCTTTTTCATTTCTTTCTGAGCCAGTTTCTTGCCGACTATGTTTATATATGCTTGCATATATTGTAGTAGAACCCTTGGGTTGGATAAATATAGGATATCTCAGGATAATAAGGAAATAATATAAAAAATAACACTGCTGCTAACGGAACTCCGCTTCAGACGTCCATCTCTCGCATGCTATTGCAAAGAGTATTGTCTGCTCAGTGGCTAAGTAAAATTTATTTTATTAGGTAACACAAAGAAGGGCAGTCAAAGTTTAGATCTTTAGATTATACAGTATACTGCTGCTATTAATTGACAGCAAATAATAAGTGAATTAAGAGATGGGAAGAAATATTTGAGAATATTAGAATATGCTTCATTTACTAATTTATCAAACTCAGTAAAAAAAGTAAATAATTATTAATTTATCAATTGTAATAAATTATGAATCACAGGCATGTTTTGCAAGAAGAAATTAGGAGATGAGAAGTACAGAGGAGTTGTGATGAGAATCAAATCTGAAATGAAAACGAGAAAGACAAAATTAAGCCAAGATACAAACAAAAGTCACTGTCGAGAAAATGCCTAAGATCTCTAACTATAACTTAGGATATTTTCCTTAACTAATTTTAAGAGTAATAATTTCTTTTTAGCTTAAAACTTAGCTGCTAAATAATGTGTGCTGCCACATTGTCATAAAAAGCCCACAGGAGAGATTTGCCATTCATATTAGAAAATATGAACACATACAGTAAGAAATACTGAATGTATCAGGCTGCTGACACATTTGAGCTTACTTAAAGCTAGATAGATAGATAGATAGATAGTCACAGTGAGGCATTATGCCGCCATATTGCTGTTGGTATAAAGGAGCCCCAGTAGCGTTTCTTGACTCACTTCTACTGAATAATGTATTGGCTGAAAGTACTCAGCGGTAGGGTGTCATAGAGAGGATGTGCAGAATTGTTCATAATGGCACTCAGTTTTGTTTTAATTCTGTACTTAGCTGCTACCTCCAGGGGGTCGAGACTGCATCCTATAACTGAGCCTACCCTTTTAATTAGTTTGTTGATTCAGTGGACATTGCCTGAAGTGATGTTACAGGACAAGCTCACCATCACACTGGCCAGCACAGATTTATAGAACATAATAAGGAAGGTACTACTCACATTAAAGGAGTGCAGTTCCCTAAGAAAAAACAGTGCAGCAACATTTTGAACATAGGTTGTCTCAGACACATTGGACCTTTACAACTGGCTGACTGGTGGTAGTTCCTACCAGTACTGGAAAAACAGTAACCACATTTCACTATAAAAAATCCAAAACACTTTTTGCATTACTACAAACATTGCTAGATATTATTTTTAAAGTTTTTACACTTTGTATGTTCTATAGTCAAAAATAAGATAAATGTCATTCATTCACTACAGAGTAATTCACAAGGAAAGAGAAGGAGCTCTAAAGATACAAAGGTGCAATACAAAACAGAACCTCACTTCAATTAAAGCAGGGCAGAGGATTGCTTTCGGATTCTATTTCGTCACTGTTGTCAGATGCCCATCCAGGATTGACATCTTTCAGCTTCTGCACCACCACTCTTTTCCCTCTTAAATTAATTGGGCAGTAGCAGCATCTGCTTTCACCAAGCAAAACTGCAAACTATCAGTGAAGTGAGGTTTTAAGACGAGGGAAGAATAGCAAGCAAAAAGAAAAAAAGAAAAACTCAAAAACAAAAGAGAATTAACTTAGCCCTCTACTTAGGCAAACAATGGGTTGGTTACAATGAAACATTTGCACCTAACTGGAGTGTTCTAAATTTGATCAGCAATAAGCATTATGACTTCAGGAAGATAGCATACAGTTATGCCCAGTGCTGAGAGAATTTGCTGGTTTTAATGATAACAGTAGACTGCAAAGCATCTTTTGGGCTTGATTGAGACTTTTAAAAAAGCAAGTGTGCATCATTCCTCTCTGTTGATGGTAACCATTTTAATGTATACAGTAGCAATGAAGGTGATTAATATCTTAAGTCCAAACAGTTGGCATGATGCCAGCACTGTTCTCTTACAGCTTGATGTAACTGAGTTTGAATCCCAGCTCATCTCTGTTAATGTGGAGTTTGCACAATCCTCACATGTCTGTGTGGCACATCCTTCGGGTACCCCATTTTTCCTTCCTGCTGCTATGGATTTCGGCCAGCAGTTCCCCCTGATGTGGAATAAATGGGATTAGAAAATTGAATAAATGGAATAATAGTAAAAGCTGAAATAGAAAAGTTGCACATAAAGACTCACCCATTAACAACAACAACAACATTTATTTATATAGCACATTTTCATACAAACAGTAGCTCAAAGTGCTTTACATAATAAAGAATAGAAAAATAAAAGACACAATAAGAAAACAAAATAAGTCAACATTAATTAACATAGAATAAGAGTAAGGTCCAATGGCCAGGGGGGACAGAAAAAACAAAAAAAAACTCCAGACGGCTGGAGAAAAAAATAAAATCTGTAAGGATTCCAGACCATGAGACCGCCCAGTCCCCTCTGGGCATTCTACCTAACATAAATGAAACAGTCCTCTTTGGATTTAGGGTTCTCACGGAAGGACTTGATGATGATGGTCACGTAGACTTCTGGCTTTTAATCCATCCATCATTGTTGAAGCATCATGAAGCTTTGAGTAGGTGGAGGTGGTGCAGGCCACCACCACAAAGAAACCGGAAAAAAGAAACAGAAGAGAGAGTAGGGGTCAGTACAGATTTTAGAGCCACCATGAATAGTTATTATGATGAATTGAACATACAGAGTAACAGGATTACGTTAAATTAAGTTAAATTGAAGTTATAAAAAGGCCATGTTAAAGTAATATGTTTTCAGCAGTGTTTTAAAGTGCTCTACTGTATTAGTCTGGCGAATTCCTATTGGCAGGCTATTCCAGATTTTAGGTGCATAGCAGCAGAAGGCCGCCTCACCACTTCTTTTAAGCTTTGTTCTTGGAATTCTAAGGAGACACTCATTTGAGGATCTAAGGTTACGATTTGGAATATAAGGTGTCAGACATTCCGATATATAAGATGGGACGAGATTATTTAAGGCTTTATAAACCATAAGCAGAATTTTAAAGTCAATCCTGAATGACACAGGTAACCAGTGTAGTGACATTAAAACTGGAGAAATGTGTTCGGATTTTCTTTTCCTAGTTAGGATTCTAGCAGCTGCATTCTGCACTAGTTGCAAACGATTTATGTCTTTTTTGGGTAGTCCTGAGAGGAGTGCATTACAGTAGTCTAGTCGACTGAAAACAAATGCGTGAACTAATTTCTCAGCATCTTTCAAAGATATAAGAGGTTTAACTTTTGCTATATTTCTTAGGTGAAAAAATGCTGTCCTAGTGATCTGATTAATATGCGATTTAAAATTCAGATTACAGTCAACAATTACCCCTAAGCTTTTTACCTCCGTCTTGACTTTTAATTCTAATGTATCCAGTTTATTTCTAATAGCCTCATTGTATCCATTATTGCCAATCACTAAGATTTCAGTTTTCTCTTTATTTAACTTGAGAAAGTTACTATTCATCCATTCTGAGATACAAGTCAGACATTGTGTTAGTGAATCAAGAGAATCGGGGTCATCAGGTGATATTGATAAGTACAGCTGTGTGTCATCAGCATAGCTGTGGTAGCTCACGTTGTGCCCCGAGATAATCTGTCCTAACGGAAGCATGTAGATTGAGAATAACAGCAGACCCAGGATAGAGCCTTGTGGAACACCATATCGGATATCATGTGTCTTTGAGTTGTAATTACCACAACTAACAAAGAATTTTCTCCCTGCCAGGTAGGATTCAAACCAATTTAAGACATTGCCAGAGAAGCCCACCCATTGACTAAGGCGATTTCTAAGAATATTATGATCAATGGTGTCAAATGCAGCACTCAGATCTAAGAGGATGAGAACAGATAAATGGCCTCTGTCTGAATTCACCTGCAAGTCATTTACTACTTTAACGAGTGCAGTTTCTGTGCTGTGATTTGTTCTAAAACCCGACTGAAATTTATTAAGAATAGCATGTTTATTTAGGTGATCATTTAACTGCATAATGACTGCCTTCTCTAGAATTTTACTTAAGAAAGGCAGGTTAGAGATGGGTCTAAAATTTTCAAGAGCCGAGGGGTCAAGATTATGTTTCTTAAGAAGGGGTTTAACTACAGCAGTCTTAAGACAGTCTGGGAAGACCCCCGTATCTAATGACAAATTTACTATGTCAAGAACATTATCAATTAGTACGCCCGATACTTCTTTGATACTTCTTGTTGGTATTGGATCAAGGACGCAGGTGGAGGGTTTTAATTGAGATATTATTTTTTGTAAATCGGGTAAATCTATCCTAGTGAAAGAGTTGAATTTGTTTATAACAGAATGCTGGGGTTTAGGAGGATCCTTAGTGTTGGAGGGATATACTATATAATTTCTAATATCATTAATTTTTTGATTGAAAAACACAGCGATAGCCTCACAGGTTTTACTGGAAGTACTTAGGAGGCATTCCTTTGAGTTACCTGGGTTTATTAGGCGATCAATTGTAGAAAATTAGGAAAATTCCTTAGCATTGCTGCCTCCCAACACCATGGCCAGGATTAATTTCTTAGCCAGGTCACTGTTTTTGAGAAGCTTGAATATTCTTCCATTTCCTCACATTCTCTTGTTTCTTCCCATATACAAATGATATCTATGATGTACTGATAGGTGACTCCGAAGTGGTCTGATATAAGTAAGCGTGGGTGTGTCTGTCTACAAGATCTTGTTCAGGGTTGATTTTTGCCTGATAACTAATGCTTCTTGGAGAGGCTGTCATACCCTGTAACCTGACAATGTAAAGATGAACAGCTCAAGGCATTGTGGTGTAGTAGCTGACATGTTTGACTGTCAAATCATCATTATTAACTAATTGTGCGACACTTAAACTGGCAGACCTTTAATTGTAGTAGAAGTACCATAATTGCATGAGTTAATAAATTTGTCAATCAGTGAAAAAAAAGTTAAAACTCATAGTTTTAAAATACGTAATGCATTATTTTCCATTGTTCTATAACATCCTAAGTAGACAAACGAAAAAAAACTTGCCATACTGGACCTAAGGAGCAATAAGGGAATACAAGCACTTAATGAAAAATTAATGAACCACTCAGGGACAATAGGAAGTAAAAGTTTGAAAGAGCAATATCTCATGGTGTAGCAAGGATTTTAGCAAACTGGAAAAGGCATCATGTTATAATTTTTAAAACTAGATTTCATTGTATAACCTATTGTCTTGATGATGACATTGTTCATTAATGATATGGTGCATAATAATTGATCAAAACTCTGGGCATAGTGCACTTGCATACCAAGGAGACTGACATAGAAACATTTATATCTACAAAGATGCTTACTATTTC
This sequence comes from Polypterus bichir lapradei, assembly GCA_026402145.1. Classification (NCBI taxonomy): domain Eukaryota; kingdom Metazoa; phylum Chordata; class Cladistia; order Polypteriformes; family Polypteridae; genus Polypterus; species Polypterus bichir. The sequence continues at coordinate 32,205,905 of JANRMT010062791.1, forward strand.
TGCACTTGCCACTTTTGTTTTTGCAAATATGATCATTAAGTGCCTCTTTCAGTTACAATCATGTAATCAGTCGCATAGCTCAATAATCGATATACATTATTAAGAAGGCTGAAACACTAGTGGACCTCTTAGTCCAGGCTGCTTGGATTAGATTGCTGTGCATTTTCAGCTTATGATTAATGATGATGGCCATTACATGCTTCAGTTTTTTGTGGTAGTTATTTTCCAACTACAGCACTTGTGGCCAGTGCCTGCTCAGTTAGGTGTAATGCAGTGTAGCAAAATAACAGCTCTGTGGAATTCATTCACTGCCTGAAATGTGTTTAGAATACTAGAGTATCCTTCTCTGTTTAAGTGCAATATGGTTTAATTTAACTATCAAAAGTGAGTTTTATTAGGAACTAACTGAAATACCCAGCATTGCCCGGCAGGAAAAGAAAGTGTTTTTATTTAATTGTTTGACAAAAACATAATTAAAAAAAAACACAACTTTAAAAATAAAAATAAATTAACAAACAATAAAGACTCACTAATGTCCTTGTCTTGTGGTCTTGTATGTATGTTATCATCCAGTTGACGCTCTGAACCGGCCAACTCTATTTAATTTGAAAAGCAACAGGGGCGTGGTGCTGCTTATACATAAAGAATGCTGGCAGTCGCCAGCTGTATACTAACTGTGTACGCCGCACGGGATCCTAGAAAGTAATAAAATCGTCAGAACTACTCTGAGCATCTCTCTGCTATAAGGATTCATGTTGCCAATGTGCTCGCATCGTTTGTGCATTAGCAGCTAAACGAGTGTCTTTCTTAGGAGGTTTCCTTTTGCCGGTGTGCTGGCCTTGCTTGTGTATCCTTGGAGCTGGAGCCCTCACCCCGACTCTACTTCTCACTTCTGGGCCAGACAGAAAAACACACTTGCATGCGTCGAACTCTATTTAATTTCAAAAGCAACAGGGGCTCGGTGGTGGTGCTCAAACATAAAGAATGCTGGCAGTCACCTCCAGTTCGCCCTCTGGTGGTTGTTCTGAGTGTCAACTGGATGATAACATGCATACAAGACCGTAAGATCAACCCACACCCTACCCAGAAGGGGTTGGTTTAGGGGTGATTTGACCTGACAGTATTTTTAGTCGACTATTGAGAAAACATGTGTACCAAGTTTCATGAAAACCGCTCCAGCCGTTCAGATGTGATGCTGGAACATACATACACACATTGACTTTTATCTCTATATATAATCTTCATTTGGATCTTGATCTTTGTTTGTCCGCGAATGAATTAGAAGAAGAAGCACTAGATGGCAGTAGAGAGACAGCTAAAACATAGGCATTGCATTAAGAATCTCCTCCAGGCTTATACTACTGAAGACTGTAGTACGTCAGTCACACCTCAAAACACAGACATTCAAACTAAACAAATTGTTGTGCTTTAAATTAACTAAAGAGATCTTCATTTAGATCTTGATCTTTGTTTGTCCGCGAATTCCACGCATGCGTAGACCACCTTCCAGTTTAGTACGTTGTTGTTACTCACGGATGTCAACAATGTGCCAGAATAATGAAAGGGGTGGTGGACAGTGTTACGCTGGTTATTTCCTGAGGCCTGGTTAGAGAATGAGATTGCCGAAGATAAAAGGTACATGCCTACGTAACATATGAATGAAAGAAAGACAGTGGGTAAAATGAATGACAACGTAATAGCACGTTCCGGAAATTATTATTGTAACGTTGTAGCCGAAGAGTGCTGCGCGTCTCACAGTTGTACCGTGGCTTGCTCACATGACAGTGAAGTGATCCCTATTTATGCTTTAAAGAGCCTGGATACCTATGTGTCCCCCTTTTATAACCATTGCTCCGTGTATATTGCCTTACTCTTTGGATTGCCACAAAGCAACCTGCGAGATTGGAGAAAGGTTGAGAAGAGATCATGAGAGGAAACGACAGCGTCGTGAAAACAAGACGGACTGTGAACGGACAGAAGCAGAAATGCTCCTACACCACCACATAATTACGATTCGGACAGTGATTCCGAGTAGGCCGTTTCTATCGAATCAATATCCAAGGGTTTTCTTTTGTAATTTTGTTTCCCTTACAAAAAATCATAATGCTGTGCGACGAAGGGCCCAGTTCACGACTGGCAGCCGCATTTAAACAGGGAGCCCTTCACAGACAATGTTAACACGCGCAACGTAGTTGGGTGCACATGGCTAGTATATATAGAATATACAATATTCCTAATAATAGAAATAGGAAAATTCAATATATACTTTGCAATACAGCATACATAATAATAATACATTTATATATATATATATATACAGGTAAATAAACAGTAAAATATTCAGGTTTGGTTACTATTGTGCAAACCTAGGGAGGACTAACTGGGTTTGAAAAAATGGATTAATAAATAATTACTTTTTATTTTGAGGAGGTATTTGTACTTTTTGTTTTAAAATATGTTTAATCTTGTAAGGGAGGCAGTGTGATGTAGTGCTTATGGACTTCATACACTGAGGTTGTGGGTTCAAATGTTGCTACTGACACTTTATGATTATGAACAAATCACACATAACTTGCCTGTGCTCTAATTGAAAAGACAATAGAAAAGTGATCAATTGTATCTTTCAAATGTAGTAAGTTGCCTTGGATAAAGACATCAACCTAATATGTTCTTTGGAGTCCCTCTTTTCCATATTATGTAATACTGAAAAACTATCTATCCATCTGTATACCATACTGTGCAGAAATCTTTGACACTTCAGAAAATATGCAGTAAGTGTGAAAGCTTTCAAAAATAATGCAATGAATGGGAAATAAGCAGCCCATTAGAGGGTTCATGCCCTGATGCCAGGATATTTTAGGTCAGTTAGCCTAAAAGACAGTCCTGTTGGCCAATGTTTCCCAAATTCATCCCTGTGGCTAGATTTTTTATGGCCATCAATTTTATAATCAGTTAACCATTCTTATTGTTAGTCAATCTCATTATTTAGTGAGTCATCTATTTTTATTCTCTTTTTGTATGAAATTCTGAAATATTTGTATTTGTCCCAAAACTTCAAATGCGTAAGTTTCCTGAGTCATTTTCTTGTTGATTTACCATTTTCTACAGAATTTGCTCCCTTAGTTGTATCTAAATGGTAACAACATTGAAGCGAATGGGGACCAATGATATCAGTGCCATAGTCATTTGTCTGCTCACTTGTAGGAAATCTTTTTTTGTAATGAGCAGACAGATTCTGAAATAACAGGGAACCCAGATTGAAACTTGCTGTTTTAATCCAGAATAGGTTTAATGCAGGAGAGTCATTGCCTGATTTAGCATTTTATCACTAGGTTTACGTATTAATATCCAGTTTGGTGCTGGATAAGCCAATAAATCCCTCCAGCCTGGCTTTCCCTTGACTTGGAAATTGCACTCCCATACAAATTAAATTCATTTGTGTGTGGCAATTTAAAATTCAGAACCTCCAAACTCTGCTTAGAACCCATTAAAATTACTGCTCTACAAACTTGTTGCAAAACTGAAAGGAAGTTAGGAAACATCCCCAAATGGCATATGCATTCGTCTATCTTTAATAATCATGCTTTACTTTTAGGTGATTGCCCAAGTATCCTGCCTGTTTGGAGGCAGTGTAATATCCGGCCAGAGGATGATCTGTTTGGGGATCCTGACCTCGAATCAATCCAGAATCTTCAGTCTTGCCTTGACATCACTTTTTTCTACAACTTGCTACTTCCTTCACTGCCTAGGACAAATGGTGTCTTTTTTACACCTCCATTACCCTATCATTCTCGTTTCTCTTTTGCTAGTTCCTTTTTCTCTTCTCGGAAAAACAGTCTTAGTTCTTTCCTTCCTGCTACATAATGCTTCCTATAAACCTCCATCTCTCAGAGATCCCAGTACCTCACATTATCCCCTCTTATATTCCGGGATACACTTTTTAAAAATATCAAGTTTTCAACAAGAAAACCCAAATATCAATTTTTTCAGTTTGCACACAGATTATACTTTACTCCTCATAAGCTACATTTAATGGGCCTTAGCTCAAATCCCCCCTGTCACTTACACTGCTGTGATGCTTCTGGGACATTCATGAATACAGTATGTATTGTTTTTGTCCTGCTGTGGTAGCATTCTGGTCTCTAAGCTTTTTCTTACTGTTCAGGGCTGTCCGTTCCTTTATTGCCACATGTTCTTGCACTCTCAGATGTTTCAGGCCTTGCTCTGTCAGTGCCCCATGCTCAAATTCTTATGTCTTATCACTGTAATTGATAAACTTTTTCTTGACTCTGTGCAGAATAATTAGACCCCTGATTTAATCATGCTGAAGAGAAGGCTGTCTACCTTTTACAACTTGATTCTTCTGGAGTTGTTGTATCACTGATTAATGGAGAATCCAGCAAATCCATTCATAATAAGAATCTGCTGCCTCCACAGTAAAATATTTTATGTTCAGAGACTTATGATGCACTCCCTTAATTGTGTGTGGTGGTGTGGTCATTTGGCATGGTTGCAGTTCCTGGTGGTATGGCACGTAACTTGTGACGTTAAAATGTGGGGCACCATGTAGGTATAAATCACATATTGTTTTTAACTTTGAAATATCGGCTTATTTTCAACTTTAACAAATAAAATAAACAATGGTACAATGGTTTTACAAAGGTAAAAATGGCAGCGCAGTAACAGCTTGCCTTTGATTTTGAATGTTTTCTGCACCTATGTCTGCACTGCTTAGTGATAACCATTAGCATTTGGATACAATTAAGATAGCAAACTCTGCAGAAATTAGTAAATTAAAGAGAAATTAAAGTGAAAATAGAAAAAAGAAGCATAAACATTTAAACTATTTAAAACAATACAAATATTTATGATTGTTTGAGGGGTGGTTGTGGGCTAGATCAATTAAAAGTAAGATGGCACACTCATTATGAAATTGGGTGGAATACAAACCTGCAGCCATACGGTTCCCCAGGACTGAACTTCAAAACCACTGCTATAGAACCTAAAAAAGATGGCACCATCTTGTCTTATATCCTGCTCCCTTATTATTCTCCTCCTTCTGTTTTCTTTAAGTCTAGATTTTAGGCTATGATTATCTAGGGTTGCGTACCGATATGGATATGGGGAAAACAATTGTGAAGTTTGACATCTTTAACATTAAAATCTGAGATGAATGCCAATCTCTGCATGCCTCTTTATAGAGATCAAAGACTTAAGACGGAGTATGATTAGACAAGATGGAAGATTAAATGCCCAGTAATGCAGCACATCCCAGAGTCACTTGCTTATGCTTAAAATTCAAGCATTAACCTTAGGCAATGATCATCATCTTTGAAAGCTTCAAGAAGAATGTCTGCACACACTGATTGGAAGAAGACAGCAAGACAAATGACTGCTTGAGACTTCTAAAATAAGTGGCAATTAGGATTGTCTTCTGGAAGATATGGAAGAGCTGGCTGCTTACATTAGAGACAAATCATGTAGTGTCTTATATTGCAGCATCTACACAGTAGGGATGCTGCAATGACAATCTTTGTTCTATACACTCTATACACTACTGTGTTCTTTTTATGCTGCTTTCTATACTGAGTTGTTACACACAGTTATGAGCACTGCATTTTGGTTCTCTGTAATAGCTGGATGTATAATCGTGCTTGTAATATTTAGTATTGTTGACTGGAACAAAATTAATTTTCACTGTGTAGACAATGAGGCAGTTCAGTCTACTTTTATTAGATGGGAACATGTACAGACTTGGGAAAAACATGCAAGCCCTTTACAAACAGACCTCAGCTAAAATAATGCATCCTTTCTAATGGCAATTACCACATTTTTTGGATCTTGAAATATTTCACGCTAATTTCACTGTTGTCCATCCATCCCACCTGCTGATACTAGGTGCCATTCTGGAGACATTATATGTGACTGCTCATACAGCATGTCAGATGTTAACAGTACCTTTAATTCTTTTTGTGAGTCAATCAGAATAATTTTTATAGGAATGCAGATGAGTGCATGACAAAGTGACTTCTTATTTAAACTTCAAGAATGAATATGTTGTGACCTGTAGGAGGCATTGCACCACCCCAAACCCCAGACACAACCTAAAAGACCCAGCATAAATAAAAGGTTTATTTGCACCAAATACCTTACACAAAGGCTTCAAAAGTGACCTAAATCAACACAAGTCTTTTTTACTCTCTTTTATTCCTCTCCACTCCTCCCAGGCGTGCTTTGTCTGTCCTCCACACCCAACACTAACTCGCATTTTTGGTGCTAGGACATGGCTTGATGGAAATACTTCTGGGTGAATCGAAAGTCCCAAAAAGTAGAGATTGTGAATCCAATCATCATCCCCTGGCAGCCCCCATGGAACACAATAGGGCTGCCTTTCAGGACTACAGGTTCCAGAATGCCCTGCAGTTGTCCATGTGGGAATACTAATCCAGGGAAACTGTCATCTAGCATATTTGTTGGAAAAAATATTCATCAGTGTTCATCTCCCCCAGTCCTTCCACTGCATTGGTCTCTTGGCCAGGTGAGGATCCTTGTTCAATCCTGGATTAAATACCAGTCACTGCATGCTGTCCATTACAATGTAAACACCTTGAATGTACATAACAAGCTTATAAAAAGAACTGAATTATAAAAAGTGTCCTGGTTGGTCGTTTCTTTAGTATCACATACAGTACTAGGTCTTGATTAGCTCTCTTGATTCACTGACAGAATGTCTTACTTGAGTTTCTGAATGGATGAGTAGTAATTTTCTCAAACTAAATAAGGAGAAAACAGAAATTTTAGTGATGGGCAAAAATGGATATAATGAAGTTATTAGAAATAAACTTGATCCATTAGGATTAAAAGTCAAGATGGAGGTAAATAATTTAGGGGTAATTATTGACTCTGACCTGAATTTTAAATCACATATTATTATCAGATTACTAGGACAGCATTTTTTCACTTAAGAAATAGAGCAAAGGTTAGATCTCTTATAACACTGCAAGATGCTGAGAAATTAGTTCACACTTTTATTTTCAGTTTGCTAAATTACTGTAACACAGGACTACCCAAAAAAAAACATCAATCGATTGCAACTAAAGCAGAATGCAGCTGCTAGAATATTAACCAGGAAAAGAAAATTCGAGCACATCTCTCCAGTTTTGATGTCACTACACTGGTTACCTGTGTAATTTAGAATTGACTTTAAAATACTGCTTATGGTTTACAAAGCCTTAAATAATCTCGCTCCATCTTATATTTCAGAATGTCTTACGCCTTACACTCCAAATTGTAACCTTAGATATTCTACTTAGAATTCCAAGTGCTAAACTTAAAAGAAGTGTTGAGGCGGCCTTCTGCTGTTATGCACCTAAAATCTGGAATAATTTACTAAAAGAAATTCGCCAGGCTAATAGAGTGAAGCACTTTAAAACACTGCCGAAAACACATAACTTTAACATGGCTTTCTTATAGCTTCATTTTAGTTTAGTCCTGATACTCTTTATATGCATTTAATCATCATTAGTATTCCCCGTGGCTCCGTAATCCGTACTAACCCCTACTTTCTCTTCTGTTCTTTTTCCGGTTTTCTGTGATATCGATCTGCGCCACCACAACCTAATCAAAGCAATGTGATGTCCCCACATTAATGGATTAAAGGCCAGAAGTCCCCATGACCGTCATCATCAAATTCTTCCATGAGAACCCTGAATACAATGAGGACTGATCATTTATGTTAGGTAGAATGCCTAGAGGTCGCTGGGTGGTCTCATGGCCTGGAACCCCTGCAGATTTAATTTTTTCTCCAGCCGTCTGGAGTTTTTTTTTTCTGTCCTACCTGGCCATCAAACCTTACTTTTATTCTATGTTAATTAGTGTTCCCTTATTTTAATTCTTATTTATTTTGTCTTTTTTCTCTTTCTTCATCACGTAAAGCACTTCGAGCTACATTCAGCAGCAGCTGAATTTACTTCAGATAAATACTTTTTGAAGGTTACTGTATGGAAAGAGGAGGAGATTTTAAACAGTTATACAGTATGTGAAGTTCACTTGCTCACAGGGCCAGAATAAGTTAAGGCAGAAACTAACACACCAGTCAATTTAGAAGCACCTGTTAATGCAACACAATGCTTTTAGGATGTAGGTGAACACTGGAGTTCCCAGAAGAAGGTCACAAGTACATAGTATAAATTTAATATATATAAATAATTTGGATGGGAATATAAATAACAAGCTGCTCTGGGTTTGCAGATAATACCAAGCTAGGAAGATTGGCAGATAATTTCAATTCTGTTGATTCATTACAGAGGCACCTGGAATACATAAGACTTGGGAATATTTGTGGCAGGTGAAATTTAATGTATTACACATAGGAATTAGAAATGTTAGGTTTGAGTACACAGTAAGAAAGATTTGGGAGTCATAGTGGACATGGCACTATCCACTGCCAGACAGTGTTCATAAGCCATTAAGAAGGTTAACAGATGTATAGAGTACAAGTCCAAGGAAGCTATGCTGGTGCTTCATAACGCTCTCTTTAGACCTCATCTCTATTGCTGTGTACAGTTTTGGTCTCCAGCCTTCAAAAAAGATATAACAGTGCCAGAGGTCCAAAGTCCAGTGAAGTGCACCTAGGCTGACTTCAGGGTACAGGGGGATGAATTATGAGGAAAGGTTAAAAAAGCTGAGCATTTTCACTTTAATCAAAAAGAGATTAACAGGTGACATGATTGAAGTTTTTTAATTATGAAGGGAATTAGTACAAGTAACTAGTAATCGAGACTGTTACTCTAACATGAATTCATCAAGAACACAAGGACACATTTAGAAACTTGTTAAGGGTAAATTTTGCACAAACATTAAGAAGTTTTTCTTTATACAGAGAACCTTAGACACATGGAATAAGCTATCAGATGGGGTGGTACACAGTAGTACTTTAGGGACTTTCAAAAATTGACTTGATGTTATTTTGGAAGAATTATGTGGATAGGACTGACAAGCTTTGCTGGGCTGAATGGCCTGTTCTCATCTAGATTGCTTTAAAGTCCTAATAAGGATATATAAACTTCACACAGATGTTTGCTAACTTGGCAAATAAACCTATAATTCAAGTTCTGTGAAGCACTAGGCCAAGTCATTTGCCATTCAAGATAACCTCAACATTTTTTGAGATAAAGGAGGGCAATCAGCAATAATGACCCATATGTATACACAAAAAATATGCAACCCTGAATTAGTACCTAAATCCTGAAACTATGATTCAACAAGTTAAAAACTCTGAAACCATGGTGGCCTTCTTCATATGAATTTCATACAAACTGCAATGCGATAAAACAGCCAAAATCTACAAATTACCCTACTGTAATCTCTGACAGGTTTTATTCATGTGCTTAACGTTTGATGGTTTTCTTTAGCATATTAACATAGCATATCACATTCTCCAACCTGCTTAATCCATTTAAATGTTATGGGGAGGACCCATCTGAAGAGCATCAAGCTCTAGGCAGAAATTAATCTTGGACAAGATGCCAGTCATGACAGCAAATGCACAAAGCTAATTTTGAGTCATCAGTAAACTTAATCAGCATGGGAAGAAAACCAGAAAAGTTTGTGATCCAAACCCACTGCCCAGTTCCTCACAACCTTTCAGAACAGACGCTGGGAAAACATTCAAACTATGCACACTGTCTTGTGGTGAGATTTGAACCCAGGAAACTGGATCCAAAAGGAGGCAGTAACACCATGACTCCCTCTTTAGGCAAGTTCATATCAAAGTGCTACAAGTTATACTGATATTTGATCAAAGTAAGTGTACTGAAGTAAAAAAGGATATTGTTTTACTTTGTATGAAAAAAAAGAAAAGGGTTTATAATGTACTTTTAACTCATGATTCAGCTCTTTTGTAATTAATCAAAAAAGAAATTAGTTTCTCATCAAACAAATGCATCAACTTGGAAAGTCAATGTCACTTATTTTGACATGAGCAACTGTTGTAAAACTAACAGATGAGACATAATTAGGAAAGTTAATTTGGAACCAAAAGGTATTACAGGTTTGAGCATGACTGGAAATAGAGTAATTAGTATGATAATGACTGCTGCTGAATTACTGAATGAAGGTCACACTGTAAAAGTACTGCCATTAAAAAAAGACATCAACAGACCAACCTGAAGTTACTTCAATGTGTGTAAGTTTTAGTAGGCTCAGAGGAAAACCTTCAATACTTAACATTCCAGATAAGTTAATTTAGTAAACACGCAACAATTAGTATGAAAAGTATGCATATGTCTTTCAAGTAATTTTATCATTTATGATATGTATTATTTAACATAATATTATGTTTTTCCTGTTAAATTGCTATAGAATCATGCATTTCATCTTGTAAAAATGACCTTGTACTGTTATTTTGTTATTTTGATTTGTATTATGGCATGCTTTCATAGCATCATTTTGTGGTGTGCTCTGAAAAATAAATAAACTTAAAGCACACAGAATTTTATTCCCGATTCCACTTTTTGAATCTGTTACTCTCAGTAGCATGGCACTGGTGCTGAATGTCTTACTCAATCACTAATCAATCAGCCAGTCTATGGATTGAAAAATAGCCAGAACTGCAGATAAATGTGAAAGGAATTTGAGAGACTAGTGGCAGGAGAGTAAGAGGACTATGGCACCAGTAGGCTAATGTTGAAAAACTTAAATATGAATGATCCAGGGAGCTCAGGCACAGAGCAGGACAAAGGGCAAATTTTAACAGCCAAGGTGATGGCATCATGTTCAACTTTATAAAAAATGGCAGAATAATAAGAAATAAGAGGGAAAATCAAGCCGCTGCTAACGGAGCTCCGCTTCAAACGTCCATCTCCCATAACGGACGAGACCAACTTTTATTATCCCAAGGTATCCTGTATTTACCCAACCCGAGGAGTTTCTATTACAGTATATAAACATGAGTAACAAGAAAGGGTGTCAGAAAGAAATGGAAAGGAAATTTAAAGCTACCCCCAAGTCTAGACAGACATCAAGCCCAAGTGCGAGATACAGCCATTCAGAGACTGACCTGGAACAGGCAGGTGAAAGCACAGACTTTTCAAGACGCCGCTCCATTGCATCATCTCCAGTCAAGAGCGAAAATGGGAGTGAAGGTGCAAGTGATGCAGGTCACAATAGCTTGCCGATTCCAGAAGATCACTTGAAACTAGAAATGGCCTTGCAGTCCGTACTTTCATCAACTCCTCGCGAGCCGGAAGCATCGGCTATAACCAGGGTTGCCACTTCATCCACAGAGCACGAAAGCCGCAATGATTTGTCCAAACTGAAGGAAATGATCGCAACATTGGCCACGGCCATAAGTGAGCTTAAGAAAGACATTTAGAAAAATATGAAGAAAGAAATAAATAGCTTCCTCAAGACAAACGAGAAGCTGCAAAATGAGACAAATGAGAAGCTGCGGCAGGATAATAAAGACTTGGAAAAACGTACATATAATCGTTTTGATGCAACCTTTAAAGGTATGCTGGGAAAAATTGAGGAACACATTCAGGAAAATGTATCTAAACTGAGAGAACTTGCCAATCAGCTGGAAGACGTTAAGCAGACATTCACGAGTCAAATTGAAACAGCGGCACATTCGGCATCTACTGCCGATGGGATTCCAAATGCAAAAACTTTGGAGACAGATTTGCGGCTCTGGAAGATGGATGCAAAAGGAATAATATTAGAATCGAAGGTCTACCTGAGAATTGTAAAAGTCCAAACCCAGTGAAATTTATAGCTGAACTATTCTCAAAAATAATTGCAGAGGACTTTAAATCAGATACAGGAGAGCAGCAGCTTATCGCATACATGGATCAAATACCTCTAAACCTAGAATTCTAATTGTCCGCTTCATGAGATTACAATTTAAGCTGAATGTAATGGCACTTCTCAGACAGAAACAAGAGACATTCGTATTTTCTCTGATTTCTCACCCTCAACAGCTGCTAAACATCCAGCTTTTTGCAACATTAAACAGCGGTTACGGCAAGCCGATATCAGATACAGCATCTTGTATCCTGCCAAACTGAAAGTGGATATTTGAGACAAATATTACATCTTCTCCAGCAAGGAGGAAGCAGAAAAGGAATTAAGAAAGCTGATCCCGACACTTTTTTAAAATACGATAGTGAGTTGCATCCTGTCATGGCATGGCAAGAAGATACTACCTGCTGTCTGATCGGCTTGCAACGATACGGGTACCATAATTATACATCCTTTTCTCTTCTCTGACACTTTTTTTGTTTCTTTTTTAATTACAATTATAGGCGTATGTGTGAAAGAAATTAAAGTAGGTTTTTTTTTACTATTCTAAAAGAGACTGTTTAACATCATACCCTTGGTTTATTGTTATTGTTATTATTGCATTAGGGTTTACTATGCTTATCCAGGACCACTTTTAACACCATTCCTTGGGTTTACTGTCTTAATATTTCAAGACTGTTGAAGATTATATTTTATGCTTATAGTATTTAGACTTTATCGGCAATAGATAAGTTTAATCCTCAAACGCCTCTGCTGGGGTGCTTGTTTTGTTTTGGACGTGCTCTGTCACTAGGTATGTCAGAGGACTGGGACTTTGTGAAGTGGGGTCCAGCAAAATGGGGGTGTGGGGGGATAAGGGGGAGAGAGAAAGAGAGCAAGCTATATCTAATCTATCCTTTTAATTCTTATAATTATAACTGCCAACGTAACAATAGGCTGCATGGCAATAACTCATGGGAAAATTGGAAATTAAGGTTAAAGCTGTCTCACTTCCAGTTAAGACTACAAAATGACATCAAAAATTCAGAATAAATGTCTCCATGATGGGACAGTTGAACTGGGAGAATGAACTTTGTGAGCTGGAATGTTAAAGGCCTGAATCACGAATTAAAGAGAAAGAAAGTATTCTCTCATCTAACAGGTTTAAACACTAAAATAGTATTTTTACAGGAGACCCATTTACTAAGCAAGGATCAGTTCCAGCTGCAAAAAGACTGGACTGGCCAAATGTTCCATTCCAGTATTACAAAGAAAACTAGAGGTGTGGGAATTCTCATACATAGAACATTTGTGGTATCAGATGTAGTATCTGATCCTGAAGGGAGATATGTGATTGTCATGGGCAATTTATTTAACTGTAAAGTGATTTTGATAAATGTTTATGCACCCAGTGTCGATGATAGGGAATTCATGCAAAATGTATTTGCATCCATTCTCAATGTGAACACTCGTAAAATTATAATGGCTGGGGACTTTAATTGTGTTTTAAATCCACTCTTAGATAGGTCTCCTGTCACAGGGGAGATGACATCTAACACTGCAAAGACAATTACACAGTTTTTAACTGACCACAGCCAATCAGACCCCTGGAGGTTTCTAAACCCAAACTCGAGAACATATTCCTTCTACTAACTAGTGCATCATTGCTACTCAAGAATTGATTATTTCTTTATACATAATAATTTCTTGCCTACGATTAAATCTTGCAAGTACGATGCTATTGTTATTTCCGACCATGCCCCTCTGATCTTCGAGCTAAAATCATTATGCCCCACACACTCATCTCGCAGATGGCGTCTTAACCCACTTCTATTAGCAGAGGAGAACTGTACAGAATTTATATCCAAACAAATCAGTTTCTTCCTAGAGACAAATACATCCTCAGAGGTCTCTGCAGGAATACTCTGGGAAACTCTAAAGGCCTTCTTAAGAGGACAGATTATTTCATATCTTTCCCACAGAAATAAATTAGAAACCAAGAAGGTATCAGAGCTAACCAGGGGCCTCATGTATAAACGGTGCGTACGCACAGTAATGTTGCATACGAACGTTTCCACGTTCAAATCGCGATGTATAAAACCTAAACTTGGCATAAAGCCACACACATTTCAACGGTACCTCATACCCTGTCGTACACAAGTTCTCTGCTCGGTTTTGCAGACTAGCGGCACCCAGTGTCAAAGCAATACTACTGTTCCTGTGTGGTTTATGTTTCTTTTTCAGATCCACATCCGTGACGCAGCTTTATAAATACACTGAAATTAACCGCTGTGGATGTTAGAGGCGCTGTTGCCCCGTTGAACCCTTCAGACAGACGTCTCAGACACACTTATAAATGCACAATGAAGATTTATTAATAATTTCTTCAATAATAGTGCCCAAAGCACCACACCTCCACAGTTCTTCATTAATTAATACAATAAACAATCCTCCAACTCCCAGCAGCTCTGTCACACTACCACCCAACTCCGGCTCGGTCTGCTAGGGTTTCCCACAGTCCTTTTAAAGTCCATGACCCGGAAGTATTCCTTCTCCGGGTCAAACTCCTTCTTCAGGTGTCCTGGAAGTACTGTGTGTTTCCATTCTTGTGACTTCGAAGTACTTCCGGGTTAGTGTCACAGTAATATTACCCGGGTTCTTGGTGAGCTCCCCCTGGCGGCACCCACAGCACCCAACAGGGCTAAAGAGATGGACTCCATGTCCCATATTGCCCTGCGGAAATCCGAGGAACCATTTCCATCCAGGGGAGCTGCCATCCCCTGCGTCCCGGGGGATGTAGTGCCCTGAAAAGGTGGGTTACTTCTGTTGAGGGACATCCCGGCCGGACTGAAACGCCGGCCGTCCATCACACCGCATATTGTTTATTAGTTTAATGCATGTGATTGTAATTAACCTGTAACAATATAATGCTCCACAGAATGGTCAAACTATTCTAAATACCACAGCTTCTTTAGCGTTGTTACTCTCACTGCACCTTCTTCTTCTTTCTGCAGCTCCCGTTAGGGGTTGCCACAGTGGATCATCTTTTTCCACATTACTCTCACTGCACCACTAGGAGCAGCTGATCGGAAAGAGAATTATCGGTATACAGCATCAATCACACACTGCCTCAGCCATGCTTCCTATTTAAACTGCTTCTCACACGGCAAACGCTTCAAAACCTTTACTGCACAGACCTCACTTTTCAGAAAGCGTTTCATCCCAAGAGCTCTAAATGCAATCAATCAGTCCATCAACTGCTCCTTGTAGAACTGTTTCTACTTATAAGTACAACTAGCAGAATACCCGCGCTTCGCAGCAGAGAAGTACTGTGTTAAAGAAGTTATGAAAAAGAAAAGGAAAAATTTAAAAAATAACGTAACTTGATTGTTAATGTAATTGTTTTGTCATTGATATGAGTGTTGTTGTCATATCTATCTAT
>JANRMT010062791.1:32226124-32323620 GCA_026402145.1 Polypterus bichir lapradei
GCTGGCACTCCGTTCACGGATTGTTCCTGCTTCACACTGTATGCTTCACTGGGACTGGCGTGAAGGATAGAATAATTAAACATGTACTACGAAGATATTTCAATGATCCATAAAAGTTTTAAAGAATCGGGGTTATAAGCTTACAGATGGCTTAACGTCTGTTACAGAGCCGATTGTGTGGCAATTGGGTATTTGGAGAAAGAAAAGGAAGGACAGGAATTTAAGGTTAGTACGTTTGAAAGAGACAGCACTGCTGCAATAAATTATTTCATCGAAGGTCGCACACAATCACTGTGCCACCGTGTTCCCATGTTTAATAACATGCTTTAACTCCTATCATCATTAAAATTAAATCACATATACATCTCAGTATTTTAATTATTCAGAGAGCTGTAATATCATGAATGTAATGGATTCTGTGTCCTGTCGGAGGAAGAGAAAGCCGGTTTAAGACGCACATAGTGATTCACACACATAGAGCACATAGAAGATCAAATACAAAACAAAGCATTTAACATACTACTTTAGTTACGATGGGATTTGAGAAACTAGTAAATGAAACGATTTTAAGATTAAGTTTATCATTTTCTATTTTAATGACAAAATAAACTACGTGATTAAAGTGGAAATTTCGAGATTAAAGTTGACATTTTGTGCTTTTTCCCCACTGTGTGCCTTATTTTTTCTCTGTACCCTAATAAGCTTTCATACGACACTCAGACGGTGGACTACAACTCGCCTTTTCACGGCGACTTTGATATACGACTTCTTTTTTATTTTAGGCACTGTGTGACTTTGTGAACTTGAGCTTTTGAATTTCTCCGACACACTATGTCACTCGATCAGCTTCCTTTTCTTGTTTATACTACTGTTTAAACCAAGAAATAGTATGTTTTTCTTTGCCTCCACTTGGTATTTGCTGAAATTGTTCTATTGTTCCTCGTGGTTTTGCCATTGTCTTTTCACAGAAGGCTGATCTTAAGGGCTATTTATATTGATTTGCATATTCAAAGAGGCGTAATTCTGGGAGGAGATGGGGTGGGGCAGCAGGCGCGTGCATGTGCGTTACTTTTCACGCTGATCGGGATTTATGTAGCGGAAGAATGTGGAAGTTTGTGTACACACAGATTCCTTCATCTGGATTTTTCTGTGCGTACGCACATTCCCACTTTTGTGCTTACGCCATGTTATAGTGTGAGTTCTACGCATAGCATTATACATGAGGCCCCAGGTGTCCAAGTGAGGTTGTACATAGGAAAAGGCAGGCTCTGCATTCAGAGCTCAACCTCTTAACAACCAAAGAAACTGAACAACTCATTTTTAAATCAAGACATCATCATTATGAACATGGAGAGAATGCTAATAAGCTCTTAACTCAACAAATCCACAAGGAAGAAGTTCGCAATGCAATCCCAGCAATCACCAACACGAACGGATATAAAATCATTGACCATAAAAATATAATGCACACATTTTGAGACTACTATAAATCCCTATATTTGTAATGAATACAAACAACAATCTCATAAAGGTTTGGGGTTGTTAGCCCTGTGTAATGTAAAGCAAGGTCAAAATAATTCCAGAAAATCATTAGAACCAGAAAGACGGGTAGACGGACAATTTATGGAGCAAGACCGGAAATCAAACTGTGGGATGCTGGGAAAACTGTGGTGATGGATGGGTAGTTGGCATCATCAAATGGGGACCAGAGGGTAAAAAGGGACCCGGAAGTGTTGCGTTTCTTTGAGTCATCCGGGCAAGATTATGGTGACGGTGCTTCATCTTTTCTGAAGCATGTTGGGTCCTTAAGTTGCTCCCCATGCCCTCGTGCATGACATATTCTACTGAGTTAAAGAAGACAACACACAATCTAATGCATTTCTGGATACATTACAGATACCACAAATAGATACTTTTAGTGCAGAGGAACTGGATAAACCTCTGGCGCTATCAGAATTACTAGATGCTATAAAGTCACTTCAAAGCGGGAAAGCAGCAGGCCCTGATGGCTACCCTGTAGAATTTTATAAAAAATTCTCCACTCAGCTAGCTCCCCTGTTATTAGCAACATTTACAGAAGCTGGAGACAATCAAATTCTACCTCAAAATTTTCGCCAAGCATTAATCACCGTCTTTCCTAAACAAAATAAGGAGTTATTACAATGTGCATCATATAGACCAATTTCACTTCTGAATAATGATGTTAAGATACTCTCAAATATCCTACCTAGAAGGATGGAGAAAGTGCTGCCTTCGGTAATATCACAAGATCAAACTGGATTTATTAAAGGCCAACACTTAGCTTCCAATCTTCGACGCCTGTTTAATGTAATATATTCACCAGCAAAGTCAAACACCCCAGAGATATTATTATTGTTGGATGCAGAAAAAGCATTTGACATTATTGAATGGAACTACCTTTTCACTACATTAGAGAAATATGGGTTTGGCCCGAACATTTTGCATGGATCAAACTGATGTAAACTGGTGGCATGGCTCTACCTAACTTTCAGATTTATTACTGGGCAGCAAACATACAAGCTATAAAAACCTGGACACAAATAGATGAACATACACAGACTTGGTCCGCAATAGAAATAAAATCCTGCAGTACTTCTTTATATTCCCTGCTTTGTGCCCCAATAAATGCAAGTTATCGCCAATATACAAATAACCTAATTGTGCTTCACTCACTCAGAATATGGAACCAATGTAGAAAGAATTTTAAGATGAAGAATCTTTTATCTGTGGCACCTCTGCATGAGAACCACTTTTTTCAACCCTCGCAAACATATGTAGTTTTTAATATCTGGAAACTGCATTTGGGATTAAATTGCTTAGAGATCTTTATATAGACAAGATATTTGCATCCTATGAACAATTACATTTCAAATTTTACTTTCCAGCAACATATTTCTTTCACTATCTTCAAATTGTTAAACAGAACCTGCCCAATTTTCCTCATCTCGCACCCTCCTCTATGATGGAAAAACTATTGCTCAGTTTCGAGGACTCAGACAGCATTTCTGCAATATATAAAATTATTTTACAGTCCCTCCCTTTCAAAGATTCAAGAGGACAATGGGAAAAAGATCTATCACTCAACATATCAGAAAAGGAGTGGAAGGTAGCAATGCAGAGAATTCACTCGAGCTCCATATGCGCAAAGCATACAATTATTCAACTTAAAATTATATATCGAGCACATCTGTCTTAATTAAAACTGTCCAAAATGTTTCCAGGGCAAGATCCAACCTGCGAACGCTGCAATCAAGTCCCAGCTTCACTGGGTCACATATTTTGGGCCTGCAGCAAATTAACATCATTCTGGACAAAACTTTTTAAGTGCCTTTCAGACAGCCTTGGTGTCACAATCCCTCCTAACCCATTAACAGCTGGTTTGGTGTTCTTCCAGATGGGCTTAAAGCAGAGGAAGACAAACAAACTGTGATTGCCTTCACTACACTATTGGCACACAGACTTTTGTTAAACTGGAAGAATCCTAACTCTCCTCTTTTAAGTCAGTGGGTAACAGAAGATTTATACTATTTGAAATTGGAAAAAATCTAATTCTCATTTAGAGGATCTGTGCAGAACTTTTTCAAAGCCTGGCAGAATCTAATCAATGATATTTTAGAATAAGCTCTTGAAGCACTGAGGAAGTAACTCTCTTCCCATTTCTTTTTCTTCTCCATTTATCTTTATCCGCCTATTAAACTTATCAATTTATGTATTTATACAAGCTTTAAGTTTTACTCCGTTGGCCATGCTGTCTTTCTCAGGGGTGGGGGTTGATTTGTTTTCAGTTCTATTTTTTGTAAAAATTGATCTATTTGTATGGAACGATTACAATAAAATCAATAAAAAAATTGACAGAATAATAAATAAAGTATTTTAAGGTATATTAAAGCATATTTATCAGTCTAATGTGTCATGATCTCTTTGCTATAAGGGTCACATAGCTTATGCCTAGAGTAAATTGAACCCTTTATTATAACATAAAATTTTTTAATTTTAAATTGTATAAATTACCCTCCTTATCTATCTATGTATCTATCTATCAAACTATCTGTTATAGGCAGTAAATTCAGAAAGCACTCGCGCCCTTCAATTTTCTGCACACTTTATTTTAGATTTATTGAATTTTTAATTTTTAAATGGATAAGTTAGCAATTTGTGCCCTTCAATCTACACTCAATAATCAATAAAGACAAAGTGAAAACATGTTCTCAGAAAGGTTTGCAAATTTATCATAAATCAAAAAGGCAAAGCTTTCATTCATAAAAATATTCAGATCCTTTATTGTGGTCAGGTGCACCCTGTTTGCTTTAATTATCCTTGATGATGTCCCTAGAACTTAATTGGATCCCACCTGTGGCAAACTGAATTGATTGGGCATTTTTTAGGACACTGGTTTATATAAGGTCCCACAATTCACACTAAATGTCAGGGCAAAATCTAAGCCATGAAGTCCAAAGAACTCTCTGTAAACCTTCACAATAAAATTGTGGTGAGGTGTGCATCAGGGCAAGGGTATAAAGTCATTTTTAAAGCTTTGGGTGTTCCTGAGGGCACAGTGACCTCAATAATTGTAAAAGGAAAGATGTTTGGAACTACCAACAAGGATCTGGGTCAGGGAGGAGACCAAAAACCCAATGGTCATCTAACGGAACTTTAGAAGTCCTCTCAAGGATTACTGTCTCATCAGCAACCAGGACAACACTGGAGTGTCTTTGGGACAAGTCTTTGGCTTCCTTTGCATGGCCCTGCCAAAGCCCAGACTTATAACCCACAGAGACACCTGAAAGTGGCAATTTACAAATGCTTCCCATCCCGTCTAATGGACCTTGAGAGAATCTGTCCGGAAGATTGGGATAAATTGCCCAGATCCAGTTGTAAAAAGCTTGCAGCAACTTAGCTATGAAGACTCAAAGCTGGAATCGCTGCCAAAGGAGCTTCTGCAAAGCACTGATTTAAGGGTTTGAATACTGATATAAATTACAGATTTCAGTTTTGTTAGTTTTAATAAATTTACAAGACTTTCCAAAAACATTTGTTCACTTTTTCATTCTGGGTTATTTGGTGCAGAGTGACAGACAAAAATGGCAAATGTATCCATTTAAAATTAGGTCTATGACACAACAAAGTGTGCAGAAAATGAAGAGGTCTGAGTATTTGTGGGCCCACTTTACTTTCTGTGGGGAGCCAGGGTAATGAAAAAGGCTCCTGGGACTTGTAGTTATGCATGGGACCAGGAGCTCCATTTTACAGTCACAGTTGATTACATCTTGCCTGAAAAATGGGCCGGAGTTGCCTCAAAAACTTGCATATTGTAATCTTTTTATCCAATAAAAGGTGTCATTTTGCTTGACTTTTCACTACTGTCAGAGTGAGAAATGCTTCTTGGCATAAGCTTATAAAGGCCCCCACCTTCTCAATCAGTTGAGACTGGAGAAGAACAAAGGCAAAGATTGCTTGGTGAGGAAGGAATGAACGCCAGAATGTTGACTATGAGGTAGGAATAATCATTATAAGTGATGCTCTGGTAGATAACCTACAAAAGTACCACAAGGTCCAGAGAGTCAAAAAGTTTGTTGTTTTGTTTTCAGTTTGTATTATGTACACCTTACCTTTACCCTATTATAATTTTGTATTTTTTAACCTCCTGAATATGATTTTTGCACATGTTTTTATATTTATATCAATAATTTGTTTAAATTTTGCACTACCATTTTGTGTTTTGTTTTCAATTGTAGGCACTGCCATTTATAGTATTTTTCTATGACTGTGGCTATGCTGCTGTTAGGAATACACCTAGTCACTGTATCATCAACTGTTGGCGTGCAGTCCACAGTGTTCAAGTTTCTAGATTTTGAAAGCAGTGTGTGGTTAACTAGCATTGAATCTTTCTAGGGAGATTATTATAATTTTTTTTAATTGCCTTATTTAGATTTGGTTATTAGGCACTCACTTATTTTTCTCATCTTGATCCTTGCCTTTGCAATACTTTGATATTTTTTTTTCTGCCTCACATCCAGGTCCTGGTGGCAAATATTTGTATTCTCTGTCTCTACAGTAGCAGAACACACCTTTCCATGTACTGTATATTTTATTAGTTAATTAAATAACCCACCTAAACCTTTATCAAGATTTTGCTAGTGTTTTATTGGATGCAAGATCTAATCATATATAAATATATACAGTACATGTATAGTTTTTAGTTTTTTGTCTACATTGAATGAAGGTTTTCTTTTTCAAGATTAGGTTTTATGTTTACTTTGCACTGTCACTGTAATTATTGTATAGCATGCTTCGTTCATAAGTGACAATATCCTTAAGAATAATTAAACATTAAAACATATAAAGTAGATCTCTACAACGTATGTGAAGTCATAGCCTATTGATTTACGTACAAATGCTCAAGCTATTTTTATTGATTTTTTTTAGTTATTTTTCTATCTGTCTATTGATTTGTTTTGATCCCCATCAATCCAAATCAGGGTCACAGGGTCCAGAGATTATTCCATCAATATTTCACTTTTTTTTTTTTTTTTTTTTGAAGTAGCCTCTCTTTCCTTAAGGTACAGTAGATTTTGATCAAGTTGAGTTTGTGCTCCTTCATTTAGTTTTAGCAAATTATTGATACTAATAGCTGCTGCTTGGATATTTTCTCATATAGGTTGTACTGTTGCACTGACACTTGTCCTCACGTTTTCCAACAGAAATGTTGGCACAGTACAACAGAACACAAAATATTAAAGTTGGGGCTACATAAGGATGAATGTGATGGTATTCTGAATGGAAACGCAAAAAAGGATTAAGAAATTGCAGGGAACTCCATAAAACAGCAGGTATTAGTGTGAATGCAATTGAACTTGAGCCTAGATGCAAAAATGTTCCTTATAAAAGAGTTAAATGTAAAATATGATATTAAATAACTTTGTTTACAACATTGGGTTTGTGAAACTATTAAAAGATCAATGTTGTTGTTTGTTTTGGAGTTTACCTTCGTTCATGATCTTATTTGTTATTAGATCTGTTTATTTAAAATAAGTAATGAGCCACGATAGTTAAGGAGTTAAAATTACATAAGTTAAATACACTATCTGAAGTTTATTGTGTAGCAGGTGGAAAGTTTATTAAATGTGTTGTAATATTGTAAATTGGCTTTTAAAATTCTTTTGGGTACTGCTTAATCCCACTGCATGTACTGGTTAATATTTTTACCTATTGATATTGATTTTAGATTTTATTCCTGTGGTAGCCATCTATAGAATGTTATTAATTTTGTGAAATTGTGATATTTTCACAAATTTTCTTTAATTTAAAAAAATAAAAGTATTCACCAGCAGCTGATACCATTAGCAAGTGTATTACACAATACTTCTAATTTTGCTTCTACAAGGTCTTGCTTAAATTCCTTTTTTACCTTTCTACTTCTGTTTCTGAAATCTCTGCTTTCATTAAAAAATCTAAATCTTGTACTTCCTAGTTAGATCCAATTCCCACTTATTTGGTAAAAACTTACCTGGCCTCTATTGTCTCATTAATAACTGACATTATACATTCATAGTTTTATTCTGATTGTGTTCCCTCAGAAGGCTGGTATAATTTCCATTTTCAAGGAACCTAGTGCTTATCCCAATGATCTGAATAATTTTAAACCAATTTCAAGCCTGCGATTTCTGTCAAAAAATATTTGAGAAGGCAGTAGCTGCACAGGTACATGTGTATCTTACTGATAATGATTTATTTTAACAGTTTCAGTCTGGTTTATGCCGTTTCCTTACAGTTTGTTCAACAAATTTTGGATCACAACCCGCCTCATTCACTAGTGGTGTTCCTCAAAGCTCTGTATTGGGCCCTCTTTTATTTTTATCTACCTTCTACCACTTGGCAATATTTAAAAAAAAATAGTATTCAGTTTCATTGCCATGCTGATGACACCCAGCTGTATTTATCTAGCAAGCCTAATTCTGTCTTTCTGCCCTTCATCCTCTCTGATCATTTTGCTCAAATAAAAGCAAGTTTCTCCTCCAATTTTCTCAAACTTAACAATGATAAAACTGAAGCTCTCCTCATTCGCACTAACCTGTTTTTGCTAGACGACTGTTTTTCTTTGATAATTGATGGTTCTACAGTTTCTCCTTCTCCTCAGGTTAAGAGCTTTGGTGCCATTGTTGACAGCACTCTATCTTTCAAAGCACATACAGTCATATGAAAAAGTTTGGGAACCCCTCTCAGTCTGCATAATAATTTACTCTACTTTCAACAAAAAAGATAACAATGGTATGTCTTTCATTTCCTAGGAACATCTGAGTACCGGGGTGTTTTCTGAACAAAGATTTTTAGTGAAGCAGTATTTACTTGTATGAAATTAAATCAAATGTGAAAAACTGGCTGTGCAGAAATGTGGGTCCCCTTGTAATTTTGCTGATTTTAATCCACGTAACTGCTCAATACTGATTACTTGCAACACAAAATTGGTTGGATCAGCTCGTTAAGCCTTGAACTTCATAGACAGGTGTGTCCAATCACGAGAAAAGGTATTTAAAGTGGTCAATTGCAAGTTGTGCTTCCCTTTGACTCTCCTCTGAAGTGTGACAGCATGGGATCCTCAAAGCAACTCTCAAAAGATCTGAAAACAAATATTGTTCAGTATCATGGTTTAGGGGAAGGCTACAAAAAGCTGTCTCAGAGGTTTAAACTGTCAGTTTCAACTGTAGGGAATGTAATCAGGAAATGGAAGGCACAGGCACAGTTGGTCAAATGGTTTACTCACCTCAGAAGTGACATTCATGTTTCTGGTGACTCTTTCTATGAAGTCAGTAGATGGGTTAGGATAGCATGGGGGGTCATAAGGTGGCAGAAAAGGGGTGTGTGGTGCTCCCGATATCTGTACAAAAGGATGAAGGTCCAAGTCTTTAGAGTCCTGGTGCTTCCTGTTTTGCCATATGGTTGCGAGACACGAACGTTATCCAGTGACCTGAGACGAAGACTGGACTTCTTTGGTACTTTGTCTTTTTGGAGAATCCTTGGGTACTGCTGGTTGACTTTGCGTCGAATGTGCGGTTCCTCACAGAGTCTCGAATGAGGCACATTACCTGTATTGTGAGGGAGCATCAGATATGAGAGTATGGCTATGTGGGTTAATTCCCCAATAGTCATCCGGCTTGCAGTATCCTCATTGCTGAGGACCTGAGCGGCTGGACCAGGCCAAGGGGACTCCTATGTAACACCTGGCTGGACTACATGTCTGCCTAGGGGGTTGTCAACTGGGATTCTGAAGTGTTTTGTCATATGGTGTTTGTGGCAACACACTCTACCAGTGCATGTCCTCCAGCCTGATCTGACCTGACCTGTGGACCCCACACTGTTGAGTCTACCACCCCTGATCTAGGCCATCAGAATATTATCTGAATTATTTAAATGGCTGGCTGTTTCCTCAGAGTAGACAGATGTTACAACTTTACAGTTTTAGGATTGCCCTGCAGGTATGTACAAGTAGCACCCCATTGTAAATTAAGGTTTCTCCTTAGACAACACTGAGACCTCCCTTCTCCATATTGGAGAAGTAGTCCTATCCATGACAAAGTAAGCTCCATTTCTAGCATATGTTCCCCATAGTGCTGTTATCTAAATATGTGGGTTATGCAGAGCTCAATGAATCCTAGGAGACAAGACTACATTTGTTGATTTTTACTTACTAACAAAATCGTACAGTATAGGGGCTTCAACAAAACTGACTACTCCTTACACTACTAATGTCTGACATCGTATATATAGTATTAATATTACCTGATCTTCATATTTTCACCTTCGTAGTATAAACCGTCTTATTCCATTTGTACACCTAATAGCACTGCTATTCTTGTACTTGCTTTTGTAACATCTTGCATTGATTATTGTAATTCTATACTGGTTGGCCTTCCTCACAAGCTTTTGCATAGACTTCAGCTGTTCCAGTATTCTGCTGCTTATTTTATTACCAGAACTACCTCCATAGAACATATTACTCTAGTTCTGTGTGAATTCTGCTGCTTTCCTGTTAAAAATCATATTGATTTAAAGGTTTTGCTGTTAACATTCAAAGCTGTTCACAATCTGGCACCCCATATCTCTTGGATCTTTTACTCATTTATACACCTGCTCATACTCTTAGATTTTCTTATTCAAATCTCCATGTTACACCCTCTGCTCGTTTATCTATCATGGGCTTTAGATCTTTTAGCTTCGTTGTGCCTTGTGTTTGGAACGCCCTTCATCATGATATTCGCAGCATTGATTCACTTCCCAATTTCAAATTCAGACTTAAAACTTACCTTTTTAGACTTGCCTACTTCCCTGATTTTGCTCCTTGACTGTATGGTTTTTGCACTTTTATTATTATATTTACATAATGTTTTTATTTTAATTATTTTTATTGTATTGTTTTCTTTTACTTTTGCAAGGTGTCCTTGACTGCAATGGTCCTTAAATTAAATGAATTATTATTATTATTATTATTATTATTATTAATTACTACTTTATATTATGCAGATTTTACATGAACCTACAGTCAAAAAAACAATTTCAAAAGATGATAGTCATTATCATTAAAGTGAATATTAAACTCTCTGGTAATAAGAGAACAAAATGATAGTCAAAACCAAATGCAAATGTCACATTCATTGAACGAAATGTGTTTTTGGAGTGTCAAAGACTAACATCCACTGGCCATGTGTTTCCTTTTATACATTTATCCATGCATCCAGTTTATTAGCCTATAATTCCCTTACAAAGTTTCAGAGAAAAACTGGATGCCAGTCATTCACAGTGGACACTAAGTCAGTACATTCATCAAAGACATCAAATGACATCAAATGAGTCATTCATTTTTATAAAAACTTCTAATTTAATTTAAGGATAAGCAAACAGATTTGTGTGAAATTGAATTTGAAGTGAAACTCTTTTTTTACTTTGTGAAATTGTTTCACTTCTAGTCAAATTCTTACCACAGACACTAGAAGAAAGCATGCTTAGTCCTGTCTGGAAGCATTGTCATGCATTAATTCTGCATGTGTATGCCTATCACTTAGTATTCAAATAACGATTTTCAATGGAGGAACAAAATTGACAGAAGTGTGCATCTCCTCAACTTGGATAATTATGGCAGTTGGATGGGGCGGTGGGAGGTTAGGCAAGTGGCTTTCCATGTAGTAAATTTTTCAGAATATAAAACACAGTAATAAATTATGCAGCATGTCACATTTTTAAGAAATTAACTGCACTCGTCTGTGACAAAATGTAATTAATTTTACCATTGTAGCATGCATTGCAGACTTTATGAAGCTTTAGAAAAAACACAACAAACATGGAAGTGTGAACTTGGCTTTAGGAAGAAGTATTCCTATGTTTTTACACCCACAATCTTTTAAACAACCCAAAAGACTCATTAGCGAGTTTTGTGTTTTTTGGGTTTTCCATAAATGATGCCATACCCCTGGGGGTTACAACTTCTGTGATGCTATGGGCTGGGGATGAGGTGTTTTGTTTTGACATATTGTCATTTCACAAAGCTGTGAGATTACTGATTATGATCACAACCAGCTATACTTTCAAGTCTCAAGTTTATGCAGAGATTCCAATTTTGCTATTATGCATAGCTTGTAACCCAATGTCACTAGTGAGGAAGCAGGATATACAGAACTTACAGCAGTCATCAGTAATTGAACCACCAATGTTTGGCATGTGGCTACCATTCATATGTAGGCCTAATTGGAATGTAATGATAAAACAGCCTAACAGTGTCACATTTTGCCAGGCTGCTGTTTACTGCAGACCACAGACATCCCCACCTCCCTACTGAATAATTCAACATGACTAAGAGACTTCATATGGCTGTTAGCTGGCTGACTAGTGTATGAAAGAGAGATGATTCAATTTGTCCTGCCCAAGGATGACAAATTAATGTAGGTAAAGGTGTGTAGGGACACCAGAAATATGAATAGATCTGTATGATTTATGAACAAGATTTATAAATCGGTGAAAGTCTACATTAACACTTTCACCTTCTCTGAGGTTCAAAACGTCAACAAAGACTTACTTTCACAAATATCCCAGACATTCTTGTTGAAATAAACTAATACCAATTATTTATAACACAACTATAATAGATATATGTAAGTGTGTGTTCGTGTATATATACAGGCAGTCCCCGAGTTACGTACGAGATAGGGACTGTAGGTTTGTACTTAAGTTGAATTTGTATGTAAGTCAGAACAGGTACATTATTTTAATAAATGCTATTGTTGACCGACTGTAACCAAGTGCTCTGCCAATGAATGATGGAGTTTCACCCCTCTCTGACCTTTTTATTATTTCTACTTTATTTTCAATGGTGATGGTTTTTCTCTTCTTTACTTTATCACGAGCACTTGCATCAGATTTGTGTTTCAGAGACATTCTTGAAGGGTGAAGACAAAAGTTTAAGATGAGCTTTTCTGCACAGCGCTATACACGCTATCACAGCAGGAAGGCACCCGTCAACACATCTAATGTACTGACAAGAGACAACTTCCTGCTATGTGCATAACAGTACAAGCAGGCTTACTATTGAGAATGACTGGGGGTGGCAAGGGGGGGTTCATCACTCACCCACCACACAGTCACCTCCACTACAGTATGCTGCCTGCAGCATCCGCCCACCGAGAACGAACACGGTGTGGCCAAAGGCGGTTAGTGAATCGCCCAACCCCAATTCAACAGGCAGCCATCCGAGGCACACTACAATGCTACCTCCACCGCCCCGCTCACCCTCAGTGGCCTCCGTTTAGCCACAGCCGGGTCACCACTTGCAGCATTATCAGCCGTGTGTGCTGGGCGGGCAGCGAACCATCGTCCTGCACACGAGCGATAGCTGTGGCCCTGGTGGCTATGGACCACGGGTCACAGCTTGCCGCCGGGAGCCACTTGAGGGACACTACACTGCACAAGCAGTGAAATCGCCCCCCTCCAGCCACCGCTTGCAGCATCCCCAGGCCGAAGATGACGGAGCGGCAGTTACTGAGGCTCATGCGTCGCAGCTGCGGCCTTGTTTGTAAGTCGTAGGTCAGATGTCCGTAACCTGGGGACTACCTGTACAAATATATATATATATATAAAATATATACTATATATTTTTAGTGATGTGTGAGTCCCTGTCTTGCACCCCAAAAAAGAGGCTGAGTCTCAGTCCTTTAGCAAAACCAGCTTTATTTAACATGAAACAGGAACAGCAGGATTATTGTAGTACTATCTACCACTCTCCTACACAGACACAGCAAACGGGCAGGGTCAGGGCCAGGTCAGTGACCAAGTTATACTGCTTCCTGCATTTATAATGTTCCTGACATCACCCATCGATGACAGGCGCTTATAGTACGATCTTGATCGGCTCATATTTTTTTACGCAGCGCTCTAACTTATGAACTCTGATTTTTTATTTATGCAGTTTAAGATGGATATGTTTTTTAGCTGCTTGTGATGTCAGCAAGTGGCGTTCAGCAGTCTGTGTTCTGGCTTACTAGCAGCTCCCACACAGAGCTCGCTCTCTCTCTCTCACGCTCTCTCTCTAATTTAAAGTAATTACTTATGGTTAAGGTGAGAAATGCTTGTTCCTTTCTTGGATAGCTTTGTCAAGAAATTTCCAGGAATCTTAAGTGCACTTTCTTTTGTTTCAGGAACTCATCTCCTTCTTTGTCTTAATTGAACCTTTTTATTGCAGGCAGTCCTGCAGACTGTCTTCAAGGCTTTTACACAGCGTCCTCAGTTGCTAGGAAAATTATATCTTCTGAGTAGATGGTGATCAGTCAGTTGCTTTTTCAGCAAGACAAATGTGTGGTTTATGTACGGTCTGTGTCTGTTGCTCATGCACTTGCTGACCTAAGCATGGTTGGACTAATGGCAACCTCGTCCAAACTCCAGTGCAGACAAGTATTGCAACCTTCCAATTTAGCATAGTTGCCCTCACAGGTAAAGGGATTTCTTCAACCTTTGTTTCGGCCATACCCTGTCAGCTATTGGTAGTTTGTTATGGTGTTACTAGGGGTTTTATAGAGAGGAATAGATTTCTTGTAATTGGTATCTTGGATGCACATAACCCCATCCCCTTGGTTGACCATGGGGGCAAAATTCTGTCCATCAATTCTTTGTCCAGAATTTGAGTGTCCAGCTCATTCATTCGAGAGAGATGTCCCTGACTGTTACATGGTCTGGTAACAATCATCCTATCAGATAAGACTGCATTCCAAAGTGAGGGCCATTCAGGCAAACTGAGACTTTTTACCTAGCAATATGAGTGTCTAGCAGCAGCTTGATAAGCAATGACTTGGATTCCAGCATGGTAAATTGAATAACACCAGTTTGTTCTACACTAACTGTTGTGGACAGAATTAGAGACAAGCAAAATAAAGATTTGGGGAGTCATCCCATATATTGTGTAGAGTAATCACAAAGAACCAGTCTTTCTCACTGTAAAACAACAAATCACATTTGAAAAGAAATGAGGTTGGTTTTATATTAAGGCGGCAGGAAGTAGGTTGAGTATCAGGACAGGACGGTCAAGTAAGGTCATCTGTAAAGCGATGGAAGTGAGAAGACTGTAGGAAGAAAGAGAAGAGGCATTAGTATTCATTACCAACCTTTTTTCTGATGTTTTAATACCCCAAATTGGACCCTTTGGCTGTCCCCTAAACATACATGTGTGACACTGTGTAATTGCTACATTTAGTCTGTAACTTGGGTGTTGTGCATAGTCAACTATTTTAATCTCTTTTGTCTGCACTTTACCCAAGGTAGATAAAATTCATTTGTTCCAGTCATTATAGAAAACATATGTATTTGTATATCCTGAAAAAATAAGCAGGCTTGCCAGGAAGAACTAATATAGAAATGGAATGAAGTCAAGAACACTTAGGATTTACTGAGGGAAGCAGAACAGCTAATAAGGGAATGGAGTGCCACTGCCATGGGTAAAAAAGAAGGTCTCTCTAATGAGATTTTTGTCAAGTAAATCATCCTCAACATCAGAAGGAAAAATACAGCCAGGTATAACCTGAAAAAAAACTGAAATTGCAACAGATGACTCGCAGCCTAGTACAAGTAGGTCAAATAAAAACCATTCTATCAAACTCTCCAAGAACTGAATTAAACAAATTATAAATTTATATCAATTAAACTAAAAATAAAAAGGAGAGACCAGAAAGTTCTCATCATTGTTGTTATTGTTTACATCCCTCCTCGGCGGACATGGAGATAGCGGGTGAGATCATCCATTCCGCTGGTGCTAAACTACAAACGCAGCACCCCAAGGCACTTGTGCTAATCTCTGGAGACTTTAACCATGTGACACTGGACAAAACATTACCTGCCTTCTCCCAGGATGTGGATTGTAACACCCGGGGAAATAGGACTATTGACCTACTGTATGCAAACGTTAAAGACGCATACAGCGCCACCACACTGCCTGCACTTGGGAAAGCAGATCATAACCTGGTTCTGCTTCAGCCTCACCACAAACCAAGAGTGAGGGAGCTACCTACAACCACACGATCATTCAGGAATTGGTCCCCTGAGGCAGAGCAGACTCTGAGAGACTGCTTTGGAACTACGGACTGGGATATCCTGCAGGGATCATATAGTGAGAACATTGAGGAGGCTGTTGACTGCACTACTGACTACATCAACTTCTGTATGGACATTGTAGTTCCAGTCAGAACAGTACGCTGCTATGCTAACAACAAGCCATGGATTACAAGTGACATCAAGGGCCTATTGAACCAGAAGAAAAGGGCTTTTAAAGGCAGTGATCAGCATGAGCTCAAGCGCGTGCAGAAGGATCTCCGAGTCCAGCTCGGGGCGGTGAAGGAGCAGTACAGGAGAAAGCTGGAGCAGAAGTTGCAGAATAACAGCATGAAGGAAGTGTGGGATGGGATGAAGATCATCACTGACTGCAGCTTGAAGTAGGGTGCCACCATCGAGAGAGACGTGGAGAGAGCAGACCAGATGAACAACTTATTTAACAGGTTTGACCACCCTATCCCACTCTCACCTCGGAGTACTGCACCCTTCAACAATCCTTTTGCTGATACCCGTATAGCAGAGAGCTTCCCCCAACCCACAATTACAGCAGCCCAGGTAAGCAGAGACCTGAGGAGACTTCGTGCCAGCAAAGCAGTGGGTCCAGATGGAGTATCACCACGACTGCTGAAGGCCTGTGCCATCCAACCTCTGCTCCTTAGGGACAAGCTGACAGAGATGGGAGTAGATTCATGCCTGGCGGCATGGATTGTGGACTATCTTACAGACAGACCTCAGTATGTGTGTCTCAGGAACTGCAGGTCTGAAATTGTGGTCAGCAAGACAGGAGCGCCACAGGGGCCTGTACTTTCTCTGGTCCTATTCAGCCTATATACATCAGACTTCCAACACAAGGAGTCCTGCCACGTGCAAAAGTTCGTTGACGACACTGCTATCGTGGGCTGCATCAGGAGTGGACAAGAGGAGGAGTATAGGAACCTAGTCAAGGACTTTGTTAAATGGTGCGACTCAAACCACC
The DNA here is from genome assembly GCA_026402145.1 of Polypterus bichir lapradei. NCBI lineage: Eukaryota > Metazoa > Chordata > Cladistia > Polypteriformes > Polypteridae > Polypterus > Polypterus bichir. Next base: position 32,242,701 of record JANRMT010062791.1, read on the forward strand.
TACAACTGAACACCAGCAAAACCATGGAGCTGGTGGTAGATTTTAGGAGGACCAGGCCCCTCATAGACCCTGTGATCATCAGAGATGACTATGTGCAGAGGGTGTAGACCTATAAATACCTGGGAGTGCAGCTGGATGATAAATTGGACTGGACTGCCAATACTGATGCTCTGTGCAAGAGAGGACAGAGCCGACTATACTTCCTTAGAAGACTGGCGTCCTTCAACATCTGCAATAACATGCTGCAGATGTTCTATCAGACGGTTGTAGCGAGTGCCCTCTTCTATGCAGTGGTGTGCTGCAGAGGCAGCATAAAGAAGAGGGACGCCTCATGCCTGGACAAACTGGTGAGGAAGGCAGGCTCTATTGTAGGCACAGAGCTGGACAGTTTGACATCTGTGGCAGAGCGACGGGTGGTGAGCAGGCTCCTGTCAGTCATGGAGAATCCACTGCATTGACTGAACAGTATCATCTCCAGACAGAGGATCAGCTTCTGCGACAGACTGCTGTCACTGTCCTGCTCCACTGACAGACTGAGGAGATTGTTTCTCCCCCACACTATGTGACTCTTCAATTCCACCCGGGGGGTAAATGTTAACATTATACAAAGTTATTGTCTGTTTTACCTGCATTTTTATCACTCTTTAATTTAATATTGTTTTTTATCAGTATGGTGCTACTGGAGTATGTGAATTTCCCCTTGGGATTAATAAAGTATCTATCTATCTATCTATCTAGTAAAACATGGACTAATAAAAGCTTGTGTTATTTTGAGAGTGTTAAGTTTACTTGTTTGCAGCTTTTGGGGGGGGGGGTGGGGGGGGTCTCATAAATTTGTCAATTTTGTGGCCAAATAGTGTGATATCATTTATCGGTGAACCCTTTGCAGTTACAAAATTATTTGTTTCATGAAAATGTGTACGAATTGTAATTTGCCTGTTTCGCTCATGATTAGTCACAGGAAAGTGGAAGTTGTCATAACGTACTTTTCGGAGATGGCTGGGGGGGGTGACCCGGCTGGGACACCCAGGAGGACCGGAGGAGGGCTTATGCCTTCCCCAGACCATGTGGGGGCGACTGTCCTGGTACCTTTGGGGGTCACGGGAACAGAGCTTTGCAGCTCAACCCTGTAGGGGCCCGTGGTCACCGCCAGGGGGCACCCCTATGCCTTTGGAGCGCTGGACCTCAGCACTTCCGCCACACCCGGAATTGCTGGGGGGAAGAGAAGCAGGGACACCTGGAGTGCTTCCAGGGATGCAGCTGGCACTTCCACCACACTGGGGCATGTCGGTGGAAGATTGCCGGAACACACCTGGAGCACATCTGGGGAAATATAAAAGGGGCCGCCTCTCTTTCATACAATGGCTAGAGTCGGGTGGAAGAGGACAAGGTCTTGTTTAGGTGGCCAGGACTTTTGGGAACTTTGGGGTTGTGGAGCACTTAACTTGTAAATAATAGATAATGATTAAACGTGTGTGGGGTGATTCAAACCTGTCTGTCTGTCTGTGTCCGGGCCAGCGTTCACAATACAGAATGTGAGTGAATGTAAGAACCTGCAATTGAGAGTAGGGGGCCCTCATTAATACCCAACCAGTTTTGTTTATGCAGTCAATATTATATTAGCACACATGATATATGGAAGGAAACTAAAGTAAAACCATTTAGACAAGAGATAAACATGCAATCTTCACACATACACACACAGTGACCAAGTGAAGTTGTTGATAAACTTAATTTTTTCCAACTGTTCATTGGTCTTGAAAATTATTGGGGTTTGGTTTTTGGGGTTTATACAATCAATGAACCTAGTAGTTATAAAAACAACTCACATTCTCTCTCGGTGCTGTCTAGTTTTCCTAATGGATGCCACCATGCTGGAGAGTGGTTGCTGGGAGGGAGATAGTTTCTCAAGGTCATGTGTCATTGTCACCAGCGCTGTTTTAAAAAGCTAACGATATATGCATCTAATCATCCAAGATTTGGATACCTGTAAAAAAAACTTTGTGTTATTTCATATTGTTACTTTTTGAATTTACTATTTATGGCATTTTTTTCTGCCCTCAGGTTACTATGTATGTTTCGAGTTTCTTGTCTCTGATTACGTGCACCATTTTTTTAGCTTAAGACTTAGTACTCTATTTTCTCCATGATTCTTGCTAAAAGTCCTGAGCTTTGATATTTGTTATTGTCCTCGTTACAATCCCACATGAATTGTGACTTCTCTGTTTCATCTCCCGGTTCCGTTTTCCTTCAAACCTCTTTTCTCCTTGTACAAGCAGTACAGTTAGAGTGCAAAACTATCCAGGGTAGTGGTGGGCAACATCAGTCCTGGAGGGCCCCATTCACTGCATGTTTTTGTTCCAACCCAATTGCTTAATTAGAAAACAACTCTTGCCAATCTCAGACCTTATTTAATTTTATGGCTTGTTAGTCTGCAATGTTAGGTTGTTAGATTTTTTCCTTACCAAGGATAGCATCCAAATGATTTGAAGCCAAAAATGGATCATATTCAGTCTGTCAAATGATTCCCTTAAGTGTTTTATTAATCCTAATAGTGCATGATGAATCCACACAGGTGTAAAGGAAAACAAGTTAAATGGAGAACTGCTGGCTCCTTTGTCACTTGCATCTTATTGATAATAAGGAGCCATTATAAACAATGAATACAACTGTTTGAGACTGTAATAAGCAATTAAGGGTGGAGAACCTTAACAAGCGAGACCACTAAAATGAAGCATTAGAATGCCGAGCAGTAAATGTTTCAACTGCAATAATTGATTTCTCATTAAGAAACAAGTTGGAATAACACCCTGTAGCTACCATGGCCCTCCAGGACTGACACTGCCCACCTCTGATCCAGGGCATTACTTGTTTCTTCTCTTACAGTATAATCAGCATCAGTTATGTTGTTGTCATCTATTGTCTAACAACTTATCACACCCAAAATTTAGAAAAGATCAATTGTTTGTTCCCCTGAATGTTAGTATAATTTATATTGCCTTGCATGCATTTGCATCCCCCTCTTTTGATCCATGCTACATTGAGAAACAAAGAAAAACTATTTGCTTGAATGTTATCCTGGCAGAGGATTTTATTACTGTTTGAATTTTTATATTTTGAATGCAATTGGCTTTGGCTGGTGCCTGTACATTTTCTGTATTATGCAAACAGCACAGCTTTCAATCCTTCCTCTTCCTACCACTTAATTTATTTCAAGACTGCAGGTGCTAGAGCTTATGCCAGCAGCTTTAAGAGCAAAAGGGAAACTAACACTGGATGCACTAGTCCATTGTAAGCCACACTTGTACATAAATCCATATTCATAGTACCAGTTTAGAGTCACCAATATACCTAACCCATATCTTGGGATGTTGGAGGAAACTGACAACAGTCACAGGGAAATAATGCAAAATCCACATCTGCATGACTGAACTAGAATTCAAACCCATTCGCCTCAACTTTTGAGGGAGTAGCACTAACCAGCACACCATCAGGCAAACATTTTAAACACCTTAAGCTCCTAAGATGTCACTATTACTGCCAGAAACAGATCTGTCAGTTCAAGAGGATTTTATTTTTGTCAGTTTGAAAACAGAGGCAGATATCTTTTCACTGTTTGGCTTATAAAGACAGAAGTTTGTTTTTATTCTGCATCACTTCGAAAGGTAACTGATAAAAATGTCAGACACACAGAAAACATGCTGACTTCATGTTTTCTCTGATTAAATCAATAACTACCCTCAGACCTGGTAGTATATATGACAGCAAACACATCCCCTAATTTCAAAAACATCACATAAACTAATATAAATGCATTTTTTGCCAGTGTTGGGTAAAAATTAAACCTTGAGACGTCAACACTGGTAATTAACCAGTGGGAGATCATATCAGAGATGTTACTCAAAAATTAGATAAAAAGAAAAGCAATTTGTCTAATATTGATAACTCTATAAAATACGCACAAACAGTGATGAAAGATGATATAAAAAGACATGAACATGCACAAAAGATAAAGATCAGAGGATGTGAGGCGAGACTGGATCGATTAATAAAATAGTCTGCAGGCACGACACATTATCATTTTAGGTTGGCAGTTGGAACTTTGCAGGCAGTTAATTTTAAAGTGCCTCAAGCCACTTTAAATGCAGAGAGCGTGCCTGTGGAAATGCCAGGGAGACTCCAGCAACCGATTCCAATGAAAAGACAGATGAGCACATCCCTCAGTCACTTGGAATTGCAACAGCTGCCCCGGTCCAGACTTCCATAATGATCACCCAAACCTATTTCAGAAGAGCAAAAATAGAAAGACTTACAAGTAATCATATTTTCTTGTAGTCAATTTTTTATTTATTTCAAACAAATAGTAAAGCAACAAAAAAAGGGAAAGACATTTTCGTATTCAGACTTTAAAGAAAAACCCTCCACTGGGGCCCACCCAAAACCCACCCCATGTCAGAGCTACTTAAGAAAGTGGATACTAAATTAGGACTGATGGTACACGCAGTCACTAACAGGGTCCAGAAGTCCACGTGCCAGGTTGAGGAAAGAAGTCTAATTGAAAAGCGTCAGATTGAAATCAAGGATTTGCTGTCAGCCATGTCTTGAACAGGAAGATAGAATTTTCCCCATTTACTCAGAGCATGTGCAGGTACCCCATTAATCCGCACGGCTGTTCTAATAATGCTTGCTTGTAAAAAGAGGACCTTCAGGCCGAAAAAATTAAAGATTTGAGATTCTTCCATTGAGAGACTATTAGAACTTTGGCTGCTATTGTGGCCAATGAAATAATGTGCTGGTAGTAAAGGGATATAGATGGAGTAGAGAAATCTGACAGAAGTAGAGTAGTAGGAGAGCCAGATAAGATGGAGAAGATGGCCTTAGCAATTGAAGCCCAAAGAACAGCAACAGTAGGACATTACTAGAACGTGTTGAGAATGCCCTCTGCATTAAGGGCACACTGATGGCAGAGTGAATTAGAGGTTAAGCCCATCAGGAAACAATTCCTAGGGTAATAATAAACTACGGAGAGTGTTATATTGGATATGTTGGTGGTTAGAGTTTCTAGAAGAATGTTTAATGTTTTTTTTTAAAATAGTATTCCAACACAATGGAAAAGATAAGGAAATATCTTTTAGTCCATTTTTGAGTGGCAAGATTAGATGTAGTTATGGAATCACAAAGGTGAGTGTACAGAACAGAAATATGTTTAGTGGAACACAAGGGACAGAAAAAGTAATCAAATAATGGGTGGTTGGGAATGGGGACAGAAAACCTTACTCCAAGCGTCCTGAGAATGGCTCTAACCTGCAATTGGAGAGATTAACAGGCTTGATTTATAGGGAGCAGTGCAGATTTGCTCCAGTAGATTTTATTGCCAGATAAGGATTTGTATATTCGAAATAATGTTAATATGTGAGGAATGTCAGAAGGGACTTTTTCTAGGAACAGCAGAATGTCATTGGCATATATAGATACCTTATGTACTGTAAATAGTGAAAGCCAGCTGCAGTAGCAGACAGCCATACCTAATGCCCCTAAACACAGGAAAGGAGCATGACAGATCTGAGTTTGTTAAAACAAAAGCCGAAAGGACAAGTGTATAATGATTTAATCATGTTGATAAATACAATATCAAACCCCATTTTGCTCATAACTCTCCACAAAAATGTATAGTTCATTCTGCCAAAGGCTTTTTCAGAGTCAAGTGAGAAGAGCGCTGCTGAAACTGAGAGCGCAGGTGCCTCTCTTAAAATGTGCAGCAGTTGGAGCATGCTGTCAGCTTTGTAACAAGACACCACAAAGCAGGTCTGGTAGGAATGAATCAATTTTGGAATCACAGAGTCAAGCCAGAGAGCCAAAACTTTGGCTAATAGCTTAGCGTCTAAGTTCATGAGTGAAATTGGATAGTAGCTGGAGAACAATGTGGGATTTTTGGCCTGTTTGAGGAGGAGAGATATAATGGAGGAATTTATATCGGAGTGTAGCTTAGATGAGAAGAGAGAACGTGTTAATCGTTTGAAGCAGCGAGCTTGATGCTTGTGGCCAAAATGCAGAATACAGTAATCCCTCCTCGATCGCTGGGGTTGCGTTCCAGAACCCCCCGCGATATGTGAAAATCCGCGAAATAGAAACCATATGTTTGTATGGTTATTTTTATATATTTTAAGCTCTTAGAAACTCTCCCACACTGTTTATAAATATTCTCCGCACAGTTATACAGTAAACCCTCGTTTATAGTGGTTGATCCACTCCAGACAGATAAATTAATTTAGCTAAAAAAATTACCTTAATACATTTCCTAAAAACAGAATGTAAACCTGTCCACTGTACAGTTCTGTACTGCTATGTCTCCCGCGGTGCTAGAATGCAAAATACCGATGTTACCGCTATACGCACTGTAATTCATGCAAGCGTGTTTTCTTTGGTATGCGCTGTTTTTTTCTTTGTTATAAGTAGAGTAAATACATAATAATTTCATTTAATTAAAATACAGTAAACTGTACGGGTACTCACCAATGATGAATGATTTTGATGATGATGATGAAGTAGCTGTGCAGTACGATGCAGAGCATTTAAAACTGCTCGGGTGGCACCTCTTCTTCAGGCTTAAGGAGGAGTCGTATCTTTGGATGGGTCTTCTTCTGGTGCGGTTTCGTGCTGGCTTTTCTTTATAGGTTTCAAGGAACATTGTGATGGGAACTTGCTACATTGTCTCCTGTAGCGAACTGCTGGTACAATTTCCGTGCTTTCTCACGGATGATGTTACCATCCAAGGGGATGTTCTTCTTCCTGCAGTCAGTGATCCACAATGCCAAGGCAGAGTCCATCCTGGCAATATTTTTATTCCTTACAGTCATTACCTTTTTGGCACTATCACAGAAACTTACAGATATGGTACTCCAGATCACTGCTTCGTTCTTTCTTATGTAGCGTGTGGTACTTTCATTAATGCCATAGTGCCGTGCTACTGCAGTATAACTTTTTAGTTCCCGGAGCAAATCCAGTAGTTCAACCTTCTCCTGGAGTGTTTTAAACTTCTTCTGGCGCTTAGGCTCAGTGTCAGAAGCCTTACAAGGTGCATGGAGATTCAGTGACACCTTGTGCGTTTAAGAATAACAAAATGAATACAATAGCAAAATGGAAAACAGTGGTGTCACAGGGCAGCAATCAATCAGCAACAAGGAGAAATGAATAATGCTCTCGGATTAGATACTTTCACCATCCCAAACCGTGTTTCTGTCAGCGGTGGTAACCCACTCACCTGGAGAAGTGTCACAGGGCAGCAATCAATCAGCAGCAAGGAGAAATGAATAACGCACTCGGATTGTCTACTTTCACCATCCCAAACCACGTTTCTCTCAGTGGTTGCTTCTCTCTCCTCCACAGTATTGCCACGAAAAAAACCATAAAAAATTGCAGAGGATATTTGCGCTTTCCACTAACAATTAATAGTTAGGTTCTAAGGAAAAATCTGCGAACCCTGAACCGCGAGTTCACGGGGGTCTACTGTATACTTCTGGCTGTGTACCATCAGGACCTGGAGCTTTGTTTTTGGCAAAAGAGTTTAAAGCAGTTTTGATTTCTTCAATTGAGACTGGTCCACCAAATGGGCCACATCAGTTTGTGTGAGTTTTGGCAAATCAATAAATTTGAAAAAAAAACATCCATTGCCTCTACTAATTGGTGTTCACCAGAAGTGAAAAATTCAGAATAAAAGTTAAGGAAAGTTTTATTAATTTCCGCAAGGTTGGTTAGTTATATTATCAGATTTCAAGTTCATTTGGGCAATAGAAGCCAACGAGTCACATCTGTGTGATATAAGTGCTAACAGCTTGCTCAGTTTAGCACCAGAGAAATAGCAATGGGTGGGTGTGCAATGAATTTTAATCTCTGCATGTTTCATAAGGAAGTCGTTTAACTTGGTTCTGTTTTGTGTCATTTTTAACTCATGTGCTGGATCAGAGATACGTGGACATGCTTTTTCCAGAGTATTCAAATGATGCTCCAGATTTTTAATATTTCTGCAAGCTGTACAAGTTACATTGGATGCAAAAATAATAGTCAGGTCTTGAATATGGCCTTTAAAAATCAGCCGGACTTAAGTAGGGTCCTGAACACAGTCTTTGTTCAATGCTGTAAACTCTTCAAGTTTAGTGGAGATTTGTTCAATAAAACCTTAATTTTGAAATTGAGAGGTAATAAAGCGCAAGTGAAATGGCTTGGAGGATAGCATGGGGAGATTTACGTACCGGTGGTTGGACAAAGAAGACAACGATAGAGAAGCATTCTTTGTGTAAGAAGCAAGAGATTTTGAAAATAATATGTAATCTAATCTGGAGAAAGACTTGAAACGAAGGGAAAGGAAAGAGAATTCTTTAGCTGAGGAATTTAATAACCTAAAGGAGTCTGCAAGGTTTAGATCTGAGATAAGTTTAGCAAGCGTGCATGAATGGAGGGAATGCTCTGTTTAATCAGAGAAGATGATTTATCAAGCAGGTGGTCAATGCATGCATTCACATCCATACCAATGATAAGTTGATAATCAGAAAAGGAAAGGATGCATTTGGTAATATCAGGAAAAAATGCATTATTATATGGAGATGTGGCAAATACTGAAATACAGGAAATCTTCTTTCCACTGATATCCATCAATGCATAATAAAACCTGCTTTCTGGATCACCTCCAGAACCAAAAAACCTGGGTCACCAAGTTCGGCAAACCAGAATCGAAACACTGCATTTTTTCTTCGTAGCGGTGGAGGATGCAGTCACACAGCAACACCGAGAGGCCGCCCTATTAACATCTTTGGTTACACACCTACATATAAATACAAAAAACAGGCAAACGTGTGGAAGAACAGCTAGCAATATGTTCACGAAAAGAAAAAATATAAAATAGAATACAGTAAATCCAAATAGCCAACACAAATCAATGTTTTGAAGAAAGGAATTAAACAGTACAAGAATACCTTACATGAAACATACAAAGTGGCCAAGTACCAGTTAATTAGGTTGAGTCCTGGGCATTAAGCACTTGTTGAGTGTCGGTGAATAGCTGTTGCCCTCCCAGAAAGGAAACCTAAATCAGATATGGGGGATGCCAAGTTGTCAAGGCTTTCTGATCACTGGAGACATGGCCTTGCGTGCTTATGCAGTGTGGGACGAGTAGTCAGCAAAAAAGTAAATCTTCTGTTCTTCATAGGTGATGTTTTGAAGTTTATGAGCCTCTTTCAGGATGGCATCTCTGTCAGAATAACGGTGCAGCTTGATTATAATAGGACACAGATGTGTGCTGTCAATGTGCTGGATATGTACAGGGTGGTCCAGATGTACTTATGTAGATCCAGATTGTCTGGATGACTTTGATTTATGCAGGGACGATTCCAGTTCGGCGCAAAGATGATTCTTTATGTCGTCAGTTCGCACACTTCTCGATGGTCTGGGTTTTTTTCGGGAGATTTTCTATGTAATAAACGTAATAAGTTATAACGTAATGAAAATTGCATAATTAGATCTGGACCACCCTATATTCTAAGTGCCTGCATAACTTCCAGCTTAAAATCAGGTTTTAGAGGGAACACGGGCCACTGTTTTTCCAGAAAACTGAGCATATTTCCACTTTCAGCATTCTCCGGGATTCCAATAACTATTACATTATCACTTCTTGCTCTATCTGCTTGTTAATAAAGTCTTTCACAGAGAGATTTGGTTTCAGATCGTAAGTCTGTTTCGTGCTGCTCCACTTAAATGTGGAACTGCATAAAAATATACAAAAGCTTCTGTTGTTCATTTCTAAGTTCTGGGATGTTGGCATGCAGGTTGGAAAAACTTCTCTGGATTGTCCTGTTCAAGGTTGCACTTAAAATGGCATTTTGCTGCGAGACAAAGGCTTTTAGTTGTTCAACAATCTAATCATTTCGAATGCCATCTGCAGCCATCGTGACTTCCACCAAAGCTTTCTAGGCTTTCTTGACTGGGCTTGAACAAGGAGAATTTAGATGATTCTATTGACCTGAACCATTCATAAGAAATCATCAACTATTCAGAAATGTATGTCAAGCATTTGAGAGATTTTTGAATGTAATCTGTAGAAAAGTGAGTGGGATTGGGTTATGGACCACCTATACAATATAGCCATACTCCACCGAGCATCACATGTTCCCAAGTAATCATATTTTGAGGAAGTTGAGTATTGACTTTATTACCTGATGACAAATAAAATACTACAATGGTTAAAGTTTAAAATAGTCATATGCAGACTTAACTAGATAGAGTTGGAAAGGGGGCAAAATTAACAAGAATAACAGAAGCTGTTCAGAAGAAGCAAGCAATCAACAAAGTTTTTAGAACTAGACATTCAGTTGGATGGAAGAGATTTATCAATGTGATTTCCGAGTAGCATTTTAAGGTCAATCTTTAAAACATTGCAAAATCCTCTTAACCGCTGTGGAAGGTAATGCAATTGATAGCAATGAAGAAAACAACAAACCCACAGGTGGTAATAACCTAATGGTCAAAAAAATAAAGTGGACATCTTCAGTCTTGGACACATCCACAGTTTCATTAAAACAAAAAAATAATAGGTTTTACCTACACAGTATTAACCATGCAGTTAGAAAGTAACACCATAAGTAACAAGAATTTCTAAAGCATTAAATTCTACACTGTTAAAAATAAAGGTGCCAGAGTGGTTCACAGAGCAACTATTTTTGGTTCCCAAAAGACCCATCCACATGAAGGTTTCTGTAAGAACCTTTGTTTATTTAGATTTGTAACAGGCTCCATACAGTGAATAACCATGAATAGATGGTAACAGATTGGTGAAATATCAGTGGGTCATGATTTGAAAAGGACTCTTGCTGCATATGTCCAGTAAGACAGGCTAAGTCCAGGTTTTCTTAATCTGTTAGTGTCCTGCCAGGTAGCCTACCATGCATTCAGGATTTCAGTTTGTTTTTGTACATATTAGGAAGTTTTTCAAAGTACAAAGAACCAACTTCATATTCAAAGAATCCTTCCTAGAATATCAAGGGTTCAATGAAAACCACACAACCCACTAAAGAATCATAAAATGCCATTAAAGAAACAGTATTTTAAGAGTGTAGTTTGGTCCAAAAGTAAGCAAATCAGAGTGAAGGTTAACCTTGACCACAAAAAACAAGTATATGGCAAACGCATCCATTATTTTGAAAACCCACTTTTTTATGAGATCATGGGAAAGTAAGATATAAATTAATATACCCTTTATGTCTTTAGGATAGGAGTTAGGGTTTGATTAAGGAATAGAATGATGACACCAGAGTACTTGGAGAAAAGCTCATGTGAACATTAGGTGAATACATAAAGCACAGACAGAAAGTGACCAGGCTGAAAGGTGTCCATGGAGAATTGAGGCAGCTTAACAAACCACTGTGTTCCTGTTTAATACTCTAAAAGGAACATTTAAGAGAAGAGTTACAGGAGGGAAGAGTTCTGTTCTAAAAACATTTTTTTAGATTTAAGGAAGATCCAAAAGAATAATCAGACAGGGTCAAATTCACTTGAGATCTAATCAACAAAAACAATGAAAACGCAAAATTGTTAGTTGTTAAACTGGAAAAATATTAAAAAATAAGCAAATTATAACCTACCTGAAAAAGGGTCCTCAGTAGACTTAAAAGGTTGCATGGCATGGTGTAATCAGTTCAGTTAGCCAGTCATTTGCTTGACTTCTTGCTGCAAATTCAACCAGAAACTGATAAGAATCAAAAAGCAGACACTAAACAAACTACAAGCCAGTCTTATAGAACACAGCCAACACAATGTTCACATACTTTATACCCAATGAACTAGCAAAATAGTGGCATCTGAGCAACAGGAACTTCAGACAGTGTTAGTAATATCACAGAGGAAGGAATAATAAAATACAATTTTTCCTCAAATCTTGACAGTCAGTAACTGTTTTAATAAAAAATAACCAGACTTTTAAATAGAGGTTACTACCCAAGCAATCGTATATGTGTGTGATGCCCCAATGCCCACAATCATATGCACCTACCCCTGTTTGGATAGTTTGTAGTTTATCATCTTGCTGGACCAGTAGAAACTGAGAAGACAAGACTTTAAGGGCAAAAATTGTACAGTGTTTATTAAAGAACAGAGAATTACAGTCGCAGTGCAAAAAAATATCTCTCCCATAAAATCTGAAAACAGTATTGTCTGGAGTAAAATAAAATTAATACCTTAAAATCAACATATTTCTTTCCACTTCCAGGACATATCAAAACAAATTTCCTCAGAACAGACCTCCACATCACACTCTACCACCTCAATTGGTACCTAGAGACTCTTTGCTGGGCAGAGTGAGATTACCACCATGTCGTCTTTCTGTTTCTCATGCTCAGCCCTCTCCTCACTGATGCCACTGCATGGTGGATTCCATTCCATCCTGAGATCCTCCTTCTCTCTGCAACCCACCACTATACTCTTCTACTCACTAAAATCCATACCATCAGCAGACTGGAATTACCACTGCTGTACAGAACTTGCCAACTGTCATCGGTCCTGGTTTAATTATCATCTGATCCAATGAAGTCTGTCCTGCTTTCTTTGGTAAGGTATACACCTCAAACTAATATTTTCTCTCATTTGTTTCTCTCCTTGCACTTACCCTGACGTTTTTTTTAAATGTGGCAACCCTGTTGACGCTACTTACTACTCACTGCTCCTTCAGTAAATAATTAGATACAAATCGCATGTGCTAACCAGAAACCTACTTTAAAATGATGGCTAAGCCACCGCGAAGGTGCACTAAAATTGCTGAAAACATTTAATTTAACCCATTAAAACACTCTGTGACATGACCTGTCACAATGCATAAGTGGAATGATCAGAAATAAAATATGATGAAATAAGTTGCCAGGGTTTTTCACAAAAGGGTAGTCATTGCAATGTTCCTACAGAGGAGACATGACTGAAGTGTTTAAAATTATGAAGGGAATTAGTACAGTGGACCGAGACTGTTATTTTAAAATGAGTTCATGGAGAACACGGCAACACAGCTGGAAACTTGTTAAGAGTAAATTTCGTACAGAGATTAGGAAATTTTTCTTCACCCAGAGAATCATAGACACATGCAATAAGCTACCAGGTACTGTGGGAGACAGTAGAACTTTAGGAACTTTCAAAACTAGACTTGATGTTATTTTGGAAGAATTGAGTGGATAGGACTGGAGAGCTTTGTTCGGCTGAATGGCCTGTTCTCGTCTAGATTGTTCTAATGTTCTAGTTTTGCATATGACTGGCCTTAATTTAATCTGAATTGTCTTAACTCATCGACTGCCACTAAAATGTACGTACATCTTTTGTTTTGTAACTGTGTCGATCAGCACAAGCAGCAAGCAGCCAGCTATTCTTTTGAGCAGATAGGGCAAAAAAAGTTCACCCAGCTCAAACCTTATTTATCTGGGAGTGAGGTGCCCGGAGCTGTATAGGGTAAATAATATATATGGAACACATGCATTTCATGTGTGTTCTCCTGTCGCACCCTACGCAATTGTGTTTGATCTAGTGTTAAATGTTTCGTTTTACAATTCCCAGGATTAATTTATTAAACTTTTAATCTCTTTGATAGTATTGGGATGCTTTATTTTAAGGTGGCAGCCATGTTTATAGTTGGTCTGCCTTTTGCCAGTCATGTCACATGGAAGTCGCATGATGTGTTAAATTTAATAAAATAAATTGTTAAACTTAATAAAATAAAAATAAACTTTTCTTGTTTAAGATAGTAGAACATGTAGGCTTGCATTCAATATTTTGAAAATGTTTAAAAAAGCAATGACCCTACACCAAATTTTATAAAAGGAAACTTAGTTACAGCTAGATTTTTCAACTAGTTTTTTGACTTCTAATTTTCATTAATATTTAGATTTAACTTTAGACTCACTTTTAGTTGCATACCCATGCTTGTTTTTTTCAACAGTTCTCTTGTTTTTTTTTCTTGTTGGTTCTATACCTCCTGGTCCTAGCTCTGTTTTCTATGAGGTCTTATACTGGCCTTTTTACTACTTTGGCCACAATACTGGAAAGTAAGCAAAATGAATCATGCGCAATTTAATTTGTACAAAAATTGTATAACAAATTGTGTCTCACTACAATTGAAATTCATACAAATTTTCAGCTCATCTGCAACATTTTTCTCTATGCAAAAGCACAGCACAACTTATTCTGATGCAGATAATGGAAAGGGGAATGCAGATTTATAGCACCTAACTGCAAGCACTTTTAACCTGCTAACATCCATTGGCTTGGGCATGCAGCCAGTGGTGAGCCTGTAGAAGGATTCCAGGCTTGGACTGGTTTATGGAGTCAGGGAAAGCAAATGCAGATTGTGGTATTACCTCTGAGAACCAAATGAGCGGAATGAGGCAGAAAAGGCAGTGTGAATAAGCAAACAGGCAGAGTATCTGGAGCAGCATGAAAGAGACAATGGAGTTTGAGGATGGCTAAAAAAAGAGAGACTGCTTCAGCTATGAAATAATACAATTAATTACACAACGTCTCCAGCATTTTTCAGTCTTAGACATTTATATAATCCTAGAATAAAGAAATATAAAAAGAATAAAGGCAGAGGTTGTGGTTGAACTTGCAGTATCTGCCAACCTTTTGCATGAATACTGGCTCTGACGGGCAGTAGGTACTGGCTGTCAGAAAAAAGGATGAGCTCATAAAACTTTCTATATGTAAAATGGAGCTGGAAAGTTATCATGGAGTTTTCTAATAGGACTTACCCTGTGATTACAAACCGACATATTTAGTTGATAAGACCAGCAACAGACGGCATTCAAGTTTGACATTCCCTCTGTATAATATGACATCAGCCTTAAGGAGCTTTGTTCCACCTCAAAAAAATCCCAAAATCTTATTTTATTGAATTTCACAATTGTAGAATAGCATATAAAACATATTTTGAAGAGATTTTGCTAAAGTGTATGCAAAGCAAAACTGTGCTGTTTCATTCATCACTACCAGGCAGGATATGGTTAAAAAAAAAATCAAAAATTTGGGGAAAAGATGTTCTGTGAAAATATTTGAAAGGAATAAGCAGCCAGGAAGGTGACTTAGAAATTAAAGTTTTATTAGAAGGAAATGCAAATGTTTTTATATACCACAACATTTCCATTTACTTTTACTATGTTGGAGGTGCTAAGGGCATGCATGCTATGCACAACCATTACTAAGCAACATTAGACAGCAGAACTAGAAGTAGCAGCAGAACGCATCATCTAATTAGAATGGAAAAGGACATACTGGTTGGATGCTCTGTAATCTTATTAGTGGTGGGTGTGACCTGGCACTAGCAAGTTCTGCCTGAATGAGTCAAATTTAAGTAGATTTGGAGCTTTGTATTTAGGGTTACAGAACTGTAAACCTGAGTGTGATGAATGTGCATCTCATCATCCTAAAGTGAAACATAAAGCAGAATACTATGAATTCAATTTTAGATCTGATTTGTAAATTGAAGACAAATACAATAGACTGGTACACCAATTATGGCAGTTTTTTTACGTTAAAGCCTGCTCCTTTCTACCTGTTAAAGACAACACTGCAATGCCAAACAACAGAATCATTTTATTAGATGAATTGTACTGTATAATATTCTGGTCTGTTCCTAAATTTCACATTACCAGGATGTAAAAAATGTCCCAAACCAGACCCTAGTGCATCTTTCTCAATAAGATGCCCTTGTATAGTTTTTTGAGATTATTTTTTATAATTTGATTTAAAAAAAATAGTAGAGAAATCTAAAAAGAATAGAGTAATAGGTGTGCAAGGAACAGAGACAGATAAGATGGAGAATGAGAGCAACTGAGGTCCAAAGAACTATAGTAGTGGGACATTCCTGGAATGACTGAAGAAAGTGCCTGGTACACGAAGAGAACACTGGTGACAGAATGGGTCAGGATCTAAATCTGTCAGGAAGCACATTCTAGGAGAGTGAAACTCTATGAATAACTTTTTATTGGATGTATTGATGATGATAATTTCTGGAGGAACTTTTTTATGTTTTTAAAAATTGTGTTCAAACACAATAGAGTTGACGGGGATAGGTCAGTGATTCATTGCTCAGTGAGTGACTGGGATAGATTAAAGAATGGAACCATGAAGTCAGGCATACAAAGAAAAAATGTTTGGTGGAGAGCAAAGAAGAAAAAAAAATACTGTTGGGTCATTGTGGTGATCCCCGTATAATTGGCACTCCTAAAAATAAAGTATAAAGCAAAAATAATTAATGTCGTATTGATCTTCATGAAACTGCTTTTCACTTCAAAGGACAAAGAGGTGGGTTCAGCTGGTTGTGAACTGAAAGTGACGTCATTAGGGACACGACCATCAATTACTGCTTCTGCAGAGAGAGGAAGAGAAAAGGCAATAGGCAACAGTACCAACCCCTGGTTGGGAGTGTAAATGCATTTCCTCCAAGTGCATGTGTATGACACTGTAAATAGAAAATGAAAGAGGAAGAAAGAATTGTATATTTGTCTTTAAGAAAATGGAAAGAGGAGAGCCCCATACCTCACGAAGCCCAGGTTTGATAAGAGATGGATTGCCTACCAATATTTGTAAAGCTGTTGTGAGAGCTGAGTGCCAACATGGCATGGAACCAAGGTGCTTTTCTACCATGTCAAACACACAGATCACAATTTTTAAGGGGGCTATATTCATCCACTCTGTTTTTTGTTTTTAATTTAATAAATGGTAACTGCTCCAAAGTCTGAAGGGACACAAGTTTTTTTTTTTTTTTCTGTAAGTAGCTAGGAAGGAGAGGAATGTGGAGGGTTGAACCATAGGCAAATCAGATGTAGGACATATGCCAGGTACAGTTCAGAATTGGCAAGAGAAATCCTTCTGCCTGATCTGGCACAAATCAAAATGGAATTTATGATAGCAGATCTTTTAGCACTCCATGAAAAAGAACTAATGGCTGACCTGATCTGATCCCAAAAGGAAGGAGGTGGAAGGAGTGGGAGCATTGAACTAACAAAATTTAAACGACGAAGAATATTCATTTTAATGATCACCAAAGGAGACTGAAAGGAAGGAGAGAGGTTATTCCAGGACATCATTGACTGTTTTACCTCATTAAACAAGGTGTGGAAATTTGACAGCGCACTTACAGTAATGGAGCGTGTAATGGTTATCCCTAAATATTTAAAAGAGTTGACAACAGGGATAAAGAAAAAAGAGAGATTGACAAGCCTGATTTAGTGGGAGTAGTGCAGATTCATACACCTGAAATACTGCAACTATTTGGAGTATGTCAGACAGAGTGTTTCCTTAAAAAATATGTATATATATATCATCAGCACAAAAGAATGAACCACAGAGCAATTGTTAGAAGCTTGAGTGAGATAATAAAAAGCAGTAAAGATGACAGACCCTCCTACCTAGTGAGAATAAGCAAGGGATATGAAAAATTAGAGTTCATTTAAACTGAAGCAGAGGAACAAACATACAGCATTTTGATTATGTTAATAAATATACAGGACTACTAAACCTCATTGCACTGGTAACTCTCCACACAGACCTACAGTCCTTCCTATAAAAAGCCTTTTCTGCATCGAGTGATAAAAGCAAGCATTGCAGGGACTGAGTGTAAAGACTGTATTTAAAATGTGCACAAGCTGGCACATGCTGTTAGCTGCATAACAAGACATCATGAAGCCAGTCTGGTCAGAGTGAATCAGTTTTGGAACTACAGATTTTAGCTGGAAAGACCAAAACTATCCATCCATTATCCAACCTGCTATATCCTAACTACAGGGTCACGGGGGTCTGCTGGAGCCAATCCCAGCCAATACAGGGCACAAGGCAGGAAACAAACTCTGGGCAGGGTGCCAGCCCACCGCAGAAGACCAAAACCTTAACTAATAAATTCCTAAGGGATGGTAACTAAACATGGTATGGGGTACTTTGTTTGAGAATGAGTGTATAGAATGTAGCTAACACTCTCTCATGTCTCTCCTTATTGGCCCCTGCCTCACTGGTTTCTGGAAGCTTCTCTCTGTTGCTTTTTTGTTGGCCATTCTGACACTTATGGCCATGGAGTTCATACTTCAACAGGAACAATAATTTTATTGGATATGTGTTGAAATTTCTGAGTGAAAGATCATTCACATCATCTGCAACTATGATAGAAAAAAAGTTCCCCAAGATACTTCAAAAATGTTTGAAATGCACTAAAACTAAACAGAAAATAAGGAAATAATAATATGGGAAAATGTGTGGCATTGATTAATTACAAAATAAAAGGGCAGGAAATAAGCCTAACAGAAAGAGTGCTAATGCAGTTTAAAATCTTTGAAAGAGCTGTGGATATGATCCAAAGATAAAATAACGATAATGTAACTTTAGAAAGAACCTTTTATTCCCAATGGGACCTAAAAGCACTTTATGCAGATGGATAGGAGTTGTGAAGGATCACTTAAAGCAGGACCTTCATTTCCCAAACTCTTCTGAAAGATGGAGTCTGGTACAAAGAAACTTGTGTGAGTTCATACGGCAAATTATTGGTCCAAGAAGAAATTGTAACAGAATATCTTGCAAAATGTGTTATTGACCAGGGGCCTTGTATAAAACACGGCTTACTTAGATTCCATTTTAAAACTTTGCTTATGTTTAAAAGGCAAAACTGGTGTATTCAGTAAAAAAATCAGGATTTATGAAACAGAACATATTCCACATGCCACACCATGTTCCTTTATACATCTCAAATCAACAAAAAACAATGCACACACACCTTTAGCCACTCCTGTCCCCTCCTTCCAGTAAACATGTATGGCTTAAAAATGCCTTATTTTAATATTCATGATCTACTCACCATATAGATTTGGCCATGTTCCTGATTGGCATCTTTACAACAAACCAATGGGGAATCGAAACTTCAGTTGAACTGGAACTTATTGAACAAGATATTATTGACTTAAATGAAGACAGCAGAAACATTTTCTTTGCTGGTCTATCAGTGGGAATGGCGAATAAATGAAAGAGTGGGAGTAACTGACAATTGAGTGGAGACAGCCAAATAAATATCCCAGGCAAATGTCAGTGCTCTACTTTATACAAGTCTCTTTATATTCGACAATTAACATTCAAATATCTTTGAATTGCCATTGTATCGATGTCCTGAGGTTTAGAGTCTAGGTCATTGATAACAGTCATTTTGGCCTACCTCAGATGGTAGAGGCAGTCAGTGTTTCTGTGCTACGTTGTGGAGTACTGGACAAGCCTTCACAATACTGAAAACTTTTGTGGGGCTGTACAGCAGTGTGGCAGGCTATGCAAAGAGTAGGTTTTCAGGGATCACAAGGATTTCTTTTTTGCTCATGATCATTACTGGCTTATAAGCCAGTTAACACTTCCTCTTGGAGTAGTGTGTTGGACTGGAGACTACATTTCAGAGACCATCACTCAGAAATCATGAGACCACTGTTCCGTTAGAGGTTTTAACAATCATGAGGTATTTGCCGGTGGGTGATTTTCAGCATGAATTGGCTGACGGGCCAGGAAATTCAGACATTACTGAGCCGTGTCATTCCATTAGGATGGGATGGAATGATTAGTGTTTGAAGTGAAAGTAAATTACTAGATCTCCCCTTTTGTGTCCAATTCTTCTTAATTTTTGTGATGTGTTATAAAATACATATAGAATTGAAAAATTGAAACATTAATCTTAATTTTAGTATACAGTTGTGGCCAAAGGTTTTGAGAATGACACAAGTATTGGTTTTCACAAACTCACAAATATCCTCCGAGAGCAACTTCTCCCAACCATGCAAGAACAGTTTGGTGATGAACAATGCCTTTTCTAGCATGATGGAGCTCTGTGCCATAAGGCAAAAGTGATAACAAAATGGCTTGGGGAACAAAATATTGAAATTTTAGGTCCATGGCCAGGAAGCACCCCAGACCTTAATTCCATTGAGAACTTGTGGTCAGTCCTCAAGAGGCAGGTGGACATACAAAAACCCACAAATTCTGGCAAACTCCAAGCATTGATTATGCAAGAACGGGCTGCCATCAGTCAGGATTTGCCCCAGAAGTTGATTGACAGCATGCCAGGGTGAATTGCAGAGGTCTTGAAAAAGAAGGGTCAACACTGCAAA
Source organism: Polypterus bichir lapradei (assembly GCA_026402145.1). Lineage (NCBI taxonomy): Eukaryota > Metazoa > Chordata > Cladistia > Polypteriformes > Polypteridae > Polypterus > Polypterus bichir. Next base: position 32,262,845 of record JANRMT010062791.1, read on the forward strand.
TATTGACTCTTTGCATAAACTTAATGTAATTGCCAATAAAAGCCTTTGAAACTTATGAAATGCTTGTAGTTATACTTCAGTATACCATAGAAACATCAGACAAAAAGATCTAAAAACACTGAAGCAGCAAACTTTGTGAAAACCAACACTTGTGTCATTCTGAAAACTTTTGGCGACAACTGTAAATCAGTATAAATCTTAAAACAGTTAATCCATTCTAAGTTGTACTTATCAGATAATTGTGCAAAGACAAGAACAACAAAGCACAGGCCCTGACCTTTGAGATGACCATTGATAAGGAAGAGTACAGACAAGTAATATGAGAAAAGGAAATTCAGCAGATCATGCCAACCTGCTTGTTCAATATCCAATGTAATGGATTTTGATAGAATCATGCTACTATGGTATTGTGTGATGGTAAAGCATATAAAAGGAAAGATGCTCTAATGACAAGTTAGGCACTTTGACATTATATCAGAATTTTGTCCAGTGTCACAATCTTGCATGGAGAATTATAAATAAATCCTTGATTCTTTGAGTCAAATTATTAAGCCTGATGTTTTTCTTCTACAATAGTTACTCCGGAGAGTATGAGTTACTTCAATCATGCTTAAATACAGGTCAGGGCACGATCCGGCACAAGTATGGAAGTACTGTATCGACAATTCAAGCCCTGGGTATAATTAACATGCCTATCAGATACATTCTTTAAAGCCAGGGCTTAGGATGCCGAGATCAAAACGCAATTTGCATCGACTGCTGATTTTCATTGCAATTGACTACTCTGTTTTTGCAATGAAGGCATCATCTCAGAATGAGTTTGCTTTTGTAAACAGAAAACATTTTCAAGCAATTAATATACAAATAAAATGTGATGATAAAATGTGTCTTATTCACGTTGTTGCAATTGGGCCTGGCTGAACCCACGATTCCTTTATTTTATCAAATAGTAGTTTGGAAACCAGATGGCAGGGCCATAATGTCTGTGATGGGTGGCTTCTTGGTAAAGTTGCCATTGACACATCATACAGCACACACTTTTTTATAGATAGGCTGCACACTAAGGCAATTAACATCTAAACCATAATTTTAATGTTATTGCCAACATTGAAGATAGCTGTACTGACGGAACATATCAATTAACTGTGCTATAATTATATCAAGATTTTTTATCAAAGTATTAATAGAATTAAGCAAGTTTGCAATGTAGTTTCACATGTGTAAGCAAAGTCTGTCTCTTACAAGGTCCAATGTAAAGCATATACGAGAAAGGAGATGAGAGTAACATTGCAGCCAAACTCTTCTCTATTTCCATTCTTGGCCATAGAAGACCGCAACCAAACAGTGGATGTATGACATTGCTCAAGCCCTATCTCCTCTCCTGCATTTTTCTAGATTTTCCATTATTAAAACTTTACTAAGACAGATATCTTATTAGTATCCAACACTGTGAAGAGAAAGACAAAAAAAGAGAGGAATGTCACATTTAAGGCACAAGGAATGAAATCCACAAATAATTTAGACAACTAGCCCTGCTAAACCAAATAAAACCCGACCATTTAGGGAAATTCAATTACCTTTGTGGGGTTGGGATGTATATGTTTATGTATATTGGTTCTAGCTCCATATGACACTAAAATAGAATTAAGAAGGTATAGGAAGTTGAAGGATGGATGAATAAATGCAGATGTCTCAACGTTAATCATATTGTTAAAAAACCCTTAAAGCAAAATACTATCAGATCACCAGTACTGCTCAAGTAATATTCCGTCTACAAATAGAGCTGCAGTAATTCTGGAGCCTCTCATTGTGTTAATGTCTACACTGCAAATCCCAGCTAAAGTAATGCAAGTACAAGATGCAGGCATGATATTTTATACAAAAGCACAAACAGAAGCCTGTGTAAATCATTTACTACTGCTCATCATTTAATTTGTTGTCTCACCAATATTCTGCTTTGGTAGGTATTTTGTTTAAGTTGAGATCTCCTAAAATAAACATTCAAATGTTCATTTTCAAATAAAAAGAGTTTTGAGAAACTAAATAAGTCTGGTAGTGCATTTCTTCAAAGAATATATAGATGAATGTTAAGATTAATTTACTTTCCATGACTCATTGATCACCTACCTAATTGTAAGCGGTGTTAAAACTGTTGTTGATGGCTTAAAACAAGAGTTCCCAAACTTTTTTCGCCGACCAATTTACCAAAAACTTTTAAAACCGTCGACCCCCTAGTCATTTACTTTACTTACTCAAATTAATACATTTGTACAGTACTCAATATTAAATATTTCACTAGATATCAGATTTTAATCACTTGTAATTATGATTTAAAAAGATAAAATGGCTACGGAATATGGCATTATCTTGTGCAACATTTAATATCGACACCTGCACTAATGAAAATTTAAGCAAAAAAATACGAGCAGAGTTTTTTTTTTTTTTTACATTTTTGACATTTATGAAATAAATATGTAAATTCAAAATAAGTACAAATAGTCCAAGCTGTACTGTCTGCATTTCTTTTTTGGTTCAGTCATATTATTATCTGAAGAAATACAAACTTTTATTAACAAACAATTTCGACAGCCCCTGTGATTAAAAAAAAACAAAAAAAACAATAAAGTATGTACTTACTTGAAACAGAAGATTTTTGTTCTTACTCAAGTAAATAAACTGTGTCCTCCAATTTTCTTTTTCGTAGTACTGCTCCTCAATAAATAATTATATTCAAAGTTCAAATCACAAATAAGTACATGTCACATCAAACGAACCAATTTATAGTGTTTTATGAAAGCATGACCGTACAAGACTGATAGATTCTGCTAATATAGAATATCCGTCGTCTCGTCCCACCGCAAGCAAGAGCGGACATGCAACGGTTTTTCATGTCCGCACTTGCTTTGATACATTCGATAAGACAATGCACAGATACTGTATGTTTGTGTTACATGTATTTTCATGCATTCTTACGTGTGACTCTTTTAATGACACATTTTACCTTTTTGTTCACAAGTTTGGTATGTAATGTGTTTTTATCTAAAAAGTGTTTTTTTTAATTATTTTACTTCTTAATTAGGTACCTATTGGAATCATAGATATTTTGAAGTAACAAACAAATAGCAGTAGTAAGGGGGTCTATTTTTGCTGTCGTTGACCCCCCAATTTTTTTATTGAAACTATCGACCCCTAGAAAGTTCAAATCGACCCCAGGGGGTCGATTTAGACCACTTTGGGAACCCTTGGCTTAAAAGGATTAGAACAGGCACATACTTGGAACAAAATTGTTAAAAGGAAATGTTTCTTTTTAAATACAAAGCAAAAATGTTTTGTGGTCTTTGGCCGGCTTGTCATCCCGGCCAATACCCCCAGGCCGCCAGATGGAGCCCTCCCTGCAGTATGGAGGTGCTCTGAAGACCAGCAAGGAGTCATGGACAATATAGTTTTCATACACAGCCCTGCTGGATACCACAGGGGCTGCAAGAGGGAGCTGCAGGGAGGACCAAAGAGTCATATGTGCCCTATAACCCGGAAGTGCGTCATAGGAGGAGCGACGACAGAAGTGGTGTACTTCCTGGGTGAAGAAAAGGACTTGTACCTGACCCGGAAGTGATAAAGAATCACATGGACTGGGGATTGGGAACACTTCCGGGTCAGGGAGAATAAAAGGACTGTGGGAGCTCCCAGACGGCGAGCTGAGCTGGGTGGAATGGTGGCAACGCGTCTGGGAGTGGAGGATTGTTTATTGTTATTGTTTATTTATATGAGTATAGTGGAGGAGAGGGTGCTTTGTGCACTGTGGCATTTAAATAAAGTCGATTATTGGACTTTTACCTGGTGTCTGGAGTCTTGGACAAGGGTTCAAGGGAGCGATAGCACCCCCTATCTGTCACACATTTCCTTTTTTTACCTTGCACAGTACTGTTGTAGCATTTGCCTATTTCAACTTTTTAAGTTATTCAAGCAAAGAAATAACACAAAATGTTTACCATCAGGATAACTAAAATCTACTTCACTCACCTGTCCAAAGCAAAATGGAGAAATGAGGACATTTTACTGTCCTTGTGGGTCTCGTACCTTGCTGATTGCTGGGGTATTCAAGACTCCAATATGAGAAGACACCTTAATTTGTTCTCTTATTTCAGCAAATGAAGCTCTGGTGTTTACAACACTAATCTTTGTTGTCAGCACATAAAATGTAAACCCAAGATTGCTTAGTTAATTTAGCGTATAACAAGAAGTCATTTATCAGCCACTGTTATATGAACAGTCTTGATGCCTCTTAGGAAATAAATTATTTTATCTTTTAGAGTCAATTCTGACTATGTTGTACTACTCATGAGGCCCTCCAGTCCAAGGATGGCTAACCACTGTGCACAAAAAATGTTTAGTTTGTTGCTTCTTCTTTGAGTTGACTAGGGCACAGTTTTGCACATGGACTTCATGTCTGCCCATTTGTTTCTTTCTGCACTAATAATTATCTTCACAAACACCCAGAGCAAGGCTGAACTCCCTTGATGCTCACAAAACTTCCATTCTGTTCCATAGAGAGCACACCTGCAATGCCACTAAATGCCATTCTGAGCTTGTGAGGACGTATGTATCTTCCTTCCATTTTTGGTGGGCTGGAGTGGCAGTGCATACCCTTATAAGCAATATACTCACTCAAAGAAAATGTATTAGCAGATCAGTCAGGAAGCATTTTAATTGCTGTATAATTTTGAAATTTTTATTCCGTATGGGTTAATCCAATCCACATTTGCACTGAGAAATAATGGGTCTTTGCAAAAATAAAATATACCACTTATGTACATACACAGTCTCAAACTGATCGCTTATCCTAGGAGCAACAACAAAGTAGACAGGTACCTGATCTGCATTTAGTACATTATATAGGTACATATTAAATGATAGTTACAGGTTAAAAAAACAGAAAGACACACATACTCCCCATTGGGTAACCCTGAAATTTCAGCTGGACAGGGACATGTTTGTGTCACTGTGTTCTTCTTGTATAGGAACCACTCCCATTGTAAAATTGTCACTCCACACAGAATGTAAAAAAGGATTCATCCTAGCAAGATGTGTCAAAAGAGAACTCCTCCAGCTAAAGGAACTATTCAAGCTTCTAACTACCAATGTGTATTTTCTCCTGTGCATGTCCATTGCACTTGAGCTCTGTCATACATAGAATTATTGGAAGAATCTCGTGAAGCATAAGTTAAACTTCACAAGAGGATGAATGTAGTCTAATACCAGCTCCTCAAGGGATGTAGGATGTAAGGCATTGGTCTGAAGGCATTAAGTAAACAGGCAACTGCTTTCTTTGGAACTGGTGCAATACATGATGTTTTCCGCAGCAATGCCATTTTCTGGAGCCTTGGTGACAGGCTGAGCAGGTAGCAGAGGATGCCATAAAGTACTGAAGACCTTGATTCCATCTTGTACTATGTGTAGCCTCCTCAGTTCACTCCTTGTTTGGTCATCAGTTATGGACAGCCCATTCTGATGGTCAGAGGTGGACTCATCACTTGCCATTCTAAATGAAGTAGTAGGGGTTGTTGATAAAGTATGGGTGATGTAGGGATGGGCTGGTTATTTGTGGTAAGATGAATGAAAATTGGTTATTTAATGATTTTAACACAATGAATTTTTAGTTTGTGCCAATATGCAGTGTGCATGTGAAAGTGAATTTCAGTTTAATTAGTTGATTGCTGGATTAGCTGTGGTGCGATAATCTGCAGGCACAAGCTGAATCAGTGAAGGAAAATAACACGGGAGTGGCTTAGCACTAGAAAGAAGTTGATTGTGCTTACTTTGTAATTAAGAGCAATCGCTTGTCTCAGAGGATAAAGAGAGAGTGAAAGGGCAGCAACAACTGTGCCAGCCATTTTGATGAGTGCAGGACCAAGGTCTGCATGATTATTCTGTGTGGTGATTCCTCTCTCCTCTACTGAGCAGTGTAGAAGGTGAAATGAGGAGAGGCCACCGAAGATTTATAACATGGTGGCACCAGGAGAAGGGCAAAATGCCCTTAGATCCGTGGCACTCATTTTGGGGTAGATCAGGTCCACATGTTGGATTGTGAATACAGTGGGCTGCATCAAGAAAGGAGACAAATAACTGGGAAAGACACTCTGAAAGCTGCAGGCCAGTGGCATAGCTAGGGGTGTGTGGAGGGGGTTATCCACCCTGGGCAGCACATTTTTAGGGGCAGCATTATTGGCCAAAAGGCTCAGTACAATTCATGTGTAAGCAGCAGGGTTCGGAAAAATATCACTCATGAATAAAAGAAGTAAAATTCTCTGATTTGTATCCACAAATGCTTCAAAAATTATTTTCAGACTATTCTTCTGTGACGGCATCAGACACAGCAGTTAAAATTTATGAAGCAATAACAAAAATAAACATAAACATTACACCAATAATAATTTCTAGGAAGATAAACAACTAATTTACAATTTATAATTTTGTATTGTTATCAATCCAAATGTGTTCTTGCTCTGTGCAGAAAACATCCCCACCTATCACTTGTATACTACACTGGTTCTGGTTTTCGCAGCGTAGTTATATTAAACTAATAATTAGAACACAACTGATCAGTGGGTCTATACTATATTCTTGTCTAGCTGATGCTTATAAATATTTATATGTGAAAAATTATTGCTGTTTCTCTATATTTGAATAAATCTATGCAAAATTTATCTTAATTTTTCTCTATATGTCATTTTAATTTTCTATATAAATAGTTTACCATATTCAGATATGTTGGAGGGTGGCAAATTGAAGAACCGCCCCGCCACGAGCGGCACAAACTCTAGCTATGCCACTGCTGCAGACAGTCACAGTTCAGATAGACTTGAGGATTGGGGATGCAATGGGCTGTGACCTTGAGGTCTCCTGGAATCCTGAAAAGGACTGAATGCCCAGAGAAAGAAAAAAACAGATTTAACTCTCCACCTTTAGGGTTTTTAAAATATTTATTTATTGGATTATTTGATTGCACCCCATAAGAACATGGATTTTTAGCATGATTGTATTAATTTATTTATTTACTGAACTATTTATTAATTTTGGATGTGAATTGTTTACAACGCTTTTGCACTTTGATTGTGTAATTTTAAAATAAACTGCCAATCAGCTGATTATAAAGTCTTATTTGCCTGTCTCACTTGCTGTGGTCCATCCTCTGTTATGATTACTGGTGTCCCTGAATAAAGGAAGGGGTCATGGTTGTGGGTCTGGGGTATCACACAATTGGAAGGTGCTGGTGGTGGAAAAAATGGTTCTGGACATTCCACATTTTCCTCAAGCACCTGAGTCACAGACTGCTTCAGTCCATTAGGCATGCCTAGTCCACTACCACATCTTTCATGTTGTTTCTTATTTTAGCTATGTAAGCTTCCTTCCCTTGACTATGCTTTTTCTTCAGCATTTCCTGGACACCCTTTAGAGCCTCTTTGTTACCATTTTATTTGTTCTTTCTATTTTCTTTCCTTGGAATTTTCAGCTTCTATTTCCAAATTCAATGAATGAACTAAACTAACTTATTAATCAATCATTTTAGTGAGTGGGAAATAAATATAAAGAGACTTTAGTGGTGGTATGTGTGGTGCAGAGAGCTTTCATACGTTTGCTGCCATGACGTTTCATTCATTGTTTGTATTGTCTAGATAGAGCTGCACACATGTTCTCACAATAAGAGGACATGCAATTACTTTGAAGCCAAATTAGTAATAACCAATTAGTGGCAGCCAATAGACTCTTTATACCTCTTTGCAAGTCAGGAATTGAGAATGTAATTCCTGGAATCATTTCTGGAGTTAGGGAAAGTTACAAAACAAAAGATCAAATATTATTTAATAAAAGTGTGAAATTCCTTACTATACAGTGCTCTTTTTTTACCACATTTAGCTTACAAATTTCAAAACACAAGTTAACTGTAGGTAAACACAGGCATCCAGTAAGTTTCCTTTTGGGCATTTGGTAAATTCTGGAGAATAATCCTTATTAAAATGCTTAGTACAAAAATATAACAATAAAGATTAAAACACAAGACTATGTTTTTATAGTAGGTTCAAATACACTCAGTGTATGGTCACAAAATTCCCCATAGAAAGGTAAAAAACTCACTTCCACTATTCTGCTTTGTGTTCAGAAAGTGACATTTAGCAATAATCTGTCATTGAACTAAGAAATTATACTTATAATTACAAACTACCCAAGTTGTTCAAAATAAAATGCAAAATCCACATGTGAGTGAACATGCATTTATGTACTGTAGAAACCAAAGATGCACCTAAGAGATTTATTGTTCTAATTATTTGTAATGTGAATTTACTGAGCCTTTCCAAATGAAATTTTATATGCATTTAAAATTGGAATGATAAAAAGTTCAGCTTCACTAATACTATGTAATATTTGTTCTTCATTGCCACTAGAGGTAAAATTCAATCTGACCACTAAATTAATTTTGCTCATCTGAACTAAAATATCACAAGTGCCTCAAATAACAAAGAGACATTTTTGTTCATTACCGGGAATTTTAGTCCCTGCTGCTTGTCATCTCTGTGCAGGTTTTAATTGTGATTGTATCTTTATAAATTTATAGAACACTGTTACTTCTGAGCCATCTTTTTTGCCATATGCTTCAAGTCCATGTTAAGCATGACAATTACTCTGAGATGCCAGTTATCTCAGATTCATCAGCATACTCATTTGTTGGAGTCAGCATTTTTCATGTTAGAAAGCTTTTTTTAGCTAAAAATCAGTATGGCACAGCTTTTTTGATTACTAGTGTCAGATGATTGTTGTACTCAAACTTTGTATTTCATATACTGTATGTGTTTAAAAAAAAAAAAAAAGGCAAAAAAACTTTTATGACATACTACACTTTCAAGAGCCTGACATTATTCTTTCAACCAATGGCATCTCTGCATTAAGGACAAGTAGAGCTTTGCCTCACCCATCTCACAGTAGCTGGCGCTGTTTTGCAAAAACTGATTAATTGGTAAAGGCATCTAAATAAATGAGGTATTGTTACAATTTTTATACCAAACTCAACTTAGTCTTCACAATCAACATTTTCCATGATATGCGATTTCTTATGTAGAAAATATATCTTTTGGAGTATGTATTATTTTCTTTGTGACTGGTGCTGCTAGCCTGTTTCCGAGTTGCTTGTACCTTTGCATTAGCACACGTAGCCTAAGCTTCTCAGTACTGCCTTAGAACTTGAAGGCTAGACTCCTTTTTTAAGTGACTAGTTGATTTTTTCATGATGAAATTGAAATGATGCATGAACTTGTCCATATAAGATTTAGCACTTAGCCAATCAAACAAACATGGGAGCTTTATGAATATTCATTTGTATTTCTTCTCACAGTTGAATATTTGAGTTGATGTTGAGATATATTTTAATGCTTTCTTTTGGTGGTTGAACCATATAAAAAAATGGTGATAGATCTTCTTTTTTTGTGATTTTTTTTATGGCATTTTCTAGCTGACATTTTATCACTATTGGTGCTGGCTTCTTAATATATTGTGAAACGCAGTATTTCTTCCTCACACAAGATTTACTCTAGGCCACCTTGGCTGTCCTCCAATGCCATTGCCATCACTCCAATCTTCCAAAGCTTCTTCCATGCGGCTACAATGTTCTTTTTACTGCCCTGTCCTCTACATGCACTTTCATTTCATAGGTTCCATTTCACAACATTCACTTGTGATCAGAGGCAACACGATCTGGATTCCATTTCTCCAACTCATCCAATCCCAAAAGATTCTTCCCAACAGTTGCTCGCAGCCGTTTACCTATGCCAATGTACTTAAGCACCAAAACTGATCTTTCAAACCTTGCTGTTAAAGTGGAAGGGAAATAAACAGTATCTGTTTCACTTTTCAGATCTATACGGTCACACCAGAATCTTCATACAAAAAACACCAGTGGTTTAAGCTACTTTTATTGTGACTGTTACCAAATATAATATCCACTTTTTCAAAATATACGACTGAAAAGATATGCGTATCAAGAGTTTTTCCTCCTGTATTATACAGGGTTATTCAAAAAGAATGAACCGATTTCATTACGCAATATTTTATTAAGGAAAAGTAATACAAAACTCCAGCCAAGTCACAATTATTCTACTCACAAACAAGTTTTATTTCCTGTCTTACAAGTGTTCAATGTGGCCACCACCTGCAGCATGGGCAACATCAATGCGATAAGAGAAATCACACAAGGTGAGGTCTGGAGAACTCGAGAACACAGAATGCCTTTTGCCAAGGACTCGCCATTCCTAGGGTAAACAAAAACTGAACGTTGCCGGAAGAATGACGCGACTAATCATTCTTTATGACTCATTCAATGACGATGCTTAAAAAAAATCGATAAGCTCCAAAACTGCCTCATCACTTTCAGTGGAACGTGATATGCTGATACGTGCCCGGGAGGAATTCTCTTATCGCATTGATGTTGCCCGTGCTGCAGGTGGTGGCCACATTGAACAATTGTAAGACATGAAATAAAACTTGTTTGTGAGTAGAATACTTGTGACTTTGCTGGAGTTTTGTATTACTTTTACTTAATAAAATATTGCGTAATGAAATCTGTTCATTCTTTTTGAATAACACTGTATCATCCCACCGGTTTTGTGAGGTCGAAAACTAAAAAATGATCTGCACTCCATATCTGTGGAGTTAGCAATTAATAGTTTAAAAAAAATTTCCAACAGCATGCAAAATTACTGTATACTGAGGTACACTGGAGCACCACAAGAAACAGTCCTATCTTCTTTTCGCTTCACACTGTATGCCTCTGATGATAAATATAACACCGGGTTTTGTCACTTGTGGAAATTCTCAGAACACTCTGAGAATAAAGGGGATGAGGCAGGATATAAGAGTCAGATGGAGAACAATGGTCATTGGTGAAGAAAGAATTGTCTGCAACTGAACATAAGCAAAGCCAAGGAACTGGTTATTATTGACTTTCACTTAACCAAAGAGAGGACTTTCAGCCAACAAATCATTCATCAAGAAACACTACTAGGGCTCCTTGATTCCAACAGCAATATGCTTATATAATGTTTCACTGTGACTGTGATGTCCAAGTTATAATTTTTCTTTCTTTTTAGTCATTCTGGTGTGTGGTTAGACAATATGGTGTGTGTGCGTATGTGTATTTATTCTTTTACTGAGCTCTGTAAAAGGCTAAATTTCCCCCTGGGGGCAAATAAAGTTTGTTCTATCAATCTTTATCTGTCTATCTACCTGCTTACTTCCTGTTTCGCTGTCGCAGTGCTTGTTGGGAGTTTGTGTTGGCGCGAATGGAGGTTGTGGGGTGTGAGAGTGGATCCTGAGGTATGTGTTGTTTTGTTTAACCTTTTAATCGCTTTTCTTTTCTGATTTTCTTACTTTTCTTTCTAAGTGTCGATGGTAAAGATTTAACGTACTTAATTTGTGTCTTTATGCTACGGCAGCTACTATGGCTGCAGGTTTAGAAAAGCTGACTTGCTGGTATGGCGTTAAACTTGTGTTAGAGGATTTTATTCCTTTAGAGAGTGGGGTGTTGGTAGTGGGAGAAGTTACAGGATATGAAAACATTAAATCAGCTTCTTGGATGAGTGGATCAATCGTATTACTTCTAAGTTCTGTTGATTTGGTATCGATGCTTGCAGAAAAAGGAGTCATAGTTGATGATATTTTTGTGCAAGTGTATCCACTGGGGCTCCTTTTTTAAGAAATGAAGTGCTAGAAAGAGAATTGGAGCATCACGGACGACAGGTATCAAAGATACAATATATTCCGCTTGGGTGCAAAGCTGCTGCGATAAAACACGTATTGTCCTTTCAAAGGCAGGTGCACAGTATATGGTGCTTAACCAGATGGAGGAGGATCTTAATATTACTATGTGGTTTAGGCTTGATGGTCACGATTTTGTTACTTTGGATGAGATGATATGTTTAGCGTGTGGCAGTGGAGGGCATTTAGTTAAACATTGCCCCGAAAAGGGGAATGAGACAATGGCACATAACGACGGAGAACATGAACAAGGCATACAGCAGGCTGGACCCTCATCTGCCCTAGAAAGTGCAGCGCAGAGGGTGTCCTCTGTACCGGTGAGATCAGCCAGTGAGGGGACTTCTGTTAGTGCACTAGTGGAGAAGGGTGTGCATGTTGACGAGACTGTGAACAGTGAGGAGAGGAGTAGTGGGGTTACAGGAGAACTACCTGCTGTTGTGGATGACAGTGTTTGGGGATCGATTGAAATGGAAGTAGAAGTTAAAGATCCTGAAAACAATGACGGATTTAAACAACCAGCTCAAAAGCGCCATTGTACAGTTGAAGGAGGATCTGTGAAAAAGCGCAGCAACGTCGCGGTGGAATCTGCTGTTGCTGACTGAGAGAGCCGTACAGCCGCCCTTCCCGTCGCTGCAGGCAGCTTTGCAGTGTTAGCAGCTATGACAGAGGAAGACGCCATGGTAACTAGTGAAAGTGAAGAAGAGGAAAGTAGTATTTCTGATTCATCCATGGTGTCTGATGCTCAAGATTTAAAAGACAGAGGGGGTTACAGTGCCCAAAGTATAAAAAATTTTCTATTGGAGACCACTGGGCGAAAAGGAGTCAATGAGTCAGAATACTTTCCAGACATCTGTTTGTGACTTCAATTCGCAGTATGAGAAAAACTCCATCCTTGTCCTCAATGTACACCTCATGAGAGCTTGTGAGATTAAAGAATATATTAAGTAAACTAAAGAGAAAGTTCAAAATGAATACACAAAATTAATAGGAATGGTAGGATTCCCCCCCTTTTGAACTGGGGTCATCTTCTCGTGAATTGTTTTCTTATATCATCTATGATTACGGCCAGTATTAAAATTGGGAGCTTGAATATCAATGGGGATAGAAATACTGGCAAGAGATGGGCTCTTTTTTGAATTTTTAAAACAGAAAAATCTTGATGTAACCTTTTTACAAGAAACTTGTATTGATAAGGAAAACCTGTGGGAGTGGAGCAGGGACTGGAGTGGTGGGATATTTTTCAGTAATGGGTCCATTGTCAGTGCCGGTGTGGTTGTGCTGTTGACTGATAGCATCAATGCGGACATCTGTGAGGTGGATAACATACTGGAGGGAAGATTACTGAGAGTGAAGGCACAAATCCACGGGAAGCTTTTTAGCTTCATAAATGTCTATGCTCTGAATGATGGCAATGTGCTATGTGAATGTGAAGATGATGAGTTACACTTCCATCCATCCATCCATTGTCCACCGCTTATCCAAGGTCGGGACATGGAAGCAGCAGCCTAAGCAGGTAAGCCCAGACCTCCCTCTCCCCGGCCACCTCCTCCAGCTCTTCTGGTGGGACCGCGAGGCGTTCCCAGGCCAGCCAAGGGATGTAGTCCCGCCAGCGTGTCCTGGGTCTGCCCCGTGGCCTTCTCCCAGTGGGACATGCCCAGAACACCCCCCCAGGGAGGCGTCCAGGGGGCATCCTGACCAGATGCCCAAACCACCTCAACTGAATCCTCTCAATGCGGAGGAGCAGGGACTCTACTCCGAGTCTCTCCCGGATAACTGAATTCCTCACCCTACCTCTAAGGGAAAGTCCAGCCTCCCTGCGGAGGCAACTCATTTCGGTCTCTTGTATCCGCGATCTTGCTCTTTCGGTCACTAACCAAAGCTCGTGGCCATAGGTGAGGGTAGGAACATAGATCCACTGGTAAATCGATAGCCTAGCCTTTTGGCTCAGCTCTCTCTTCACCATGACGGACCGTTGCAGAGCCCGCATTACTGCGGATGCTGCACCGATCCATCTGTCAACGAGCCTTGTACCCCATACTCTTGGAGCACACCCTACAGGATGCTTCAAGGGATATGGTTGAATGCCTTCTCCAAATCCACAAAACACATGTGGACTGGTTGGGCAAACTCCTATGCCCCCTCCAGGATCTTGGCCAGGGTGTAGAGCTGGTCCAGTGTTCCACGGCCAGGACAGAATCTGCATTGTTCCATTTGAATCCGAGAATCAACCATCGACCAAACTCTCTTCTCCAGCACCCCTGAACAGACATTACCAGGGAGGCATGGAGTGTGATCCCCCTATAGCTGGAGCACATCCTCCAGTCACCCTTCTTAAAAAGGGGGACCACCACCCTGGTTTGCCAATCCAGAGGCACTGCCCTCGATGTCCAATGCGATGTTGCAGAGATGTGTCAACCAGGACAGCCCCACAACATCCAGAGCCTTGAGGAACCCAGGGTGAACCTCGTCCACCCCAGGGGCCCCGCCACCTTGGAGCTTTTTAACTACTTTGGTAACCTAAGCCCCTGATATGGACTGCCCCCCCCCCCCGAGTCCTCTAGCTCTGCTTCCTCTAAGGAAGACATGCTGGTGGGATTGAGAAGATCCTCACAGTATTCCTTCCACCGGTCACAGTGTTGGTTGAGCACTGCTTTCCCCTCCTGAGGCGGTTGATGGTTTGCCAGAACCTTCTCAGTGCCGACTGAAAGTCGTTTTCCATGGCTTCCCCAAACTCCTCCCATGCCCGAGTTTTTGCAACAGCTGATGTTGCCACATCGGTTGGCCCATCGGTATCCCTCAGCTGCCTCTGGAGTCCCACTGGTCAACCAGACCCGATAGGACTCGTTAGTCAACTTGACGGCCTTTAGAACCTTAGGTGTCCATCACCGGGTTCATGGATTGCCGCCATGAGAAACATCAACAACCTTGCAGCCATAGCTCCGTTCTGCTGCTTCAACAATGGAGGCTTGGAACATGGCCCATTCAGACTCAATGTTCTTCACCGCCCTCGGAATGAGGTTGAAGTTCTGCCGGAGGTGGCAGTTAAAGATCTTTCTGACCGGTTCCTTTGCCAGATGTTCCCAGCAGACCCTCATTATACATTTAGGTCTGCCTGGTCTGTCCGGCAGCCTCTCCTGCCATCTAATCCAACTTACCACCAGGTGGTGATCATTTGTTAGATCAGCCCCTCTCCTCTCAGATCCGATGACACAATTACAAAGTGGCGCCAACTGCACTTATGGACATCCATGGCCAGCACAGAGGTCCAACAACTGAACACCATTCGAGTTTAGATCGTGGAGGCTGTTCCTCCCAATCACACCTCTCCAGGTTTCACTGTCATTGCCGACGTGAGCGTTTAAGTCTCCCAGAAGGACGATGGAGTCCCCAGGAGCTGCACCTCATAGCGCTTCTTCCAGGGACTCCAAGAAAACTGGGTACTCTGAACTGCCGTTCGGCGCATAAACACAAACAACAGTCAGAGTCCTTCCCCCAATTCGAAGGCGCAGGGAAGCAACCCTCTCGTCCAACGGGAAGAACCCCAAAGTACAGGCCTCGAGCATAAACATTGTTTTTTAAAAATAAAAAATATCTATCTATCTATCTATCTATCTATCTATCTATCTATCTATCTATCTATCTATCTATCTATCTATCTAAATAACCTACGTGCATTGAAAAAACGTTTTACAGCTAAAGCAATCTTTTTTCAGAACTATGATCTAGTATTTCTTGTTAAAAATTAAGAAACATAAATAACATAGAGTGCTATTTATATTCTGTAAGACCTCTGTTTAACTCCATTATGAGCAATGGCAAACAAATCCACTTAATTGGCCTTCGCATGGAACCCTGGTCTGAGCAGTTCTGAAAGACTGAACTTCATGAAGTGTTTGTTTAATAAAGTAAAAACAAAATTTCAAAGAAACATATATTAATAACTTATTTAAAATATTTCAGGTGTGGGATTATCATTTTGTGTTTTGCTTTTATAGAATTATTCTCAATTTTGTTTAATTAATTAATTATAAAATACGAATAAAATAAATAATTTAAAAAGAAAGATTTACGTAGGTCATATTAAAATACTTCTTTATTGTACGTTATCTAGTGAGAACTTAAGCAAAATGACACCTTTTATTGGCTAACTAAAAAGATTGCAATATGCAAGCTTTCGTGGCAACTGTAGAGGGAAAAGTACTGCTCAGATTAAATAGGCTGAAATCAAACAAATCACCAGGACCAGATAATATTTGCTTTCAAATTCTTAAGGAGGCTTGTGAGTGCATATACAAACCATTGACACATATTTTTAGGAAGTCACTGCACACCGGGGAGATTCTGAAGGACTGGAAAAAGGCAAACATAATCTCATTATATAAAAAGTATGACAGGGAAGATCCAAGCAACTATAGGCCAGTAAGCTTAACATACATCACAGGAAAATTAATGGAAGGAAATCCTAAGGATAAGAATGAGCAACACTTGGCAAAACAGGAGTTTTTGGAACAGTCTGCATGGGTTCAGAAGAGGGAGGTCATGTTTTACTAACATGCTGGAATTCTATGAGGAGGCAACAAAAGGATATGAGCAATGTGGAGCATATGATATTATTTATCTTGACTTTCAGAAAGCATTTGATAGTGCCACATGACATGTTGATCATCAAACTAAAAGAAGTGGGATTTCAGGGTGTTACATAGATGGGTGCAGAATTGGCTCAGACACAGGAAACAGAGGGTGATGATGACAGGAACCTTATCAAAATTGGATGATGTTAAGAGTGGTGTTCCACAGGGGTCAGTGTTATTTTTAATCTATACTAATAAAAGGCAAAGCCCTCACTGATTGACTCACTGACTGAATCACTGACTGACTGACTCATCACTAATTCTCCAACTTCCCGTGTAGGTAGAAGGCTGAAATTTGGCAGGCTCATTCCTTACAGCTTACTTACAACAGTTAAGCAGGTTTCATTTCGAAATTCTACGCGTAACAGTCATAACGGTCGACAACGTCCGCCATGTTGAACTTTCTTATTTATGGCCCCATCTTCACAAAGTTTGGTAAGCGGCTTCCATGCAC
Organism: Polypterus bichir lapradei; assembly: GCA_026402145.1. NCBI lineage: Eukaryota > Metazoa > Chordata > Cladistia > Polypteriformes > Polypteridae > Polypterus > Polypterus bichir. The sequence continues at coordinate 32,279,732 of JANRMT010062791.1, forward strand.
TAACCGAAACCCATGTACATACTTATTTCGATGGTATGACGTCACTGTCGGCCGCCATATTGAACTTTCCAACGTCACTAATTCTCCACCTTACCATGTAGGTAGAAGGCTGAAATTTGGCAGGCTCATTCCTTACAGCTTACTTACAAAAGTTAAGCAGGTTTCATTTCGAAATTCTACGCGTAACGGTCATAACGGTCGACAACGTCCGCCATGTTGAACTTTCTTATTTATGGCCCCATCTTCACGAAATTTGGTAGGCGGCTTCCCTGAACTAACCGAAACCGATGTACGTACTTATTTCAGTGGTATGACGCCACTGTCGGCTGCAATATTGAACTTTCCAACAGTCTTTGTTACTTATGGGCCCATCTTCAAGAAATTTGGCACACGGGTTCCCAATGCTAACTGAATCCTACTTACGTACATATATACGTCCATAGCCTGCAGCTAGGTCACCGTTTGAGACGGCGTTGGGTCCCCCATCCCAACGCCTCCCACATTGTTGGCTGCTTGCCTATATAAGGCCGTCTATCGCTCCGGTCTCTACTTTCCCTTCCTTGCTTTGCCACGGGATTCACGTCTCCCTGCTGATAACTACTGCCTTTTTATTTAATCCACGGCTTCTCCGCTGTTTTATTGTTCGTTTATTATGATTATAGCTATTGTGTAGGTATTTTAGACTTACTTTACATTGCTCAGGTACCCATTTACTTTATTGTTCCAACCATACCCCCATTAACATGTCTATCGAGGTGATCACCATCGATCAAAGAACTGTCACTTACCGATTGGTTTCCATGCCCGGAGATGGCACCTGCCTTTTCCATTCTCTTTGTTACATATTGCATGGCCATATCAGGCTCACTCTTGATATCCGAACGAGCATTGTGTCTTATGTATTGGATGACTGGGACAGGTTCAAGGTGTGGACTGATGACGGTACAGGAGATAGTTATACTACACAGGAGCACTATAAGAGTGAGATGCTTAAGCCCTTTACCTATGGTTCTGCATGTGAGTTGATGGCTGCCGCTGAATTGTTTGGTTATCGCTTTCAAGTGTACCGAAATGGCCAAATATTTTACACCTTTGGACAACCGCCAATGCCTCTTAAACATCTTAGATTCACAGGTGAAGATTTCAGTAGTGGACACTTTGATGTTTATGAATGTTTAAACTCTCAAAAGCTGGATGTGAAGTTATCAATGAAACTGGTTGTATGCTTACAATGCTTGACAGATGCTGAATGTCACTTCAACACAAGTCCTGCAAATACTGTCGTAATTTAAACAAACCATGAAACTCAAAACGATTATGACAGCAGCAATCCAAGCTGTGAGATTTGAGACAAGATTACTTTTCACATGGCCAACTGTACGTAGCATGCTCAAGAGTAAGCTCAGCGCACAGCTTGGTCGTATTACAACCGGAGGGCCGAACTGACAATGTGGTATACAAATAGATCCTTAACAAATAATTATTGGTATATTTTCCCTCAGTTTACAAAGGTTTAATTTTCTTCTTAATAAAAATTTTAAGGCAGTACTTCGCCGCTGCGAAGCACGGGTATTTTGGTAGTATATATATAAATGATCTAAACAGGCATATAAGTAACAAGCTGGTTAAGTTTGCTGATGATACCAAGATAGGTGGATTAGCGGATAATTCAGAATCTGTTGTATCATTACAGAAGGACTTGGCTAGCATACAGGCTTGGGCAGATTTGTGGCAGACAAAATTTAATGTCTGTAAATGTAAAGTATTACTCATAGGAAGTAAAAATGTTAGGTTTTGTCTGAAAATTGAGAGTAAACCTTATGAGAAGGATTTAGGAGTCATAGTGGACTCTAAGCTATCGACTTCCAGACAGTGTTCAGAAGCCATTAAGAAGGCTAACAGAATGTTAGGTTATATTGCATGATGTATGGAGTACAAGTCACAGGAGGTTCTGCTCAAGCTTTATAACACACTGGTGAGGCCTCATCTTGAGTACTGTGTGCAGTTTTGGTCTTTAGGCTACAAAAAGGACATAGCAGCGCTAGAAAAGGTCCAGAGCAACTAGGTTGATTCCAGAGCTAAAAGGGATGATTAATGGGGATAGATTAAAAGAGCTGAGCCTTTCCAGTTTAAGCAAAAGAAGATTAAGAGGTGACATGATTGAAGTGTTTAAAATTATGAAGGGAATTAGTACAGGGGACACAGCTGGAGATTTGTTAAAAGTAAATTTCACACAACTATTAGGAAGTTTTTCTTTACACAAAGAACAATAGACGCTTAGAATAAGCTACCAAGTAATGTGGTAGACAGTAAGACTTTAGGGACTTTCAAAACTCGACCTGATGTTTTTTTGGAAATAATAAGTGGATAGGACTGGCGAGCTTTGTTGGGCTGAATGGCCTGTTCTGATCTAGATTGTTCTAATGTGTTATTGTTTATTGATACTAAGAGCAATTAATTTAGTAAGGAGAGGTGAGTTTACAGGGCAGGCCATCCTTGGCATCAGACTGATCTTTAACTCTTCACATTTGTTGACCTTGAGGGCTTGGTGTTGAGCTGTAAAGCACGACACTATTAATCATGTAATTTTTCATGCTGAGAGGTTATTTAGCAATGAAGAATAATTGCCCTTCAAAGATTCAGTTTACAGTACTAGGCCCATGAATTACATGTTATTCTTCGAAAAATGCAACAGGATTTACTGCCCATACCCTATGTCTAAAATGTAAATGAAAACTACTGACTAGTAGAGTGGTAGATAATATATAATGAACAAACTCAAGTGCCTGAAGAACTTTCTGTTTGATTCAAACTATTGTAATATTTGGGCAACAACTGAAGGACTAAGAGGACCTTAAGTGATTAGGTTAGAAAAAAGGATACTGAGTTTTAAAGTGTTGGACATACTTCCTATGGCAGTTGTTCTCAATCTGTGGGGTGTGCCCCCCTAGGGGGGTGCAAAGTAACAAAAAGGGGGGGTGCAAAGATGCGAAAAAAAGAAAACAAGAATCGAAAATATAAAAAATACATCTATTGAAACCAAAACAATGAACTTAAACTACATTCTGATACTAGAAAAATAAATATAGAGTTAGATAAATGTCGATAAAAGTTATGTAGGTATGATAAAATATGCATCTATGATATATCATTAATTAAAAAAAGAAGAAATTGGTATTAGTGGGCTCCTTTCAAAAAAACGTTAGGGGGGCACAATTAAAACTGTTATGAAAACTCGGGTCGCAAATACTTAAAGGTTCAGAAACAATGTCCTATGGATGAGCAGAGACTGAAGGAGGGCTTAAAGGGCAGGATTATGAAGGTTAGGGTATGAGGAAAGTGAAGAGATTATAGAGAAAACAGCACCCTGTGGTATTTGAAAATAGGAAAGGGACGAATACAATCCAAAGAAGGTGGGTAAACAGGGGAAAAAGAGCACTTCTTTATTGTTTTGAAATGTGCCATTTTTATGGAAGTCAAACTTATAGTAAAGCACTGAAGGGCACCAGCAACTCAGAGTCCTTTGTGACCTTATAGACAGCCATCTTAAGATCTTCACCGTGAATTTAAAAAAAAGAGGTTTGTGCGAGTGTGTGTGCTTTTATGATCTTCATAAATAAATTAGAACTAGGTAGGCGTTATTATCCCAGAGGGAAATGAGAACTAAAGTCTAAAATAAAGTCGCATTTTTCTCAGTGTCTTTTAATAGGGTCTTTCTCTATGTTCTTCCAGTCATGGTTGTATGATTATTTAAATATGGCCATTAACTTCTGGGCATTAGCTTGGGCTGCTGCCACACTTTTGCGATAGAGGTGGCAGATTGTTATATTATGCTGGTGGTTTTCTCAATGCATTCCAGTTTCATCCAACATCCCAAACACGAGCATGTTAGGATAATTGGAAACTCATTATGCATGACTGTAAAATGATGAAATGGCATCTCATTCATGACTGACTTCTTCCCTTCTGCTCAGTGTTTACTGAGTGGGCTCTGATCCACTCAGTCCTGCATGGAATAAGCTAGCTTGGAAAAAGGAATGTAAGTAGGGAATGTGTATGAGGAGAAAGGTCTGTATGAGCTTTTATGAGTCAAATTACCATTTTAAAAATAGTAGTATTACATTTACATCAGTTTTCTCCTTTATTAAAGAGACAAAAAAATAAAAATTACCACTAGTATAAGTCTGTATGTGCTTGTATATTTCTTTGTGCTTAGTGATCTACAGATGTCCTCTCAAGGTCTGATTGTTGTGATAGGTTGTGGTTTGGTCTAACACAAAATTGGGTGAACTTGGGCGGATGATTGCAAAAAGTCGGCCACATGCATTTTTGTCTGAGGAAGATTTTGCAATTCTGGTACTCCAAATATTTTTCATGCTTTCTTGCAGCCCCTAGAACATGGTATCGTCAGCAGCTTTAGCTAGCTAAGGTTCTTATTGAACTCTTCAAGAAGCGATGAAAGTTAAGTGCAACTTGGAATCACGTCAACTAAATTATTGTCTAAGCTATGCAGTTTTGTTGCTAGTAGAATAGTGAATCACATACACACTTACACATCTCCATGAAATGCAATTAATGTCAAGGGTTGATGAATTAGTAGAACATGAATATTCCTTTGCCTGACATCAGGTTTATGAGGGCTCATGAGATTGCATGGGCTATTTTCTTGTTAAGTCCCCTGGTGAAATTAGACATTTTTAGAGTAAGACAGAAAGAGTTAATGCTTCAATTTAAGTTTACTGCTTTGGTATGATATTTTGTACTACTGTTTATGCAGTCATTGTAAAAAGTAAAACCTGTTGTTCAATGAACTAAGTAGTCAAAATGTACAGGAAAGCTGGAGAAATCTACACTGTCTTCTAAGAAAAAATTAATAAAAACAATGAAATATTCAAAATGCTGTATTTGACAATACCAAGGATCTACTGAATAATTCATACAGATAGGAAGTAAAACATTAAAGGGTGATGCGGAACTAGTTTATTATTTATATCAAAATGAAAAACAACAAATAATGTCTGTAGCAGTTGTGCTCCCAGGCCCTCTATTAAGAATATTATTCATCAACAAATAACAGACTGACTATCAATTGTTCAGCAACAAAAAGAGATATTCACTAGAGCCTGGAAATTGTTAAATTCTTATACTCCTAAAAGGTTGAGAAAGAGGTGCAGTTTTGTTGGGTCTCTGCTCATAATGTATAGCTGGCAATGAAAGGGCATATTCTACAACCAAGAAAACATTTTAAAAGGTTGAAGATGGATGTGGTTGTTAAAATAGTTGAAGAAGTCTCTTTTATTGGATTGGTACAGATTAAATATGTTACACAGCTACAGAAAAGAACACTGGAAAAATAGAAATGTGAATGAGGAGAGGAATATTCCCTGTTTTCCCTTAAACTCTTTTTACTGAGCTTTGCATTTCACAATTAGTAAATCGCTTACAAAACTAATGTTATTGTCATGTTTGAAAAACTGTATGCAAATTGAAACTTGCCTGTTTTACTCATCACTACACCTAATGAAACATAATGGTATCCCTCAAATAACCTATACTAGGGTAATGTATTGTAATTATGTATATGAGCTTTCCCACACTCGCACTTCCTCTTTTGATTGCATGAACAAAGTCAAACCAGCCAATCAAACTAAAGCCAAACTGACCAATCAGATTATTCAGAGGGACCAGAAACACAGATCTTAGTGTTTTAATATATAGCAGATTGTGTTTTTTAGTAGTTCCAATCTGTGACTAATCATTTTTACAATCGAATTTTGATTATCTGAACATCAATCATTTAAATAATCAATTATCCAAAAGAAATCATAGTGTAATTTGTAGTGCACTAGTTATGACTCTGAAGTATTTAGACCTGTCCTTTAATGCACTTGTTTCAGAATATTTATTCAAAGATGCAGTATAGGTAGTATAGCTAGTGATGAACAAATTTGCAAGTGATTTTGTAAGTCACAAAACTCATTAAAATGACTAGGTTGGATGTTAAAGGTGTTTAGAGTGAAAATCAAGGAATATTGCTCCCTAAGGGTTATTATTGAGGCCTGCCCACAAATACCACCCAATCTTTTTCGGCTCCTTCCATGTGGCTCCACATGCTCTCATCTGCCTCATGCACCGCTTGCTTCACTGATTTCTTCCAGCACTGCATTTTGATTCAGAGGTAAACACCTTCTGGGCTCGCTTTCCCCAACTTTGCAAACTGATAAAAGCCAGGAGCCTTCAAGAGGCTTGCCATAGGGAATACAACAAGACCAATGAAAAAGAAAAGAACCGCCTCTGTAATATGGACAAGGATGTGCTTTCTAGCTGCACTCCCCTTTCCATGCTTGTAACATAATACATTTTCCCATGCTTTTGCACATAGAAAAAAGTCTGCAGATGAGATGAAAAATATTTGTGGTAATGGTTAGAAACTCCAATGGCATAGTATAACCAAGAGTCTGTACACAGTTTTACAGAGACACTTATAGTAAAGAGAATGAGAGGCCTCACAATTAGGGAAAAAAGGCAATCTTGTATGGTTCTAAGAAAATTTCAAGATTTCATATAGAATAAAAAAATAAAAATAAACTTTCCCAAAATTCATTATATTCTAAATTGTAACAAACAGTGATAGCCAGTCAAAAATTAATGACTAACAATAAAACAGAAGCTGATACCTTTTTGAGACCACCTGAATTGGAATCTGCTGTCTTTGAAAAGCTATTGAGCCACCACAAGTCTATTTGGGTACATTTTTAAATACAGTACATCTGTGGTGTAGCAGGTCCACAGCTCACGTCAAAAAGGGCACTTTTTAAAATAAATAATTGCCACAATCACGGCTTAGAGAGGGGGTGTGGTGGTGTGGCTGGAGCGGTTCCTGCGTGATTCGTGATGAGGATGGTCCTCACTTAAGTGCACAGGTGAGGAGTCGTCCGCATCCGTAATTGCCACTGAGAGCTACTAATTGCCACATCTGATCCACATCCCCGTAATAAATAGAAGCGTGAGGTGGCTGGGGGGGAAAGGAAAAAAATGAAAAGAAATGAGAGAAAGTGATGGCCGGAGGTTAAGGGAGGAGAAGGCTGGAGAGGTGGGAAGCCGGTGCGAGCGAGCAACAACAGGCTCGCTTGAGCAGAGGCAGGCAGCTGGAAGGAGAGCTCTGAGGGAATGTTTGGCCGATAATCAGGGTGGATGGATTGGGTCACTCCTGTTGAGCTTTTCAGAGAAGCAGGAGTGACCAGGATCATTGACGGCTCGCCGCGTAAGGCAAGAAGGCAGCGGCAGTCACGGAGGCTTTGGGTGTGTTGAGCCCCAGTGTGAGCGCCCTGGCCACTGGGGGAAGGAACCCAAGTCTCGGTCCGGCTGGAACCCGACATAGCCAGGGATCGGAGGGCTACCGGACCAGTAATGGAGGGAGCTGCATTTTGCTGGTTGGGCGACTCCCCTGTTGCTGGGCCTGGAAGGGAGAAGCAGGGGAGTTGCCGGGTTAGAGGAGGATGCACCAAATTTTTACAGAGGCTGCTTCCAGTTGTTATTGTAACCTCATTTTTTAAAGGGATTTTTTTTTCTATTGAATTTTAACCTCCACTCGTTTTTATGGATTATTTATTTAATGACTTATTTGATACACTGCACTTTCATTTGGACACTTTGTTTTGGTTTGATGATTTTAAATAAAAGCACTTGGCACTTTTTGCACCATCCCCTTGCTTCATTGTTTGTGCCTAACTGTCCAGCTTGTCGATGACATTACCGATGGTGTCGGGTTCAAGAGTTCCCAAAAGGCAGATGGGAGCATGGAGTGAATCCGCATCATCACAATATCATATTGTAAAGTGCTGTTAAGAAGTGTGTGTATATATTATGGTCTGTGAATGCATGTATATCCATTCTATTATCAGTATTATTTTTCAATATGGCTCACTGTTACAAAAATATTTTAAAAATAAAACTGCGTTTAACAGTGCTTTGATTAAATAACTAAAAAAACGTTAAATGCTCCAACAATCAAATCAGTTAAATCAGTCATTGAATGCACCTGAATGTTATGCCCCAAATCTATTTAAAAATGCTAACATTGCAGCTGGAGTTCAACCTGACTAGCTATTTCCTAAATCACATAATTCACACCTTGGCCACACAGGATGCAGAGAGATACGGCCCTTCACAGGGCGCCTGCATTGAAGCTTTGAATATTTTTAGTATAATTAATACTCTTATGAAGTAAAACAACCTACGAAACCTCGAACAGAGGTTGGATGAGTGCAGCATTGTTACTGCCATTCAAATGGAATGGCCATTTTTACACCTGAATTTACATGAATAAATTTTTGGCTCTGGGTAACATTGAAATATGATGTAAATTTCCCAGAAAATCTGAGCAAATCTCCCTTTGTATCCAAGTGAACCAAAAGAATATGATATTTCTAAATTTTGAATAACTTGTTTGTTATGGTTCACTGGTTTATTATATTTGGTCTGGTCCTTAGAAAAATTTCACTGCTATCAATATAATTTTCATTGGGTTTTTGACTTTTAAGCATTTTGAAGATTTGCTTATTTATTTTTTGATATCTTTTGAAACCTCCCAATGCCAAGTTCATGGTCAGATTATTATTTTGCAACTCGTTGCTAGTTGGTGAATTCCTAGAAGTTGTCAATATGTCATCATAGGCGCAATGATATTTTCACTGGTATAATGTATCCTTTATTAGCCCAGCTTGTGGAAGATCTTTATAAAGTCAAACTTTCATTAGTGTTCTTTTTGAATTAATGGTTATTGACTATTCTTGCCAGGCTTATTGACTTTGATATTCATCCTTGTTTTTGGCCTCAGTGCAGAATTGTTTAGTCTTTCTAGTTACAATCCACCTCTTTGATTTTACTTAAATTTCATCTCCTGGTCCATTCTGTTCACATCTGTATTTTCTTTTTCATCTTGTGCTAGTACATTAGTGAAATAACCTACCAGGTTAACACTTTTTTTTTTAAATAGTTATAGATATTGTCCAAGAATTATATAATCTCTTCTCTATTGAAAACATTGAGTCTCGGAAGCTGAAGCAAGGTGCAGTACTAACAACAATAACAACATTTACTTACAGCATACAGTGGAACCTCGGTTGACGAACGTCTCGGTACACGTACAAATCAGTTTATGACCAAAAAGTTTGCCAAACTTTTGCCTCAGTTCACGACCATACACTTGGTATATGAACAAGCCAGTTTCCCTTTTGGTCTGTACGTGTTCAATCTCTCCCTGTGCATTTCCTGTTCAGCGAGCAAGAGAGAGAGAGCGAGAGAGCACGACACACACGGGAGAGAGACACACACACACACACAGGTGCGCGAGAGAGAGACACACACACAAACACAAGCAGCGCGAGAGTGAGACACAAACACACACACAGGCAGCGGGAGAGAGAGAGACACACACAGGCAGTGCGAGAGAGAGACAAACACACACAGGCAGCGCAAGAGACAGAAACTCACTCACACACAGGCAGCGCGAGAGATAGAGCTGGACGCATAAGGTAGGAAGGCAGTTAAAGAATTTACTGGGCTTGATTTTGTTTTCACTTCTATTTACAGCGATCGGTTCATAGTGTGCATTGTTGCAATGTTACTTTCCTTGGTGGTTTATTAAATTGCTGATTATTAAAAAAAAGTGTAAACCGATTTGGTCATGAACCGAAGCAATTTCCACCATAGGATTGTATGTAAATATAATTAATCCGTTCCAGACCGTACAAACTGTATGTAAATATATTTTTTTTAGTTTTTAATCACAAATATAGTTAATTATGCCATAGAATGCACAGCGTAATAGTAATCTAAATGTAATAGCATTGAATAACACTGATAAAACCTTGAACAACAGAGAAAACTAACACTGCAATAGTTCGCGCTATAGTGCTAGGAACCACTCGCTAAAAACACTTTTTTTTAATGAGTTTTAAGCACAGGGAAAAAATGAACATTTGAAAAATCAGTAATTTAATAAACCACAAAGAAAAGTAACATTGCCACAATGCACGCTATGAACCGATCGCTGTAAACAGAACTGAAAACAAAAACAAGCCTTTTCTACCTTATGCTTCCAGCCTTCCCTCCCTCGCTCGCTCTCTCTCTCTTTCGTGTGTGCATGTGTCTCTTTCACGAGCCTGGAGCGCCTGTGTGTGTGCCTCTGTCGGGGGCCTGTGTGTGTCTGCCTCTGTCTCATGTGTGCCTCTGTCTCGCACTGCCTCTGTGTGTGTGTGTGTGTGTGTCTCTCGCGTGTGCGCCTGTGTGTGTGTGTGTGTCACGCTCTCTCTCTCTTGCTCGCTCGCTCGCTGCACAGGAAATGCACAGGGAGAGACTGAACATGTACAAACCTAAAGGGAAACTGGCTTGTTCGTATACCGAGTGTGTGGTCATGAACTGAGGCAAAAGTTTGGCGAACTTTTTGGTCGTAAAACGAGTTGTATGTGTACCGAGACGTTCGTGAACCGAGGTTCCACTGTAGAGTGATATGAACTTCTCATATATTGAAAACTAAGTGTCCCTCTATAGTTAAGACTGGCTCATGGTTTATCTATATGACAAAAGAAAAGAGAAATACTACATCATAATACCAATGATTTATTGTATGTCATGTTGTTAAGGCAGTCTAGACTTCTGTTGTAACTGCCATATCTGATGCTGTAACTATTTCTTCATAGCTAGAATATAGAGATAATATACATTAGCCTTAACGTTATTGTTTGTAGCTCTACCAAATTGCTCAGGCACACCTCAATGTGCACACAGTGCTGGATGTTTAGAGCATAGCTTACCAGCAGCTGCAGTGCTGGGCACTTTGTGTCCACAAAATCAAGCTGCAACGTTTGTTTGGCTTTAGAATTAGTGACATTGATTTGTGCAGTCGCATATGGGGAAAGTAGGCAGCCAAACAATGATCACGTCATTTCACAGTTCATGCTATTGTAGGGTGCATTATCATCGGGTTTTACTGTATTTGCGTTTGATTACTGAATGCAAATTGTGTATATGCTATCATGTTCTTCCTTATTTTCCATCTGGTCATGTAAACCCTGCTAATCCCAAAGCAAATTATTGTTAAGTAAATTCTGTGATATGTGCTAGCTACTCTAATAAAGTTATTAGATGTGTTTGATGTCCTGTAAATATAAATAATCAAATGCTAATTTTTTAACACATTTTTATTTGATGTGTCTGTAGATTGGTTCTGACCCATGATAGGGACTGGGGGATGTCAGATATATTGAACTAATTACTGGTTCAGTGAGGTAAATGAAGGCCCAGTGGGATATCCAGATTTTAGTTTTTCCCTTTTTTACTTTAAACTTTTTTTATGTGTTCTTTATTTTAATAAAAGCACCAGACTTTTGAGACATGGTTTGCATTATTCTAGGTGTGGAGAGGAATGCAGAGGGTTAGAGTTAGGGTTATATTAGGGTCGTATTAAAATATATAATATCATCACAATACTCCATAAACTTTCTGTCTAATCATGTTGAGGGATATTTGCTATTACCTATAAAAGTGTGTTTTGTTTTTTTTTTTACAGAAAGGTATGGATTCTTTAGATTTATTTCTTAGATCATACCGTACAAGTATAACTGCAATTAATTGCCACCTGTCTGCTTATAATTAAAGTCTAAGTGAGTTTTGAGCGGTCTCAAACTCCGGTCCCAGAGGGCCGCAGTGGCTGCAGGTTTTCATTCTAACCCTTTTCTTAATTACTGACCTGTTTTTGCTGCTAATTAACTTCTTTTGAATACATTTTAATTGACTTATTCTTGAATACTCAGACAACCTCAATATTTTTTTCTTTAAAAAAAAGTCAAACAATAATGAGATATAAAATGACCCAAAAACATGACTGTCGATCACACAGTATCTGAAAATAAAGAAAGTTGAAGGTCTCAGGAATACTGATCTGCTCAGGTCCACAAAACATTTTACCAGTGTTCTTAGAAATTTTGGAAGTTTATGCCATTGCACAATTACAGCAGCAAAAAGCCATGGAATTAAAAAATGAGTTCAATTAACAACGAGAATCAGAGCCTAATTAAGCAAATGGTTGGAGTTTGAGGCCCTGACTTAGTTGGTCTTTTGTTGGCTCATTCAGTTCATATTTCATTTCTGAAAATGAAGCAATCCAGAGGAACAAATCTTAAAAAACAAGTCAATTTAAATGAAAGGAAAAGAAGTTAATTAGCAGCAAAAACTGGTCGCAAATTAAGAAAAGGGTTGAATGAAAACCTGCAGCCACTGTGGCCTTCCAGGACCGAAGTTTGAGACCACTGGCTTACAGAATGTCACAGCTGACAGTGTTGTTCATATGACACACTCTTTTCGCTATATAGAGGAGCATTTGACAGGGAAGATTTTTCTGGAACAAGGACACGACCACTGTGACCACAGAGCCAGGGGAAGGTCCTGTAAAAAACATGCTGGGGAGAGTGAAATCCCCCACTTGCATGGAGACATCATGTTAGCACACCCATGTGGGAAAACAGATGCCATTAAGAGATAGTAGAACAAATATGCATTGGCTGTTTAATGGCCATTCTTCTAGGTCTTTATAAAATATAATTCATGGCAATTGTTTAATAAACTCATGCACTACTTAAGCATAAAATGTCAGGAAGCACAAATACCTCAACCTTGATATAAAATAGTTCTTTATAAATTTTTCTGATATTTATCTTATGTTTTTTCTAGTCTTTTTTGTATCCCCATTTTCATATTTGAGCTATGCAGAATCCATTTTTGGTGATGTTTTTGGAGTAAAAATGTATTAAATGTAGTTAACATATTGTTGCATGTTTTTCCAACCCCATTTTGTTTTTCTTGGACCAATTTGTGGAAGGATCACCACAATGTCATCAGGGAAAATGACCTGAAGCGCACAAAGTGCCATGACAGAACATAGATCAGGGATGACACTTCCAGGTCATGCAAGATTGCAGATAAATCCTTAAAAGCGAAGATGTATATTTTGAGGATGTATATTTCTTTTAGTTATTCCTAGATAAAGAGTTAGGCTTTAATGCACAATTATGAGTTATGGTTATCGTATTATGAGTTATGGTTATCATTTTAGGCTTGACAACATATTATTTTGATTTCCGAGTAATGAACTCTGGTTTGACTTTCCAATTTTCAAGTTTTGTTTCCTATACCAGTCCTTTAATTTCACCTCTGCTAGTAATACTGTTCTGACAGGACAAATCTAAGGACAATAAACTCCAGTGGTTAATCCCAAAGCCTTGTATCACATTAGATTTATATGTCCAAAAATATTAAGTATATGCACAACTTAAAGCAGGTAAGGTGAAACAATGTTTTCATTTAATTTTAAGGTACTTACGAATGTTAGTAAATATGAGTAAAACCTTTGACATTAAATAAAGCACATTCACACTAAATTAATAAAACATAAAGATCAAGAGTTTAGATTTTTATTTAGGAAAAAATACATGTGATAATAAAATTGTTCTCATTGTAATTGAATTTTATAATTTGAAGAATTAAAGTCTATATCTTTTTTTATTGTGATGTATTGGAAATGAGTTAAGATCACTAAACCACACTGCTGGTTAAGATTCTGGGTACTCATTGTTTTTAAATAATAAGCTGAATGAATACATTTAATCTTGTATAGTAAATGGCATGACAAGGAGGCTTTCATTACTGCTGAAACCTTACTCTGGAAGCTGTCAGTTGGAATCTTTATTTCAGCCTTGACCCTACTGCTTTCTGCTCAAGAAAGCAGATCAATTGGATTTTATCAAAGTAAGAGCTTTGCATAGAGTTTTAAAGCTTTGGGGACCATAGTCTTGTGTTTACTATAAGTTGTTGCAACATACAATTGCTTAGTCCACTTTTCTGCCCTAAGAGTCTTATAATCGTTAGTCTCTGTGTAAATTATCTTATCTTTTTGTTATAAAATTCTTTATTGCTCCAAGATGGCTCTTATACTTATTGTTAGTACTGACCATTGTACTTCATGAACCTCTTCATTTCATTTTCGTTGTAAATGACCATTGAAACGGCTGGTAACATAATAATCTTCTTTACATGCTCAGTTTATTGGTTCTTGTCTATTCATTAATACAGCCATTTTTACTTTTAAATCAATTTATTCTACTACAGAGTTGCATGAAGATGAAGCAGCAAGACCAAGTCATGAATGGCTTCTCTGATCCCTGAGAATAATCATGAAAAGTAACATCACACACACTTATACATGAGACAAATTTGCTAACCAATCAAGTGTGCAATACTATCTATGCGAAAATTTTAGACTTTGTGTATATGGATTTCATTTATTTATATATACGATGGAAGTGGAAATGAATGTCAAACTGGGAAAATAATTTAACATACAGTAGCATTATGATTTCATGCATTATTAAAGTGTGTTTGAAAGCCAAATAAAGAGATTTAAAACAGAAAAGGAAATGTGAAAAGAAACCTAATTACCCAGAAAACACCCACTTGAACAAAAGGGTTTCATGAAAGCTCCCATCAGACAGGAAACCGGTCAGAAATTATACCCACTTAATTAACTAATTAAAATTTACAATAAACTAACTGTATTCCATCAGAAATTAGTGCAAAGCAGTTGAGAACCCAGGCTGTTGTAGGATAGTATTACTTCGTTAGAATCGTATTTGGTTCATTTAGAATTCTTATATGCATAATTAATAATTAGTTTCGCATTTGATTTAACATATTAACATTTTGTGCTTTTGTTTTAGTATGGAGGGCATTTCAATTTTATTTTACTGTTCTTAAGGGCACCAGCATTTTATGTGTCTGATCACTAGTTTGCAGTTATTGCAATGTGCATGTCATATAATCTATGACCCCAACTCCGGTCCTAGAGATTCACAGTGGCTGCAGGTTTCCATTCTAACCCTTTTCTTAATTAGTGACCTGTTTTTGCTATAAATTAACTTCTTTTGAATTCATTTTAATTGATTTACTCTTGAACGCTCAGACCTTTTAATTGTTTCTTTTTCCTTAATTAGCAACCAAACAATAATGAGATACAAAATGAGCCAAAATGTGACCAGCAAACTTTATCCATCATACAATAACTGAAAATAATGAAAGATGAGGGTCTCAGGAATGTTGATCTGCTCAAGTCCCCCAAACATTTTAACAGTGCTCTTAGAAAAGAAAGTCAACAATTTCAGAAATGTATGCACAATGAGAGCAGCAACAAGCCATGAAATTAAAGAACAGGTTTAATTAACAACAAGAACTGGCACCTAAGTAAGCAACTGATTGGAGTGAAATTGGTTGGAGTTTGAGGCCTTGACTTAATTGATCTCCTGTTGGCTCACTCACTTCACCTTTGATTTCTATTTGGGTGCCATTTAAGGAAAGAAATGAAGCATTTTGGAGGAACAATAAAGAGGTTTGTTATAGTAAACAAGATACAATTATTATTTTCAAAGCCTATTTAATATAAAATTAGATTAATTGCAAAACTAATAATGGAACAAAACTGACGTTTTGTAATAGTAATACATCATGGATGTGTTAATTATGTTAATTAATTGTTTATGCATCATCTTTTTTAAAATTTTAATTAAAAAAACTATAAAGGCTACATAAATGGAAGTATACATACTGTACTGTATATAGATAGATAGATATAGATATACTGTACAGATACATTATGTATAGTTTGTAAAAAAAGGAAGGAGACCCAGAAAAAGGTTTCAGGTTCCATGGGAAACACAGTTAAATGTCTAAAATGAAAAACAAAATATAGAATTAGACATAATATCTTGAAAAACAGGGGTTTGTAGTCCCTTCTGCTGACAAAAAAGCTCCAATTCACAGATGCAGTATTATCTCCTGACACTGGTCTGTAAAGGAATGTATGGCACAAGTTTAAATAGGAATCTGACACAAAAGAAGCAGGGTTAAAAACAATGGAAGCAGTCTTCTGGGGAGTTCTCCTTTACTCGAAAGGAGCTGGAAATTGGGTGAGTTGCTGTGTTACAGGAATCATCTTTCCTCCCATTTTCCCTCATATTATTACATATGAGACACTACTGGAGCTTCTAAGTGTGACTAGATAGATGTATTTAGAAGACATTTACTTTGTACCGTGTCACCAATGGATATTAATATCAACACCCAATAAATCAAAATGATCATAAAAAACAGTTAATTTACATGTTGCCATTCACCAGTACCACGGTCAGCTAATATTATTACAAAAACAGAATCTAACCTAGATATGCTTGGATTGTGATCAGAGTGGAAAAAATACTTTCACATAAGAAAAAAAGAATTTGAATAAAGGACCAGGAAATTAAGACCAAGGAGTTTAAACAGAGAATACTGAAGTATAGTTAAGGTCTAAATCCAGGAGATCAAAAATCCAAAGCAACAAAAATAAGAGTTTAAAAATCGAGGTCAAAAATAACAATGTGTTGTCATCAAATCTAGGGGTCCCACTGGTAGATTAATATCAGGATACAGTATCTAGCAAGTTGCTTTCAAATATTGATATATTATACTTCCTACCAACTCATTTTTGTGGCATAGTCTTTCCTAAATCAATACTACACATTTATACTGTATATAAGGAAGACTGTACAGTTTAATGTTTCTGTGGTTTTTGTAACAGTACAGTATATCTTATGTTAACATTTGCCAAGTCCAGCAAGGCCTTACTTACAATAGTTGTTATCTAGTCTATTGAACATTGAGTTATTAATTCAACCAACTGTTGTTTTTTACTGGTTATATAGTTGCAGAGCATGTCTTGCCTTCAAGATTATTATTGAACCATCTTAAATATAAGTTTACATACAGAACAATGGTGCATACCTCATGCAGAACTACAGAAGTGGATTAATGGTTTTTAATGCTGTGGTATATAACTAACCTGGCGAAATGAAAGCAAAAAAAAATGTTCAGACACAATTGTAACCAGTAAAGTATAAACTTGAGAATAGAAACCTTTTTAATCAGATTATATTGGGCAGGCTTAAGGTAATGTCCTGGCTACTGATGCTATCCTGGGCCATTAAAACATACCTTACAGCATCGACTTTGTATAGTTTATATAAAGACAAGAAAAGAAATGCAAATTGTAAAATATTATATGCAGGATGTAAAAATGTTAGGCTTGAATACATAATGGGAGGTTTCAACCCTGAAAGTCCACCTTATGAAAAGGACCTAAGTGTCATAATGGGCTTTTCCATTTCTACATTGAAACAATGGACAGAAGTGATTAGGAAAGCTAATATGATGCTTAGGTAAACCACACTGGGTAGAGTACAGTTCAAGGGAGGTTACGCTCTGGGACACTGTTAGGATTTTCAGAGGTCAGGGTCTTAGCCCCTCTCTGATCTTTGTATGCAGTCTTACTCAAATTACTTGGATAAAAACATTGAAGAATAGGAGGAGGGGAAGTCCCCCTTGAAGTTTCACAACCTTTGAACCAACATTTAAAATTGAAGCGCGAGAGTGGGGTTTCCCTTGGCTTTTTGCTTAATGATCAGGAGCTTAATCAAATTGGATAGACAAAAAAATAAGAGGCTTACCGATATTGTTCTTCTACATCCCCCAAAAAAATACAGAAAATAAAAATACAGAGGCTGGCATAATAATACAGGATTAATTAAATCAATAATTAAATAGTTAAATATTAAAAAATTCTTATATAACTTAACAAAAATAGCCAGTTATAAAGAAATACAAAATAATAAAACTTAATAAGAATTTAAGGAACAGAAACTGGTGATTGATGTGATACAGCAAGGGTTTAATCCTTCACTCAAGTCTCTTTCCTTTCTGTTTATTTATAATGTTGTTTCTTCCTTTTTGTAATTATTATGATATTGTTCTGCAATAGATACTGTATGTTGTGTGTTGTATTATGTTTATGAATTGTTTATCTTTTCAGTTGACTTTTGTTCTTTGAGTTATGTTTCTTCTGGTATGTATGTTGACTCTAGAAGGTAGTGTCCCTTGACGCAGCAGTGAGGGGACCACCCCAGTTCAATTTAAGACCTGGAAGAGTACACGGTGGCTGCTGTGGCACTAACAACTGTTTTGGTTTGTCCCTTCTTAGATTATAAATGTATGCACCTGTAACTTCTCTTCCATTTGATTGATGTTTATTACTGGATTTTGACTTTGTTTTCAGATTTAGAGTTTCTGGATTTTAGACTGGCTTTGTTTATTTAAGACCTGGATTAATGCATACCTTTTTTTTTAAACATTTTTGCTTCTGCTCTTGCTCTTGTTTTCAAAAATCTGCAAGTAAATAATTTAAATATACAGTACATGAATTATTTTTATCATTGTGGACCAGAGGTTTTCCTCCTCCAAAAGACCATTTAATCTGCTCTATTTTGGCTTGTGGAGGCCATGAAGCCTGCCTCTTGAATTTGAGGCCAGGCAGATTTTTGGTTCTAGGCTGTATTTAGAGAGCCTTGCAGCCTAGTTTTTCAGATAAAGCCTGTTGTGAAGATTTATGAGACCTACATTTCATAAGTGCTGGGAAAGGCCACTAAAGGATAAATAATTAAAAATAAAAACAAAATTAAGTTAACCTGATTGAATGAAAAAAAAACAGAAATAGACTGATACATATACTCTATTCAAATACAGACTAAACCCACATGAAGAAAGCAGAAAAAAAGTTTAACAAAACAATAGTAAACTAGAAACAATGGTTCCAAAGAACAACACTTCAAAACAAAAAATCATTCATTCATTCATTTTCTATCCTGCTTAGCCCTGAACAGAGTCTGCTGGATCCTATTCCAGCTAGCACAGGACACAAGGCAAGAACAAACCCTGAGCAGGGCGTCATTGCATTGCTGCAAAACAAAAATTCAACAATCTGAAATCCAAATTCTGATTTTAAAATCCCTTGAGAGACAAGGCTTAAGAAAAATACAAGGGAAGGTTTACATGAGAGAGGAGACAAAAACATAAAAGCTTAACTTACAAATACCACAGCAATGTTTAGTAACAGGAAGTGGACTTAAATGGGCCCCTCGGGTAACTGCAGCCCTAATGATCACAGCACCTGAGAATCTTAATTAATAATGAAGTTCTGTCCTTACTAACACAAACCATAACTGAGAGCAAAGAGCTAGGGAAAATTAAAAGCACAAAATAAAATGTAATCAAGACAAAGGTACTGCTGTTAAATCATGCACACATTGAATTACTTACCAAAAAGTGTGGTAGCCAAAATAATTTTTTGAACTGAATGGAAAGTTGAAATTTAAATAATAATAATTTTAAATAAAATTTATTGTAACATTCTAAAGTAAGTGTGTTGGGCCTCTGAAGTGCTGATTTTACTCAGTCAATAATTTGGTTGCATCTTTTTTACCATGGCTGTCATTCATTGACTGCAGACAAATTTTTAAATAGCATAATATCTCTCAATAAGTTTATTCCAACTCTTTTACAGTCTCACACATACAAGTAACTGATTTGCTTCATGCTCCTCTGTTCACAAATGTGTAGCCATTAGGTCCCAGACAGTCTTTTGAAATTCCATGTACTTTACAATACACCCCCAGTGACCACTTATTCTACATGTGCTGTTCATCATCAGGTAGTGATCACTGCCTGCTTTTCATGTGCTCCCAAGTCATCAAAATGGCTTAATTCAGATTACAGATCAACTGATTATAGAAGTGTGCTGATGTCTGCATGCATATTGGAACATGTTGTCATATTTAGCATGGTGCTTTTTAGGTTTTATTTCATGATTTGTGTTTTTTTTTTTCTTCTATGATTTCTTTTTAGAGTTCAGCATTCTGAGATTGCAGATTGGAATCGTACACCTAAAATATCAATCAATAAAATTAACTGAAAAGCATTTATTGTTTGAAAGATAATATTTACAAAATCATTGCTGCAACAGACATTCGTGTTGTAATACAAGAGATGACTCCTCTCTGAAAACAAAATGAAATTACTGGGTCATGGAGTGAAAAGACAATTCAGGAACTAAGGCATAACTTACAGCAGTGAAGGTGTACAAATTAATTTACAGAGATAAGGTCTATTGCTTTTTCATAGCAGCAAGATAAATATTTATATGCATGATTCTGCTCTGAGTTAATCCAAGTATATTCGCAACTGTAGCTTGAAAAACAAAATATCAAATGGGGTGGGGGAAAAGCAAGCATTTTCAGTTCCTAAACTTGAATATTATAATGAGATCCTCTGGTATGAACTAATATCCAAAGCCTGATTTTCATAGAACACACTGCATTTCTTTTGTATCTTATTAGTTATATGAGCACAATACTTATAGACACTATTGCATCTGGCAGTATTCAAATTATGCCTTACTTTTTTTAGCCAAGGTGACCAGCACAATTGCACCAGGCAGCATCAAACAGCAATGGTGAGCAAATGCAACCCTCACAAAATATTAATAAGACCCTTTTATTAAAACTGTAATTACTTAACTCATAAAAGCAAGGTTAACTGGACATCCAGAAAATTGAATTTGAAAGTCAAGTTTATACATACAGTGCCACAGAATGTCCAGCCCACCAATGCTATAGTATCTAATTAACACTCTCGTGGCTTTCGGCAACATGAGGTCAGATTCCAGATGTGTGATGTTTGCACGCTCTCCTTGTAACCAGAATAGGGTTTGGCATCCTGCAACTCTGTAATGAATTGAAAAAGGATAGGTAAACATATTTCATATGAGTACACTTCTTATTTTCTTCACACTGCATAGCCCTTTCTTGTAATTTTCCATATGATTAATATTTTAAGTAGTAACTCTATTGGTTCTGCAGTTAGTGCAGTTCACAGCATTGTTGTTCACAGCAGGACGATTGTTTGAGTCCCAGTCTAGAGCCGGTCTACAGTATATGGAGTTTGCACCTTCTTTCCACTTCTAAAGGGGTGCTTGTTTCTGACCCATAGATATGCAGGTTAGATGGCTTAAAAATAAGATCAGTGTGAGTAAGTAATTGTGTTCTGTGATTCTCTGGTAGACATTCCAGAAAAAAGCTTCTGAATTGTGACTTTTGCTGCAAGCTGTACTGTATATGAACCTACATGTGATATATGCAAATTCAGAAAATAAATTAATGAAAACACTAGTTGGTATTTGTCCATCCATCCACCTATCCATCCATTTATCCTTCCAGACATCTGATACCTCCATCTACTTATTCCGTCACTGAGTCACTTAGAGGTGGATCTTATCTCAGCAACATTGCATGCAAATAGTGTTGAAGTTTTTCAATTAATTTTTTCTAATATATTGTTTTCCAATGATTTGTACATTAATTTTGCATGCTGGCACAGTGGTTTGTGTTTCTTCCCCAGAGCTGAAGTGATCTGGATTCAATTCCTGTTTGGGTTACTCACAGTGGGGAATCTGTATATTCTCTGGTGGCCTCGTGTATAACGCCATGCATAGAAATCACACTAAAACATGGTGAACAGCCAAAACTGGAAATGTGTGTATGCCCCCCAAAAATGCAGATTTATAAAAATGTGTGTACGCCAAGTTCCACGCACTTTCTCTTTGTAAATCCTAATCAACGTGAGTTTTAACATACATGCATGCATCTACAGCCCCACCCTGACTCCTCCCCGAATTTTGCACTTTTTGTGCCATGTGGTTTATTTTTTTTTTTTTATTTGCTTGCATATTTTTGGGAAAACTCACACAAGCAAATAGAAAACTTATCCTTAACACAAGAAAAATAGTACTAGGAATGTATGCTAAAATTACAATTTTCGATCCCTTTTGTCATCACAAACATGTACCGGAAAAATAGAAGTCTTCTTTTCTTGATACTGAAAGTTGCTGCTTCATCCATACGTTTTTAGGCTTTAATTTTCCAGCGCTCAATGTTAGATTATTCTTTATTGTAAAATGTATGTGAGGGCAAGATATTTTTAAGCTATAGAAAATTCTGTATTTGAAACATAAGTTCATGTGGCAAATACATGTATACAATGTTTGCGAAGAAATAACTTCGACATGAAAAATACCAAACTTATCCTTTAAAATTTCATTATCTAGTAAGTTAAACATTTTATAAAGGATAAGTTTTGTATTTTTCAAGTTATTTCTTCAAAATCAGGTATATAGTAATTTGACACATAAAATTGTGCTCTAAAGGGAAGCATTTTTATAAATTTCAAAAATGCCCTTCTCTGTTGTACGAGCTTACAATGGAGCTCTATGGAATCCTGCATCCATACCTGATAAAAAAAAAATACCAAATATTGTCAATGGTACAGCCAATTATGAAAAATGTATCTTATTTGCCATTTGTTGAAATGGCAAATGCAATGCATTTTATTACTATATGCATTACGAAATATGCTCCAATAGATGGTGCACTGCAAACGTTAACACTGAGGTCTACATTGATTGCTTAGATTTCAACCTGTCTTAGATGGGTACCATAGCTAGTTGTAGTATACTAAATGCATCTTATTTGGAAGGTCCAAAGTGAGGTGAGTCAGTATTGTGGCCTAACGTATAAATTGAAGACAAGAGAACACTCCAAATAACTCCATTAAAAAGTGATTGAAAAGCAGGCCATCCAGCAAAACAGTGATTTCGCAAGAAGACTAATGAAGGAGGCCATCAAGATACCTATGAGAGCTTGGAAAATGGCTGGGATTGGAGAGACGTACAACAGCTGCAGCCATGTGCTTCACCAGTCACAACTTTATGAGAGAGTGGCAAAGAGGAAGCCACTCTTAAGAAAAACAAACATGACATCTCAGGTAGAGTTTGCCAGAAAGCACATCGGACACTTGTGACGGTAGAGGGTATTCAACAAAACATAGTGAAATCCTGGAGGAAAACCTGATGCAGTCTGCAAGAAACCTGAGCCTTGGTAGAAGATTTGTTTTTCAGTAAGACAACAACCTCAAACACAAAATTAAAACTACACAACAATGGCTTAAAAACAATATTGTTAATGTCTTGAAATGGCCAATTCAGAATCCAGATCTCAATCCATTTGAGAATTTGTGAATGGACCTGAAAAATTACTGTTCATTCATGATCCTTATGCAGCCTGAAGGAACATGAGCAGTTTTGCGAAGAAAATGAATGGGGAAAAATTACAGTCTAGATGTGCAAAGATGATAGGGAGCTGTTCTCTCATACTCAAGGCCCTTATGGCTGCCCGAGGTTCATCTAATAAATACTGACTTGAAGGGAATGAATACTTACACAATCAATTATTTTATTTTTTACATTTTTATTTACTTTAAAACAGTTTGCAGCTATCAGTTTTCTCCTTGACACTGAAAGATCCTTTTCTGTTGATCAATGTCAAAAAACCAAATTACATCTACTGTATGTGATTGAATGTTGTATAACAATAAAATGTGAATATGCTTATAGTGCCAGTAATATCCTACTATAACCTTTTACAATAAGTAAGTAATAAAAAATTAAAATGTCTGTCCTTGTGACCAGTGGACACAGATTTCACTGTGAATGAGCTTGAACTTCCAGAGTGTGTAAGATGCTAGGGGTTGCTGTCACCCCTGTAACCCCAACAGACAGATACACTGGACACAGGTTAAAAGGAATAAGAAGTTGTTTTTAATCTTTCTTTTAAATAGTGCCCTTCAAGCACCACCGCCAGCAGTAAACAGACAAATCAACTCAATAATATTCACAATACACACACCTCACTCCTCCACACCTTCCACCCAGCAAGCGAGCCAGAGTTGGGAGGAGTATGACAGAGCTTGGTACACAGCAGTCCTTTAAATAGTCCTTGACCCAGAAGTGCTTCCATTCTTCCTCCTATGTGACTTGCCAGCATTTCCAGGTCACATGGAGGACTTCTTCAGCCCAGAAGTACTTTGGGGCTTCCGTCCCTGTGACTTGGGAGTACATCCGGGCTATAAAGAAAGTACTAATCCCCATTTCCTCCTGCAGTGTATCCTGGCGGCACCCATGGTACCCAGCAGAGCTGTGAAGCCAAACTCCAGATCCCATGGTGCCCTGCAGGAATCCTGGGCGCAACTATGCTTCATGGAAATTGCGATCTAGCATCTTGGGGGAGGAAGTGTCCCAAAGTAGCTGCCTTCCCCCATCCTTCTACTCTTTGGGTGTACTGGCCGGGTTGAGGTGCCAGCCGTCCACCACAAGTGAAAACACCAAACTGATGTAACAACATTGTGGAGAGATTTTATTGCATATTTCACATTGATGAGTTGAATGTCTGGATCCAAAAAAGAATTAATGCATATGCACCATAAAAATAGTCCAACATACACAGGGCCATCTTAATGTATGGGCATTGGCCTTCGGCCCAAGGATCATTGGGGCACTTGAAATTTCTGATGCCTGTGTATTTTTCTGTTTTGCTGTCAAAATAAGGGACCTAGTGCACTTCTTTGCCCGGGGGCCTATGATGCTGTTACAGCAAAATGGCCCTGTCCATGGCATTAACTGCTCTGTAACAATGTGTTAAATAGTGCAAGACATTTTGTTTTACATTTAATGGATACAGTCAATTATTTATCTTCTACACTATCAACTTATCCTATTAAGATTCATTGCCTCCTAAGAAACGTAAATGATTCTTACAATGTATGTTTTAATTAGAAAATTGTTTCAACACGGATGCTGTCTATCATTTTGTTAGACCCCAAAGAAGGAATAACCACAGCCTCTGTACACTGTTCTGAAGATCATCTCAACTGGTTTTAATTATTATAAATCTCATTAAAATGTCAGCAAATATTAAAGAAAAAGGCAATTATTCCCATAGTGCACTGTATGAATAAAGAGAAGTTATTACAGTAAAAAATAAATTGAATGAAAAGATGTGCACTACCTGTGGCAATTTAATTATTCCAAATGAGGAGTAGAGATTGTGTTGAATGCATGCTCATGGGCATATTGGTGTTTATATTTACAAACCATTTATACAAAGTAGGGAATGCATAAACATCACTTTTGTGCTGAGAGGGACCAATGTGAAGCTTGTATAACTGTTTTCTCTTCACACAAGTGGCCCTCACTTCACAACCTGTCCATCTAGGTTGGGTTCTCACCTGCTCTGAGCTACAGAAAGCCAGTGTCTTACGGTGGGCATACACTATGTGATTATAGCCCAACTTGTGAGCACCAGAGTGGTTATTTTCAAACTGGCAAAAAAATCACAAGAAAGCTGTTGATGATCAAAAAGAAAATACCTTCTCTACATTACTTTATGCCTGTGAAACATGGACATTGACAAAGAAGGAAATTTTGAAACTGAATTTGTTTGAATTGAGATGTTACAGAAAGATTTTATAAATTGGATGGAGACACAAGGTAACAAATGAAACAATTTTGTAAATATCTTAAATGAGAGAAAATGATTTGCAAAGATATTAAGGAATAGAAGATAGGTCTCTTTCAACATCTATGCATGATGGGAGGACAAAAACTAATCAAAATAATGATAAAGAGAAAAATAAATTGGAAAAAGTGAGTAGGAAGTCCAGCAAGGAGATGGATTAAGGACATTAAAGAATGGTTAAGAGAAAGAGAATGGACAGTATTAAATATGACTAAGGAAAGAAAAGAATTCTGGAAACCATCATGAAAAGAATGAAAAGCACCTTTCAGTCTCTACAATCCCTAGAAGGACTACAGAGGATCTGAATCTGTTCTGAATCTGGAAGAGATACATTCCAAACTGATCTAAGTGACTTATGGGCTTGGATATTTGTTTGACGTGTGAAAAATATTTAGGCTTTAGTGTGTGAGGTGTGTGAAGTCTTGTGATCTGATTTTGCATTTCAGTTCCCACTGACCAAACAGGTTGTTTCTCAGTGCTTAGTCTTTTGGAAGTGCGGCTGTGAAACATTTTGTGAATGTGTGAGAATTATGACGGATTGGGTGAGTTCTGTCAAGACAACCACCCAATGTAAAATTCTTCTAAGAAGTATCATGTTTAGGCCTTCAAAGATGAATTATTGAGAAAAGCTGATCCACAGCCTCAAATATCTGGCAGCATTACATACTTTAATGGAATGTTTGTCTTTTTCTTTTTGGATACACTTAAAACTGCAGCAAGAAAATTCGTTACATCCTCCTCTGAAGTCATTCTTCAAAGTGTCAAATTGTGCGGGTACTGAAATGACTTGCTAAGTGGTCTTACCACACAATCATGCAAGACTGCAAATGTGCCACCAGTTCATGAGCCTGTGATATTTTATTTGCAATCTGTCATCAATACAGATGTATAGTGGGTTCTTATTCTTGTGTAAAACTCTTCACTGAATACAGATTCATGCTTACACATTTCTAAATATAGAAGTAACGGTAAAGTGCTAAGCCTCGTAAAGCATTCATACATAACCATGGACGGCCGGGATGCCTCTTCGCTGGGAGGACCGGGGGAACAAGCCTGCTCAGGACAGTACCTCCCCTGGAACGCTACATGGCTGTCCCCCTGGGTTGCAATGGTGCTTTGGGCTCCTGCAGGTTTCATGGGAGTTGGAGTTGCATACAGCCCTGTTGGGATCTGGGGGCACCGCCAGGAGGTGCTACAGCTGCTCCTGAGCCCATATGGGCGGTTATTTCACCACACCCAGAAGTGCTGCCAGAAGTAGGTCATCAGCACCTGGAGCACTTCTGGGTAACGTATAAAAGGAGCCACCAGACACTACACAGGGAGCCAGAATCAGGCAGAGGGAGACAAAGCTTGCCGAGGTGGAGTGAAGGACAAAAAGAAAAGAAATAAGAAAAGATAATTGTGTTCAGGTGTGTTGTTTGTGCTGGAGACTGTGTTGTTTACTTATGGGAATGGGGAAGACGTTGACTGAAACTGAAGAAGCAAAATAAAAATCACATGTGTGTCTTCTGCATCTGTATGTGCCAGGTTAGGTGGCTGGCATGCCCCCTACTGGTGTCACACTAGGTATATCAATGTTTAACACACTCAGAATCATACTAGTATTAAGTCTTAAAATAAGAATTAAGATATAGTCTGTTGAAATTCCTGGAGACCAAAGTCTTTTATAAAAGGCAGACTCAGAAGTCTAATGATTCAGACCACTATCCTTTATAGATAGATAGAACTTTATTTGTCCCCAGAGGGAGATTTGGCTTTTAACAGAAGCTCTTTAAACAAATAAATACATAAATAGATAAATAATTAAGTGAGCAACTAAATAAATAAATATACACAAACATTGGTCTGAACACATGCTGGAATGACTGTAAAGGAAACAAATTCAAAAGAAAAAAAAGTTCTAACTTGGCTGTTACAATCACAGTGAGGCATTATGCAGAAATATTGCTGTTGATATGATGGAGCCCCCATAGCGTTTCTTGACACTCTTCTACTGAATAATTTGTTGGCTGAAAGTCCTCAGTGTCATTATGTCAGAGAAAGGATGTGTGGAATTGTTCAAAATGGCACTCAGTTTTGTTTTAATGCTCTCGTTAGCTACTACTTCCAGAGGGTGTCCAGAGTGCATCCTATAACTGAGCCTGCCTTTTTAATTAGCTTGTTGATTTGGTGGGCTTCTCTTAAAGTGATGTTACCAGCCCAGCACACTACAGTGTAGAAAATCACATGGACCATCACAGAGTTATAGAAGTTGTGAAGGGCATCACTTCCCACATTGAAGAAACACAGACTCCTAAGGGAAAATCACCTGCTCTGCCCTTTCTTATATAATTCCTCTGTGTTCCAAGACCAGTCCAACATTTCATTAATGTGGACCCCCAAGTACTTATAGGAGTAGAACACCTCTTTTGTGTTGCAAAAGTTAATAACCAGTTGCTTGGTTTTGCTGATAAGTTGCCGACAATTCTCTTTGTACCAAGAAACAAACCTCCACCTGGCTCCTATACACTGTCTCATCCCCTTTATCAATACTCCCCATAAGTGCAGACTCATCTGAGAATTTCTGCAAGTTACATGACCTGATGTTATTTTTATAGTCTGATGTGTACAGCATGAAGAAAAAAGGAGACAAGACTGTTCCTTGTGGTGTTCCACTGTTGCTCACATCTATATCAGAAACACAGTCCTTGAGTCTCAAACTGTGGTCTGCCTCTGAGTTTACCCCTTAATAGGGGATGACTGGATGGTATTGAAGGCACAGGAGAAATCAAAAACATAATTCTTACAGTGCAGCCAGCTTTGTCTTGGTGAGAATAAGCCTTGTGGAGCAGACAGATAATCTCCAATCTCGGTCTAATAGGCAACTGCAGTGGGTCTAGGTGGTCTACCACAATATGACTCATACAGTCCAGGACTAGTCCCTCAAAGGTCTTCATGATGTGAGACATAACTGCCACTGCCTGTAGTCATTAGTTGAAGAGGTGCCTGCCTTCTTTGGAACAGGAACAATGCAGGATGTTTTCTATAGCAGCGGCAGTTTCTGAAACCTCAGGAACACACTAAGCAGTTGACAGTGAACACCACAAAGTTTGTCAGCAAAGGCCTTAAGAAACTGAGGACTGACTCCATGTGGTCCCACAGCTTTTACTGTGTGTAGCTTCCTCAGTTGTCTCCTTACTTGCTTTTCAGTTTATGTACAGTGCGCACTGATGATCATAGGTGGACTTGAGAGCTGGAATGGCCAGTAACATGGTATGAGTTGTTGATGTGGTAGGGATGGTGTGGGGAAACTGGTCATTGGAAGAAGGTGGCATTTGGTGGGAAAATCTATTAAATTTGTTAAGAAAATTAGCTTTGTCCACATCTCTTTTCTGGCACCTGAGCCCTGGATTGCTTGAGTCTCCTAATTATCCCCAGTCCATTCTAGAAAACCTTTTGTGTTATTCTGAGTGAGTTTGTTTTCTGTTTTTACTTGGTAAGCTTCCTTTCCTTCACTCAGCTTTTTCTTTGCATCCTTCAAAGCCTCTTTGTCTCCATATCTCAATGCTGTTTTTCTCATTCAGGAGGCCTTTTAGCTCCTTAGTAATCCAGGGCTTGTTGTTTGGAAAGCAATACACTGTCTTTGTGGGTACCACTGTGTCAACACAATAGTTAATATAGTCTGTGATGCAGTGACAGAGTCTGTCAGTAGTTTTTCCACTTGACATTTGCACATCATTCCCAAGGCTGTCATTTGGAAGCAGTCATTCAGAGCCATTTCAGCCTCAAGGCTCCACTTCCTCACTATTCTGGTGGTCATATATTGCTGTCTAATCACAGGTTTGTAGCTGGGAATAAGATGATTCAGATTTTCCTAAAGGAGCAAGTAGATTACACTTAAAGGCATCTTTAACATTTGAATGCAGCAAGTCCAGCTTATTATTTCCTTGAGTGGAACCAGTCACAACCTGATAGAAAATTGTCACATGGTTGACATCACCACATATTATTACTGCAAGGTAGGAGTGAGCTATCATTAAAGTTTTGGTAACAGAATGAGTCGTTTCCATTGCTGGGTACCTATTAGCAGAGGGATGAATATGAACCGTAGTAAGGATGATGTAATTTATCTCCCTGGGCAGATAACGTGGACGAATTGCAACAGCCATAATTTCAATGTTTGAATTACAAACTGTAGTTTTAACTGTATTATGCTCCCTTTAACACTAATCCTCATTCACATATATGACCAGTCTCCCTCCTGTCTTTTTTTCTACACCACATTTGGTCTCTATCTGCTCAAATACAATGAAATCCATCCTGTATTAAAACAGTGTCAGGTACAGTGGAACCTCGGTTCACGAACGTCTCGGTACACGTACAATTCGGTTTACGACCAAAAAGTTTGCCAAACTTTTGCCTTGGTTCACGACCACACACTCGGTATACGAACAAGCCAGTTTTCCTTTCGGTTTGTGTGCCCCGATAATTTCCGCACGTGTTGTCTTGTTCTCGGTCAGACGTGCGTGCTTGCACGTGCATGCGTGCTTTCACTGTGAATTCTTTGTGCTCTATTCTATTTCCCTTCCGGTTCGTACGCGCCGATTACTGTATTTAAGCACGTGTTGAGCCGCTCCCTGTTCATTGCTCTCAGTCAGACGTGCGTGCTTTACCTGTGATCTCTTTGTGCTCTACAGTATTTCCAGTGCTTTCTAACCACTGTAACCTCCTGTCCACCCAGTTCCTCCTCACTTCATGCCAGAACTCGACTCATGCAAGGTTAGTTTTCTTGGTGGTTTATGATTAGTTTTTGTATTACGGATTACAGCGATTGGGTTGTAAGGCTATTAGCGTGAACTCCTGCAATGTTACTTTCTTGGTTGCTTGTGGTTGGTTTTTAAATAATTTTTTTTTCCCCTGTGCTTAAAATTCATTGTAAAAAAAGTGTTTACAGCGATCGGGTTCTAAGGCTATTAGCGTGAACTACTGCAATGTTACTTTCTTGGTTGCTTGTGGTTGGTTTTTAAATAAATTTTGGATTTGTTCTAATGTTCCTTTTTTTTCCCCTGTGCTTAAAACTCATTTTAAAAAAAGTGTTTACAACGATCGGGTTGTAAGGCTATTAGCGTAAACTCCTGCAATGTTACTTTCTTGGTTGCTTGTGGTTGGTTTTTAAATAAATTTTGGATTTGTTCTAATGTTCCTTTTTTTTCCCCCTTGTGCTTAAAACTCATAAAAAAAAAGTGTTAACAGCGATCGGGTCATAAGGCTATAGCGCGAACTCTTGCAATGTTAATTTTCTCTGTCGTTCATGGTTTTCTCAGTGTTATCCTCACAGGTGGCGCAATGGTAGTGCTGCTGCTTTGCAGTAAGGAGACTGTGGAAGATTGTGGGTTCACTTCCTGGTTCCTCCCTGTGTGGATAGTGCTTTGAGTACTGAGAAAAGCGCTATATAAATGTAATGAATTATTATTTTTATATTTAGTTTACTATTAGATGTGCATTCTATCGTATAATTAACTATATTTGTGCTCAAAAATCTTTATAAAAAATATATTTACATACAGTTTGTACGATCTGGAACGGATTAATTGTATTTACATACAATCCTATAGGGGAACTTGCTTCGGTTCACGACCAACTCAGTTTACAACCAGAGTTTTGGAACGAATTATGGTCGTGAACCGAGGTTCCACTGTATATCAGGTTTAAGCCAGCTCTCCATAAAGTGCAAAACTCCACTATACTCGCATGCTCCATGGGCTGTTATAAGCATTGACAGTTCATCCATCTTATTTGTCAGCGATCAAACATTTTCCACTACAATAAATGCTAGACCAGTTTTAAAACATTTTTACCTTGCTTTTACTCTTGCGTCAGCACATCACCCTCTCCATCTATGGACAAACAGTTCCTGTGGTAGAGTGAGACTGAGATACTTAGGCACTTGCTATCACAATGTAAGTAGCAGATTACAGGAGTATTTAATACAACCTGCTTTCATTCTACAATATCATAAACTCACAGCTACATAACGAAAATAAATGGAGGTCTAGTGTGTTAGTAAGCTTCTCAGTCACTATTTTTTCTCAATGGGAGCAGTAGCCCACCAAAGCAGCAGTAGCACCACGTGCCACAGATTAATCTACAGGAGCTAAATTGAACAAAAGAGGGTGGTTATACTGGGAAAATAGCATTTTATTTGCAGCCCATTTTATTTGGTAGTGCATTTGAGACTTAGAACTGCAGTTGCAGCCACCTTAACAAACTTAATATTAAAAGTCAGTTTAGCTCTATAGCATAACAGCTGTAATTGGCAAATACAGATTTCCTCAGTGTGAGAAGGAGAGGACCCGTAATAGAATTGAACCCGCTTTATGCTGTCTGATGCCAGGATGGATTTTGGCCACCTTAAATGGAATAGAGATGGATGGCTTGACAGATTTCAAATAAGATAAAAATAAATTAAAACCTGAAACACAGGAAAAATTATATGGTATTGGTCAATAAAGACAATTGGATGGTTGTACAGTGGATTAAGAAGGTATTTAGATGCCTTCTGTTTCTGAACACTTTATTGTGTTGTAGTTTTAATTTTAAATGAATACTTTTTCCACTTTTGACTGACAATCTACATTCAATAGCCCATATTGATAAAGTGAAAACGTTGTCTCTGCAAATCTATTAAAAATCAAAAACTAAAATCTCTTTCATTTAAGTATTCAGACCCTTTATTCACAAGTTTGTAGAAGCCCCTTTGGCAGCAATTACAGCTTTGAGTCTTCTTAGGTATGTTTCTACAAGATTTGCACACTTGGATTTGGGCAGTTTACCCATTTTTCCTGGCAGATCCTTTCAAGGTCTGCTGGATTGGATGGGAAGCATTTGAAAACTGTCATCTTTGGTCTCCCCACAGATGTTCTGTGGGTTTTAAGCCTGGGCTTTGGCTGAGCTACTCAAGGAGAGTCAGAGACTTGTCTCAAAGTCACTCCAGGATTGTTCTGGCTGTACAGTTTGGCTCATTGACATGCTGAAAGATGAAAATTCGCTCCAGTCTGAGATGGCATGCACTCTGGAGCAAGTTTTCTTCAAGGACCTCCCTGTATTCAGCTCCATTGATCCTACTGTCTACTTTTCCTCAACTCTCACCAGTCTCCCTATCACTGCTACTGAGAAACACCTTATTCATTGTATGATGCTGCCAACCTCTACATTTCTTCACCTTGGGGATGGTCTTAGGCAGTGCCTGGTCTTTACCAAACATAGTATTTGGAGTTCTACTCAAAGAGTCCAATTTTTGCCCCATCAGACTAGGGGATCTTTTTTTTTTTATCATGCTCCTTTAAACTGTCCTATTCCCTTTACTTGAGACTGGCTTCTGTCTAGCCACTCTACCCTAAATGTCTGATGGAGTGCTGCTGAGTCAGATTCTGCCATCTGAGCAGAGGACTTCTGAAACTCTCTGACCAAAGCCCTTCTTGCCTGGTTACTCAGTTTGGCCAGACGGCCAACTCTAGGAAGAGTCCATTTCACAATTATTGAGGCCACTGTGCTCCTGTGAACACTCAAAGCTTTAGAAATGTTTTATACCCATGTCATAATATGTGCTACACCATAATTTGATTGCGGAGGTCTACAGAAAGTTCTTGGACTTCATCTTTTAAGGTTTGCCCTGACATTCAGCGTGAGTTGTGCAACTTTACATTCACAAGTGTTTGTCTATCTAAACAATGGCCAATCAATTCAGTTTGCCACAGGTGCACTCCAGTTAAGTTCTAGACACATCTCAAAGATAATTAATGCAAAAAGGATGTACCTGATCATAATGAGTGCCACGGCAAAGGGTCCAAATACTTACATAAATAAGATACAAGAGTCATCTGAAAACATGCTTTCACTTTGTAACTGTGAGTTGCTGAGTGTAGATGTATGGGCATAAATAGCACAGTTATCCATTTAAAACTAAATTTCCGACACAATAAAATGTGTATAAAGAGAAGGGACTTCAATACTTTGAGTCTACTGTATATAGCCTAATGAAGAATATAATAAGATGTTTTTGAAACACAGGAATGGGAGAAAATTAGTAAACAGCTCTAATAAACAGCAGACTTGAGCCATGAAGTGTTGGGGAACCAGCAGGCCCCTGCTTAATCCTGGGGATATGAGGGAAAAAGTACAGGGTGGTCCAGATCTAATTATGCAGATCCAGAGCATCTGGATGACTTTGATTTATGCGGGGACGATTCCAGTTCGGCGCAAAGACGATTTTTCATCTCGTCAGTTTGCACACTTCTCGATGGTCTGGGATTTTTCGGGTGATTTTCTATGTAATAAACTTAATAAGTTATAGCATAATGAAAACTGCATAATTAGATCTGGGCCACCCTATAGTTAAAATAAACAGAATGTGAGGGTGCTAAAACAAGAAAAGCACTGGTGCTCCTGAGTGGGTCCTTCTCAGTCAATGAACTGACACCTTCTTTCCGTTCTCGGTTTCTTTTGGAAAGGATATGTCTTGGCGATGAGGAATCAGAAGTGACATCACTTGCCTTCCATATGGGGTTTGCCTGAAGTGAAGATGGAAAAAGGACATTGCATTACCGAGTGCGCCCCTTTCTACTTGGGGTGGCATTGCTTACCTGTACAGAGCCTACACTTAAAAAATCCAAAGCAGAGAAACGTAAATGATTACTTTCCTTTAAATATGTAATTCTCCATATACATATTTAATGTCACTGTTTGAGGAAACTTCTATCTAATCCATCTGTTTTCCGATAGGAGGCGCTAGCTCCTTGGAAATATGTTCTTTTCAATTGCGGCGTCTTAAATAACCTGAATTTAGATAATTATAAATTAAAGAGGCGATACCCTCCCTTAGTGATACGGCAGTGAAAAATCACATAAGAGAAAAAATAACAGTTTTGTTTAATATCGGTTTACGCTGCATATAAGACAAGGGAAGTGAATAGCAAGACTCATTCCAAGGGTGGGATCCTGGCGTGTAGAATATGCCATCTTTATCGCTGCGTAGGAAGGATTTTCAGGACTGAATGACGTAGTCTTCCATCCATCCGTTGGCTTCTAACGTGTTTGACTGCTGTCCAAGTCTTTTATACCATTTTCTCCACGTGCAGGCCCCCATGTAGGCAAATAGTCCAATTCCAAACAAGGAAAGACGATTTTGTGCTGACTTTTAACAGAAGAAAAAAATAGTATACACCTGTCTTTAGGATGACTATACATTCCCCTAGCTGTCTTTGTCTGTCTTGTCCTATGCTTGGTCTAGCAATTATAAATGCTGAGCCCCTTTGTACTAAATCTGGCTCAGCTGTGCATGTAAAACGAAAAACAGATTTAAACTGACTGCAGAGACAGTGACATTAAACGTAATATTCTTGTTATATAATACCATCCATGTCTTCTCTTCAGCAAAACTATCCCAGCAGGAGCAAAGTCTGTTTCAGATCACAATTTCATCACCATCCAGATCTTCATGTAGACTAGGCCAATTAAGAAATGTCATGTGGTATGACAGAAAACTGAAACAGGAACATCAAAAGTAAAACGTCAAGTAAACTCCACACACACATCAAACAGGCTAGAAACTGGGCCCTGCTTCCTGGAGCTGGTAGGAAGAACTGCTACCCATGGTAACATGTTGCAATTTGAAGCAATGTACAGTTTAAAGAAAACTCAATTGTGCCCTCCAGATTTCCTTTCTACATGCCAGACTGCTATAGTAATGATATTTGATCCACTTTAAAAAATAGGAAATGTATAATAGAAAACAAAATGAAATACAACAGAGGATTAATCTTGTTAAATGTATATGAGAGTTCAACAATTACTCAAACTGTGTAATGAAGATTTGAAGACTGACCACAAAATAAATGACTTTAACCCCCGATGCAGGTTTCAAATGAAATGAATTTTGATTGCAGTAGTAGTACACTGAAATGTAGTTTTAAAACATTTATTTTTTAATCAGTCATAAAGCACATTTATTTCAAGGACTTCTCTGGTGAGAATTCAGCGTGTTACTTCTTAATAACAGTCCTAATTTTAACAGTATGTGCTTTTCGGTGACTAGGCATTGTGCAATATTGTTTAAGCTCTCCTATGAAGGGCTCTCCCTAGCAACAGATGGCTTTGTCTATCCTTTATTGTATGGATCTTGTCACTTGATTTAGGCTTAGCATACTTCTTCAAACAATACATATACAGTATTTCTGTAGTTAAGATGTTTCAATTGATTGTATTATAAATGCAATTTATCTGGAAGGACCCACTTGTGCTGAGTCAGTATGGTCACCTAACTACACAATGAAGACAAAAGAACAATTGAAGTTACTCCGTGAAAAGGTGACTGAAAATCACAAGTCTGTGGATTGAGACAAGAAAATATCCAAGTCACTAAATATCTATTGTAGCCCACTTAAATCAATCATTAAGAAATAGGAAGAGTATAGTACAGTTTTAAATCCCTGTAGAGCAGGCCGTCCACAAAAACTGAGTAATTATGCAAGAAGGAGACTAGTGAATGAGGCCATCAAGAGACCTCTAAGAACTCTGAAGGAGCTGTAAGCTACAGTGAGAATGACTGGAGAGAGACTGTGTTCAACAACTGTTACCCAGGTGCTACACTAGTGGCAAAGAGAAAGCCAATGTTATAAAAATAAATAAATAAAATCACACAAGACACATGGGAGAATCTAAAGTCAGCTGGAAGAAGGTTCTGTGATCTGATGAAACCAAAATTGAGCTTTTTGATTTCAGATTGACCACCATATTTGAGCATTGCACATTACCATAAACACACCATCCCCATCGTGAAACATGGTGGTGACAGCATCATGCTGTGGGATCACTTGTCTGAGGCAGGCTCTGTGTGGTTAAAGGATCCAATGAATGCAGCAAAATACACAACAATCTTGGAGGAAATCTGATGCAGTCTGTGAAAACCCTTCACTTTGGCAGAATATTTCTTTTCCAGCAAGACAATGACCCCAAGCATAAAGCTAAAGTTACACAGGAATGACTTAATGTTAGTGTTCTGGAGCAGCCGAGTCAGAGTCCAGATCTCAACCCACAATCCAATTGAGAATTTGTGGACTTAGAAAAGGCTGTTCATTCACATGTCCATTCAGCCTGGCAGACCTTGAGCAGTGTTGCAAAGAACTGAGGCAATCCTTAGAAGATATTGAATGTTTCAGTAGGACATAGGGTGCAAAAGGCGTTAATATAAATGAGGGACAACACACAGCCAGCACTTTTGTCCAATTTGTTTTGTAATTCACAGGCTGTCCTCCTTATGTGCTTTATGGGTAAATTGCACAAAACATTTATTTATGAACTTAATAATTGTCAAGCTTCATTGCATTTGACAATAGATGTCATTCTCTGAATTATTATATGATAAAGACCCCTTACTACAAAAAACAATACTGAAGGAGGGCAGCAGAGCTCCAAATTCCAATGATCAAACAGTAACCAGGCCAAGATTTGAACCCTAGTTTTTGAGGTGAAGGGTTTTTATGTTTCACAAGAACTGCAATTACTACAGTGGTCAGATAAAGAGGATCAATAAAGATCTGGAAAAAAACATTTAAGGTGTACTGTAAATGATTGTCAATCAGATTGAAAGAGAATTCCTTACTTAGTTGACATTTTTAGGGATATATTAATGACTACAACCTTTTGAGTGCCAGTGAAAGTTTAAGTAAACCCATCCTTTTTCAGTGGATTCTATGAAATCTTCTTTATTCATTTTGACTAAACATGTTCAAATCCTTTATTCGAGGAACTGGCAAGTGGTTACAGAGAACTTCTCATAAGGATTGCTTTGACAGAAGGAGGAAGATTCCTCCTGACTTTAAAATTGACCAGAATGTGAGGCTGGCCATACTGCACAGCCATGTTTCCAAGTTAAAACCAGTTTGTGCCTCTTTTTTCTCATTGGTGACAAAGAATACGAGATCTAGAAAATATTGGACTCTAGATATCAGGGTGTTGACACTAATTTACTTATGACTCAACTTTTATATTCGGTTCAATAAATTGTTAAATGAAATGTGAAATATGATGAACAATTTGCGAATGTAGCAATGGAGCTGATTTGAAAAATGTTTTTATAAAAGGCAAAGTAAGTAATATTAACTAATTTTTCACTTTATTTCTTTTATAACTCAATGCCAGTCAGATCCCTTTGAGGACTGACGTGCAATACGTCACAACTCTCCAGCACCATGAATGAAGTGATTAGGTTAAGTGACCATTCATGTTATCCTTTCAAAAGCCATCATATCCTCCTGTCATACCCAATAAAAAGAAGAATTTATTTTTCTCAAGTTTACTAAAACTTACACTAGGTATTTATATTACAGTAATTTACGTCAGAAATCCAGATCTTATTTTGAATAATTGTTGTTTTTCTCTTTTAGTAATACCATGTCAGAAATATACTTGAATGGAGGCAAAATATTACTGTTTTTTTATTATATGGTCATTGTTACTTGTGTATGCATAGTTGTGTTGTCATAATGTTAGTAATCATCCCCTTGGGTTGTATGGTACCAGTTTTCTTGTTGGTGTCTTCAAATTAAACAGAACCTCTACCCTAAACAAACTGCTGGGGCAATGAGATTCTTTTGTGTGTTTTTGGGGCTTTCTCAGTTTTTTCATGGTAGTTTTGCTTTGTTTGTTGTTTGATCTTTGTTTTTTGGTATTTTCTGTTCATCCTTGTTGTGTTCAAGATTTTTTATACAGGCCTTTTTGCATTTTAATTTTTAGGCCTTAGTATATTTTTTGAAATTTAAATTATGCTTTTGGCTTTTAGTAAGAGCTAAGCCTTTGTATGCTTGGGATTTTCTACTTTGTATTTTGATTGTCTTTGTGTATTTATTTAGAATACTTGATCGTTCTGCTTTGTATTTTGATAACTTAGCAATTGTACATTTATTTAGATTACATGTCTTATGACTGTACTTCTGTTTATATTTTTATGTGTTTATTTCAACCAGTTTATATGATCCTACACTTGTTTTGGTTTTTTTTTTTTAATTTGTAGATTTCATTTATGGCATTATTTGTTCATTCTATTCTTTCTTTTATGCAATGTTTTATTCTTTGGTGTGTTTTGCCAACCGACTTGTGTTTTAAAGATTAGTGCTGTTTTGAGCACTGGTTGTTAGGACAGCGCCTCACATTTCCAGGGGTGTGTCATCAGAGAGGTTGTGACCCCAGGGTAATTGACACAACTTAATAAAAAGCCAACTGAAATTCAGTTCATCATTTGAGTTGTGGATTCAAAACCCTTTTCTATGTCTTTTTCTTAAAGCTTTTCTGCTTTGCTTTTATGTGGTTGTCACTTTTTGCTAACATTCTTTGGCCTCAGTTTTTGTATCACGTCTTGACCTAATGAGTGTGTCCTTAATCTTCTGACCTTTGACTTTTTCTGTCCCACATGTATCTCCTGATGCTGACAAAAATTGTCAGTTTGCTGTCATAACAACTTGATCTTTCCATATTGTTATTATTTTGCTATTGTACTTTTATTTAAATTACTTGACTATTTAGCTTTGTATTTCTTTGATCAACTGTCATTTGTATATTCATTTTGTTAATCTTGCCTTTGGAGTTTGATAAATTGGCACTTGTGTATTTTCATTTTTTAGCTATTGCTCCTTTTATTTTAAAATTTTTTTGGTTACTTAGTCTTTTCTCCTCTTAATAGTTTTAGCATTTTGGCCTATTTCTTTTTACAGTTTGTCCTTTTATCCATTACTGTTATGCTTGTGGTGGTTAATAAATCAATTTAATTAAATTAAGATAGTTTAGGATATCATGGTTTCCTTAACTCTTTCCTTCTGTACTATGAGAAATCATAAAAATGACTTTCACAGCCAGCTAAAAGATCTGTTGGCAAGCACACAGCTTCATCCAGCTCTCATTTTTATTGCAAGCCAGTTTTTACAGAAAAATGACTGGAAGGTGAAAGTAGCGGGAGCCGTCAGCTTCTCAGTCAGGGAATGGTTTGTAAGTCAGAAAGAGAAAGAAAGAAAAGTGATTGTGAAAACCCAAAGCAAAAGTACAAAACAAAATGGTGTCACCAAAATATCAATAAAAAATATTATTCAAAAAACTGAAATAAAATACCAAAAAGTTCATAAAAATGGCTTCCTGGTAGTCAGTTTTGCCTTGTGACATGGTGCTCCATCATGCTGGAAAATACACAGATCACTAAATTGCCGCAGGGTTGTTGGGAGAAGTTGCTCTCGGAGGACATTTTGATACTTTTCTGCCTCACTACCGTGCTGTCCGTGCAACGCGGCCGTAGACAGCTTAAACAACTTGGCACATCCACATAAAATCAACAATGGGTGAGTTTTCTTGAAGGCTTTTACTGGACATACCTTGTTGTAAACTGAAATATATGCAAAAGAAACATACGGGTATATATGGGTGTGCAACCAAAGACAATAAATAATGATTTACAAAGCAATACAAAGCAGGCAGTATACATTAAACAATAAAGCTTTAAAAGACACTTACAAGGCGAGTGATTTCCACGGTCAGATCAAGACAAAGAGAAGCATGTAGACAGGTGTCCAAATTGCAGCATACCACAACTAAACAGAGCCAGGTGTTTATATACCTTAAAGATACGCTTCGGATGTGACCGAAACAAGAGATAAAGGGGTGCCTACGTGAAACACATGGGGTGTATTGAATTTAAATGTTTATTATGGGACCTACAAGCTTTATGTGAGTTTCATAGACATTTATGACACCACTGTGAGTGGGACATGACTGACAGGTGTGTTAATAAATGACAAGACAAAAGGGGAGCACAGCTCAACAAATAACAGTAACAGCTAACCGCATGTGGTGCAGAACAGATACCTTTTTTTATTCATGGCACTGTTCCTGAACAGAATTGTGAGTGGGCCCACTCACTTGGATGAGAAGCAACCCCACACATGGATTGTCTCAGGATGCTTCACTTTTCTTCTCGGGACAATTGATTTTTCAGGTGTGAGGATTCATCCAGGGAAATAACTTTGCACCAGTCTTCGGCTGCCCAATCGTTGTTCTTCCTGCAGAATTTCAGTCTGTACTTGATGTTTTTCTTGGAAAGAAGTGGTTTCTTTGCTGCACTTCATGACACAAGGCCATTATCTAAAGGTCTTCATCTCACTGTGCATTCAGATGCACTCACACCCACCTACTGCCAATACTGAACAAGCTCTGCACAGGTGGCAACACGATTCTGTTATTGACTCCTCAGGAGGACACGGTCCTGCTACTTGCTGGATGCTCTTGGACGTCCTGAAACCTTCTTCACTGCAATTGAACCTTTCACCTTGGAGTTCTTTATGATCCAGTAAATGGTTCTTTCAGGTGCCATTTTAATGCAAAGTGATGATATCTGCACCGTTTCTTTGGAGGTAATTATTGCTAATACAAGAAGACAATGATTTCAAGTGCAGCAGTCCCTCTTTTATAGCAATCAGTCTGCCCTTCTAATTCAGTAGAGTGATTTCAGCTGTTCTCGTTCACACTTTCACCTGTGCTGATGATGTGACTATACTGTACAGTGTAGTACAGTGACTACATTCTGTTATGTAAAGACTACACAGTGTAATTATGTTTTTCTTGTTCATGCATGGTGCTTATTTTATGTTTGTGTGCGTGCCTCAGCATTGTGAAGCACATACTGTAGTGCCATACTGTAAGCAATTATCACTGCCTTTGATTGTGGCACACTAAAGTAGATTCAGGTTCTGATTTAAGACTTCTGTATGCAATATATATTTTTTTTATGTACCATTTATCATTAAAGTTAGACAGCCTAGGGTCTCGATGAAAAATGTTTCCATTGTTTTACACAAATTTAATTTCATTTTATTGATCTAAAGCATAGTTTACTTAATCTGAGTATTGATTTACATTATGTTCACACAAGTGGCATTAAAGAGTGAGGACCCCAAAACACATTTTATTCTTCAGAAAATCTAAATAATTTGACATTAGCAATGAAAATGTGACTGGGGAGTAATGAGAGATCATGGAGCAAGAGAACTACTATTTGGTGGCTGGAATAACATACACATTTAATGAGGGACTGGAAGGAAAAACAGCATTGTAAAAAAGTTTAAAATCTACAAAGGCAATTTTAGAAACAAAATTTAGGTAATGGCCTTAAATGTGCTGTTGGCAAGGTGTGTGTGTTATTATCTGGTATGCCTAGAGACACTAAAAGTAGGAACAAAGAGGGCAGACCAACAGAAAAACAAAGTCAAGACAGGAGAAGGCATATTTCTGTTTTAATAATGAAAAGGCATAATTTTAAACAGAAAGCCATAGCTTGCTTGATTTTGTTTTACCACTGGTCCTCACAACTATGTAAGCACAATACTGGGCTTCTTTAAATAGAATGTTCATCAAGAAAAGGCTACAGAGAGCAGACAAGAATATTGTGGATGACATGCTAGCCAATGAAATGTTGCTTGTGCAGCCTTGTAGAGAATAATCTTAAGTCACCAATCATTTAAATTATACATTTTTAAAATCTCAGGAAAAACTATAGAATTCCATGCAGTCTAGGATCTAAGCTGAATATGGGACTCATGTGAAATGATACTAGTGTATATAAAGATATAAAGCTATATATACTTTCAGTGGCCTCCAAAACTGCTTGAATTCATTAAGGGACAGAAGCTTTCTTTTTGGCTACAAAAAACTTGAAACTTCATAGACATTCAGTAACAAGTTTTACCATAACTGCAACATTTTCAGAAAATAGCACCATTAACATGCCTCTTGGGACATTCCCCTTCTTCATAGCCCAGTTTACCACCTTCCATATGCCTTAGCTATAGATTTGACAAAGCAGTAGAAATGGACAGCTTAAACATTTCATTGATGGTGGAAATGGAGAGTGCCAACAAATGTTTCTATTTATGTTTGATTTCTAAACCATTTATTTATTACTGATCCTGTTAATACTCAAAATTAATTTCTCTTATTATGTCTACTCTTAATGACAGTATTTTACATTAACATTCATGCAGCTATCCGTGGTCTTTCATTGTCCTTCTTGCTAATAAATGTACAGGCTGACAGACAAATTGCAGTATCATGATAATATCAAGATTTATAGGTACACTGTATATATGGTTATTATTTTCATATGTACAGAGTACGCTGAAATTTGTATTTACATGTTATGTGTGGGTCTGGTGATGTCCCACTGTTCACTTTAGGACCCTTTAAACTTTTGACTCTTGCTCTATTAAGTCACACTTACCAGTGTTTTGTGGTGATGCAGCTCCAATTGTGGTCACCATTAGAGTCGATCAAACTTGACTGTAATGATAAGTTCAATTATTCATTTAAACCTCTAAACTTCTGAGGCAGTACAATACAGTATATAGTAAGCAGGTTCAAACTTTTATATACTCATAACTTTATATAGATTTCACTTTTAAATGTGCCTATAGCAAAAGGTAAGCAGGGTGGGTGTGATAAATAACCCATACAACATAGATGAATAGGAGTTCTTACAAAAGTTTGTTTGCCTTTTACAAGCCCTTACTTGTGGTTGATGTGTGAAGGTAGATAATGTTGGCTAAACATAAAACAAAGAGCAGGAACTTGTCGGAAAACAGTTGCACAACTGACCCAATACAAAAGTATAGGATGTTTCACGCAACAAAAATAGACCCTTCAGTCAATGCCCACTTCCAAAATTAACATGATACCAAATTTGATGGACCAGCGAGTGAACTTCAGCTGCGCCAGATAGAGGACGATTTATGCAGGAATGGCCATTATGTGTACAGGGTCCACAAAATGACTAAGCACATAACTCGGACCTTCCTTGCAAGCTGTGCCAGTCAGTCTTGCTCTTTTATATCTTAAGTGCATCTTTGGCTATTACAGATTCCTGCACAGGCAAAAATACTGAAGACCAGATTCAAATGGTTGATGGATAAAGACCCAGTTTCAATCATTTCAGGAAACATGTGACAATAAGAGTTCTGTAAGAAGAATAAAAATAAAGGTCAAAATAAATAAAAACAAAAATGGAAGGAAGAAAGCAAGCAATTAAAACATGTCTTCAAGTGGCACATATCAAAATAACTTAAAACCCAGGTTGGATGGGGTGCATTTGGGGTTTCTGGAATTTGTTTGTTGGGATGGTGTTAGGTCAGAGGCATGGATTTTTAGCCTGGGTCCGGCATCCAAAAAATATTTGCTCCACCATTTTTTAAAGAAGAACCAATTGCACATAAGTTTATATGTTTCAAATGAATTCCTTTTACACGATAAGAGTTATAAAACAAAGAATGACCTGAAAAAATTTGTATTAGGTGAAAAAGGGTAAAATATGGCTTTTTTTTTTTTTTTTAACTTGACAGCAATTCAGTGCGTTCCTGGCAAATACCTTTAAGTATGCTGGATTAAAGCCGTGTCCAACAAATGCTTTCATAATAAGGGCATTGCTTGGAATTTCACAGGAAT
>JANRMT010062791.1:32323630-32349158 GCA_026402145.1 Polypterus bichir lapradei
AACAAATGCTTTCATAATAAGGGCATTGCTTGGAATTTCACAGGAATAGATGGAAAAAATTATTTTGATAATTTCATGTGATCTTTAAATGTTTATGATTGCTGAATTCAAAAATGAAAATACATTTTCTCTTTCACATAACTTTTTTTATGTAAACATTATTTTCCTGTCAATTATATATGTAAACAGTACATGTAATTAAATATCAAAATTTTATTTTGATAATTTGATTGAATTTAATTATTTCCTAATATTAAAACCTGAGTTTAAAGAAAACAGTTTTCTGTTTTGTTTTGTTTTGGGTTTTTTTAACAGTTACTAACTAATATGGCCACCGTCGGTAATGTATGGATCTGGGTCAGCAATCATGATGTGCCAAAAATGTTCACGTTTTCTGCTTTGGGTGGGACAGCAAGGCCATGAATTGACTTTGAGTTCCAAAGGAATGCCCAGCTAGAAAAAAAAACTATAGCTTGGTACCCAAAACAGCATCCTCAGACCTAGCTTGATGGTACCAAATAAAGGGCTC
Organism: Polypterus bichir lapradei; assembly: GCA_026402145.1. Classification (NCBI taxonomy): domain Eukaryota; kingdom Metazoa; phylum Chordata; class Cladistia; order Polypteriformes; family Polypteridae; genus Polypterus; species Polypterus bichir. The sequence goes on from JANRMT010062791.1 coordinate 32,324,160, forward strand.
TGCCACCCCTTCATTTTACTCATGGTTTATTAAACAGTTTGTCAAAGCTCCACCAAAAGATGAAGCCTGCTTGACGTGTTTGTGCCTGAAGTTTCTGGTTTGGTCTGAGGCTAAATACAAAGAGGACATTTTTGCCAAATTTGATATAAGAAAAGTGACTTTGGACGCAGAATCTGATGGTATGATGAATGATCCTGGAAAGATTTACTTAGGTATCATTCAAAAAAGTAATTTCAAATTCTTTTGGTAACAATAAAGATCCAAATGGGGAAAACATGCTGAAAACATTATTGTTAAGTTTGAGGAGTCGAGTTGCTACAGGAGTGTCAAAGTTCACTTTATGGATTCGCATTTGGAATTTTGTCCTGAAAATTTTCCAACGATGAGTGAAGGACAGGGCAAAACATTCTATCAGGATATCACTGACATGGAAAGACAGTATCAGGGACATTACCATGTCGGTCTGACAGGGAACTGCTGTGGGATGATTCATAACAAAATAGGCAAACGTTTTGGCTCAAGAAAACTAAGAATTCACAAAAACTAAAGTTATACCAATGTGCATGTGTTCTTGATTTCTGTATACATTTAAAAATATTAGATTGACTAAATCTACTTTCATGGTAAATACAGTAGTTTAATACAATATTGTATACATTAATAAAGGGTGTCATTTGTTAAATTTTAATTACATTTCTTTTCAAATTATTACTTAAATGCAATGTGATAGAAACATTCTAATTATACTTTTTATTGTGTTCATCAATGCAAGTAACAATAGCTATCTACAATTACATCTTTTTGTGAGGTTAATTTTGCAGACTTGTTTTGTCAGATATTGAAATTTATGTTTGCCTGAATGCCTGGAAACGTGTCTTCCAAGAGGTGAACTTTGAGATTTGGTTTTATTCAGCTGAATTGGCCACTGTTCGGAAAAGAATATTTAATGCACACTCACACAAACACAAACAGGTTCACCTGAACATAAGAACGTTACTATATTTAAGCTATGTGATGATGTGACCACTGGGTCTAAATCAGAACATGTTTGTCTTCATCACCATCTGCCACCGTCAACACAGGAGGTTTTGCAGGGTATGGGTTGCTAGGGGGTTTAAGGACGCCTCTACCCTGGACCTATCCAAAGCAAGAGGAAATTTGCAATGATAAAAGTGGGCTGAAAGGTCCACACACCTGCTGTGCTGGGGACTACATGTTTCTTCAGCCTACTAAGGCTACATTAAGACTGCAGAGAACAGTGACGAAATTTTGAGTTTTGGCTCATATCCACCTTTCTTTTTTTTTTTTTTTTTTTTTTCAAATTAATGTAAGTGATTCAAATTTGATTTGTTTTTGAATGTTTTTCAATATCTATCCTGAACCAGTAAAATAATTAAAAATTAATTCATCAGGCAGAAGCAATCTAATAGGCACCCAAGAATAGCAGCTAAATTATAACTACTGACAGGCTGACTTCTGAGTGTTTATACAGCATTACTGAATGTCTGCAAATTAGTCAGCCCCCAAATTGCTTAAAGATGTTTTGAGTGGGATCATCATTGCCATATCCGTAGATTGAAACCTGAGGACATAAGAAATGAGTCAGAACTGATGGGAAGAGGATGTGGAACGACTTAAGGCAAAGTAGCAATTTGACAATTTCAGAATGTGAAGTGAGACATTTGACTATGGCATCGTCTAACTGCAAGACTCCCTTGTAATAATTCATGCTGGAGGGGGGACATTGCAGAAGCGCCTAGCTATTTGGATGTATTGACAGGCATCCTCTTTATCTTCTTTTTCAGACTTCTCCGAAAACATCAAATCAGTGTCACATTTTTTCTTTTATTTGTTCTAATTCTGTTTTATTTCGCCTTTGATTTTAAACATAAAATCTAAAATCTAATTTGATTTTTCTTTCGATTTTCTTCATTTCTTTGTGTATTTTAAGACGAGGTATATTGTGATTTGCCAAATTTATTTTAGTTAAAAACACCATAAAACCATTTTCTGAAAAAGGACATATGGTCCCTGAATTGCGTATCTATGTTCTTTTACTGCGTTTCTCTGCAACCTGTAAAACACTTAGAACTGGCAACTTTTTCATGCATTGTTCACTGTCTCCTCAGTGACTCCAGTATTACACTTTTAGTAATATTTACTCCTATCCAGTACTGGTTTCTTTCCAGTTTTATGAGTAAACTTTGGAACTTTCTGTATAGAACTTGTTCTCTTTAAAACTTGAATCGTACTTAACAAGGTTTTTGGGACCTTATTCCAGACCCTTTGGTCATAGTTTCATCCCATTTTCCAAGTTTTCTGGATTCGTTCCAGAATATTTCTTGAATCCATGTTCCTTTTTGTTGGTTGTTTTTTCTTTAGGAACTCAAGGGTAAATATTATCTGGTCCTGGTGATTTGCTGGATTTCAGCCTACTTTCAGCGCACTTTTTTATACCAGGCAAGTATAGATTGACAAATTAACTTAACACTCCAGAATACCTGAAGAAAAAAACATGAGAATTCAAAGAATTTCCAAATTTCAAACTGAACTTTAGTCCCTGATTTGTAGTCAGCCACTTTAATGACTGTACTGTAATTTCAGCTAAATGATACCTTACATATTTATGAATTTCTTCATAAAATCAATGACCATTCTTAAAGTACATTTTGGTCATTCTATTTTCACTACAACAAATAGGACCTGAAAAGTGAGCTTTATGGTAAAGGATTAATCATAATTTCAGATACTGTTTATTTTTATTTTATATACCACCTTCAAAAGATGAAGGGCTTAGTCATAAAATATATATATATATATATCAATGAAAGGAAAAAGTAATATTCTAAAAACGTTGAGAAATGTGTTTTTTACAGGGCTACATTTTATTACAGCAGCTGGATATTTTGAAGGTTTGATGATAAAAAAACTGTATATCTTTCTAAAGTGCACACTGTAAAGTATTTGTGATCATAAAGAAGTGACAAATTTGAGTGGAACTTCAGTTTCAGCAATAAAAAATTCAAAAGGAAAATGTAAGTTGCAGTTTGATTCTACAGTATATTTAACTATGCAGACACCCATTACTCTTGCTGGGAACTGGAGTCCCATAGGGCAGCCTTTTCAGGGGTCCATCAATACTACCCGGGGAGCTGCTGGGATTTATGATCTGTACTTTGTGGGGCTTCTGTTCGACCCAAAAGTATTTCCAACAGGCTATATCAAGCACCAGAAGTACTACCGGGTCGAATATAAAAGAAGCTGATCAACCTCATCCAGGTGAATTGGAGTAAGGTGTGGAGGATGGACAAAGCTTGCCTGGGAGGAATAGAAGAGAAACAAGCAAGAAAGAAAGAGAGAGAAACCAAGTTGGATTGGCAATTGTGATTATTAAAGAAGCCTTTTGTAAGGTAATTTATGAAAAATTAATGTTGCATTTGCATCTGGAACTTGCATCTGTGAGGATGTGTCTGGGATGCTGCAACACCCCCTAGTGGTCACAATTTTTACTTAGTTATATTTTCAAATTTCCTTTACCCTATTGAGAGTAGTGGGGGCCAGAGCCGGTGTCATAGGCTACTCACACACAATTAAATTGGGGCAATCTAGAGTGGCCATACCCATAACAAGCATGTATTTGGGGATGTCAAAGGAAAATTAATGCAGACACGGAGGGACCATGCAAACTGCATACAGACAACATCTAGATGTAGGATTCGACCCCATGCTACTGTAGGACAGACTGACATTATCCATTCTGTTGTTATGGCTTGAACAGAGAAGCTGGCTTAAAAGCCAGGACCAGATACTCTTATTGCAGGCTAAAAATCTCAGTCTGCATGGTGTGGCCCCTCATTGGAATGCAGCTTTGCGCCTTATCTCATAGGATGATCAATACTAGACATTGTAACATTGCCAGGATGTCTTCTGAATGTACGAGTTTGGCACCCAAGTTCACACAAAGGCCCATAACTCAAGAACTAACAACCTTAAGTGACAGAACTTTGCACCAATAGTCAGCCAAAAGGATGGACTTTTCTGCATCCAAGAAGCCAATGATAAGACCTCTTTTATTTCATTTAAACACCTCAACCACACCCCAATTTACTGCTGTCTTTAGCAGAGTTATGAATCGAGCAGATGTCTTCACATTTCTAGCATCCCAGCCAGGAAGTTAAGCAGAGATCCCATACTTAACATACATTGAAGCATCCTTTGGAGGGGTGTCTTTTTGGTTGTTTTAATTAATTACCAGAACTGCCAAAGGTAAAACTAATAATTAACTATCTGAGTAATCATACACCCAACACCCTTGGTGGACAAGTTAAAATTTATTCTGTTTCTACAATGTTATGTCACTGAAACATCAGCTCTAATCACTTCACTATTCTGAATACTTTACTAATAAATTCATCTTCCCCTCCTTCATGTCTATTATTTGTTGTCAAAGACAGATAAATTGTTCATCCATTTTTTGATCCCACTACAATAAGAGACCCAGTTACTAAATTAATTATAGTTTAGAAATGATGATACAGAACACGAAAAGGGTACAACAGGACAACACATAAAATAAGCACCAATGCTATCAGCACATGTTGATTCTTCTGGGGAAAACGCACACCCCAAGAGGAAGGTATGGTTTTTATTTAGGCTATGTCTCTCTGGCTACATGCACACTAATACATTTTCATTTAAAAACAGCATCTTTAAACTTAAGGATTTATAGGTTTACAGTGTTTTCACATTGTTTACAAAAGTATCTTTGCTTAAACTAAAACAACCAAAAACACATATGACGTAGCCATTCGCCCACAATGGGCATGTGTATATTGGTGGAAAAATCCTTGAAGGAATGGTAACACCACAGGCAATTGAATTTACTACAAAATAGTAGCAACCAGTAAATTATTTGCCTTTTGTACATGTCTACAGATTTCAAACTGTACAAACCACAATTTAGATGCATACAAGTAAGCATCACAACAAGTGCCATGGAAAGAAAATTCTCTGTGCCAGCTATGCTAGAATATAGTTTTCTTCTGTAAAGGGTGAGCAATAAGGGAATGGGACATTGTAATGAGCAGGATCCAATCAAGGTAGGAGGACAACATAATAAATACTAGCAAATCAGAGTGTATTTAGAGTCTGCTTTTTTCAATCGTCTATGATTTCATCCATTCATATTGTAACACTAAACCGGCCTTTTCATAAGAATAGGACTGTTAAAAATTTTTTGAAACATCTCTGTTTTTTGGGGTTAAAAATGAACTGTAATGTTGACAAATTTCTCAGAAAGGTAACAAGCATGGGCACCAAAGATGTTAGCTGACTGTACATCCAGCAACTTAGAGCTAGACCATCTCCCTCCTCCAGAAAAACAGAATAAAGTCGGGGAGGAAAATCAGAGGTTTTAATACCTCACAGCAAAGGGCCAAAGGGTTCAATGTCATCGAAAAGGACACATAGGACTGTATTGTTCCTAATACAAAATACCTGGGCCTTTAAGGATAACATAAGACCCTGGGTTGCAAAAACAGCAGTGTCTGCTAGAGGTAGTTCTAGCCTGGCATCCCTGGAGGAAACTTGTGGCATTTGAATCCATTAATCAAGAGGTGTGCTGTGGACAAGTACTCAAGTGGCAGGAGGAATACAAGTGAGGATCAAAACAGATATAGACAGAAGGTAAAGAGAGTATTCTCAAAAAGTACTTGAAGTGGAAATTGTGCATATAATACCTTGCTGCTTAAGATGGATTAAAAACTGTATAGGAATGACCCGAGAGACTGAATATCACCTTCCTTTTATTTAATTTTGTTACTTGTTTTACTCCCTGTGTTCATGTCTCCTTTCCTTTGGCCTGTGTTCCATGGCATTTGCTTGCATTTGGAGAACACTAAAAAAAAACACCCATTTTTCTTACTTTAGATCTTACTTTTTCTATTATAAGATCACAGGGACTACATCATGTGCAAGACAGGAGTTAGTTTGAGCAGGTTTGCCAATTTATTACAGGGCACTCTCTCACACACACACACACACACACACACACACTTATTTATATTGGGCCAGTCAGCTTAGGGTTGCCAGTAATTTCAATTTGCCTGTCTTTAAAATGTGTGAAGGAAACCCATATACAGTGGGTACGAAAAGTATTCAGACCCCCTTCAATTTTTCACTCTTTGTTATATTGCAGCCATTTGCTAAAATCATTTAAATTATTTTTTCCCTCATTAATGTACACACAGCACCCCATATTGACAGACAAAAAAAATAATTTTTGAAATTGTTGCAGATTTATTAAAAAAGAAAAACTGAAATATCTCATGGTCCTAAGTATTCAGACCCTTTGCTCAGTATTTAGTAGAAGCACCCTTTTGAGCTAATACAGCCATGAGTCTTCTTAGGAAAGATGCAACAAGTTTTTCACACCTGGATTTAGGGATTCTATGCCATTCCTCCTTGCAGATCCTCTCCAGTTCTGTCAGGTTGGATGGTAAACGTTGGTGGACAGCCATTTTTAGGTCTCTCCAGAGATGCTCAATTAGGTTTAAGTCAGGGCTCTGGCTGGGCCATTCAAGAACAGTCACAGAGTTGTTGTGAAGCCACTCCTTCGTTATTTTAGCTGTGTGCTTAGGGTCATTGTTTTGTTGGAAGGTAAACCTTCGGCCCAGTCTGAGGTCCTTAGCACTCTGGAGAAGGTTTTTGTCCAGAATATCCCTGTACTTGGCTTCATTCATCTTTCCCTCGATTGCAACCAGTTGTCCTGTCCTTGCAGCTGAAAAACACCCCCACAGCATGATGCTGCCACCGCCATGCTTCACTGTGGGGACTGTATTGGACAAGTGATGAGCAGTGTCTGGTTGTCTCCACACATACCGCTTAGAATTAAGGCCAAAAAGTTCTATCTTGGTCTCATCAGACCAGAGAATCTTATTTCTCACCATCTCAGAGTCCTTCAGGTGTCTTATGAGACCAAGATAGAACTTTCTGCAAGGAGGAATGGCAGAGGATCCCCAAATCCATGTGTGAAAAACTTGTTGCATCTTTCCTAAGAAGACTCATGGCTGTATTAGCTCAAATTGTGCTTCTACTAAATACTGAGCAAAGGGTCTGAATACTTAGGACCATGTGATATTTCAGTTTTTCTTTTTTAATAAATCTGCAACAATTTCAAAAATTATTTATTTTTGTCTGTCAATATGGGGTGCTGTGTGTACATTAATGATGGAAAATTAATTTAAAAGATTTTAGCAAATGGCTGCAATATAACAAAGAGTGAAAAATTGAAGGGGGTCTGAATACTTTCCGTTCCCACTGTAGACACTGAAAGAACGTGCAAACCACACATGGACAGCCTACCAGAACAAAACTAAGCATTGCACCACCATACTATCTCCACTCTAAGTGTATGAATCTTTATTTATTTAATATTGTTCTTCAGCGTAATCATAAACACCAAGAGGCCATAACCAAGGTGAAATGTATTATATAAAAGCTAACTTCTCAAAGTCAACTGAGAGCCTGAAAGGATGAAACACTATGGAGTACTTTGTGAAGTAACTACCTAGAGCCAAAGTAAAAGCCTTAATGTTATTCTATTAGGCTGTTTCCAGTAGTTTATCTGTTATACTATTAGCAAACATAAAAAAAATAGTTACAATAGGTGCTAATCAATCAAAACTGGCTATAGTATTGCTTTTGAATATTTTTGACACATCTGAAATATTAAGAATACATTAATGGAGGCGGAATGGTGGCGCAGTGGTAGCGCTGCTGCCTTGCAGTTAGGAGACCCGGGTTCACTTCCTGGGTCCTCCCTGCCTGGAGTTTGCATGTTCTCCCCGTGTCTGCATGGGTTTCCTCCGGGTGCTCCGGTTTTCTCCCACAGTCCAAAGACATGCAGGTTAGGTGGATTGGCGATTCTAAATTGGCCCTATTGTGTGTTTGTGTGTGTCCTGTGGTGGGTTGGTTCCCTGCCCGGGACTGGATTCCTGCCCTGTGTTGGCTGGGATTGGCTCCAGCAGACCCCCGTCACCCTGTGTTTGGATTCAGCGGGTTGGGAAATGGATGGATGGACATTAATGGAACCATTTTCAGGAAATGGCGAGAATGCAGAACACATAAAATTGTTTAAAGCAGCCAGTGTAATTAAGAGACTTAACCTTTAGAACTAAATTTCTTCATGGAAGCACATTAAATGCAGGAATTACATAAAATGAATTACAATTACAGAGGAAGATAAGAAATTACACTTTTACACTGGACTGTCAAAAAGGGTTTTAAGGTAAACTAATTTTTCACTGGAGGGTTACACTATGAAATACATGAAAGGCACCAATCAAAAACAGTACACAGAAACCCCATGAAAAGATTTTTGAAGCTGATGGCTTGTCGGGGCTGCTAAGTGGCAATTTATTGATCAGAGTTGTGAGCATGAGTAATATGTTTAACAAATGCCAAAAGAAATCAATTGCAACTCTTGAAAAGAAAATAAGATACACAAGTATGTAATTAGGATGCCTCAGGCACCTCCCAATTGACAGGGAGAAGTTAGAGGGGCAGATCCAGGACATACTCGAGAGATTATTTTGGACTGAATGGCATGGTGATGCTTATTATTTCCTCAGGAAGCAATGGAGAGTGCTGCTGAGAGTGGGACAGCATGGTCTGTCCAGTTTAGCATTTTGTCATCACACACCCCATTAAGAAATTCTGATCAAAACTGAAGTGAAGCGAACTGACAAGTTAGTGTGACAAGAAAAATGTAAAAAGAATACAGCTAAAAATGTTTTTGATCACAAATGAGGAACTGTAAGAAAAAGTGTAATGTTTTCATGAAAACATTACGAGAAACGGTCCTTCATAAACATGTATTTAAATAGTACATTTTCATCCAAATAATGTAGCTCAAAATTCCTTACAAGAAAAAGAAAACAATGCAATAAAAAAATAAAAAACAAAATACAAATAGATAAGAATAAGAATGAATAAATGACATATTGAAATAGCACATACATAAGTGATAGAAAAAGTAGAATCTATACACATTTTTAAGACTCTAATGATAAGTCCGATGCTATGGTCAGATGGATGTGGAGGACAGAATTTTTTATTTTATTTCAGGGGCGAAATACTGGAGAAAAACTAAGAAAAATATGCAGGGGCTCCATGGCCCCTATTAATCATTGAACCCAACATAAATGTGCAACAGTGATTCCTTACTGTTTTTTTAGGCTTCGACCTATAAAATTCTATGTAGTGGGATTCGTTGACCGTTGGAATATCCAGTTTTACTCCAACATCCCAGATGGTTACACATTACTTCAATTGGGCAGTGATGGTCGTGCAAAACTGGAAAAAGAGAAAAATACGGGTTAATTATGATTGCCGATCCCAGAAATATATTATATTTCTATGCATTGTGATAAAGGCGTTATATAGCGCCTGACCCGGCACAGACTACGCAGAGGCACGTGTTCACACTCACAGGCTTTTATTTTTTCTTCAGCTGTGTGATACGTCTTCCCCGTGCCACACAGCCCAAACACAGTCCCAAAGCACAAAACACACAAACCAAATGCTTCCTGGCACCACCATTCCTCCCAGGCAACCTCGTCCTCTTCCTCCCGATTCTGGCCCTGATTGCTGGGAGGCACGCCCTTTTATACCCCATCCGGAAGTGTTCCAGGTGCCTGACCAGCTGGTCTTAATTGCACCTCCGGGTGGGGCTGATAAACCGTCCAGCTTGGTGGCAGGTCGTCCGCAGCACCCCCTAGCGGCCACCCCATCTCCCAACCGGGCTGCTGTGGTGGACTCCATGTCCCATGGAGCCACAGGGGAGATTGAGGAGGGACCCACAGCCAGGGAGGCTGCCCCCAAGCGCCCCGGGGAAGGTACTGCAATGTCCATGATGGCTCCCCCGGGACGTATGCAGCAGAGGCGTCCTGGCCGGGCATGGGACCCGGCTGTCCATCACAGCATATAAAATCTTTTAGAAGTAGAACTAAACTGCAGCTATGAAAAAGTCAAATTAATAAAGTGGAATTTTAGACGTTTTTAAAATGTTCCACAGTATTGACTTGGCATATTTCTGTTGGTAAAGTATTCCAGATATTTGGTGCAAAACAATAGAAGGCCGCCTCACCACTTCTTTTATACTTAGCTCTTGGTATGATTAGCAAACCACTGTTATGTAGAAGATCTAAGGTTGGAAGTGGGAATGTAAGGTAACAGACACTTCATGATATAAGAAGCAGCAAAATCACGTACAGCTTTCAAAACCATTAAGTGTTACAAAATCAATTCTAAAAGACATGGGCAACCAATGTAACGATGTTGAGACTGGTGTGATGTGCTCAAATTTTCTGTTTTTTGGTTGAGATTTTTGCTGCTACATTCTGAACTAACTGTGATCGAATGATGTATTCCTAGGTAGAACGGTTAGGTGTGTGTGACAGTAATCTAAATGACTAAAAACAAAAACCATGAATTGATATCTCAGCATCTTGCAATGCAATAAGAAGTCTAACTTTTGCAATGTTCCTTAAATTAAAAAAATGCAACCCTGGTAAATTTAGCTCAGAGTCCATCGATTACACCTTAATTATTTCCGCTTTAACTTTTAGTCCTAATGGATCCAGTTTATCTCTAAGACTCTCATTATTTCCATTTTTGCCTACAATTTTTTTTTCTTATTTAGCTTGATGAAATAACTATCATCCATTCAGAAATATATGACACTGAATTAGAGAGCCTAGAGCATCAGGAGCACCAGGTTACATAAAGAAGGATGCCTGTATACATTTACATGGACATTGGGACTGCAGCATGTTCTTGTGACTTACTTAACCAAAACTCTTTATTTTTTTCAGTCTAAGCTTCCATACACAAAAATGTGTCAATTTCACCACTTGCATTACTTCGACATTAAACAAACAAGCATTATTGTTGTTTTTATTTATCATTTTGAATCATACATCTGCCATAATTAATCACACTGAAGGTTATTGTCTGAATGGAGGGTGGGATGGACCGAAGTGTTTTTATAAACAAGCCCTTTGTGTTTATGCTTTTGCAATTCGTGGTGTATCACTAAAGAGTGTACAATCTGTTACCAAACCAGGCAGCATCTCCAGCAGTACCTACCACTCGGGTTGCTCTAGGCTCCAATTCAAAAATAAGTCAGTGTTCTTTTGCTTCAGCCATTTGCATGAAAAATGTTTTTCTAGATATTTTTAATCTGTTCAAAAAATAAATTGATCCATGTAAAGGTATTAGCCTTTTCTTATAGATTAGCCATCCTCAGTTTTTTTTTCCAATTGAACCACTTTGGCTGAAGACAATAAAATGGAGAGCTGCAATGCATGAATCAACATAAGTAAAAATTAGTAAATGTGTCAGCTTTTGTTTTCCACACCACACAATATTTGGTTTATATAATATATGATTTGTTAACCTGCAAGTGTAATAAAATATAGCTGCCACCACTATCTAAAAATAGGCCTACCTGCGTAGCGACAAGAGCAGAAGCATAAAGTTGTAAAGTTGTATTTTTTTGCTTGATGTTACATTTCTTGTTAGACAGTTCATGAGTTTGTTGGTCACTTTGTGTCTATATTTGTGCTTTACTATTTGTATCATGGGAAATTTGGATTCACAATGATTATATCTGCTAACACCAAATGATCTAACATTTCCTACACACAGTGGAAGGTCTATCTTACAGACTATATTCCAATGGTGAACAACATGACTTCAAAGTTCAGCTTTCAGGATGTCATTCATCTGCAGATCAAAAATTTTACTTCCAAATGAAGATCACTCAGCAGGGCAGGGCTGAGGGATTAGTGAAGGTCAGAAAGTACTCTGCAACATAAAAGGGGTTATCAATGAAAATAAGTACCTTGTATTCCATTTCATCCTGGAATCTCAATTCAAAATCACCACTCAGTGCTTCAAAGCTTCCAGATATGCATACTAATAGAAGTGCTTTGTCCATTCTCAGTTCTCTCCGGTCACTGCTCTCAGTTTTGGAAAGAGTATGTTGTTTATCATGCATTTACAATGCTGTGATTTTTATTTTGTAATGCTTGTATCACACATAGCACCTTACATGAATGCTTCCCTCTCAGTTGGAGTTTAAGATTCCACTTAACAGTCAGAAGGTATGTACCAATCTTATGTTTCCATAAAGGTCAGGTCAAAATAAAGTGGAAGTAGCCCTAGGAAAAAAAAATATATATAAAAAAATAGTCTAGGCAGAGCAGAGATCAAAACACTGAAGGACAAAACAATTCCCACACAAATCAAAAGGAATAGACAGAGTATCAAATTAAGCACAAAGTCAAAAGTCTGAAAAAAATTCAGATAAAGCAACATTCTTTTGATAGAAAATGAAGTCTTTCTTTTATCAGATCATTTAATTACTCAGCATCAGTTCACCCTTAAATAAGATGATCTCCAAAACCACATAACGAAACCCTTTTACACACTTTATTTCAATGGGTGATAAAATTTCCTGGATAATGGACTATCTGTTGGGCAGACCACAGTTTGTGGAGCTCAGGGACTGTGTCTTTGATGTGGACGTGAGCAACAGTGGAGCACCATGAGGAACAGTCCTATCTCCTTTTCTATTTACTCAGAACACTTCAGACTATAAATTTAACACCAGGTCAAGTCTCTTGCAGAAATCAGATGATTTTGCATTTATGAGGTGTATTGATAAGGGAGATGAGACAAATTATAGAAATCAATCAGAGAACTTTGTTTCCTTGTGCAAAGAGAGCTGTCTGCATCTGAACATCAGCAAAACCAAGGAACTGGTTATTGATTTTCACCCCACCAAAGAGTCTCTATGTACGGTTACTACTGAAGGAGTGGATGCAGAGGTGGTCCACTTGGAGGCCCACATTAATGATAGGTTGGACTGGCTCGTACCACAGAGGAACTAAATAAGAAAACATCCTTAGGAGACTGCATTCCTTTAATGTGGAAAGTGACATCCTTCACATTTTCCACAACTCTGTAATGGCCAGTGTGAATTTCTACACTGTGGTGTGCTGGGCAGGTAAAACCCATTCAGGAGAGGCCCACCAAATCAACAAACTAATTAAATGGGACAGCTCAGTTATGGGACTCACTCTTGACCCCCTGGGATGATAGCAAACGAGAGAATGAAGACAAAACACAGTGCCACTATGGAAAATGCTGCACATCCTCTCTCTGACACACTGAGTACTTTCAGCCAATGAATCATTCATCAGCAGTGTACCAAAAAACGCCATTGGGGCTCCTTTATACCAACAGTAATATGGCTGCATAATCCCTCACTGGGACTGTGACAGCCAAGTCAGATGTTTTTTTTCCTCTTTAATTGTCTTAGTTTTTAGTATTTCCAGTATGTATTCAGACTATAGTATATGTGTGTGATTATTGATGTATCCATCTAGTTATGCATTTACAGTTTTTATTTAAAAAGCTCCTGTGAAAAGCTACTCGTACATTTTCTTCAGGGGGATAAATAAAGTTCTATCTACCCAAAATTTAAAATGGAAGGCTATAAAGCATAAAAAAAAGATAATAAAAATAAACATTAGAAGATCAAAACACACTATTTAAATCACAGCAATAATTCACTTTGGCTTGTCTCTCTATCTCCTCTTGTGCAAAGAAATGTGCATATTTCTGGGAGGAAGGTAAGAAAGTGTATAAGCAACAGACTGTGATACAATCATCTCACTCTGATTTAATGTTTAAGTATGTAGTAAATAGGGCTTAGCTAGCTAACCATGCTGAGTGACTGTAGAATTTTTCTCAGCTATAGGAACACAAATATAGTGGTGCAAAAAGAGTTGGGGAATTGCCCCGTATAATATCCGTTGGAAGATCTGGAAAAGTGGTCAATATCTGATGAAAAAACCAAAACATTTGACAAAATACAGAGGTGAAATGATCATTGTATATACAAAATGGCTGCAGGAAATGAGCTGTGAGGAAATGACAATAGAAGCAGAAGTGATGCCATCATTGATGGGCCGGAAAAGTGCTGTCATCCAGAAGAGCCGGAAGTGATGTCATCATTGATGCACCGGAAGTGACGTTATCCATGGGAGCCATCTTGAGGAAGCCATTTTCACAGATCGGAAGTGTTGCCAGTGAGTGCATGTGTTTATGATTTATCTTCTTTTGTTCTGTAGAGACAGAGAAAGAGGCATCAGTACCCCAAATCAACCCCTTATCTTGCGTTATATCACTCACCTCAGGGCTTGATGACTGCCTACTAAGCATATGTGTGTGACAGTGGCTTACATCATACAGACAAGAAAAGCATTGACTTAAATTATTAAACTGACATTGCCTTTTTTCCTCCAAAAACTGTTCCATTCACTGGTATAACTAATTTGACTTAATATTGTAAGCCTAGCTAAAAAAACAGGTAAATACTTGGCAAGCCACAGATACACAATGAGTAATATGACTCCAGACAGTTAAGTCATGTACAAACCCCATTTCCAAAAAAGTTATGACACTTTCTAAAAATGAGAAAACTAAAATTTGTAATTATTAATTCACTTGAACCTTTATTTAACAGGCAAAAGAGCAAAAAAGATTTTCAATGTTTTCACTGACAAACTTAATTTCTATTTGTTAAACAAAAACAAATTTAGAAATGGGTCTGTATTTAACCAACTTATTTTTTATTCATACATACACCTAGCTATTAATTAATTATTCATTTAGAGATAACAACAAAGTTTTTTTTTTTCAAGAAAAAATTGACATAAAAAAATACCAAGCAATGCCTTGTCAAACCAGTTAGATTGGATGTGGAAGCAGTCACAGTTTACACAAGTCTTATGTTCATATATGAAAATCTTTATTGAGCCATAGGAACATATTAGTAATATTATAAGCATTAAGTAGATTACGTAAGAACAGGTGAGCACAACAGTTCTACTAAATTCTCAGACTTATGTGTGACAGATGACTGGTCACACTTACAGGTAATCTAACTTAGACACCATTAAAATACACCACCCAGTTCTATTAAGAGACTGGGAACTCTTAAAATTTACCGATAATAGCACACAGGTTTCTTTAAATTGGGTGGTGAATAAACACACAATGAAAGACACAACAGTAATTTCAGGAAAAGCAACAGTAACTTCTATTACACAAGACAATATAAAGTACATTAAAAAGATGAATTTACATTAAAAAATCTAACAATATCAGAAACGAAATTGCTTTTTCTAAAAAGGAAAGCACACAGTCAACACTCTAAAAGTCTGTTAAAAACAAGAATTGAAGGATACAACCGTTAGTGGTGCAGAGTCCAGTTTGCACACTGTGTTACCCCAACAATTAATCATCCAACTGTCCACGGATGCAGTCTGTTCACCGGACACTTGTTTCCCAAAAGAAGTTTTGTCAAATCGTGGAATCCCTGTCAGCGTCTCTTTGTTGTTCTTTTTTTCCCACTCTGGGCTCCTTGTGTTGCTGCAACCTAAGCATGCCTCACTTCTCGTCCACCAGCTTTGCTTGGTCCTTTCATGCGGGTTCCCTCTCTCACTGGACCCACAACCTTCGTCTTTTGGAGCTTTCTCTTCCTCCCTGGAGGTAAGTGTTGCCGTCCTTGTGCCTCACCTTGTACCAGCCACATACCTGAGTCTGCCTGCGAGTCCCTGTGCTCTGTGCAAGTGTCTTGGCAGCGTTAGTGGACTGTCCCTCTTCTGCCTTCTCCTGCCCAGAAGTTTAAATGTCCTTCAGTCCTTGCCTAGATCAACAGGACGATGGATTAAACAATGACACATCCAAATTTCCTGTGTTTAACAAATAGTGTGAACACAAATTAACAAAATGTATTGTTACCAACTATCAATGAGTACACATATGCTGATTAGAAACCAATATTCTCAGATATGTTAATTTCCAAGTCAGATAAATACATTTTCCAAGAAAGGAGCAGTTCTGTTATGACAATTTTGTAGTGTTTGTATGTTTAACCAGTTAAAACTTCAAAGCATTGATTCTTTTGCAAGACAGCAAATACCTATATCCTGTAGACAGCCATCACAATAATCAGTAACAGGATTACCCAGGAAATTTGCCTTTTAACTTCTCACCCCAGTCCCAACAATGGGTGCCTATTGCCTCTTCATCTACTGTGTTTTAAATGTAATATTTACACGTTCCTTTGCCTAAGAGAGAAATGGAACCACCCAGTGTACAAAAAATGTGACATATGTATTATGTCATGTATTATGATAAATTACTTCAAACATGGCAACTTCATCTGAAAACATAATCACATCAACTTAAACTGCACTGGAATGTATCAGAATCTTATTATTAAAGTAGCGTTGTGTCTTTGCTGCAACTGGGGGTAAATTTAACTGGAGATGTCTTATATATTGTCACATTTAAGTGGAGACTTGAACTGGCAGAATAGACTTGTTTTTCAAGAATTTAGAAATAAACAGCAAAACTGAAGTCAGACTATAATTCTTAGGAAAATCAAAATCTAATTTTTTTCATTAATGTCCTAACAATAAGCACTTTGAAGTAATCAGTGGCAATGGTAGGTAATGATTTACCTAGTAATCAATTGTCAGACATGTGCACTTGGGAGAAGGTTGATTGGTTAAAACCCATTAACTCTTCCTCTGACATCACTTCTGTCCAACCCTCCTCAGAATCCACCTACCAAAGACATCACTTCCTCTTCCGACCATCCTGATCCGTCCCCTATCTGTCTCAGCCATATAAAAACTCCATTTTGTATCAACGTGTTTTTTTTTGTTGCTGCTTATCAATTTATTGGGTGGCCATCCCCCAACCTGTTTACATCTCCCGCTCTCTTTATTACACAATTTACTTAATCATCTTTTTCCATTACAGAATAACTGGAACTTGTTGGTTGCCATTCCACATTGTGCTCAGACCTGCTGATCCTTATTAAAATGAGACTGCCTGCATCTAAATGCATTTGATGAGCACCAGGAGCCTCATTTTTAAAACTGGATATAGGAAGTTGATTACGCATGTTTCGAGCCTCTTTTTGTGTGTATGCAACAACCCCCACAAATGTCACAATTTGTAAAGGAACTTGATGGGGGAACATCTGTATATTTACAACAACTCTGGCCCATGCATATATACAGTGCATCCAGAAAGTATTCACAGCGCATCACTTTTTCCACATTTTGTTATGTTACAGCCTTATTCCAAAATGGATTAAATTCATTTTTTCCTCAGAATTCTAGACACAACGCCCCATAATGACAACGTGAAAAAAGTTTACTTGGGGTTTTTGCAAATTTATTAAAAATAAAAAAACTGAAAACTCACATGTACATAAGTATTCACAGCCTTTGCTCAATACTTTGTCGATGCATCTTTGGCAGCATTTACAGCCTCAAGTCTTTTTAAATATGATGCCACAAGCTTGGCACACCTATTCTTGGTCAGTTTCACCCATTCCTCTTTGCAGCACCTCTCAAGCTCCATCAGGTTGGATGGGAAGCGTCGGTGCACAGCCATTTTAAGATCTCTCCAGAGATGTTCAATCGGATTCAAGTCTGGACTCTGGCTGGGCCACTCAAGGACATTCACAGAGTTGTCCTGAAGCCACTCCTTTGATATCTTGGCTGTGTGCTTAGGGTCGTTGTCCTGCTGAAAGATGAACCGTCGCCCCAGTCTGAGGTCAAGAGCGCTCTGGAGCCGGTTTTCATCCAGGATGTCTCTGTACATTGCTGCTGTCATCTTTCCTTTTATCCTGACTAGTCTCCCAGTTCCTGCCGCTGAAAAACATCCCCACAGCATGATGCTGCCACCACCATGCTTCACTGTAGGGATGGTATTGGCCTGGTGATGAGCGGTGCCTGGTTTCCTCCAAATGTGACGCCTGGCATTCACACCAAAGAGTTCAATCTTTGTCTCATCAGACCAGAGAATTTTGTTTCTCATGGTCTGAGAGTCCTTCAGGTGCCTTTTGGCAAACTCCAGGTGGCTGCCATGTGCCTTTTACTAAGGAGTGGCTTCCGTCTGGCCACTCTACCATATAGGCCTGATTGGTGGATTGCTGCAGAGATGGTTGTCCTTCTGGAAGGTTCTCCTCTGTCCACAGAGGACCTATGGAGCTCTGACAGAGTGACCATCAGGTTCTTAGTCACCTCCCTAACTAAGGCCCTTCTCCCCCAATCGCTCAGTTTAGATGATGGCCGGCCAGCTCTAGGAAGAGTCCTGGTGGTTTCGAACTTCTTCCACTTACGGATCATGGAGGCCACTTTACTCATTGGGACCTTCAAAGCAGCAGACATTTTTCTGTAACCTTCTCCATATTTGTGCCTTGAGACAATCCTGTCTCGGAGGTCTACAGACAATTCCTTTGACTTCATGCTTGGTTTGTGCTCTGACATGAACTGTCAACTGTGGGACCTTATATAGAAAGGTGTGTGCCTTTCCAAATCATGTCCAATCAACTAAATTTACCACAGGTGGACTCCAATTAAGCTGCAGAAACATCTCAAGGATGATCAGGGGAAACAGGACGCACCTGAGCTCAATTTTGAGCTTCATGACAAAGGCTGTGAGTACTTATGTACATGTGATTTCTCAGTTTTTTTATTTTTAATAAATTTGCAAAAACCTCAAGTAAACATTTTTCATGTTGTCATTATGGGGTGTTGTGTGTAGAATTCTGAGGAAATAAATGAATTTAATCCATTTTGGAATAAGGCTGTAACATAACAAAATGTGGAAAAAGTGATGCGCTGTGAATACTTTCCAGATGCACTGTAACATTTTGGAGAAACTGGGAAATGACGATACCCTTGATCAAACAGGGAAATGCAGCCAAACCAGCTAAATTATGACTCACATTTATAATTCATATCACCAAGCTGTCAAAAATGATGAATATGATGTACAGATTGTATTTTATTTTATTTTTATTATGAGAACCAATGCTATGTCTTTGCACTAAACAAATTTTTTGTCTTTTTGTCAGTTTATACAAGTCACTTCTCTTTGAAATGGCCAACAGGTCATGAATATCTCTGTTAAGGTTCACTCCATCATGCCTGCTGTGCTGGAAGCCAATAACCGACCGGAGAGTTACTACATTCAGTTTTTGTATAGTGCAGGTACATAACACATTAAATTTTTGCCAACATAAGAAGGCAATTTGCAGCAATGTCTGGTTCTCCTAACGTAATCAGAGCAATTCACTGCATTCATATTAGAATAAGGGCACCTAGAGAAAACAAAGCTACTTTTTATTAACCACAAGTAGTTACATTCCATTAATGAACAAGTCATTTGTGATGCCATGATGTGGTGGACAAATGTTATGTTTTAATGGGCTGGGTCAGTTCATGATTCATTTATTTTTAGGCAAAGTAGTTTTAGCAGACTTGATGGTACTGTGAGGAGTGAATAGTTTGTTGGTAAGGTAACTGTCTGAACCCTCAGATTTTCTTTTGGCCTGTACTATTCATTGTGGCAGTAATTATGTCATTACATGTGCCAGGTAATAGTGGGTATCCACTCAGACACTGGCACCTTATGCCTTTCCTGGACCCCCATAGCACAGAGCAGAGGTGATATGGTATGGTATGGTATGGCAGTTGCGGAGCTCAGTCAGATACTATTGAATGTGGGGGCAGGGTGGCAGGGTCCTGACACATCAGAAAGGAGGCTGATCTACCAGCCAATGAAGTTCTGCAGCATTGAAAGTGCATATGTATGAGGCTGATTAGCATGCTCTGTATATGGATGTTTCAGGGTAGGGTTCAAGATTCATCTACGTCTGCAAATTTACAAGGTGATTGTGATGTATAAAGGGTAAGGTGCATTGAAATGTGTATACACCAGGTTTTACAAATATGATATATTATTTTTTTGCCAAAAACGTTTCCTGCTTTACTTATGTGCGCATATTAAGCATTTTCCTGTTTTTCTGGCATGTATTTTCTCAAATTCCTGCAAAGTTTTAGGCCCCTGGTTTTTTAAATTAACATTTCCATACC
The DNA here is from genome assembly GCA_026402145.1 of Polypterus bichir lapradei. NCBI lineage: Eukaryota > Metazoa > Chordata > Cladistia > Polypteriformes > Polypteridae > Polypterus > Polypterus bichir. The sequence goes on from JANRMT010062791.1 coordinate 32,344,196, forward strand.
CATATAGTTTAGGGTTGTAGACAGGGGCCAGAGCCTATCTTGGCAACATCAGATGTAAGGTAAGACACAGTGTAGAAGGCTCTATAAAGTATGATTTTGGTAGACCTTAGTCATGCACTGATGCTGGCTCTCTCTGTCTAAAGTCTCTCATTCACCTTAAGATCCTATTCCAAGGTTATGAAGGATAACTTGGTCAAAATTAATAGTACTGCAAGTACCTAACTGCAGCACTAAAACAAAAATTCTGAAATGGTTAGTGTTATGAATTTTAGTCTCAGACATAGAAAATATAATGTGAGGACTCAAAAATAATTCACCAAAGCAGCCCAAGGCCAGCACTGGCCTCACCCCAAATCAGCCAGCTCCAATTACCACTTGTAAGCTTCTTCCTGACCAGGTTTTGAGGAATATCAAAATATTAAAGTTAAAAATATACCTTAAAAGTCCCAAAATATCCCATAATCTCTATCAAGGCACAAAAACTGTGGAAACTCTAAGAATCTTTTTAAAATATGTATAAAAACCACAACAAAAAATCTATAACAAAAATGCTTGAAAGAGTCCTGAAACCCAATCCAAGTGAAGAAATCCAACAACTAGAGCAATATGTCAGAAAAACCATTATGTTGAAAGAAAAACAGTACTAACACAGAACTCCAACATACTTCAGTGAACCGCTACTAAGGTCTCCTTTCTAGCTCAACATACAGCCAGGGAGAAGTATCAGCAGCAGTCACTTCATGGTGGTCCAAAGCACAAGGGACAAAAAGGAACAATACATTACACATAGATACCAAACATAAACATGACAATATTAATATAATAACAATATTAATTAAAAAAATATATAAATATTTGACATTTTTTAAATAAACAAAAACGACTGAAAAAGAATGTAAACCTGAGCCAGGGAAAAAGATATCTTGTTAAATTATAACAGTAACTTCCATTTATGAAAAATTAATAATAATAATTCTTTACATTTATATAGCACTTTTCTCACTTCTCAAAAAAAAAAAATTTCTAAGTCAATGGGCTTCTGTTAAAGTGAAGGTGGATGTATCAGAAGTACCATGTAACCAACTAAGTGCTTTTTAACAAGGGGCTAATATTATTAGTTCACTGGAGCTGCTTACTGTTAATCATGCTACATACAGATGTTGATGGTGGTGGAGTGAAAGAGATTCCAGCAGAAGTCCATATTAAAGTGTTTTTCAATAATGTTTAAAAAGTGATTTAAAGTTGATTCATTCAAAGATAAAAAATGCTAAAAATCCCAACTTTTCTTTAGCATTAAAGCCTAAAATGAGTACTGCCTCAGTATACACAATGAGTTTGAATAAATGTCTACCATTAAAAAAAATAATAAGTTACTAATTACTTTTACACACACAAAAACGTGCTTCATTCCATTCAATTGTTGCTTGGCTCCATTGTTTAATTTGCATTTTTTTTTTTATTATTATTATTATTTTCCTCTCTCTTCATTTTTTAGTTCCTTAGTTTTTCAAAAATGCAAGGCTACACTGTAAAAAATACTGCGTTAAAATTACTTAAAAAAAATAAGGCAACAAATTACAAGCAATATTTTTGAGTAGATTTAATATACTGCACTATTGAGTAAACTTAATTTATTAATTAACTCAAATTTACCTAAAATAAATGAGTTTGATTAAATATAAATAGTGGCAAAAATGGAGTTATTTTACTCCGATTTTCATTTGAATTAAAGTACTCAAAAAAAGTGAGTATGCAACACTGGACAGTAATGACTTAACAAATACATGCTAAAAATCCATATATCTTTATTTATTTGAACATACAGAGATAGTCACAACAACTGAGTTATATTTTCAAAGGAAAATTAAATCAAATGTCTGAGGATAATTTTTACTGAATTACTGACATTCAAATGTCAATGAAAATTTTCTTTTCTTTTTTAAAACTTTCTTCAAAAAGTAAAGCTCAATCAAATAATGTCCCAGGAATGAGTGGTAAACGGGAAGGAAACAGTGAAAGAGTGAAATCCTGCAGCAGGCACTGCTCTTCAAACACTTCCTGCATTTACGCCAACATATCCTCTTAAATGAATGGCCGCCTTTTCACTACTTTTCAGTATGCGATAGCAAAAATCCTGAAATAAAATAGGACATAGGAAATCAAACATCGCTAAATAAATCAGTGTTAAAAATTAACCAGAAAATACATGGCCTATGTAGAACACTAATTAAATAAGAGGTCAAATAATACCGTGACGGTTAGGCAAACGTCTTTATATGTTGTTTACAGGTCGTAGTTTAGGACAAACGCCGTATCGTTCTCAAACTTATCTCAAAGTGTCATTTTCTTTTTCTGTGTAAAATAAAAGTTTTAAACGATAAAAAAAACATATGAACATACGTAACTATCCGAGAAATGTGCTTGCTTTTTAAAGCAAACCAACGAGGTAAGTTGTTAGAAAGACGTTACCTTGCCCGCCATGTTTCCCACATGAAGGGAAAGTTTTCGTGAAAACAACAAATGCTTACATCTGTAACTATATGAAGTGAAATACTAGTTATTCATTACGGAATTAATATATACTTACACATTCGTAGTAAAATAGCTCTTATTATGGATAAGCGTTACAGCTGAATGCGTTGTTGTAAAGACCAAGAAATCGATGTTAGAGGAAGTGCCCTGTCATTACATTTCGATGTGAGAAGAAGTGCCCTGTCATTAAATTTAACTTAACTTAAATGTGTTCAGTTCACAGTATATTTTTTTTACTTAGAATAAGTTATAAAAAATGTTTACATTTTAAGGAAAATAATAAGTTAACATTATTCTTAATTTTGTTATTGAATTAGAATTAAAATAATCAAGAAAAAGGGTAAAACCCATTTTTATTAATTAAGGTAATGATTATTTTGCGTATAGTTAGCTATTTTTTATTATTATTTTTCACACATGCAAGATTTATTTTTTACAGTGTATGCACTGATAAAAAATGTTGTGTAATTGGTTTATCTTGGATGTATTGTTACATATGGTGTACTCAGTAAAAAAAGATTATGCTTGGCTAAAGTGCATCCTGCTGCCATTTTCAGACTGCCCAAATCTTGCTTCGTAGATTATGTTAAATAAAACATAACAATAAGTAATGATAAGTAAAACAGCTGAGTTTCCTTTTGAATATGTTGTTTTGCATGCCAGTCTGTCATAGTGAAACTTACTAAACAAAAAAGAATTTGGTGTGGGCGGGTGCAATAATGACAGTTCAGGATTGCTGCAAGAAATGTTAGGGTGCCAACACATGTTAGCACACATGTCCTCTTATGGGGATTCAAAAAGTGGTTTTGTATGCTTTAGTAGCGCTTCATCTTGCGAGTTGCTCTGGCCAAAAGTGATGCCTCCTTCTGGGACACCTAGGAAAATAATGGCGGTGGACCAGAAGGATGGGGCTAAATACCTTCACCAGGTGGCTTCACGGCACTTTGGAGAAAAAAGGAGAAAACAGTGTTAGCGGCAGCATCCCCTCTTGTCTTGGCAGGTTATTACATACCTTAACTGAGCCTGCGAGGAGGTCCTTCGACATGCATGTGTGACATGGGATTTAGGAGTGTTTTAAGCTTTTTTTGTGTGTTTGTAGAAAGAAAGAAAAGAAGATTGCTTCTTAAGGATTTGGCAAAAATTGCTCAGAAAAGGGTCTAGATCAGGGGTGCCCAATACGTCGATCGTGATCGACCGGTAGATCGGAAAGGGAGTGCAGATAGATCGTGTTGCATTCAAAATTTTTTTTTTTAATGTTAGCCTATCATATATCCTCCCTATGGCATTTGCCACTTGATTGACATACAAGTCTGAGATCTCTTTTCTTCTAACACACTGGTCATCCCGCATACACGATCAAATATGTGAGCTACTGCAAAACTCTGGCTATCTAAGTGATCTAGTTATTCTTCCAATTTATATCGACTAAAGAAGGGATTTAAAAAAAGGTTGTTGGTTATGGGCTGGATGTGGAATTGGAAGAGGATTTTTTTTTCCCACAATGTCACAATCGAAGTGCGTTTGTCTGATCTGTCAATCTATCATTGCTATTCCAAAGAAGGAAAATGTGGAAAGGCACTTTCAAACTGTTCATAAAAACTACGAAACTGACTTCATTCCGAAAAGCAATCTGAGAAAGAGAAAGGAGAGGGAACTAAAATTGCAGCTAATTGGACAGCCATCATTTTTCACTCGGCTGAATTCAAAAGCAAAGGCAGACAGACCGAAGCATCATTCCGGGTGAGTCGCTCGATCATTAAACATAAGAAGTCTTTCTAAGATGAAGATATGATAAAAGATGCCTTTCTTGAGGCAGATGGCTAGGCAGAAATTCCTGCTGAGATTTCAAAACCCTGGCCGGAAAAAAAGGAGTTTCTCCTTGTCATTAAACATGCAGAATACAAGCAACTTAATAACGATCAATGGCTGCTGGACTTGCCTTTTTTTTCCAATCTGACCAACATGTTGAATGAGCTTAATTTACAGCTGCAAGAAAAAGAGAAAACCATGGTCAATATGATTAGCTCAGTTAATGCTTTCAAACAAAAAATGCAACATCTGTCCTCAAAGCTGCAGCACCTTGATTTAGGGAACATCCAAAACCTCTCGTCAGACCTGGAGACGCAATGAAAGGCGTGTGCACAACTTGACAGCATTCGCTACACAGAGCAGATTGAAAATTGTCTATCAGACTTTATCTTATGGAAAAAAGGTAACGATTCGAGTGTTGCCCAATGTAGCAGAGTAAAAGTAGTGTTTCTTCTTCACAAATGTATTCAAGTAAAAGTAAAAAGTATGGTGCAGTAAAACTACTCTTAGAAGTACAATTTCTTTTAAAAGTTACTCAAGTAAATGTAACGGAGTAAATGTAACTCGTTACTATCCAGCTCTGATACTTAGTGTATATATATATATATTTATATATATATAT
>JANRMT010062791.1:32374539-32418793 GCA_026402145.1 Polypterus bichir lapradei
ATATAAATACAAGAAAAGAAATAAAGATTTGGGGCACCCTGGTGAATTGGCAGATCAAAAAAAGCAATTGCAAATAATGATGGTCTTTTCAGATGCAAATCTCAATTCAACTGGTCCCAAGATGGTGGGTTCAGGTGTTCAGGAACAGAAGTGACACGATTAGGTAGATGACTGTCAATCACTGCTTCTGTAGAGGAAGGTAGAGAAAAGGCTTTAGGCAACTGCGCCAACCCCTGGTTGGGGGATAATTACATTTACATCAGCCTTGAAATTGCCTTCCAAGTGCATGTGTGTGACAATATATATAAAAAAATGAGTAAACTTGGTTACAGTTCTGAAATTAAAAAATGGTGACAAATTTCCTTAAATTATCAAACATAGCAATATAATACATTCTAGAAATAACATTACGTTATTGACTCATTAAATAGTTATATAAACAGACTACAAAACTGACTAATACTACAGTACTATATAATCTGTTGATAACTGGAAAAACATTGATTACTCAACAGCTCTAAAAGTAGACGCCTGGTATTATGTGAACTGCATATTTGCGTATCCAGTGAAACATTAATATATTAATTAGTAATGTTTTAAACTTTGAATAATAGTGTCAGTTAGCAATTATGTGGACTTTCTCTATTCCAGCCCCCTTTTATTTTGAAATAACAGAACAATCACCACAAAAGACTGACACAATTTCTCCCACAAACCACAATGAGACCAGCCTCTCTCCCTCCATTCTCAAGTCTTCACAATCAAATTAGATTCCTGACCACTTTGTTCTGGACTACTTCACAGTTTTAGTGGCTGGCCCAGAAGAGGCTGGCGTCTGGGTGAGCTGGGTTCCTTAAATTGTGAACTCTATGAAGAAAGAGTGACCAGGTTACATCAATGTCTTTCCCAGGTGTACCTTTCAAAAGAGACCTTGACAGGGGTGTGCTTAACTTGGGCATTTGACAAATCATGTTAAGTACATGAATTTTATAGGAGGAGGTTGGGAACATACGCTGATTACAGTGTGTTGACATTCCATCACACATTTATCACCCAGAATGGGACCGGAGTGCAGCCATCCAACAGGTGACACCTCAACACCACTTAGCCGATAAATTCTGTACTAAATTTGTTTACTGAAAACCCCCTACAAACTGCAGCCTAAACATTTCTGAACTATGGAATTCTGAAAATTAAAACATTAATATTATTATATTATATCAGAACATATAATTCAATCACACAGTCACTTTATAATTACACACACACTGAAAGATCTTTCCAATAGATTTCCAAGAGCTCTTGATACTCAAATGTATAGCTGTCACAGAGTTAATATGTTTAACAATTGATACAGATAAAATACAGTAGATATATCCATCCATCCATCCATTATCCAACCAGCTATATCCTAACTACAGGGTCACGGGGGTCTGCTGGAGCCAATCCCAGCCAACACAGGGCGTAAGGCAGGAAACAAACCCCAGGCAGGGCACCAGCCCACCGCAGCAGTAGATATATAAAAACAAATAAGTAATTAATTGCCTTTATCAAGAGAATGGTATTTTAGAATGATGGGTCTTTAGAAAAGTAAGGCAGACCTCACAATAACTACAAGTCAAATTATGTCAAAGTTTAGGAACCATGCAACTAAGAAGTCAACCCAAAGTTATTTGGCTTCTTGAAATGATAAAAAATACCAGTGTCTTATAACTGCTGAGTACAGAACATGCTGGTGAGTGAACATTAATGAGCTGAGCAAGGTAAAGCATAATAGATTTATAGGTTAACTTAAGGAAAGAACACCATTTAATAAGGAATCCAATAAAAGACATAAAAACAGGATTGGTCTGATTACACTCAAAGTGTTCCTGTTATGCTTTCTGCTACAGAATTTTGAAGTAATTGTAACATGCTGAAAAATGCAGTATAAAGTGTCAAAAATAAAGCATTACCGAAATGAATTATGGGAAATGCTAAAACATAAATTACTATTTCTGTTTATCTTAATCAATAGACCTTGATTAAGGTTAATTTATTGTAAGTTTAAAAAATGTGCAGGTAATTACAAACTCCAGGAATATTACATTTTTTATTTCAAGAGAACAAACCTTTTAGTTCATTTGCTCTCACATTTAATGACTAAACGTTTTTTAAAATACATATAGGGCAGCACAGTGGGTTGTGTTGCCACCTCACAGCTTTGGGTCACTGATTTGATATCTGAAAGGCTTTTCTGCTTTGTTTCAGTTTTCGTGTCTATGTTGTTCATTTTTTCCTTGAACATTCCAGTTATGCTATTAGAGCAACTCTAAGTTAGCCTGTTGTGAGTGGGCAGAATATTTGTGTGGCCAGTGTGCCCTGTAAGAGATTGGTGGTCCACTCAAAGTTGTTTCATGCATGTATCTGCTGGATCGTCTAGGACTGAAAAATAAAACACTGTTCTAGTGGAGTTTCAAATTAAATGAATAAACTGTTAAGATAAAAGCAAGAATTTAAGACAGAGCAGGGTCAGTTATTTACAAGTCATGAGCCCCCAGTGCATCCTTTCTCAAAACCTGTCTCCACTGCTAACCCATGAGTGTCCTGCTCAAGTAATGGAGACGAGTTTGGCAAGCACGGTCAACCATCCTCAGCTTGTATCCCTGCTACCATCCCTTGGCGTCTGTGGTGACCTATGAATCCTCTTCCCTTGTCCCACCGCCATCCACTGACATGTTGAAGTGATTGGTTGCTCCTGCTCTTATCTGATGCTTAGTGAGTAACCCTGTCTCTGGACTGTCTTTGCTCCACATGTTGCTTTCACAAACACCTTGCCTCTTTTCCATTGCATCCCAGTATTTTCATTTTCTTTCTCTTTGTCTGTCACTTGATTTTGCTTCCATCTTTTCTCTCAATCTCTTTCTTCCCTTGTTCTCGCACTCAGACCCGTTTTACCGCCAGTGAGTGCAGAAATGCCAAACAACCTGTGAAGTCTCAGTAAGGAATAGCTGCGTTAACTGCTTGCATACATGCTAAACACAATTTGCAAATCCTGTCATCAGGCCCTCCAAGGTCTCATGGCTTTTCTGTTGCACACCGGTGGCCCTCACTGCTTTTAAAAGTCATGCAAAGCGCTGGATTCCTAATGCAGATTACAACAAGGTTTAATAAGGTCAACCCACAATTAAAAGCAAAAATATGCAAAACCAACCTCCAAAACCTTATATTCTATAATTAATTAATCACACTTAAGAAGAATTGTACAATAATGAATCATCTATTAACACAAAATTTGATATCAAGAAGCAAAGCAAAACTAGGAAGAAGAATTCCAAACCCAAAAATATTCATAAATTTACAATAAACTCCAAAAGACTAGTAAAAATTCACAAAAGGAAAGACCTGAAAAAAGAACAAAACTCAACTCAAAAACCCTAAACTCATAATTTAAATGTTCTGCCATGAGATGGAACAAAAGACAGAGTCAAAAGCCAAAAGATACTCAAAATGGCGACGCTTCAAACAAAAGCAAAATGGCCTTAGGATAATTGCAAAACACAAAGATTAAATAAAATAATTTCCAAACCAAGATTAAAGTAAAATATGAAAGTTAAACTAAGCACTGCATAGTAGAAGTCTGCATTCCTGCAGAGATCCTGCAGGATTTTTTTTTGAAGTGTGGGACAAAAATTTAAGAGTAGTGAGCAGATGCAGATGAGTGGACTTTATTTCTGTGGTTGTGACCAGGTGGTTACAACATCGATGAACGTCTGAGAAAGTTATTGAAAAATAAATGACTATAATATATGTATTTATACATATGTTAATTCACAATTACAATTTATCATCAATATTGCAAGTTATACTCTTTTTATTGTGAAAGTGCATACAGTCAGTAAAGAAAAAAAGATAGCATGTGCATGTCTGTGATGGGACGGTTTCTCTTTTTTGTGGAGCATATCAAAAGCAGCTTGTAAGGCAGATGCATGATATGAGGACTGGTTGTAGTACTGTTTGATTTTTTTTTTCTTTCCTTCATATATTTATTGACTTACCTTTCATGCTTTTAGGGTCAGTGGCATGTTTTGCTACGCTTCGCATACATCGTGCATGGTACAGGTGTGAATTGTGTGTATTTTAAGTGCTTGTTCAGATTTTGTTTTTCAAAAAAGAGGCCCCAGGGTAGGGATATAATCGAAACTTCACACAAGCCATCATATGCTATGATTCTTTATTAGTTTTTCTAATTAACCAACAACTAGTTTACATTCAACTACTTGATATAGGGTCAGATGTCATAGAGATGTGAGCCCTAAGGCTGGCAGCATCCTGATTTAGGATTTGTTCTAGGTGCGGTATACAATTCTGCATAGTTTATTGTATATTTTCAGTTTCATTTTTAGAACCATTATTATTTTTTAATGTTACATTTTTATTTTTCTGTACAGCCATTTTCTTGCCTCAAAAAGTCTTTAAGGGCTTGCAGGATTGCTATTTCTCTTCCACAGCAGCAAAAAAGTAAAATCATAAAAAAACATATTTTATAAGCACAACAGACATCTCCGCAGCTGAAGTAGAAATGAAGACAGATACATGCATTAGGAAAAGACCTCTTTGGTTTTAAAAATGATCAGTTTTAATAGAACATTTTGAAACATAATTAAACAAGTTTTACCTTATTACTGCTAATAAGCTATCTTCTTTAATGGTAGATTTGTTCTTTGCACAAGCAGTTATACAGATCGTACATTCGGGTTCTGATAATTACGCCCTGGTTGAAAACATGAGAGCTAATTTTTTATTTATTTGTTTTACTTGTCTGTAATAATACACTTTCATTTATTGGACAACTTATTTATAAGTTGGTGTTGAATACTAACCTGGCTCTGTCACCTTTAGTCAAATTGCCATGTGTGTTTTTCTTTAAATATACCACGCACAAGTCACTGTCGGTTCACATAGACGTGACATGACATTGGACAAATATTTAGTTCTGTTAGCGGGAGTAGTCAAGAATGGGACCAAACAAATCAGTATTGTGCACACCTCTCTTCCATAGGAGGAGGTTGGGAGTATGTGTTGAATACAGTGTGTTGCCACACCCACCACACAATGAACCACCCTGATGAGAAGAAGAGGTTGGCGCCTGGGTGAGCTGGGTTCCTTAAATTGTGAACTCTATGAAGAAAGGGTGACCAGGTTACATCAATGTCTTTCCCAGGTGTACCTTTCAAAAGAGACCTTGACAGGGGTGTGCTTAACTTGGGCATTTGACAAATCATGTTAAGTACATGAATTTTATAGGAGGAGGTTGGGAACATACGCTGATTACAGTGTGTTGACATTCCATCACACAATTTATCACCCAGAATGGGACCCAATTGCAGCAGTCCAACAGGTGACGCCTCAGCACCACTTAGCCAAAAAATTCTATACTAATCTTGTTTACTGAAAACCCCCTATAAACTGCAGCCTAAACATTTGTGAACTATGGAATTCTGAAAATTGACACATTATTATTATGTCAGAACATATAATTCAATCACACAGTCACTTTATAATTACAAACACATTGAAAGGAATCTTTCCCATAGATTTCCAAGAGATGAACATACATGAAAAATAAAACAGTTCAATGGAAATTTTTAATCAATCCAGAAAAAATGATCAATATTCCTGACATTTATAATATGAGAAAACCAAGAAAAAAAATTTGTAATTCAAAACTCTACATCTGATTAACACACCAAGGGCCAAGATGAGAAGGACAGAGAGCAAACCCTGAAATAAATAAGATACTTCTCTCTTAATGGTGGTCCAAGGCAATGTCTCAGCAAAGAAGTGATGTCCTCGGGTGACTACTATCATAAATTTTATTTTACTAACGTAATGCTTTTAAGATTATTATTGTTTTGATTTATTAACAATTGTTAACACTTACCACAATGCCATTTTTTATATTAAAGGTCGTTGTCATTTTGCTTGCAGTTTCACATAGCCACAATTTCTTTGCGATTAACTGGCATTAACATGTGACCCAGGGTCCTGTGGCTGTATACAATGGCAGCACGAGTGCTTCATCTTTATATCAAAGAAATGTTAAAAACAAACAGAGTGAGGGGCATTGACAGACAGTGTCTCGGGGATTATTTTCAGTAAGAGATTTGACCTCAGCGATAGCACACAGAAAAAAGGACAGGCCAAGTAAATACCAGAAAAAGTTCAAAACCAGAATACAGCCAAGCACTTGGCCTACACAAATTTTTTTCCAAATCTATCCATCCAAAGGATAACGTATCATGCAGCTGCCTCCACTATTATACCATCACTTCCACTTACATCATTAATGTGATGATCACAATCAAGTGACACATCACCTGTGTTGCATAAACAAAAGAAGGAGCTGAGACGAAATACATTAATGTTGTCAAAACAAATGAAAACAGTTAGAAACCTATAAATATCAGTTCCACATAATAAATAACCAAAAACAATTCAACATTTTATTACTTTAAGGGGAAATTTCTAAAACATTATGGGATCCTTTAGTTTTGGTCTAGTCTTTTTTTGAAGGTAGACTACATTATTGACCAGGAAATTAAATTAATCATGAATAAACTAATTTATTGTGTTGAATATACCATTTAAATCAACTATTATATGGGTACATTAGCATTCAGAGTAGAACTCCATTCCTGCAGAATGTGTAGTACTAATAACATTTGTCAGTATAATAAAAACACGAGGGATCACGACTGTGGAATGTTGTCAGAGCTGAATGAAAATGAAGTAAATCCTGTAAATTACTGCATTATTTGTCTTGTCATCTCATTTGTTTTACAAATGTTCTTGATGTTAAAGGCCCTTTACCTAAAATCACTCATCCTTATGTTTTTTAGTTTGCTTATCTAGTTAAGTGTCATGGGAAACCAGTGCCTACCTTAGCAGCCCTGGGCACAATATAGGAACCACAGGAATATAGGAACCAACCTTGATGTGATGTATATGCAGTTATACTCTGACTGGTGAACTTTCAGCTGACCTTCATTTTTAGTGGTAAGCCCCAGATCCTTTTGTCCATCATGTACAGTTTAGCCCCTAATTATTGTCACATTATTATGTAAGCGTGTGTGAAACCCCAAGGGAATCCACTCTTCAATTTTACTGTATACACATGTCCCAGAAATGCCCCTGGACTGACGGCATCAGTTTAAACTTGACAGCTATTGAGCTATTCAAGTGTAATATAAATGTGCATTTATTTACAAGCACATCTTCTTCCTTTGAATGGGGATGCCCTACTGCCCTGTTCCCCAAAATTCTTTGCATTGTTGCTTATACTGAGTTCCAGCAGTGTTTTCTACTATACTGGCGCTCATCATGGTTATCCATTCTCTTCTGTCTACCTCCAGCTCCTGGACTCGTCACTGGTAACCCCAGAGGGGACTTTCCCACCTTTGATCATGGTGTTTAAATCATGCAATACGGCAATGCTGTTCTTTGAATCTCTATCAGAAATCATGTTGCAACACTCAAAGCTACTGCTCCTCGCTCTTCACGTTACACATTAGTGTAATACATAGGGTACCTAAACTTATGTAAATCCACTTTAAGCACTGCTTTGCATATACATTCACACCAACAGATGGTAAAGGGAGACTACATACAACTCATGAAAAATATGAAAATAAATACTGTATTTGAGTGAATGGTGTAAAAAAAAGAAAATCATAAACATCTAATAATAATAACATAAACTCAGATTTTCCATTATTCCTATTTATTACCCATGTCAATTAATAATGTACACTCTCCTATAAATTGTGTTTTGCAATGACCATCAACAAAAGCCACATCACTAGAAAAAGCAGAAATTGATCTAATGTAGAAATGTTTCACTCATGAGCAATTGTATATAGCATGTTCAAAAGTAAGCAGCTCCAGTGACCTAATCATATTATTATTATTTGATTGATGCATTCTCCTGGGTGACTTACAACATCTGAGATAGAGTTGGTTACATGTCTCTTGTTTTTTTCAATTGGAGCACAGGCAGGTGAAGTGAGCTGCTCATGGTTATGCAGTGTCAGTATCAGGATTTGAACCCTCAGCTTCAGCATATGAGGTGCTAGATCCAAAGCCTTAGCCACTACACCACACTGCCTGCCAATAATTTTGTCCCTTGACAATATAAAAGATATCCATTAAATCATATATACAGTTTTATGGAATGCTGCCAATGTCTTTCTATAGAAAGAGAGATATAATACACATAAGGTGAACTTGCATGCCATAATTAAAAAAAAAAATATGAAGATTTATGTGTGTGCCAATAATAAGTTTATCAACATACCTTTGCTATCAGAAATTCTGATGTCTACCAATTAAAAAAGGTAAAAAAATGCAAGGGTTGCATTTAAAGAGAAATTAAGTGATGAAATTAATCCTCATAAAGCACAATCCTTGGGAATATGTTTTTGATTACTTCAAGCAATTTAAGCGTTGTTTGTTTAAAAGTAATGGCAGTTTTACAGTTCTTGTAATTAACATTCCTACTGTATTGTACATCGTCTGGTTACAGGAATGTAATTTAAACATATAACATCAGAAGGATTTTTCTTAATTGCAATCTATGTGACCTCTTTGTAATAGTTTTTATAATTCATGCACGTATATGGCTTGAAACATAGTGCTTAAGAGAAGAAAAAACGTCAAAACCTTTAGTGAAATTATATTGTGTAAAATATTAAGGTTTTCTTGACATGATTTAATGCATCTGCTTCAAAAGTTAATTTGCAAAATTAAACTCACAAACCAGAACTTAATTCATGATCACATTTTCACGCTGCTCTTGGCAGATTGCAAATTAAAAGCCAGATTTGTTCTAGCATTAGAAATAAAAAAGACGAATAAACATTACTGTAGAATATTCAAATCTGGATAATGAACCGCTCCATTAGAATGCATGTAGTAAGGCAAACTTTAAAAGATCATGGGTGGATGTTTTTGAGCAGTGAAGCATTCGGTTAACTTCCCTGCACTATTTTTTAATTAATTTGATCTATTTTGGAATTTTACAATACCTTACCAACACTTTTTTAACAAACTATAGTGTATACAATAGAGCTGAAGTTTCTGTCAACATATATTATTCTGCTTTAGTACAATTCTGGGATTTTGGATTCCTTGAAAAAGTTTTTAGATAGACAGTAACTGCGCATTTTTGTACTTTGTGGGTGGGTTCATGAGAGTACCCCATTAAGTGCCAATTGTTGCCTTGTGCCCAGTGCTGCCAGGATAGGCTCTGGACCACTGTGACCCTGAATTGAACTATTTATGCTTGAGAATATTATGTCAGATATTTTCTTAGGCTCATGCTGTTAATGAAAACTCATTATTTAGTTCTGTGGCCTTTATCAATGGCCTCGTATCACTTCAGTACCCAAATCACATAACTGACCTTCTAAGAAGTATTGTAGGGCTTTTTTTTTAAAATAATTAGCCTTCTTCACCATTTAAGAAATAAGCACCACACAATTTACGAGTAAAATTTGCCCTTTTGAGATTTGCCATTTGTTTAAGTTGCATGGACTTAATTTAAGTTATAGATACCTCTGTGACCCACCTTGTAGAAATGAAGAAGATTGCTGTGGGGTGCATAGTCACTTCTAAACACACACAATTTCAGCCTAACTGATGAATATTACATGTCTTAGAATGCTGAAGAAATCAACACAGTACAGAGAGGAAAAGCAGCGGACCAGGCAAACACAAGAAAGAAGGCCCTCACTGTCTGATTAAATCCCATTGCAGCACTACTAGCTACAGCCTTAACTCTTTATATAATATTAACAAGTCACCTATCCTCTCAGTTGTGCCCACCTACCTATTTGCATTAATTTAAGATTAAGCACACACAAATCATCTTCTTACAACTCTGCCCCTGCTGCATAAGTCAGTATAGTGTAAGTAACTGCTTTTATTCTCAAGTAAGATTAATTTCTTCCCTAAAGCCAACTATTGTGTTATGCATTTAGCAGATTTTCTTTTTTAATGTGCTTAGATCAAATTTTAGTATTAAAGGGGTATGCAAGTGCTGTTTTGTTTTTTTTTTTCCCCACATTATTTTACCATATATTGTGCTCATGCAAATGCAATACATATTTGGTTTATCATTCTGGCAAAGCTGAACATAAAGATATATTATTGTGAGTAACTTCCCAAATGTGTGTCCTCAACTCTTTCGTTCACATTCATGATAAGATCTGAAAGTCACTGTTTCGCATTAGAGGGTTACTGCTGAGGTACCTGTGACAATAAATCTCATGTAAGGTAAACAGTGGACTATGATGCAGGTTGCACGCAGTATTTAAGAAAATAACATGCCTGGCATCACATACTTTTTACAAGTTGCAAAAGAAGAAGTTTCTCTTGATTCCTAGGATATCTCTGTCTTTTAATGTTTATGTCAGGCTTTGTAATTCTGGAAAGGTGACATAATTGACTTTTGAATTAATGAATTACCTTAATGGTGCCAAAATGTCTGAGTGTGGCCAATCTCAGTTTTATTAGATGGCCATCTCTGGTGCTAGATTACTGTCAGGGTATATTAATGATATACAGCTTTATTTTTTCATGATGTGACTTGACTGGATAAAGATCAAGTTTGAATAAGCAGATTATATTTATGTATACATTATCTACCTGTAGTGTAGATAAATATAGGGTGGCATAGCAGTTGTTAGCACTGGTTCCTCACAGCTTCATTTTCCTGGGTTTAAATGCTTTTTATTGTCTGTATGGAGCTTGTACACCACCAGCTCAGCTCATGACTATAAAGTACTTCATAGAGTTGTGGGGGCAGCAAAGAACATTACCGACAACCAGATATCTTCTGGTCAGGAACAACACAACACAACACTCACTGCCTTAGAAGGGCAAATAGTATAACTGAAGATCTCATTCATCCTGTACAGCTGCTTTTCTCACTGCTTCCTTTTAGCAAACATTACAGGACCATTGGCACTTGAATCAGTTGATTTATAGGTTTGATGGACATCAGATAGAAAGCCATATTAATAATACTAATAATACTGTACATATCCTAGGGTACATATCTATCACTACATCTATGTATGATATTTATACGGATGAGTCAAAACAGCTCTGAACCACCAAGTTATGAACTCTACAAGATTTCTGAAGGTGTTCTGTGGTATGTGGCACCAGCAAGTTATCAGCAGATCCTGTAACTTATGTAAGTTAAAAGGTGGGGCAGGGAGCATTAGCAATGCCATGAAGGGGTCTGCAAGGTCTGCAACATCAAATTAACATCTCCATGAATGCCCGGACCAAGAGATTCTCAACAGAACACTGCCCAAAGCATTCCATTCTTTTCACCAGATTTTCTTCCCACTGTGTATCCTATGACATCTCTTCCCCAGGTAAACAATGCACATGTACTTGGCCATCCACATGATGCCACAGAAAGTGGGATTTATCAGACAAAATGACCTTCTTCCATTGATCCAAGGTCCATTTCCCATGGCTGAGTGCCCATTGTAGATGCTTTCAATGGTAGACAGGTTTACTATAACCACTTTTACTGGCCTGCAGCTATCTATTCCCTCATGCAGAAGGATTTGATGTGTGCCATGACACATTACTCTCATAACAATCATTAAAATTATACATGATTTGTGTCATAGTAGCTTTCATTGACTTCTCATATTGATAAGTCTTAACTGCCCACCATCCTGTAACCAAGAAAACCCTTGATGTGATGCAGCAATGTAACTTTATGGGACTGAATGCTGACATCATCGTCAGTGACAGCTGCTGAAACTTTCATGTTGTATGATTTCACATCCATTTGCTTTGCTTGTGCTTTTGGCACATTAAGAATATTAAGAATGTTAAAGACAATAATAACAGAATAAAGCATTTAAACCTGCACACTCTTCTTGCTTTGTTGCTCTGTTTTGCTGTCTGGGGTCTAGATTTTAGGGCAAGGGGGAATAAGGAATAACAGTCAACTCTGGGTGAAGTAGGCCCAAAGTTGCAGGAAGGTGCAAGAATAAGAGGAAAAGAGTTGGGATGGAGGACATATCTGTGGGTCTACATAAAAAAGCTAGGACAGTGTCACTGCAAACTCTTCCATGATAAAACAGTATCTTTGGACATTGTTTTGATTTGATTGTTTTCTGAGTTCTCACTATTTTTTACTCACAATGAGTATTGTGTATATATGTGGCATATGTGTATGTGGCAGTTGCTGCTGCCTTGGTATTTAAAGGTGAGGGGCACATGTTATTATTGTATGACATTTGTTATAATGGAAGGATAAATATCAAAGCTGGGTTTAATTGAGATTAAATTTGAACATTTTCAGAACATTTTATCATCCATATTTGCTATGATTTTGGATTTGTTTTGCTTCTTAACCTACTGACTTTTCTACACCATATTTATCTGTTATGTTCTGGTGATCTGCACTTTTCAAATCATTTTAAACAATTCTCCATTCATTCATGGATAAACTAATCAGAACACAACAAGTGCAAACTGTCAAACTGAGTTAAGTGGTTATTCAGATATCAGTTTATTTTTTTATTTATAAAGCACATTAAAAACAACATCAAGGCTGGCCAAAGTGCTGTACAATAAAACCCAACATATAAGACACACAATAACCAAACGGTAAAAGAAACAAACAGAGCTGAAGAAATTAAAGACACCAAGTGAAGAAGCCTGTCTAATGTGCAATGGCAAATCGTTCTAGAGTTTTGGAGAAGTAGAGAAGTGGATCGGGTGTGTATAGATGGCACCAGTGTGTAGGCATATAATCTACTACTCTCTATTTTTGCTTATGTTTTTGTTATTTTTGTGTGTCATGCAAAATGTCAACTCACTATTGGCGTATGATTGCCAAACACTTCTGGAGCTTTGTTTGTCTGCTGTAAAACATGTGCAGTTCGACAACGGATGACAGGATTTTCCTCCTCCTCCACTCTTATCTGGAATACCAGCTTTCCTCTACCATGC
Organism: Polypterus bichir lapradei; assembly: GCA_026402145.1. Classification (NCBI taxonomy): domain Eukaryota; kingdom Metazoa; phylum Chordata; class Cladistia; order Polypteriformes; family Polypteridae; genus Polypterus; species Polypterus bichir. The sequence goes on from JANRMT010062791.1 coordinate 32,387,566, forward strand.
TCCAGGTCCACCTCACTGGAAGATATCAGTCATGTACCTGAAGCCTTCATACAGCGAAATTATCAGAATAAATATAAATAATGTGCTGCTGTTTTGATTGGGTGTTAATGTTTTCATCAAAATAACTTTCAACTTGAGTTGGAGAATGAACACAAACCCCTTGAGTCCATAATGCCACCAATATTTGCTGCAGGTGTGGGCCAAAGCTCCTTGTGATCATTCAATGAAAGCATAAATACCCTCAGAAAAATAGCAAATAGTGTGGTAGAATAACCCAACAGGACCTCAGAAACAGCTTACAATATCCTGATTGTAGCAGACAATTATGTTCTGGCTCTGCAATTCGTCTTCTCCTACTGTCTACAAGAGGACAACAGGGGAACCCCTACACTATATGCGACTCCCTACCGTATACTGAGGTAGACTGGAACGTGGTGGTTGTTCATACCTTTAAGTAACAAAATGTACTTAAAATAGCAGTGGAATGTGTGGATTCTAGATGTATCTCTGGAAGAATGGCTTCTCTTCAGAATCACGCACTAATTGAATGTAGAGTTGGGAGGTAAGCAGGATAAAAATTTCAATTGGCATAAGTTACAGAGAGGACTGAGAGTGAAAAGAAAGTTATGGAAGGTGAGAACTGAGAGCTTAAGGGCATTACTTAAATGTTACATGTATCAGCCACCCTACTGGACAGACAGAAGTTTAACCTTGTCCTTAGAAATGTCCAAAGGGTATCAGGTTTCTTGAATTTCTCTGGTAATTTTGTACTTTGACAAATTGTTGTTTTACTTCCACCCCTTGTCCTGACCTGCAACTGAAAGGTGTTTGAAGTAATTAATCACACAATAAGGTGCAGTTCTCCGTGAGGCCTACAACAAAGACTGGACTGGGGCCCCCACTTTCTGCCATACACAAAGACACTGATCGTGCCACAAATAGCAAGGACACAGTTGAAAAAACAGCTTAGCAATGAAACATATGGCAGAGACTAATTTGAGGTTATCGGTGCCTGAAGAGTGCCTTTTGCTTCTGTGTATCTTGAAACTCAAATTAAAATCTTAAAGATTAGTGTCACCATTGATATTCTCTTTGCACAATAAGTTGGCTCCTTTCCAACCTCTTATTTGGGTAAATTGGGTTATTTGGGTAAATTTAATTTTAATTAACTGCTTTTCTCCTTTCATGGAGTAATATTGATAGTGATTTTATGTTAGTATGGGCCGTTTTGCACTTATAGGTTTATGTATTTTTGTACTTTCACTTTATATTGTCTACATGTTGGCATTTAGTGGGTAACTAAGAGGTGCACTGTTGTTACTGTAAATGAGAAATAAGGGTTGTGTTTACTGCACTAAATACTGGTTGGGGCGGTTATTTGGATTTTTTTTTGATCCATATTAATTATTTAAAAAACCTTTTATATTTTTTAATTAAAAAAATTACATAATAATTCAAATATTTTCAGACACTACAATTTATCAGCAAAGTGCCTGCTCTTCATCTTGGTCTGAAACAGCCAACAATTTTACCTTGAGACTTCCACAGACTTTTTAACTTTCTATTGTGTAAAAATCCTAAAGAACGCTGAAGATGAAACAAGGGTGGAAATTTCAGCAGACAATGATCCCAAACACACAGCCAAGGAAAGTCTCAACTGGTTTCAGAGAAAGAAAATAAAGCTGCTAGAATGGCCCAGTCAATCACCTGACTTAAATCCAGTTGAAAATCTATGAAAAGAACTGGAGATCCGAGTTCATAGAAGAGGCCCCTGGAACCTTCAAGATTTGAAGACAGTTTGTGTGGAAGAATGAGCCAAAATCACATCTGAGCAATGCATGCAACTAGTTTCTCCATACAGGAGGCATCTTGAAGCTGTCATTACCAACAAAGGCTTTTCCACTAAGTATTAAATACATTTCAGTAAGCTTGCTCAATAGTTATTCCCTGTGTCATTCCACTTTATTACACATAATGTATGGACTTATTTGTTTTGATTTCTTTGTATGTGTGGATTACTTGGGTTGTTACCGACATCTGGTCAAAATTTAATGTCAATAGCCCCATTAGAAATATATTTACTGAGAAAAATGTTGACATGTTCAATACTTATTTTCCCAGCTGTTGGCATTAGGATCAAGCCTGTGATCCCTGCCTTTTAATACATGTAAGTGAAAACAGTAAAAGAAATGTGATTTAATTATTTATATTAAATATATTTTTACTACATTTTGATCTTGTGTAAGTTTAGAAATCAATACATTTTATTCCGTGAAATGTACTGTAAAACTCATGCAACATGCAAAACTACATAAAAAAGCAGAAAGTGATATATTGTTTCTTTAATTTTAAACAGAGCATAGTTGCAATGATAAAGCATTATCCAATTCAGGGTTGTTGGGTCAGAGCCTGTTATGGTATCATTGGGCCATGTCTGGGTTTGGATTCTGGCATACCATAACACTGAATTGAGTTACTGTAAGTTTATTTGAGAATGTTGTTTTATGTAATGAAACGTATTGTGCCCTCATGTTTACAATGCAAAGTCAATATACAACTAATTTGTGAAATATTGTTCATTAAAATTAGTTGCCAGTGAACTCAGCACTCAGTAAAGATCATTATACAAAAATAAACTGAACTGAATATTGTTCACAACCTCCCAAATTAACTAAACATTTTCAATGAGTAATCTTAGCAAACGCCAAAATAATTTGTTACTCATCTTTACAAATGACAGACTTTTGCAATTTTCCACTTTACTATTTCTATAAAATACTTAAATTGTTAATACAAAAAAAAACCACAAGCAGTAACCATCACAGGCCAACTAAAATTATTTATGTATCCATCTCAGTTACCAGTCAAAAAACTTAAATGCAGATGCCTGTGACGCCTGTTTGCACCTCACGTCATTGACTAAAATTGATTGTGTTAAATTTGTATATTGATGCTATCACTTATGACAAATGGTTAGATGATTAAGACTGTGCTTTTGATGACAGTCTAATAATGAAAACAATGACAACTGACAAATGGGAGTGTGTTACTTTAGAGATGAAACCTGAGACTACATTTTTTAATGTCTCTAACTCCTTTTCATTTTCTTTATTGCACAATGAAGAAATGCATTGGTGCAGTTGTGAGTGCTGTTGTCTCGAGCTATAGGGAGGTGGAATGGATTCACTCCCACTGTAGTTTGCATGTTTTTCCAGTGTCCGTATAAAAACTTTATATTCTTTTTCCTCTGAGACTGAAAGCAGGACTGGCTGTAATCCAAAGATCACCCTCACTCTATCAGGGAGCATAAGCCCTGCAAATTTATGGATGAATTTCACCTTCGCAACGTGTACTTGTGATCTCATTTTTTTCATAAAGGCTCACAATATTACCAGCCATCTAATTTACCAGCTACATCTAGTACATCACTAGCAGTACCGTGGCTGCTGCACCACACAGAGTTCAGATATACAAGCACATGTGCTTCTATAATGATGTGTTTCTTTCCGCTGTCTATGCTTGTTCCACAGAATATATTTGGTACTTGCTGACTGTTTGACTGTGGTTTGGCAGAATGTCCATGTAGTGCTGTCTTAAAAGTCGTGACAGGTTAGATTATTTTTGATGAAGAAAACACCTACAGAACAACCAAAACGTCAGTGGTCAATCTTGAGTAGTAACGAGAGAGTGGAGAGAAACGGCAACACTCCCAACCACATTTGCAGCAGAACAAAAATTCATTGCTCATGGACATGTCTAGCACCTGTAGAAATACTTTGCTGTACCATTTTAATGTTTTGCGTAGCGGTGATTAATATGATAACAGCTGATCGAGATGATCTACACTGCACATGAAATCATTGTAATCAAGCACACAGTTAGGTTTCTTGATGATTTTGCCACGCCAATTTTATTTTCTGCCTTTGACTATTTTGCCAGCATGCATTATAGACTTCTTTAGTTCTCGTTTTTCTTTCCACTTTGAAACCATGATTTGTCGGGTTTTACGTGCAACAATATTGCCTTTTTTTCTGACCACTGTTTCAAATTTACAATTTACACTTTTCATGAACATTTACTCAAAGGTAAGTCTGTCTATTCAAAAGCTATTGAGCTATTGGAACACTAGTGTAGAAGTTATAAGTGTAAAGCACATGTCCTCTGTCAAGTGCATCAGTTTCAATAGAACAGTTTCTACATGGCCATAGCCAGATATTGTATCTATTTTGCCTCACTACACAAGGAGATAATTTTATGCCATATTTGCGACAGTTTCCTGGAGTAAACTGTCTGAATGTTAGATGTCTGCACCGCTACAGCATTGAGTTATCAGTGGAAATATTCTTTTGTAGGGTATATACAGCTTGAAATGATCAAATTAGAAAGTAACAAATGTGATTCAGCTTGAACAATCTTGTTTTCTTTCAACTCATTATTATTACCAAAATAATGTTAATAGTGTTTCAAACCTATTACGTTGCATAGTGATATTGAAAATGGGTGTGGTAATAGTTAGATCTGTGCTCCAGTAATCCTTGATTCTCTGATTTTTCGACATGCCCCATCAGAAAGACAATTTTTTTTTTTTAAATTTTATTTCAGGTGCTTTTGTAGGCTTCCAGCTATGGGCCCTAGCTTTGGGTTTCAAGGCTGATTTTTCAAAAAATTGGTCTGCAAATCTGTTGGTCTCTTTTACCATCGACTTTGATTATTTCCTCCATCAAGAATAAATCACAGAATTCCATAGGACTTGACCCTACAGTTCAATTGATAAAACTGTTCAGTCCAGCAATGTCATAGTATTCAAAATCCACCTGTGGCGTGTAAGTACTGTTTAGACCCCCGTGACCCTGTGTTAGGATATAGCGGGTTGGATAATGGATGGATGAACATGTGTGTAAAATTTGTACGTTTTACCCATGTGTCCCTATATCTTCTTCATGGGTTTTACTGCCACATCCCAGGGACATGTAGGTTAGGTTACGTGGCCATATGTGTAAGAGCGTGACTGCTGGTATGTTTGTCAGTGGGCCTTGTAATGGGATGGCTCCCCATCCTGAGCTGTTTCCTGCCTTGTGCCTGGTGATGCATAGAATGGCTCTGCGGCCCTGTGTACCTTGATTGAATGATGCATGTTTGGCAGTATTATGTTAGGGATGGGTATAATAATAGCCCAAACAATTCAACAATAAATAGTGTAACACAACTACAGGAATGTGACAAATGCTTGTTTAAGCAAAACATGTCAAGGAGGTGCCCCTCTAGATTTTGGGAAAAAGCATTAACCATTTTGCAAAGGCGTTTTCTCCATTTAGAAAAGAACTTGAAATATCATTGAAAACCGACGCAGTTATCACTGCAATTCTCCATTACAATGTCCCAGACCATGGAACATCTGTTACATAGCTGTAGTTACATACCCTGATGTTTTTATTACATTTTGAAAGTACAGATACAATGTAACTATGTAAGTATGTTAAGTAAAATTGTTTTTGGATCAGTGATAAATTGTTACATTGTAATTATATAAACTGTGGAATAACAATGACAACTGAGTAATTAACTATAGCGTTACTTTGTATTACACAGTAAGTACGGAGTAATAACTCATAGTTACACTGTACTTATACAGGTAATTACATAGTAGTTACAGTGTAATTATGGACACTTAATGTAAAATGTTACCAACTGTCACTTTCTCAATCACTGTCATTATCATCAAAATATTTAACACGCAGCAAACCTAGCTGTTTCAAAACATCAGCAGCTTTATAACTTTCATGCAACAAACAACTACAGCTGTTGCCACCAAAAAAAATTCTAGGGCTATCCACTAGATGGCAGCACAGTAATAGGTAACTGAGACATGGCAGTCAAGAGCATCAGAATGCTGGTTGTGCCTATAGTGGCTGTATACTACGGTATGAGTTATCTTATACATTGCACCTCGACAGGCCCAATGACATACTAGTTACCTTGTACTTGTACCTCGCTTTTGAAGCATTAAAGAAGTAGGATTAGAAATGAGTACATTAGAGGGTCAGCTCAAGTTGGACGGTTGGGAGACAAAGTCAGAGAGATGAAATTGCATTGGTTTGGACATGTGCAGAGGAGAGATGCTGGATATGTTAGGAAAAGGATGCTAAGGATAGAGCTGCCAGGGAAGAGAAAAAGAGGAAGGCCTAAGAGGAGGTTTATGGATGTAGTGAGATAGGACATGCAGGTGATGGGTGTAACAGAACAAGATGCAGAGGACAGAAAGATATGGAAGAAGATGATCCACTGTGGCAACTCCTAACGGGAGCAGCCAAAAGAAGTTGAAGAAATGATAAATATTGCTGCATGTTATTAGAAAATGAATGTTGTTTTTCTCATGACATCTTATAATGGTAACATCTAATGAGAAAATGTCTGATTTTAGACCATAAGGAAGCTATATGGAAGGTGCTGAATTAAGTTATCTTATATTAATTGATTATTGAAAATGGATTCTTAACAATATAACCTTTTTCATTTTTCTATATAAACACTTTAATCTATATTGTGATTGTGAAATAGTGTAAAATATGCATAAAATGTTAAAGATCCTGTGAAACGTTTCACTGAAAACAATGTAATCAAATAAAACATTAGCCTACTCATCTGGAATATAAACCTTTACTGTTTTAAGTGGAAAAGAACCAATGCATCTTGACTTTTAAAAAAGGCAAAAGATGAATGCATGCAATGGCTCTGCCAAAGATCATCATGATTTGGCAGGCTCTTAAAAACAGACACAATGCACCATTGTTAGGCCACAGTGTTCCTGGCTCTAATTTATAAAACGCATTATTAACAAAGGCATCACTTGTGGTTTCTTACTGCCTTTGTTGTTTTTACAAAAGGTTTTTTTTTCTTTTAATAATAAAAATATATTTTATACAAAATGGTGACAGATATAAACAGACACCAATTCACTTTTCATTCAATATAACATGTTTCACAACTAAAATAGTGTTAGGTGACCTTTTGATGTCATGGGCTACTGGAAATGAACTTAATAATAATAATAATAATAATAATAATACATTTTATTTGCTTTAGGCACTTAAGAGATTCTTACTATTTTATAATTGTACAGTCTGGTAAACCGCAGTTACAAACCTTATTGCCGCAGACATGCTAACTTAAGTAAATACATTAAAACAGTTACAATATAAAAGAAAAAACACACCTCCAACAAATGATCATAGCTCTAGAAAACAGAAGTTATCATGCACCTTTGAATGTTGCAGCTTTGAATTTCTTCTCAACCTCCAGCCTTCATAAGATACTGTATGCTCTTCTGTTAAAGTGCTATGCTTTGACTTTTTAGATTAGTTTTGTTAGTTATTATAAATTTATTTTTGTCTTGTTTTATTATTGCTCAAGGAGAAAACTCCACTTTATCACACATCATGATACACAGGAAAATACTGTAGATTCTGCCAAGGTGGTAACTGACATCCTAAACAGCACATGCATATTTATTGTGATCAGAAATGAAGAAGTAAGAATTGAGACAAAAGAGTAGTAGGTAAAATCTGCTAATTCCTTACCAGAAAATCACCAGTTAACAAAACACAAAGAAAAATTTAAAGTCAAAGAATTGCAGCAATAAGTTTTAAAAGAAGAAACATATTCACAGTCTAAAAATCCCTAATTCAACAATGAATTTCACATCATTTAATTTCTTGTAGCTCAATGCAAATCATGTTGCAACCAATAGAAACATAGCTGCATCTGTGAAAAGCAATCAAAAATGATTGAAAAAAGTCATAACAATTATAAAATAAATAGAAAAATACTGTTACTTGTGACACCTGGCATGCAGAAAATATTTAGTTTTCACCTGAATAACTGTCTTCATCCTCTCCACTCATGAGCCTTTGTCTCTGACTTTCTCCCGTCTCCAAACTCACCTCTCTAATGGAAAGGATGTATTTTTATGCTGTGACCCAGGAGTGCTTCTAGTCTCCCTCTTGCATAACTAGCAATGACTACTAAATCAACCAAAAAGCACTGTTATTGGTGAGGATATCTGTCTGCATCTTAATATCAGCAAAACCAAGGAAATGGTTAATGACTTTTGACACACCAAAGAGCCTCTATGTCCGGTCACTATTCAGGGAGTGAATGTAGAGGTGGTCCACTCTTACAGGTACTTTGGGGTCCACATTAATGTCAGGTTGGACTGGCTTGATACAGAACACAGAAGAACAACTGTATATAAGAAAGGGCAGAGCAGGCTCATTTCCCTTTGGAGACTGCATTCCATTAATGTGACATCCTCCATGTCTTCGATAAATCTGTGATGGCCAGTGCGATTTTCTACACTGTGGTGTGCTAGGTTCGTAACATAAATGCAAGAGAGGCACACCAAATCAAAAGTTAATTAAAGGGGCAAGCTCAGTTATGGGAGGCACACTGGACATCCTGGAGGTCAGAGTGAAGGAAAGAATTAAAACAAAACTGAGTGCCATTATGAACAATGCTGCACATCCTCTCTCTGTCACACTAACACTGAGGACTTTCAGCCAACAAATTATTTGGCAGACGTTTGTCGAGAAATGCTACTGGGTCTCCTTTATATCAACAGAAATACGTCTTCATATATGCCTCACAGTGATTGTGACAGCCAAGTCAGATCTTTTCTTTGTTTTTTAATTTTATTGCTTTATACTCATTCCTGTGTGTGTTCAGACCAATGTGTGTGTGTATCTTTATTTTTTTACTTACTTATCTATTTATTTATATATTCCTTTATTTAAAAAGCTTATAAAAAAAGAGAACTCTGTACATGGGGACAAACAAAGTTCTATCTATCTATCTATGCTTGACACGCAGATGGAGGGCTGACCCCCTAGTAGTTTATAAACCAAGGATGAGCACAGTTGCATGTAAGAGATAAGAACCAGGTTCAAATTGTCCAAAAGTGCATGGTGTATGTTTTTTTTAAATCAAAAGGTGGTTAAAGTGCAGTTAGATATTCAATAAATAAAAATTCATAAAGACTGCATTAAAGACAGAAAAAGCAAAAATAAAATACTTAAAATGCATTCAAGTCCCTTCCACTGTAGCTCTGAAAATGTTCCCTTTGTACTGTATATCCAACCACAAACGAAGCATACCCTACAGTCTGTGCATAAGCAATGACTTTGTCACTTCTTTTGGCAACTTCATGAATGCAAGTGATGATTCTTTTGCCCTGCTTACTCTCTCTGAGCATGGTAGCTTCTACAGCCATGTAGACCGCAGTTCATCCCCCACCGACTTCTCCTGTCTCTGCTACTCCGGCCACACCTCCAGCACCTACACTATAATCTCTAGACAGCTGCAGGGAGCCCCCTTTGCCACCTCTAAGCCGTATCTGTACAATATAAACTGCTTTAGCTATCTTCCCTGCTTCCTACATGTCATCGCTGGCTAAAAATGTCACCCTAACAAAGTAAACTGCATACAGCCAAACAAACTGATTTCACCCAGGCATATTCAAATCTCATCTCTAGGAAGTCTCCTTCTTCCCTTCGCCTGCTTAATTTATCCCTAATTTATCCCAAGTAACAACGAGCAGCATCTTTGATCTCTATCACTCATGCCTCATTAACAGCCTGTCCCACTGTTTGCCACACTGCATCTATTAGCAGGGCAGCACCATATTCTGAACTGCACTTGCTGCTTTAAAACCACTCTGTGACATGATGTGCCACATCAGCCATTACAAGAAAAGAGATCTACAGCCAGAAAATCAAAAAATAAAGTTGTATAGATCTTGAAACATACAGTATAGCATGGATTGTACATTAGTTACAACTGCTTTGAAAATGGTATTAGATGATCACAGTGTGGATACATTCTTGAAAAGTGTGGGATTTTTTTCATCAAAGCACTCTGCACCATTACCCTCACATGCTGAAGGCTCATTGCCTCCTACATCAGCACAACAGATGGGGGAGAGGCAATGCCTCTTGTACAGCATCAGCACTCACAGAAATGTTAAGAGCAGTGCGCAGAATATGGATCATGCTTTAATACCACCAGACCAATTACAATTGTGGTAAAAAAACATTCATCCATACATTAAATGATACATTTTTTTGTGCCCATTTCTCAAATTCAGGGTTGTGAGGAACCAAACTAGGTGAGTTAAAGGAAGGAAGCAATCCACAGGCAGCAAATTTCTACACAAGCACACATTTACTTAGAATGGGCCTCTTTACCATTTTGTTACTCTAACACGCTGATCTTTGGGATGTGGGAGAAAAGCCAGAATGCATGGGGAAAAACCCACACAAACCTAGTAGAATGTTCATACTCCACACAGAAAGTGACTGGGCTAAATGGCAATTTGATTTGGCATCTACCATCAAAAGGAATGCTTTCAAACTATCTTTTTAGTACTAGGGTGTTGTACCGTGTTAGCCATTATGAATGTAGAGAAAAGCCAAGCAAAATGACACCTTTTATTGGCTAACTAAAAAGATTACAATATGCAAGCTTTTGAGGCAACTAAGGCCCCTTCTTCAGGCAAGATGTAATCTATCTTTTGTAATAACTATTATAAACATTCATTATATGACAAACACGTTTCTTCCAAAATTACTTACAAACACAATATAATATCAATACAATACATTTTTGTGATTAGGAAGTCCAAATTCCACAAGCAACAGAGACCAGTTTAATGAGAGGATAACAAAATAGATTAAAACTACAGTTAGGGTCACAACAATTCTAGACTCCCAGGAGCAGCACTGAGTCAAAAGTGTAATGCTGTGTTACATTTGAACTGGAAAGTCAGAATTTCCGAGTTACTAGTCAGAATTCTCAAGTGGAACACCCCCACAAATGAGATTTCCAAGTATGAAACTCAGGCCTGGTCTGTCAAGGTTGAATTTGTTCAACTTCAGATTTGCAACGTACACTGCAAACATTACTGAAAGCTGTAGTATTATAATGTTTATTATCACTTCTGCCTATTTGTGTCTCATTAAATCAGTCATACACACAGTGGAGTACAACTTCTCTCTGTGGAGATATTGCTACAGCGGTTGAATGCACAAAGTGCCAAGTAATGTGTTGTTATCAACTGGTATATATTACGAAAAAGCAAGCACAATAAAGGTGTCCTGTAAGTGTCCATATTGGTTTTCCAAATGTTTTAATGGAACAAAGACAACTGAGTTGTGATGTCACTCCCATCTTCAACATCCAACTTCCAAAATAAACGGAAGGTAGAGAAGAAATGTGTCTTTAAGAGTGACCTAAGCCTTTGCAGACTGCGCAAATCAGATGGTCAAGGGAAAATCATTCCATACCATGAGAGCAGCATGCACAGTCAGACTGAATGGGGTGAGTAATACTTACTGCTAATCTTGCAAGTATTATAATACTTGGTGGAATCAGGCAGTATGGCACAAATAGTTTGTCCAATTATGGCCCAGCAGAATCGACTAGACCTTTTCGATGGATCCCAAATTCACAGTCTACAGTTAACATATGTGACTAAGCAAAACTATACTATGAACGTGAAGAAGAAACCATGCAAGGAACAGTAACGTCACATTCATCCTGACCAATTGTGATGATATGAGTTTTTGTTACAATAGATCTAACAAAATTCCATATGTTACATAGTGACATGATATTGTTTGTAAATATTTTTGATTTACAGCAGTCTAGACATGACATTGTTCGCTTTCTCAGAGGCAATGCTGTCAACGAAATATATCTCTCCACCATAAAAGGATAATTTAACTGAAACTGGTTAGAAAGGCAAGTTCAGATATTTGTAAAGGATCTCAACTAACACCTCTACAAAGCTTGCTTTTCTAGAACAAGCAACAACAAAATAAGGGATGTAACAGAGGAAGTCTACTATTGGTGAAGGAAGTGGGTCTGAAAACGCATGGCCATTTTATGCTTCTCTTTTCCGATATCTAAGAAGAACTTTCTTTATAGGTCAGTAGGTTACCCTTTATCAATTTATTACTGTTTCCATGTGGTCATTACTCTTATTCAGTTGAGTTATAGTAACACAGAAATCATTAAAACATGATTTCTAGACTATTTCTAGGCAAACTTATTTCACTTTAAGGTTGTTGGATGTCAGTGCTTATTGCAATACCATTTAACACAGTTCTGGAGCCAGCACTCAATCTGATTGCCATCCTGTTCTCTTTGGTTTGATTTGTCAGAATCTCTGTAAAAGGTTTACATTATTTTATATTTCACACTGCAGCCAAAACAGTATATCAACAAAGAGTTGTGAAGCAAAGGCAACTGTTCAGAGGAAGACAAGTCAAATGCCTCTTATCTGATGCTACAGCTGTTACAAGGTTGGAGGTCATGAGCCTCGCCTTATCTATTGCATGCATCTCAGTTCCAAATACATTGCACTACATTGTGAGTGAGCCAAAAACCTCATTTGTAACTCTGATCAGCTTTTCTTTTGTACATAAAAACAAAGATTGAAAGAAAGACAGTGTATAGAAGCTCTTGACAAGACAAAATTCAAGACAAGATAGTGCTCAAGGGACAGCAAGGTTTATTACAAACAATTGAACATGTTATCAAGAATACACGATAAAAGCACAAATATAGGATTACAAAATTGTTAATTTTTATTTAAATTTGATTTTTTCATAAACAGACTTTACTTATTTAATGTTTAGGTGAGTAGCAAAAGCTAATTTCATTATTATATAACATGGCAGTGACTGACATCATATGCTTTTGCATGTGCATCTGCACCCAGCATGTGCCTCACAAGTGGCACAATAATTACAGTATGCCTGAAGTTATTGGCAAACTGTCCAGCATATGGCAAAAAACTAAACAAATATAATGATATACTAAATAACAAAAACACCAAAATGCTTAAAATATATATAGATTTGATATTAAGGACATTGAGGATCTGACAGGTACACTCTAAATGAAGGTAAATAATACAATACTATTTAGTCTAATGCAAAACTTTGTATTTCAGCTCATTCTCTTGACCACTTTCATTTTCTTTGGATCTGTTATAAATCTGTATATGTGTTATATACTATAATATTTTGCCTCCAAAGCAGAGAATAACTAATCATGTTGAAACTCGGATTTATCCTTCTCTCACTGTGTGAAGCCAAGCCTTTGGCCAAGCTGTTACTTACTTACATCTAGTCTATGCAGGTGCTTTCTTGGTGGCTTCACTGTCAAACCATTGATCTACAGCCACTGATACAAATTCACTACTGCAATAATCAGACACACAAAGTGAGCTGAGCATTTAACCAATGTTTAAATTATACTAAAGATTATCTCTAAGAGATTTGCCTATCAATTTATCAAGAACTGTGCATCTACAGCATTTTACTGTCTGACTGTATTGTAATTCTGAAGCCACCGTCAACCATTGTCAATAACAATTTAGCTTTGTGACAATTTACCTCTTATTGTTTATGGAGCTCTCCATCACTGTCCACATTAAAATGAGACAAACAATATACTGGGGAGCATTTGGTCACCTTGTCATTAACTTGATTAGTTGAAAGCAAAGCAAATGTGGTTGAATGTATATGCATTACTATTATGGCATTCAAAGAGGGGGATATCAGTGTGATAAACTGATGGATTTGTCACTCCTTATGTTTAGAGAAGAATAATTTGAGAATATAAAAAGAACAAGGTTTGCAGTTATGTCAATAAGAAACAATGCATCTCAATTGCAGTTCAAAGCATAAAATATGAAAGGTATGTGATTTTATCATGGATTCAGAGACGTGATGTGTTACACATTGGTTGGATATTGAAGAACTTCATTTTAATCTGTACATATGATAATATTCCTATTACTACTACTAATATTACTACTACTACTAATAATAATATCCTCCCTAATGTCATACATTTGCTTTCCTATTATTTTGTGTTATTCATATTTGTAGCATTCTTTGGAATGCAAAGTCATGAATTGCAGAATATAACCTGAGAAGGTATTGTTGGCAGAACTAAGATGTTTCCGACCCAAAGATTTACAGCATGTTCGGAGTGACAAATGTAAGATTAGGACTAACTCTAGATTTGTTCTTTGTTTAAAAAACAGAAAATAATTTGAATTGACTATATGTTGATGGCTGGATTACTGAATGTTGTTGTGGTCAGCCCCAGGTGAGTAGCCTCACATCCATCTTGCCCAGGTTAACCTAGGAAAACTTTTGATTCTTTTTATTACAAAAATGTATATACCCTCACCATGTTCACTAATGACCAGTGTTGAGGAACATTACCTTTAAAAGTAAATTAGCTATTTATTTCACTAGCCAGCATTTGTTATTAAATCCTAAACCGTATATGAACCTTCCTGAAACTGAACAGAAACACAGCCAAATTTGATCATTTCCATGTGATTTAGAAATGTGTTTAGTCTTCATGGGCTGTGAACTAAGTAACATCCATCCTCTTTTTTCCATCCCCATATGAGCCCCTGAAGATTCGCTGTACCACCAGATCACACTATTTCAGAATATCTCTCCACCTTAATGAGTGTTAGTGTGTCGGCGTATCAGTATGTCAATCTGAGTTAGGAAGGAAAATTCATCCAACCATCCATTATCCAACCCGTTATATCCTAACTACAGGGTCACGGGGGTCTGCAGGAGCCAATCCCAGGCAGGAAACAAATCCCAGGCAGGGCACCAGCCCACGGGAGGGCACGCACCCACACACACATACACACACCAAGCACACACTAGGGACAATTTAGAATCTCCAATGCACCTAACCTGCATGTCTTTGGACTATGGGAGGAAACTGGAGTACCCAGAGGAAACCCACAACCCACGCAGACATGGGGAGAACATGCAAACTCCACGCAGCGAGGACCTGGGAAGCAAACCTGGGTCACTTGACTGCAAGGCAGCAGCGCTACCCACTGTGCCACCATGCCACCAAGAAGGAAAATGTAAAAAAAAAAATGCAGAAGGAGCATCAAAAATAATGATAAAAATACCAAATCAGGTTTGAAAAATAATACGATTTGTCTTATTAGCCCGTTATATGCTGACAACTGCAGCATGGTAGCAAATTTCTTGCACCTACTCCGGCCACGTGAATGAGGTTTTCATCTATAATGCTGCCATGAAAAACAGGGACCACAGGTATATTATTATACCAGATCAAATGGCAACCCATGCACCAAATAAAAAACATGAGGTCTACAATGACTCTCAGATTTTAACTCATTTTAGACGGGTAGCACAGCTAGTACCAAATAAATGGATTAAACCTAAACATGCATTTTGTTAATGGGTCTCTGTTACTGGACTGCATGCAGCCCATTCTTTTCTGCGATTGAGCCTGCAAAGGACTGATGTACCATTCACCACATTTGCTCTCTTGCCTTGCCCCCAGTAGTGCTATAATAATCAGTGGCTCCCCGTGATCCTAAACTGTGGCAATTAAATTTACCCCTCAGTGCATGTGTATCACACAGGGGGCGCTAGCTCGCTTGTTGGAATGAGTTCTTTTTTAATTGCGGCATTTTACATAACCCGAAACTATGTAGATATAATATAAAAAGGTGATAACCCCTCCCTTAGTGATATGCCGGTAAGTAATCACATAGGAGAAATAACTTAACTTTCTTTAATGATGGCTTACGCTGTATAACAGACGAAGGAAGCTATAGCAAGAACACAGTTCGGGAGTGGGGGCCCTATGTGTAGAGTCTGTCATTTTTGTTGCTGTGTTGGAAGGATTTTCCGGAACGGATGATGTTATCTCCCATCCATCCGTCAGCTTCAAAGGTGTGCCGGGCAATGTTCCAAGGTTTTATACTCTTTCTTCATGTGCAGACCCCCACTTTGGTGAATCATACCATTCCAAACAAGGCAAAGAGGATACAGTTTCATGCTGAGTTTGTGACACAGAAATAGTATACAATGGTCATCAGTCTGACCGCCCATTTCGCAGTTGTCCCTAACTTGTCTTGTCTTAAAATGCTTGCCTAGCAGTTCTTATATGGTGAACTCCTGTGTGC
Organism: Polypterus bichir lapradei; assembly: GCA_026402145.1. Lineage (NCBI taxonomy): Eukaryota > Metazoa > Chordata > Cladistia > Polypteriformes > Polypteridae > Polypterus > Polypterus bichir. The sequence goes on from JANRMT010062791.1 coordinate 32,403,611, forward strand.
TAAATCTGGCTCTGTGTCAACTGTGCATCTAGTTCTACAACTGTGCTGTAGAAAAAGGCTGATTTATAAAATATATTTACACAGAGCACAGTGACATATTAAACTTATACATTTATTACAGTATGCTGGATTAAATGTGTACCTATTATCTTTGTTCAGTTCTTTTCATTTGATTGCATGCTACACACATGCTTAACCTCTACCTAGCTGCCACCAGCCAGCGTAATGTTACACCAACAGTGGCAGACAATGTCTTTGTGAATAAAGCAATACTTCTGCCAGATAACACAGTAATATGTTTTTGGTGTGAAGGGAATAAGCTTTCATAATAACATAGTAAAGCCTATCTATTTAAATAATTCAGGTTTCTTTATTGCAATCAAATAAATACAGCGTTATGTTACTTGTGACTTTAAAATGCAATCTCACTACATAATGTTTATAACTTTTAATGCGTTACTTCCTACACTGCTAAGAATAAATAAATTGCTGTTAATGCAAAAGCTCTAAACTTGGATATCTTTGGGGCCGAGGGTTTATCCTTTTTGCCACCCCTGGATGAGTGCAGTGGACTGTGTAGTATAGAAATTGGTCTCTATCTGATACGGCAGATTAACAGGGACACCACGAGAAGGTTTGTTACATGCCCCCCAGTGTAGGCTAGGTCAAGCTATGCCAACAAGGTTGACCCTGAGCTAAATAGTGCATGCCAAATCATCACCTGCACATTGCAAACAACATGCCTTCCTGTTTTATACAAGCTGGCAGGGAATGTACCTCCCCATATGTGACGAGAAACTAGCTCAGGAGTAGAAAGTTTCAAGCAACTGATGGTCTCCAGACATCCCACTCCACCACCACCAGGAAATAAATCACCAACTATCTTCTCGTCGGAGCTTCCCCACAGTGGGACCCCTCAACCCAAGGCAGTCCACAACACATAGGCTCGAGAGATCGCGAGAGACTGACAGTAGCCCACCCAATGAACCTCTACCCACACCTCAAGAGCATCTAACTAATGGAACATCCCTCTCTGGGAAAGACTGGGTCGAACTTAACCAAGCTAGGTCAAAGGTGGGCAAAACAAGGGACAATCTATTTAGGTGGGGCCTCACAACAAGCACTGAATGTCCCTGTGGTGAGGCCACCCAAACAATGAACCACATTGTCTGTGAATATTCCCGAGGCTCTACATGCACTGATGAAGATCTTAAGGATGCTAATGACGCTGCTCTTACCTGGATACAGCAGTGGCATGATAAGATATGATGATGATGATGATAATGATGATGATGATGATGATGATGCAACAGCTAACATTGAACATAAATGATGTTTAGCCTTAACTTCTTGATCCAATAAAAATACAAACCTCAGTCAAGAAATGTTAGTTACCACATTGGCACACTAAACCCATGGTAAAGAGTGGGCATTGAGTGCAAGGCACATTCAAATGGGCTCAACTCAACCACAGAAACTGGTTCTTGAGACATAAAATTACCTTACTGGCATGAAAAGAGCCAGAGCTTGTACAAAGGTTAGATAGGTTTCATTATTTCAACTACCTAAGCTGTGAAATATTCATTTACTTATTAAGTATCCTTTTTCTTAAACTGCATTCATTACACACATATTCAATATGTATGACAATGGGGAAAATATTTTAGTAATTGGACAAGAACTAAATAATTTCTCAGGTTAAAAGAAACATTCATTAGTGATTAAATGGAAATGGAAAGGGGCCAAGGGACAAAATTAGGCCAGAAACAACTATATTAATTTGTTCTCTTTTCTTAAGTCTCCTGACATATGCCTTTACATGGATTGGAAACAAGGCTTGAAGCATGTTAATTGAACTGCTATGGTCTTTTTAAACAGTTTGTATAAAACATGTAAAATAATTTGTATTGAAGTAAAGTGTTCACATTCGATTGCTCTTCGCATTCCCTAAGCACACTGAAAGTTAATTTAGGCTTTTGAGTGCTCTTATTTTTATCTAGATCAGGTCTTCTAATGACTTGAAATCTGTCTCTCCATTGATTTTGTTCCCTGTCTAGCTGATGTTGCAAGTAGCTTCTTATTGCACACATATTTCAAGCAGATATTGCTCATCATGCTACTGCCTCCTGAATGCATAATGAACTGCAAGTCACAAATGTGTATCATCTGTCAAATGTTAATTGGTATTTTATCAACTAAAATCCTATCAAATGGGTCTGCTCTGTTTTGAAATGTTAAATCCTAATTATACTTAATAAGAGACACACAGTATTCAGCTTAGTGTAAGTTGTTTATGTAATACCATATAGACCTTTCTTAAATTATTGCATTAACTTTCTTTTAATTACATTCTGGATTCTGTCATTTATTTGATTAGCTGATAAAGTGAACAGCATACCATAAAACAGAGAAAACCCAGGTCATCTACGCCACAGACCAGACTATCTTAGTAACATTGCGCACATGGGAACTACCAGCCCTGGACAGCGTGCCAGTCCATCAGAGTGGCAGCTTCTGCATTTAGTGTTACAAATTAATCTGGAATGTGGGAGAACATACAGAATCCCTCAAGGAAAACCAAAGCAGAAATTGTTCCACATGAACAAAGTGCAGATGGATTTGTGAAGCAGCAGCTTGCAATGTAATCTTGAATTAATTCAACATTTTAACACTTAATGCAACTGTGCAAAATTGTAAAGTAAGAATATAATTCATATTGTAGCTTACTTAGTCTGCTGTGATTGAACCCTGAAGTACTTCTGAGCATTTTGTATTGAATTATTTCCTTCACTCTAGAGGCCATGATCTCATTAAAATTGTTATACTACTATTAAATTTGTTTCAGAGGGCAAATGACATTGGCTAACATTGTTGACAAGGGACTTGTATTGCTGCTGAATATATTTTTTGTTTTTTATTATTACTTTGTAATAATAACTATTTTTATCACCTTGTCCTCTGCACTCATGTCTCAATTCTGCTGGCTCATCGTGTGATGGGTGTGGCAACGCATTATCAGCACATGCTCCCAACAACATGACACCTTAATCCTTTACTGAATTGATTTATATTGCTGTTTTATGTCAGGAAGACATAGGTGTAAGTGTTGTCTTTTAATAAACAAAGGATGTGTTGGTAGTGAGTGTGCGTCAGTGTGTCCTGTAAAGGGCTGGCATCCAGCCCTGGACTGCATCCTTACCTGGCACCCATTTCTAACTAAAATAGACTTTGGCTTAGGAAAGCACTTCAAAATTTCATTAGTGTTATTTAGTGATGAGATGACGGTTCAAGAGATAAGCTACCATAGATTTTTCTTTCTTTCTCCCATTTTTGAATTTTTAAGTGATGATCTTTTTCTTGTAAACATGTAAAAGTTCTGGGTGAAATATACGGCGACTTTGATATCTGACAACTTCTTTTTTATTTCGGGCACTGTGCGACTTTGTGAACTTGAGCTTCTGAGTTTCTCCGACACTCTGTCACTCGATCAGCTTCTTTTTGTTGATTATACCACTGTTTAAACCAACAAATAGTACGTTTTTCCTTGCCTCCACTTGGTATTCACTGGAATTCTTATATTTTCCCCCATGCTTTTCCCATTGTCTTTTCACAGAAGGCTGAGCTTAAGGGCTATTTATATTGACTTGCATATTAAAAGAGGCGTAATTCTGGGAGGAGTTGGGGCGAGACAGCAGGTGCGTGCGTTACTTTTCACGCTGATCGGGATTTATGTAGCATAAGAACGTGGAAGTTTGCGTACGCACAGGTTTATGCATCTGGATTTTTCTGTGCATATGCACATTTCGGCTTTTGTGCTTACGCCATGTTATAGTGTGAGTTCTACGCACAGCGTTATACATGAGGCTCCTGGTGACATTCAATATATGCTAGTATTTAGTAAATAAATGCTTATGTAGTAATCACCAACTTAAAATAACAATTTAAACAGAACTGTTAAAATCATATTGAATTATATGTCTTACCCACAAAAGATATATTACATGGTAATGCATTAAGAAACTTTAAATCTCCACTTATTTTTTAAATATTAGAAAAAGTTTTTTATGTTCTTATTCTTTATAGTGTTTTATGTTCTTGTGATAAATATATATTTTAAAGTGACACAATTTTCATAAAGTTGGCTCTGTATGACACTACAATGAATTTGAAATCAAGCAATCATTATGTGATTGAAGTGTAGATATTCAGCTTTAATTTAAGGGGTTTACCAAAAATATGGAATGTAAAAGTGGAAAAAATATTCACACAGCAAAAGACCACCCTAAATCTGTTCCTTCACCATTTTTCCATTTATAGTTTTGCTACTGTCGAGCCTGGTGGTCTACATTGTTTCTTTTCCACTGATATTGATAATACCCAAGGAAAGGCTAAGGTACAGTGCATCCGGAAAATATTCACAGCACATCACTTTTTCCACATTTTGTTAGGTCACAGCCTTATTCCAAAACGAATTAAATTAATTTTTTCCTCAGAATTCTACACACAACACCCCATAATGACAATATGAAAAAAGTTTACTTGAGATTTTTGCAAATTTATTAAAAATAAAAAAATTGAGAAAGCACATGTACATAAGTAAGCTCAAAATTGAGGTCAGGTGCATCCTGTTTCCCCTGATCATCCTTGAGATGTTTCTGCAGATTAATTGGAGTCCACCTGTGATAAATTCAGTTGATTGGACATGATTTGGAAAGGCACACACCTGTCTATATAAGGTCCCACAGTTGACAGTTCATGTCACAGCACAAACCAAGCATGAAGTCAAAGGAATTGTCTCGAGGCACAAATCTAGGGAAGGTTACAGAAAATTTTTTGCTGCTTTGAAGGTCCCAATGAGCACAGTGGCCTCCATCATCTGTAAGTGGAAGAAGTTCGAAGCCACCAGGACTCTTCCTAGAGCTGGCCGGAATTCTAAACTGAGTGATTGGGGGAGAAGGGCCTTAGTCAGGGAGGTGACCAAGAACCCGATGGTCACTCTGTCAGAGCTCCAGATTTCCTCTGTGGAGAGAGGAGAACCTTCCAGAAGGACAACCATCTCTGCAGCAATCCACCAATCAGGCCTGTATGGTAGAGTGGCCAGACGGAAGCCACTCCTTAGTAAAAGGCACATGGCAGCCCGCCTGGAGTTTGGCAAAAGGCACCTGAAGGACTCTCAGACCATGAGAAACAAAATTCTCTGGTCTGATGAAACAAAGATTGAACTCTTTGGTGTGAATGCCAGGCGTCACGTTTTGGAGGAAACCAGGCACTGCTCATCACCAGGCAATACCATCCCTACAGTGAAGCATGGTTGTGGCAGCATCATGCTGTGGGGATGTATTTCAGCAGCAGGAACTGGGAGACTAGTCAGGATAAAGGAAAACATGACTGCAGCAATGTACAGAGACATCCTGGATGAAAACCTGTTCCAGTGCGCTCTTGACCTCAGACTAGGGCGACAGTTCATCTTTCACCAGGACAACGACCCTAAGCACACAGCCAAGATATCAAAGGAGTGGCTTCAGGACTACTCTGTGAATGTCCTTGAGTGGTCCAGCCAGAGCCCAGACTTGAATCCGATTGAACATCTCTGGAGAGATCATAAAATGGCTGTACACCAATGCTTCCCATCCAACCTCATGGAGCTTGAGCGGTGCTGCAAAGAGGAATGGGTGAAACTGGCCAAGGATAGGTGTGCCAAGCTTGTGGCATCATATTCAAAAAGACTTGAGGCTGTAATTGCTGCCAAAGGTGCATCGACAAAGTTTTGAGCAAAGGCTGTGAATACTTATGTACATGTTTTATTTTTAATAAATCTGCAAAAACTTCAAGTAAACTTTTTTTCACATTGTCATTATGGGGTGTTGTGTGTAGAATACTGAGGAAAAAAATGAATTTAATCCATTTTGGAATAAGGCTGTAATATAACAAAATGTGGAAAAAGTGATGCGCTGTGAATACTTTCCGGATGCACTGTATGAAGTGGGTTGCAACAGAATTGATTAAAATGGAGTGAAGGTGAATATGCTACTTGAGAATCATCTGTCAGGTATAAATGACCACAAGTCAAGTCAAGTCAAGTTGGGGAGCATGCACTGGTACAGTGCATTGCCGCACCCACTACACGATGAAACAACTCGGGATCCCGGTTTGCAACCCCCCAGGCAGACACGTGGTCCAGTCCCACCCTCTGGAAATGACCCTCTTTCTACCGCAGCCAGGTATTATGTGGCATCCAGCCACTCGGGTCCCCAACAATGAGGATCTTATAAGCCGGATCACCCTCGGGGAAACACGCCACATGGCCGTTGTGCCATAACTGACGCTCCCTCACAATGCAGGTAATGTGCCTCATTTAGGACTCCATGAGCAACCCCTCATTTGACACAAAGTCAAACCAACGGTATCCAAGGATTCTCCGAAGAGACACAGTACTAAAGGAGTCCAGTCTTCGTCTCAGGTCACTGGATAGCGTCCATGTCTCGCAACCCTATAGCAAGACAGGAAGCACCAGGACTCTAAAGACTTGGACCTTCGTCCTTTTGCATAGATATCGGGAGCACCACACACGCCTTTCCAGCGATCTCATGACCCCCCCATGCTCTCCTAATCTGTCTACTGACTTCATAGGAAGAGTCACCAGAGATATGAATGTCACTGCCAAGGTAAGTAAACTTCTCAGCAAGGTCGACACTCTCCACAGTCAATGACCACAGTTAAATATTTAAACTGCATAAGCAGAAAATTGCTGTACACTCATCAGGCTCTTGCTTGGGCGCAATTCTTGACTTTAGTGTTGTGAATTATTTTCTTTTCCTTTGTAAATTACTTTTTATCTTCTGTTACTCAACTTGTTTGTGTTAACTATTTTTAATTAGTTTAATTTTATTTGAGCTTTTGAATTTGTGAATTCCATTTCCCTTCTCTTTCCCCTCAGCTGTGCTGGAGGTGTCTCGATTTAAGGAGGTTTTCAGGCCCCCACTTTGTTCTGTGTCTCCCTCATTGTCTCTGGCCTGCCATTTATATCTAAGTTGATTCAGAAGCAGGTTAAGTCAAGGGTTTGGTAAAAGTTATACTGTAAAAGAATTATGCTTTGATTTTAAGGTTTTTGATTTTGAGGATCTTCCCTCTATTGCTACTTCTTTTGATTAATTCTCAGTATTAGGATTTAGATATATTTTAGGTTTGTTACTTGAATTCTATTTTTGAAATGACTCTGAAGTGTTACATTTGAAAGTTTTTGTGTTTGTACATTTTCCGTTTAAAAGCATTGCAATGTTTTATTGATTGTTTTATAAATTTGATACTTTTGTACTTGATTAATATTTAATCTACTTCACTGTGTTTACATTTTGCAGGGCTCATGGTCCTGTTACCTTTCATGTAGCATTAAATTCACATACTGAGGGACTTGAGCTTATTCATCAGCAAATGAAAGCAGGTATGCCTGCTTTTATTAAAAATGCTATGAAAAACCCTAACTGTGAAGTAAAATAAAAATATAAATACAAATAAAATATACAGAGTGCTTTATTAGTAGCTTAAAAGAAACATTTCCATTGCATTGCTATAGTCATGAGATTATGTATGGGAAACCTCCATCCTTGGACTACATTTAACTGGAAATGTTACTTAAATTATTCAATTTAAATTGAATTGCTATTGATATGTACAAATATAAATACACAGTATCTGAAGGCATTATTTTTAACTATTCTCAAAAAGCTGATGTACATGAGATATTTTAAACTGTTTAAATAAGAGGCCTTTTGACTTCTTAGGCTAAAGTCTGGTTAATGAGCAGAACTACAAGACATGGTGGAGAAGTTGGAACATTAAGCAGGACTTTAGCAGTTTTATTGTATATACTTTTGTTTTTGTTTTCTAGCTGGAATCTTAGAAAGCTGATGACACCAATGTCAGAAGCATTTTCATGGAGTCAAATGCAAGATTATTCACTCCTTGTTTAGCTGGGATCCTGTAAAGGCTCGAGAGGATGATTTTAAGATACCCTGTTCTGTTGGTGGTAAAGCAGGGTTGAAGTAAAGGATAGAAAATAAAGACAGTCCCATTCAGCAAGCAGTTGACAATATAAAAATATATACATGCTATAACATTCAGGTGTATTTGGGAATTAGTTAACCATTTCGACATCTGTAGGATTTTTATTTTTTGTTGATTTAACTAATTGGAGACAAATCATAATTTTGCCGCTTGAATTTTTTTAACATGAGTTATATTAAAAAATAACAGTGACAACTGAAGGTAATTATGTGTGATAGTATAGTACATAAAATATATTTTTAATGGCAGTTTATAATATCCGGTAGTTTAAAAAAGAGCCTAAATAGGCTTGTGGTGGCTAGAATACATTAGCTTTCATAGACACCAGATCCCAAATCAAGTGATGTAAAAAGCGTGGTAAATAATGTACTCTTGTTACTGTTTGGATGTTGGAGGCTGTATGTGTAATGCTGGGCCCTTTGCCTTGGCATCTTTTCCTTGAACCCGGACATTGAAAGCCATTACTGGGATGGCTAGGGCAATGAGGACACATAAACAGCAAAGGCAGGTGCAAAACAGTACATTGAGCATTTTAATCACAGTCAAATCAGCAGTATTTAAATAAATAGTACATCAATAAATAAGTCAATAAATAATCCAATAAACAACATTGAATTGTAGAACATAAAACCAACCAATAAATAATACATCTGTATAGTTAAAATGAGGAATAAAACCACAAACATTACATCCCAGTGCTCCATCACTTGCTCCCTCTGCTCCCACACACAGGTCTACTGAGCAGGGTTGGGACTCCCAGCAATCACAGTAAATCTTCTTTTGGCTCCTGTCCTGACCACCATCCTTTGGTATCCACAGGCATCTGGAAGCCCACAGTTGGCTATGCTCAGGCTGCTCAGTACAGTCGATCTTCCCAAGAGCACCATTCCCTTTGCTCCCCGCAGTTCTCCCCTGACTGCACTGTCTCCTCACCATGGCACTGGTCAGACCTCTCAATCCTCTCTGTTTCCCACTTTTTCTCTTCCTACAAATCTCCCAATATTTCACTCTGGCTCCTTTTATGCCCAGTGAGTGCAGATGCACTAAATGACCTATGGAGGCTCAATCAGAAAAATGGCTAAACCGATTGCACCATCATATGCAGACACAATTAGCCAGTGGTTAACCAGTGGAGTGGTTAATCTCCTCCTTAACCACTCCGGGACTGCACAGCTTTGCAGACTCATGCACCTACACCCTTGGTGTCTGAGACGCACTGTTTTTATTTAAAAATGCTGCACCGCTATGGGCCCTTTACACAGTTCACCACAGTATAGGTAAATATAGGTCATATTTCTCAAACATAAAATTTATAAATGAAGTATCCGATCGACAGTTTAAAAGCTAAATTGTGTATGTAAGCAGGTGAGGTGATGGTTTCTGGCTGTACTTGCCTCTCTGCTGCCATTTCAGTACCTTGTACCTTGAATTTATTTTGCTGTCAGGAATGACTATTGTACATTTAAAAGTGGAAAATGATACCGGGTGGCGCACGAAAAACAGAACCATCATCTGACTCGTACGTTTCTTAGCCCGTACATGAAATGAAAGATATGCAATACAAAAATCCAATTGTAATTGTTTGAAGGAGCCACATACAATACACGTTTTTCCTTGTTGTCATCCATCAGTTCTTGGACACAAGTCATTCTGCACAGCTTCATTTGTAGTGAGTGCAACACAAGACCTGCGCGAAACATTTGATTGTTGTGCCAATTTACGTTTCGATTTCCTAGGGCTTCTGGCCATCCGTTCCTGAATATCTGCTACGACCGCAGGTGTACGAACGGACGGAGCCCAATTTTTTTTGCAGTTTGCAACTGACCCAGTATTACACCACTTCTTCACCAACTCATGAATACTGCTCTTTGCTGGTAGGTTTATGCCAGGAAACTTCTGTGTGAAAATGTCCCACGTTTCCTTAAAAGAACCAGTAGACACATACGCCTAAACTATACCAATCCTCTGTTGCAGAGAATACATCTTCCAGATCTCTTTCACGCACGTCTATACCCACTGGCTCACAGCCTCCATACTAATGCACAGTTGGGGATGCTGACCCCGTCGCGACAATGAGGCTCTGCAATCGTGATGGCACCCACCTGTTTAACAGCTTGAGCCAGCCGGTCAGAGACTGTTAGGTTTTTTGTGCGCCACTCTGTATAAGTAAAAACATAACCCATCTCAAGGTTATTTTAAAAAAGTACATTACTCAGTAATTGAGGTTGCACTGAATGTTTCTGTGTTTTCAGACAATTTTGAAAATGCAACAATTATCTCTAAATAGGAGTTTTTTGAATTTTAAACATTTGTACAGTGTGTTCTGTTCAAGATATTTTAACAAAAATGTCTTTGAAGAATAAGTGTAACTAATTTCAATAAAATTGGTCTATTGGGAGCTGAATGGTTTTATAAGTCCAGACAGACAAACAGACATGACTACAACAATTGCTGCTTTCGCATGTCATGCGAACTAAACAAATACTGCAAGTACATATTAATATTTTGCAACAGACAGGGGCACCCTCATGTGATCTTTACACACAAGCAGTAATGCCAAGGAGCCGCAGTGATGCACTAATTTCCACAATTAAACAAGTAACATGTTTTATCTTTATATGTTTTATCTGAAAGGTAATGAAATATTTAATTTGTATTATAGTACAGTACTCGTATTAACAGAGAATTTTTTTCAGAAAGCAGTACACAAGAATAAGATTAGGTTGTCAGTGCTATAATTAGTGTAAAAATGCTTTTACAAGCCTACAGAATATCAAGTCAAAATTAAAATACAGTGGATTCAGAAATTATTCACATTTTTCCTATTTTGTTATGTTCATAATCATTTAAATTAATTTTTTCCTCACATCACGTCACAATCAGTATCCCCGAAACGACAAACTGAAAACAGGGTTTTAGAAATTTTTGTTAATTTAATAAACATGATAAACTAATATCACATTGAAACAAGTATTCAGACCCTTAGTTGTAAAACCTGAAATCTGAGACCCATTCTATTGATCATTGTTGAGAGGTTTTTGCAGTTTGCTTACAGTCCTTCTGTGGTCAATTCAATTGATGGGACATGATTAGGAAAGACACACAGCTACCTATAGAAGGCCCCCCAGTTGTCAATGTGTATCAGTACAAAAATTAAGCCATGATGTTAAAGGAATTGACTGTAGATCTTACAGACAGGATTTTGTCAATGCAGAAATCTGGGGAAGGCTACAAACAATTTCTGCATCTCTGAAGGTTTCCAAGAGCACAGTTGCTCTCATATAGTAATTTTTAAATGGAAGAAGCTTAGAACAAATACAGCTGTTTCAAGAGCTGGCCATCCAACCAAACAATTCTGGGAGATGAACCATGTTAAGAGAGGTGACCAATGACCCGATGGTCACTATGACTGAGTAACAAAGAAGCTGTGTGGAGATAGGAGAAACTTTCAGATGAACAGCCGTCCCTGTGACACTCCAAAGATGTGGGCATTATGCCAAGGTGGCCACACAAAAGCTTCTGGCCAGTAAAAGACACATGGGAGCCAACTTGTAGTTTACAAAAAGGCACCTAAATGAACGCCAGATTGTGAGATTCTTTGGTTCGATGAAACCAAGATTAACATTATGCTTGGAGGAAACCAGGTACTATACATCCCCTGTGCGATACCAATTCCAACGGGTAAGCATGGAGGCGGCAGCATAAACTCTGTGGGTGTTTTTCAGTGATGGACTGGGTGACCAGACAGAGTTGAGGGAAAGCTGAACAGAGAAAAGTACAGTGATATCCTTAATGAAAACCTACTCCAGAGTGCCCATTGTCTCAGACTGGGTAGAAGATTCACCTTCCAACTGGACAATGCCCCTAAGCACAATGGAAAAACATAGGAAGAGCACAGGGACAACTCTGTAAATGACCCTGAGTGGTCCTGCTAGAGCAGGGACTTGAAAGCATTCAAACATCTCTGGAGGGACCAGAAAACTGCTGTCCACTGAAAGTCTCCACCCAACCTGACAGAGCTTGAGAGGATCTGCAGATAAAGATGGCAGAAATGACCCATGTAGAGGTGTCTTGTAATCACTGTTGGGCTGTAATCACTGCCAAAGGTGCTTCAACTAAGTAGTGAATAAAGGTTTTGGATACTTGTGTCAATGTGTTATGTCCATTTTTGATTTTCAATAAATTTGTTGATATTTCTAAATCCTCTTTTCACTTTGTCATTGTGGGGTATTGAGTGTTGTTAGATAAGGAAAAAAAATAATTTAAAAGATTTAACACAAGGCTACAGCATAACAAAATGTGTAAAATTTAAAGGGGTCTGAATACTTTCTGAAGCCACTGCATACAAAAAAAAATTAAACAAAAGGAATTCAAACACTGCAGTGGGCTGGTGCCCTGCCCGGGGTTTGTTTCCTGCCTTGCACCTTGTGTTGGCTGGGATTGGCTCCAGCAGACCCCCATGACCCTGTAGTTAGGCTATAGCGGGTTGGATAATGGATGAATGGATGGAATTCAAACATTTACTACATGCAATGTAATCCTGCAGTTTTCCTTTAACATCTCCAAAGATGTAAGTTTGTTTGTCTTTGATTGGTTACATGTAGGTGTGTGTGTGTGAGTGGGCTCCACAATCTACTGTTTATCACCTTGTTTTACTGTTGCTGGGGTAGGCTCAGGGGTCTCACTACCCAGAACTGCTTTGAGAATGCGGGGTATATGCTAATATTAAATAACTAATATCCATCCATTCATCCATCCATCTTCTTCCACTTATCCAGGGTCGGGTCGCGGGGGCAGCAGCTTAAGCAGAGAGGCCCAGACTTCCCTCTTTCAGGCCACTTCTTCCAGCTCTTCCGGGAGAATCCCAAGGCGTTCCCAGGCCAGCCAGGAGACATAGTCCCTCCAGCGTGTCCTGGGTCCTCCCCGGGGCCTCCTCCCGGTTGGACATGCCCGGAAGACCTCACCAGGGAGGCGTCCAGGAGGCATCCTGATCAGATGCCCGAGCTACCTCATCTGACTCCTCTCGATGCGGAGGAGTAGCAGCTCTACTCTGAGCCCCTCCCGGATGACTGAGCTTCTCACCCTATCTTTAAGGGAAAGCCCAGACACCCTGCAGAGGAAACTCATTTCAGCCGCTTGTATTTGTGATCTCGTTCTTTCGGTCACTACCCATAGCTCATGACCATAGGTGAGGGTAGGAATGTAGATCAACTGGTAAACTGAGAGCTTTGCCTTACGGCTCAGCTCTTTTTTCACCACAACAGACCGATGCAGAGCCCGCATCACTGCGGATGCCGCACCGATCCGCCTGTCGATCTCACGGCCCATTCTTCCCTCACTCGTGAACAAGACCCCGAGATACTTGAACTCCTCCACTTGGGGCAGGATTTCTCCCCCAACCCTGAGAGGGCACTCCACCCTTTTCCGGCTGAGGATCATGGTCTCGGACTTGGAGGTGCTGATTCTCATCCCAGCCGCTTCACACTCAGCTGCGAACCATTCCAGAAAGAGCTGAAGATCACGGCCTGATGAAGCAAACAGGACAACATCATTTGCAAAAAGCAGTGACCCAATCCGGAGTCCACCCAACCAGACCCCTTCAACACCCTGGCTGCGCCTAGAAATTCTGTCCATAAAAAAAATGAACAGAATCGGTGACAAAGGGCAGCCCTGGCGGAGTCCAACTCTCACTGGAAACGGGCTCGACTTACTGCCGGCAATGCGGACCAAGCTCTAACACCGGTTGTACAGGGACCGAACAGCTCTTATCAGGGGGTCCGGTACCCCATACTCCCAGAGCACCCCCCCACAGGATTCCCTGAGGGACACGGTCGAACGCCTTTTCCAAGTCCACAAAACCCATGTAGACTGGTTGGGCAAACTGCCATGCACCCTCCAGGATTCTGCTAAGGGTGTAGAGCTGGTTCACTGTTCCGCGACCAGGACGAAAACCACACTGTTCCTCCTGAATCCGAGGTTCGACTATCCGACGGACCCTCCACTCCAGAACCCCCGAATAGACTTTTCCAGGGAGGCTGAGGAGTGTGATCCCTCTGTAGTTGGAACACACCCTCCGGTCCCCCTTTTTAAAGAGGGGGACCACCACCCCGGTCTGCCAATCCAGAGGCACTGTCCCCGATGTCCATGCGATGTTGCAGAGACGTGTCAACCAAGACAGTCCTACAACATCCAGAGCCTTGAGGAACTCCGGGCCTATCTCATCCACCCCCGGGGCCCTGCCACCAAGGAGTTTTTTGACCACCTCGGTGACCTCAGTCCCAGAGATGGGAGAGCCCACCTCAGAGTCCCCAGGCTCTGCTTCCTCATTGGAAGGCACGTTAGTGGGATTAAGGAGGTCTTCGAAGTACTCCCCCCACCAACCCACAACGTCCCGAGTCGAGGTCAGCAGCGCACAATCCCCACCATATGTGGTGTTGACACTGCATTGCTTCCCCCTCCTGAGACACCGGACGGTGAACCAGAATCTCCTGAAAGCCGTCCGAAAGTCGATCTCCATGGCCTCTCCAAACTCCTCCCATGCCCGAGTTTTTGCCTCAGCAACCACCGAAGCCGCATTCCGCTTGGCCTGCCGGTACCTATTAGCTGCCTCCAGGGACCCACAGGACAAAAAGGTTCTATAGGTCTCCTTTTTCAGCTTGACGGCATCCCTCACCGCTGGTGTCCACCAACGGGTTCGGGGATTGCCGCCACGACAGGCACCGACAACCTTACGGCCACAGCTCCGGTCAGCCGCCTCAACAATAGAGGCACGGAACATGGCCTGTTCGGACTCAATGTCCCCCACCTCCCTCGGGACGTGGTCGAAGTTCTGCTGAAGGTGGGAGTTGAAGCTACTTCTGACAGGGGACTCTGCCAGCCGTTCCCAGCAGACCCTCACAACACGTTTGGGCCTACCAGGCCTGACCGACATCTTCCCCCACCATCGAAGCCAACTCGCCACCAGGTGGTGATCAGTTGACAGCTCCGCCCCTCTCTTCACCCGAGTGTCCAAGACATATGGCCGCAAGTCCGACGACACGACCACAAAGTCGATCATCGAATTGAGGCCTAGGGTGTCCTGGTGCCAAGTGCACATATGAACACCCTTATGCTTGAACA
>JANRMT010062791.1:32429298-32457491 GCA_026402145.1 Polypterus bichir lapradei
TATTTTAACCTCGCTCTTACTTTTTTACCGTTCATCTAATGAATACACTGAGTATGGCTTTACCAAAACAATCATTGATCGCGAATAAAGTATCCATTATTCATGAAGCTTCAATAGGTGAATAGGTGATCTGTCTTTCTGCGTTAACCGCATGCGTTTTCATACGTCTCAAACTAAGGGGATGCGAGGTTAAAATAAATCAAGAAGCGCGCGTACATACTTAGTGCATCCCCTCTCGGGAATTGAACCTCGGACGTGGGCGCTACAGGCGAATGCTTTACTATCGCGCCACAGTGTGTGGTTTATCGATTTGAGCGTAGCAGTGTAATTCGGTTTTTGTTCAGCACTCTTTGGAACTGTTACTTTTTGTCTGCGCACTGCGTCAGTTCACGTGAGCCGCTGAATATGGTTTTATATGTCACTCGCTCGCTTCTAATTGTTTCGCTCCCTTCTTAATTATATAATGCATGTTTTCTAAAGCGCGTTTTGTAGCTCTTCCTGGCTTTCTACGTAATGCGTGATTACGAGAGAGGCGTGATGATGTCATACGAAACTCCGCCCTTCCAGCTGAACTCCATTACAGTAAATGGAGAAAAACAACTTCCAGTTATGACCATTACGCGTAGAATTTCGAAATGAAACCTGCCCAACTTTTGTAAGGAAGCTGTAAGGAATGAGCCTGCCAAATTTCAGCCTTCTACCTACACGGGAAGTTGGAGAATTAGTGATGAGTCAGTCAGTCAGTCAGTCAGTCAGTCAGTGAGTCAGTGAGGGCTTTGCCGTTTATTAGTATAGATTCTAAATGGGCAACCAATGTAACAACGCTAAGACTGGTGAGATGTGGTCATATTTTCTTTTCCTGGTTAAGATTCTTGCTGTTGTATTCTGAACTAAGAGCAATCAATTGATGTCTGTCTTAGGTAGTCCAGTTAGGCGTGTATTACAATAATCTACTTGTAGTCGACTGAAAAGAAAAGGATGAATTGATTTGTCAGCATCTTGCAAGATTAGAAGGGGTCTGTCTTTTGCAATGTTTTTAAATGATAAATTACAGTCCTAGTAATGCAATTTAAGGTTTAGGTCAGAGTCCATGATTATACCTAAACTCTTCACTCCCGCCATGACTGTTAATGCTAAGGGATCAAGTTTATTTCGAGAACCTTCATTATTTCCATTTTTACCAATGATTAAGATTTCTATCTTTTCCTTATTTAGCTTGATGGAATTACTAATTCATCCAGAAATACAAGACAGACATTGGTTCGGAGAGTCAGGGAATTCAGCTCCTATAGATATGTAAAGCTGTGTGTCATCTATATAGCTGTGAAAGTTCACCTTCTGTTTCAATATTATTTGGCCTAATGGGAGATGTAAATAGATGGAAAATAACAGTGTCTAGGATAGATCCTTGTGGTAAACTGCATACAATACCATGGATCTCTGGACTACAATCACCACAGCTAACAAAGAATTTTCTATCTGATAAATTTAAGACACTGCTAGAGAGGCATACCCATTGACTAAGGTGATTTATGAGAATACTGTGGTCTATGGTGTCAATTTCTGCTCTCATGTCTAGGAGAACAAGAACAGATAAGTGGCCACCGTCCACAAGTCATTTACTACTTTAAGCAGTGCAGGTTCTGTACTATGATTTGATCTAAAACCAGACTGAAACTTATCAAGAATAGAAAGTTTATCTAAGTACTAATTTAATTGACAAAATCTACTTTTTCTAAAATTTTACTTTAAAAGGCAGGTTAGAAGTAGGTATAAGGTTGTCAAGAACAGAGGACCTTAGATTATTAGATTATTATCATCTGCGACTTCTCTAGAAAAGCCTGTTGAAACAAGGTCAAGGACACAAGTGGCGGGCTTTAGCTAAGACATTATTCTACAGAGGCCAGGTAAACCTATTTCTGTGAAAACATTTAATTCACTAAGAACAGCAGGCTGAGGTTTTACAGGATTCATTTTTGAGGGACGTATTGTATCACATCTAAAACTGTTTAATTTTGTGTTTAAACATATGGCAAATGCCTCTCTAAAACATCTGGAAAATCTGTAAGGTTCTCAGACATAAGCAAAATAGCCTCATCAGACACTTCCCCAATATTATTAATTTTTCCACAGACACTACCCGATATTAATCATTTTCTTCCATTTACCCTTATCATCATCTTCAAATACAGTAGCAAACCAAATATTTTTAGAGTGGCTTTCCTCTCAGACCTTGAACAGAAGAAGACAATGTGGAGATGTGCAAGGTGTTCATAAAGTAAAAAAAAATTCTTTCAATTGGCACTGGATTCATGAAATTGTGATCTGGAAATTTTTAAGAGTCTGATTAAGTGTGTGCACTTTGCATTTCCTCAAGAAATTATGTATTCTTGGCCTTGGATCAATAAAATTGACTTTCAGAGTATTCAGCAATAGTTTTCTAAGCAAAATCAGAATTTAAATAATCTAATTTTTAAAGTATAGAAAAAAGACATTGCATCATAAATCTTCCCTTATTGCTCTGACAGATTGGCACAGAAATTAAATTAAATGCTGGGTTTTTTCATATGTAACAAAATGCATCAAAGTACTTTGGTACACCTGTGCAAAATGTTAAACTTCTAATAAAGAAAAGCACACATTGAAACCTTTTTAAATTTGCAAGAAGTTTTGATTTTTTACTCATTTTACTTTTCTGACTTAAATTTGGGTTTCACTTTTACAGTAAAAAAAAAGGAACTTGAGGCTTCATGTGTTCGTATTCTTGATCATCTGAGCCTCTAAGTGAGTATAATTTTAAAATATTTACTGAAGACAGGTGTTGGAAATAATGATCTGGTTATATTTTTAGCAACAATGAGAAATTCATGCAATAATGTTTTGTATGTTGTAGTAAAGCTGATTTTTGAAAATGACAATTCAGTTATTCAGTTCCATTTTCAAAAGGAAATTAAAGTATTCAGATGTTACTATTGCTCAATTGGCCATAAAACAATTATATTTATCAATTTCATCCATAAACACTGTTTGAAGTAATAATTCCAACTAATCAAATATTTTAGAGGATTGATGGATGGATATTGATAAGATGTGACCTTTGACAAATTTATATTTTTCCAGCTCAGAAAATGCCTCCATCTGGACTAAATCCTTATGCTATACATTTTTCAGATGCTGTGCTTTTTAATTATGGTTTTAAGAGTATCTAATTAAATGAAGAAAACCGGGCAGCAGTTTACATCAAGTGTCTTTTATTTCAATGCACTACTTCACTGTTTTCTCAAGTAATTACCTGCCTAAGTATTTACATATTTACTATGCAACTCTAGCAATGTTATGGGAAAGTATGGGTACTTGCCTAGAGTGTTTCCACAGTTTCTTAGTAAGTAAAGTGTTGCCATTTTTATGGCTAATAGTTAAGATTCTTGTCAGGTATATTTCATAAAGGTAAAATAATCCTGGTGGTTATATCAGAAGATAAATGAGGTGATATAATTTGGCACATCTGCCTTCAGTCTGCCTTCAGACTTTAGATTATTAAATTAATGCAGCTGCAGGCTTGTATATATCTTTCATTTCATATTATAGCACATTCATTACTTTATATAGTTTTTGCACATTTGTAATAACATTCAAAAAGCCATAAATTACAAAGAATATGAGATCATTTTTACATTATCAAAGTATTCATCCACCTTCTGGATTTGTATTTTCCATAAAATGGCCGAGTGGAGCTGGAGCTTTGCACTAAACAGAAACTTAACCAGGATGGCACAACTACTCATCATTGAGCACTGCCTTGTTTATGCCGGACAAAAATTGAGCTGCAAACTAAGTTAACATGTTTTGTGTTTGGAATGCTGGAGGAAACTAGAATTGCTGATTTAAAGTATAAGATTTCTTTTGGAAGTGGCACTGACATAGTGCTAACAGAATAATCAGCATTATTTCCATATGGTGTTTCAACCGAATTTCTCTGATTCTTTAAATATGAAATTCATATCTGAATAAAGCATTGCACTTTTGAGTAGGTAGTTTACATAAGAAGGGGCTTTCATTAATCCATTTGTTGAACTTGCTTAAGCCAACCAGAAAGTACCCAGTTAAATTCCTGTAGGCATTTTCCCAGACTCCATAGTGTGTGACCTAGGGTCAATATTTAAATCCAGTTTACTTTAAATTACAAGGCTTCAGACTTAAAACTTAATTTCTTTTTGTGGTACCTTTTATAGCTCCAGTTGTTAAGAATATTAAAATTTTTCAGAGAACAGATTTCTGCTTTTTTACTTGGATGTTGGAAGGGGTTCAGTTGCCCTTAATTAAAAACATTTAACAATGAAAGATCCAGAGAAGTCTGAAAATGACCATGTAACTGTTTTGTAATTGGAAATTTCACAACATGTATATTTTGAGTACTGTTTTTCATTAAAGGTACCTGTTAAACTACATAGTTCTAATGTATCCCTTTAATTTAACTCTGCATGAATATCCTCACAAAAAGAAAGACTTTCTAAAATAGACATTCATTTTCTGTAGCAAGTTTGTCAGATTTAAGTCATAAAGAGCCAAAGCCTAACTCTGTAGCATAAGGAAGGACCCAAACCTGGACAGGCTGATAGTCTATCAAAGAATACACTCATGAATATATACTAAGGGTGTATACACTTTATTAGGTACACAGGTCTAGTACTGGATAAGGTTCTTCTTTGCCTCAGAACAGAATGGATTATTCTGGGAATTGTGCAGAATATTGAAGTATACTGAAGTAACTGTCATGTTTTTCAATCCAGTTTGACAATATGTATATTTTGTGATAAGTTGAAAAAGAGTAGACTGTGGAAGTAAAGGAATTATCATGGTCTGCAAACATATTTAGGTATGCTGTGGAACTCAAATGACAATTAATGTGTGCTAAGGAACCATTCCTCACAACATCATACAATGACCACCAGCCTTCACTATTGACATAAGGCCAGATGGATTCATGGATAAATCTTCAATCATATAATTGGATATTTCAGGCCTGCTGTTCTCTTATCTTCCTATTTTTAGTGGACAGTAGTGCAACCCGGTGTATTGTTCTACTGCTGTAGCCCATCCACTTTAAAGTCTCACACATTCTAGTATGTTATTTGAGTATTTGTGATATTGCTGTTGACTTAAACTTAAACCACTCTCAGCAAAGCATTTCCACCTACAGAACAGCTGTTTACAGGACGTATTTGTTTATCCCACCTTTCTTGTTAATGACTCTAGAAACTATAGTGTCTGAAAATCCCGGGAGGGCACTTGATTAATTTCGGTAGGTCATTCCAGAGTCTGGGCGCTATACAGCTGAAGGCCCTGTCACCCATGGATTGTAGATTAGTGTGGGGCACAACAAGATTGCCAGAATCGGAGGACCTTAGTGGGCGGGCAGGCACATAGTGATGGAGAAGGTCACTGATGTAGTTTGGCGCGAGGTTATTTAAGGCTTTGTAGGTTATTAGTAGGATTTTATATTCGATTCTGTAAGACACAGGGAGCCAGTGAAGACGGAGCAGGATGGGTGTAATGTGCTCGCTGCTGCTGGTTCGAGTAAGGACTCTTGCAGCCGAGTTTTGAATAAGCTGGAGCTGTAATATAAGATTAGAAGGGGCACCTGCCAACAGCGAGTTACAATAATCTATGCGGGATGTGATAAAACAATGGACAAGTTTCAGCATTAGAAAAGGAGAGGAAGGAGCGAACACGAGATATGTTACGGAGGTGAAAGTAAGAAAGTTTCTTAATGTGATTTATGTGGGCGGAGTAAGAAAGGGAGGAATCAAAAATGACACCGAGATTCTTTGCAGTGGAGGCAGGTCTGATGAGATCACCGCCAAAATGGACTGGGAAGGACCTCATTTTATTAAGTTGCATTTTAGTCCCAATTTGCAGGACTTCAGTTTTGTTGCAGTTTAATTTTAAAGAGTTCTGCTCCATCCAGGTTTTAATTTCACTAAGGCAGGTTGTGAGCTGAGAAAGCTCTAATGAAGTTCCACTTTTAACATTGAAGTAGAGTTGAGTATCATCTGCATAAAAATGATAGCCCAGTCCATAGCTACGAATAATATGGCCAAGGGAAAGCATATAAATACAGAAGAGAAGAGGGCCGAGGACAGAGCCCTGAGGAACTCCTTGTGTGACTGGCGCCAAGCTGGATCTGCTGTTGCCAAGACTAACAAACACTTGCCTATCACTCAGATAGGACTTGAACCACTGGATGGCAGTGCCAGAGATGCCCAGCATGTTCTCCATTCTGGACAGTAGAATGTCATGTCTGACAGTGTCAAATGCTGCACTGAGGTCTAATAGAATGAATATGCTGGTTTGTCCAGAGTCTGCTGCCATAAGCAAATCATTGGTTACCCATAGCAGAGCAGTTTCACAGCTGTGCTGCACCCTGAAACCAGACTGAAAGGGTTCCATCAAGTTATTAGTGATTAAGTAATTGGGGAGCTGGGAGGCTGCAACACGCTCAAGAGCTTTTGACAGGAAAGGTAAGTGGGAAATAGGCCGGAAATTGTTAAGATTGTCAGCATCAAGACCAGACTTTTTTAACATTGGGGTTACAGAAGCGATTTTAAAAGTGAGCGGCACAGAGCCAGTGTCAAGGGATGAGTTTATTATTGTTGTAGCAGTCGGGATTATGGCATGAAGGCAGGATTTAAGTAGTGTGCTGGGGATGGGGTCCAGTACACAAGTAGTCGGTCTCATCTTACAAAGCAGGTCATTAACAAAAGCAGATGTGACTGGTGAGAACTTAGAGAAGGAGCTGGATGGAATGGGAAAACAGGGAGAGATATAAACAGATGATGTATTTATGTTAGTTGAATTATTTAGATCTTTAATTTTGTTACGGAAAAAGTGGAGGAAATCCTCACAGACTTCAGTAGAAGAGGTAGTTGGGCCAGATGCAGGTTTGAGTAGTTTATTAACTACAGAAAACAAAACCCTTCGGTTATCGTGGCCACTTTCTATTATTCTGCCATAGTGGGTGTTTTTAGCAGCTAGTTAGTGCTTCTCTGTAAGCTCTTTGGTGGTCAGAGAACGCCTGGATGTATCTATTTATCTAAGATTTATCTAAGTTAAAATCATTAACTTCACATTGAATAACTCAGTTAAATAAATATAGTATATGATACATAATATAATATCTATGTCTATTATGTGTATAGCATGCAAATATGTTCATACCTACACTGTAATAGAGAAACAGTACTAAATAGGAAAAGTACTGCTTTGACAGCAGTATATGACCCAAAACACCACATCCCTCAAATTATGAGGGCACTAGAAACAACTGATTGTGATGAGCCATTCAATTTATGTTGGACAACAATTCTTTTCTGTCTTGAGTATTGGCTTTAGTGTGAAATGAGCATAATTTAATGAGACATGACTAGCAGTATGCTGAAATGTATTTCATGGTACATTTAACACTTCTCATAGAATGTATTTTGCTCAGTCTTTTTTTAACAGAGGTGTGTAGGCTGACAAAGCAGGTAGACATTACTTTCACAGGGTTTTATCTCTTGTCTTGATCAATTAAAACCTGGTTGATATATTGAATAAACAAAACCAATCATTGTTCTTGTGTAAATGTGTAAATCTCATCTTTTTCAATTGCTGTTCTATTATTGACATGTAAAAATGGTGCAGATGTTTAGAAAATCTTTCTGTCAGTATGTTCTTAAATTTGTATTCCTTATGTCTATCCATTTTACACACTCACTTATTGCAGTTCATTGAGCCCCACATCTGACAGTCCTGGCTTAGTCATCATCTGAGAGTAGTTTGAATGTTCTCCTATATCAGGGGAGACAAATTTGAGGCTCACAATCCAGATCTGACACATGGACATTTTTAAAGTGGCCTACTTCATCAATATTCAAAACATGTTACATGCAATTCACAATGACCATTAGTGTTCTCTATAAAATCTATATATGAAATGCTCCTATGATGAGCATTTCACACATAAGAAATTTGACAAACGAGAGGAGATTGTTCAGTCCATTCAGCCCATTTGTCTAGCTAATAGTTAAGCTGTCCCAAACATATAGATTGTACTTGTATATATTGTCACACGCGTGCACATGGCAGACAGCTAAAGGACTCGAGTGACAAGGTGCACTAATTCTTTCTTTCTTTCCACTGCAGACCTGTTACAGGAAATTCCACCTGGCCTCCATGACATCCCTTCCGGGCACGAGCTCAATGATGTCACTTCCTGTCCAGATGTTGTCACATCTGGTCATGAGCCCGATGACATCACTATCGGTTCCGGTCATAATTACCACACTTCCTATGCCTCACTTTAAAAACCCACCATCTCATCCTCACCAGTCAGTTCTGTTTTGGACTCCAATCTGTACATAATTGTACACAATATCAGTCATTTTGTAGCCAGGATCAATTATACAAGAGGCTGCCCCAAACCTTTTTTGGCTCTCTTGTCTCATCTTTGACAATAACCTACCTGAATTATACTTGAATCTGGAATTGAAATGCATGTCCATTGTCCATTTGTAATACCCTGAGTAGCACATTACACCACAACTGCTAACCTATAGTTAAAATTGAAATTGGTGGCTTGTAATGACCCAAAAAGAAAAAAAAAACTAAAAGAAGATGACCTGCCACACTGCCATAAAGAACTTTAGTATTTTAGCATGATGTCAAAAATTCCAGTGCTGCTGCTCAGCTCACTTTTAAAAGCTACACAAATGTCAAGGCTGGCTAACCCTTCTGTGGCATACCTGACTGTTGCCATTGCCCTAAACAACGCTTTTTGTATTTTTCACTAATTTGATTGTCTGACAGTGTTAAATATGATCACTATCCATTTCTGGACCATTTGTGTTCTGTGTGCCCCATCACCACCAAATTTACACCAGCTTTTTTTAATGTGGTTAAGTACCATCTAATTGTGACACACGTTAATGTAGATATAAAAGAATATACTTTGCTTTAGCCCTAAATTCTCACGTCTCCTCATTTCTACTGTCAATTGACCTTATGCGCTGCTGTAATTTTTTTCACTCATTTCTGATATCATTCCCGCAACTGCTTGTAGCTTTCTTAACCTGCTGCAATGTCCTAGAACATAACAGGTAATAAAGAGGGAAGACAGTTTCAAGAGCCATGAAGCAGAATATACAATTGTGATGAGCTCATAGGTAACTGTGTAGTTGGAAGTAGTTGTTTGATGATTTGTTTAATGATGATTATTTTTGTCCCTTGATAAAAGTGACTTTGATCCCCCTAGTCTAAATTCTTCTCCACAACTACTGTTTGTCAGATTGAGTGATGACCCTAAATTGGACTTTTGATGATCTACGTAAGGGTTCTCAGAAATGTATTGCATTTCTGAATATTTGCCATGAACTTATACATTTCTTCTAAAGCGGCAATAGCATTTTGTTCATTCTAAAACGAGGACAACCTAATAACTATCTACAATTATTCCTATAACTGTAGATTACAAATCTGCAGTTCGTTTTGGTGAATTTGAATTTATTTGTGATGTTATTATTTTATTTTTACTGCCCTTGCTGCTATCTTGGATGGGTATATCAAGCGCCATTTTGAATCCTGCTTATTAGGCCACCTGCTCTAGCATCCCTATGGGCATATTCTCAGAGGTTGTGACCTCTAATTAATTAATGAGTTTAACAGTCACTCAAAAAGGTCACATCCTTACATGAGCTGAGGGTTCCTAACCAAATCATTTTGCCTTGAATTTGTGTATTTCATTCTTACATTCTCTGTTTTCTGATCCATGCTTGCTATTTGACTACAACTTTAGTCAGTGTTCTGGATTTGGTTGCTGATTGTTAGACTTCCTTGTTTCAACCCTTATTTTTGTATTTTTGTCCATGTCTCTTCTTCTGGTCATGAATTTAAAACCCTTGCTAATACTCCTAGCAAAACAACAATGGACTGCCATAGTTTATAGGGCTGGCTCCTTAATTGAGTTTGTTGCTCCAGGACTGACTCTGGGTCTTTGTGAACTTGAACTGTAATAATAAAATTTTGGAAAATGTATAAATGAATGGATGTTCTTTGTATTACTCCAATTTGATTTTGACATTGGCACTTGAATTATTGATTACATTGCATTTGTTTACTTTTGCAATGAGTCTGTAAAACTTCCTCCTTAGATTGCTGGACTTTCACTGTCATATCCACCCTCTAATAAAGTCACCAGCCAATTTACTGTTCATAAATTTAGCAAATGCTTGGACATGGATCTTCTACAAATGAGAGAGTTAACTCGAAGTGCTGATAACTGTCAAGATTTGGCTTTTATATTTAGTTTTTTACAGATTTTTCTTTGGTTCTAAAAAATATTTGAAACATTATTTTGGAGGTTTCATTGACCAAGGAATCCAGTAGTCATATTTACTTCATTTTTTGTTTCTGTCTGTTTTTACATATTTTAAAAATATGTGAACGTTCTCACATGGAGCCCTTTTGTATTTGTTTAGGTGGCACCATTTTGAAAGACTTTGTGTCTATTTTTGCTAAGTGGGTGCATCACAAATGTCTGTGTTTTATATAACACACTGCTATTCCAACATAATAGTACAGTTATTAGTGCTGCCGTTTCACAAATGCATCATCCTGTGTTTGATTCCATTGCCCATTTGAAGTCTGTATGGAGTTTACACATTCCATGTCTGTGACTATTTCCATCTGGATACTTTAGTTTTCTCCTCATGTCTCTCAAAGGATGGCTAAGTGAATTGGTGGTTTCAAATTGGCTGCCTGTGTATGTGTGTACCATGTAACAGAATGGCATCTCGTCCAGGACCATTTTCTGCATTGCTGCTAGGTTAGGCTCTGACCCTATGAGACTATGAAATGGGTTTGAGAAAGTTATGTTTTCTTTCACTATTTCTACACTACAAAGTGGTTCATACATTACGCTTTGGTAGTGTGAAAATCAATTTTAAAAGTGTTATTTTTACACTTTCTAGTGTTGAGTTATTCAGTATGTATGCTGGGAACTGTGAGATTTGACACCTACAGTGTTAATTTAACACTAATCAATTTGCTATACAGGCTTGATCTTTGGGCTTAGGCTGTAAATATAAAACTACTGTACGTGATGTAGCAATATTATTCATGTCCATAGAATTACTGGGTTTGCCCTCAAGGAAACTGTGAAGAATTAGTGGAAAGATAATAGTTCCCAGCCGATTTAGGAACCTTCAGCAGGTACCAGACTGATTTTGTCTGCCTAGTTCTCTCCAATAACACACTTACTAAACTAAGCAGAATGAAAAACAGATGGATTCACCAGGGTGTCGCACACATTATGAACCTCCAGACATGCTGACTGCTCTCCATATCAATTCAAAACTAAGTCCAAAATGCAAGAAAGAGTACCTGTGGATGGAGGCTTTCTGAGACAAATACGTTGAATTTGATTTATTCCACTTTTTGGAATGTACTTGTTATTTTCAACTGGTTTCATTTTGTTGCTATTTTTCCAACATTTTAGATTTGTCTTTTCTGTGCTCAAAAAACATGTTTTAACTGTTGTTTCCTGGTTGTGTCAATGTTTGTGGACGCTTTGGCAGTCATGTGCCATTGAAATGGATTACACTGCAATGAAATTCACAACTGAAAATCCTAATTAGACTCCCACATCTTTAATCTAATTTGGGGTGTGTTTCCTGAAAACAATAAATGTTAGTGAAAATCAAATGAGGTAATGAATGATATAGGTAAAGGATGATTGAGTTTTATAAGTGTTACCTGAAGCCCTTCATTATTTTACATTTGTTGGGCTCCTCCCCAGCATCCAAGTCACAAAAGCAGAATGTCGATAACAGGAACATCGATCCCACGTATTTCCATAGTCAAATATGTATTATATAGTCACACCAGATATGTACAAATGTTAAAAAATAATAATAATGAATAAAAACATAAATAACATTTTGACTAATAAATAAAATTAATATAACATATCAGTCGACAGTCTAAATATCAGCTCAAAATATGACACAGATTCCTTGCATAAAGAACAGTGGCAAGCAGTAATAGGATAAGAAAGCAACACTTCACAAAAGAGGTGTTAAAATAACTTATGGAGGAAATGTTAACAAAAATTAAACAAACGTTGGTTTTCAATGCATGTGGAAGCCCCCAAGGACTTGTGCAGGCACTGGAATTGTATCTTCCACATACCCAGAGTGGGATTTACAACAGGGCTTTGTGGTGACCTGGTGAACTGATGACTGGAGATGGTACTAAAGTGAAAATTCTTTACACTATAATGATATATTTTGGTGCTGTATAAATGTAAAATTAGATTTTCTCTCTGTTAGACATTACATTTCCAATAGTTTGTTTTATTGCACTGTATTTTTTCATTGTTTATTAAAATGCTGGGGGGGTGCAGGGGAGGGACGCAGGGGTGCCGGGGGGCGCCACAGGGGGTGTTCGCCCAGGGCACAAAACAGGCAAGGACCGCCCCTGGGTGCCGTAGAAAGGGACAGTTGTCAGAAGCTGCACAGTGGGTCTGAAGGCAACATTCCAACATGTTCCCTTTTTCCAATTCATCCTGCACCAGACCAAGGAGGGTTATAATTCCACCCCTGTGCAGGCCGTTTTCCTCTATTAATTGTTGATTACTGAGATAAATGAAGGGGTTTCATGTCTGCCTGGAAAAGAGTGTGCAGACCTGTGATTTGCTTTTTGAATGGTGCTTTTTCAACTGGTGACTCCAGTTGAGTTGCACAATTCTTGAACAACTGCCATTGTTGTTGCTGGTAGTAAGGGTGATTCATCTTGCGACTTTAAAGGATGTAACTGATGACATAATGAGTTAATTAATCAAACTATACACTCAAATTGTTTACGGGTGTTAAAGCTATAAAGGGTCCCTTTTACACTAATCTATAGCCTACATTATCCTTCCATCCATTTTCTAAACTTTAGAATTATGTATTTATATTGCAACAGAAACCTATTCTTATTATTATTCTTCTTCTTATTATTATTATTATGTCCAAATAACAGTGTAGGTGTTTTTTTATAATCTTCTTAAGGTGACCACTGTCTTTCTGAGACAGAATGGCAGGGAAATATACAAAATAAAGAACAATGTGTAAAATAATGAGTCAGTCAGCTCACTCTAATTTACAAATTAGATTAAGTTCTACTTTAGTTCAAAGAGTTTCAGGACACTTGTTAATTAACAAACAATCTTAAGTATGAGATAGCAAAGTATTTAGTGTTACGAAGCTGTCAGGAAATGCACCCATGATAAGTAGGATGATCTATGCAGTGATGGCTGGCAAATTTCTTAAGGTCTAAAGCAGCGGTGTATAACTCCAGTCCTGGTGGGCCTCAGTGGCTGCTGGTTTCCATTCTAACTAGCTTCTTAATTAGTGGGGTATTTTTTTGCTGCTGATTAACATGTTTTTCCTTAGTTTTAATTGACGTGACTCAGACCCCTTAGTTGTTTCTTTTTCCTTAATGAGCAGCCAAACAATAACAAGACACAAAACAAGCCACCACATGACCAGGTAACCTGAAAATAAAGAAAGGTGAAGGTCTCTGTCATGTTG
Organism: Polypterus bichir lapradei; assembly: GCA_026402145.1. Lineage (NCBI taxonomy): Eukaryota > Metazoa > Chordata > Cladistia > Polypteriformes > Polypteridae > Polypterus > Polypterus bichir. The sequence continues at coordinate 32,442,909 of JANRMT010062791.1, forward strand.
GTCTGCTCAGGTCACCAAAACATCTTGATCTTAGAAAAAACAGAAAATCAAAATCTACTGTGGCAGAATGAGAGCAGCAAAAAGTCATAATATTCAATAACAGATTTAAGTAACAGCAACAATTGGCTTCTCACTAAGAAACTGGTTGGAGTGAAACTGGCTGGAGTTTGACATTCCAATTTAGCTGGTCATCTTTTACCTCGTTTCACATCTAATTTCTGTTTGGCTGCCATCTAAAGAAGAACAGATCAATTCAGAGGACTGAATCCTTAAAACAGGGCTATTAAAATGAAGGGAAAAGGAGTTAATTAGCAGTGAAAACTGCCCACTGATTAGGAAAAGGGCTGCTGCAGCCCACCAGGACCGAAGCTGGACACCCCTGTTCTAAAGTATCCTAACCAAGACACTTTTGTTTTAAATGATCCACAGAACTATCTACAGTCACAAGTTCAGTATTAACAACAAAAATAGGAAGTTTATATCCATAGGCACATTCAAAAGAGGAATATCTAGCACTGCAATTTCTTGATTTTTTTTCTTTGGAAAGGATTTAATTTGAATTGGTCTGGAAAACGTTATCATTGCAATGGACATATTTCTGCAGATTCTGATTAAATCATTCATCCTGCCCATTTGTTCTAGGGTTTGATTTTAATATTTACAAAATTTAATAATAAATAAGAGATAATTGAAGTCATATATCAAAAACAATTGAAGCTAGAAATCTGTATAATCTGAAAATGTCCATAATAAAGATTTTGGTAATTTACTAGCCATGGATATCCTTTAAAAAAATGAAATAAGCTGCTTTAGAAAATCTAGACAGTCTACTCCTGAGACTGTGGAAGATCAGTAATAAACTAATGAGAAATATTTCTCCAAAATCCTTCAAGAATAGGCATTGGTTGAAGAATATCAGAGGGAGACCAAATTATAGCTTTACCTCAAGGCTGTTTCTCACATGTTTTACATAACTTGAAGCATTTTGGTCAATTGATTCCCACAAGAGTATCTACTGATTAGACACTTAGTCTTAACATGATGATCAGCTCTACATGGGCATCATGATTACAAAGTAGAAACTCTTTCCAAAGTAACTGTTGAACAAACATACAAACCCTTCTATTATAAATAGCAAAACATTAAACAAAATGTTTTAACTTGCATAAGAAGTGGCCATTCCTTTAGATCTTTTGTTTTGCCTTTAGAAAAATGAGAAAGAGGTCAGAAAGTCAGGCAGCCAAAAACCAGAAAATGTGCCAAGTGGCAAAAAGAGTGGCAAAACTAAACTAAACTAAACTAAAACAAAATGCTAACCAGAAATCAAAATCAAAAGAAACATGATAAAAATATGTAACCCATAAATCTTTTAGAAACACTAATACTCTGAGAGATCAGTTTTGATATCTTCACAAACTTGGAATAACCTTTATTTGAAATTTCATATACTACTTCTGCATATTAGTATTATCTCTCTATTATAAAAGAAAATCTTGAGGGGAGACAAAACTATTGCCAAGAGATTTTTTCAAGTCCTGCCCTCCTATCAACCATTTACGGATAATGGCCCATGTCGACAGTCCTCTCACCTCTCATTCGTGTGAATGCTTTTGTCAGACACAGTTCCTGCGCTTTTATAAATTTTTATGTTTTCCTCACTGTAAGTTCCCAATAACAGAAGACTTATTATTTCCAAATCTTAATGATGAATTTCATCCAGCAGGGTTACCAACAGAAGAAATGAGTACACGGGCAATCCTAGCACAGAGAAACGATGAAGTCAAACAAATTAATGTGAAAATTCATGATCAGTTACACGGCAAATTGGTTAAATGCATATTAATAGACTATGCTGAAAAAGTTGGTGTTGATTGTGCAGAAGATGAAAACATCAACTTACAATTTCCCGTAGAATAACACCCTTCGGTCTTTCACCGGCCGAATTACTTTTGAAAGAAGGATGTATCGTAATATATTGCGTAATTTATCTATGAGTGATAGGCTATGCAATAGGACAAGATTAGTTGTATTCAAAATTGGTCGAACAATTCTGACATGTAAAATTTTAACAGGCGACAAGAAAGATAATGTAGTACATCTTCCGTGGAAAACATTAGACACCAAAGAAGATCTTGTAAAATGTTTACAGTTTCCCACTAGAATAGCTTTTGCTACAACAATTAACAAATCACAGGGACAAACATTCGAAAAAGTTGGTTTATTTATTAGAGAGAAAGAAACGATATTCATTTATGGGCAGTTATATGTTGCGTTGTCACAATGTAACTCCAAACACGGAATCCAAATTCAAAACGATATTGACAAAAAGTTAATTCCAAATATTGTTTTTACTGAAGTTTTACAGTAAAAGTGAATGTTTAAAAAGCATTTGTGTGTTAATTTCAAAGCCAAACAGGACGAAAACGTATAACACAACAAATACCTCTAACGCGACATGAAACATAATTTTCTTTCAATTTATTACGTTTTACTATTTTGTACTATAGTTAATTACTCACTGTAATGTAAAATAGTTAGGTCTATTATGCATATGTAACAATTCCCATGAAAATAACAATCTGTTTAAATTGTACATGCGCTTCCCCATACACAAACGGCAGTGCCACGAAGTGGCTAGCGCATAGCCCCTGGACGGGGGTTGGCGAGTGAAGCAAGCAGAGGGCAGAGCCCCCTAGTTATTATTACTATTTATTATTATGTGTTGTTTGCTTTTCTTTTTTCTTATGCATATAAGATTTTGTTTTCATTATAGTTCTGTGAGAAAATATTTATTGGGCACGCAAGGAAAAACACTTTCCACAGAGTTTCTTATATGTGAAGGTGAAGCTCCTAGTTAAGCAATGAATGGTTTATTGGACCAAAACAGTGTTATCTTAATGTTTAGAAATAAGTGTTATCATTCACTGGTACTTGAACCTCACCACCTTTGAACCCTAGACATTCTAGAGCACCACAACCACTGAACTGAAATTGGCGGCCTCCATAACCTTTCACCTTTTCAGCATTTTCAGCCTACAACAGCTACTGAAGAGCCAGAACACCAAGAGCACCTCAACTAACTGCTGCATTTATCTCTGTCATCCTCTCTATTGACTTTTATTAGGGGTCTCCAGGAATGATGTTTATGGATTTGTATGCTGAAAGATTCTTTACTGTAAGCTAAGTATAAAATAATTATTTGTGTGGTAATTGATATCTGTGGTTGCTGTGGTCATTTTGTGCCCATTGTGACTTTGAGGCGGCACTGTAAGTGCAATAAATTTCCATCTTGCATTTTGCAGCATGAAACCCTGGCCCACATGTGGAGCTAAAGGAAGCCAGGAGTACTTCTTATGGCATTCCATTATGACCGGAAAACACTTTGGGTCACCTCTAAGTCCTGTGAGCTTCCTGTAATTGGTACATTTGCACTTTTGTGGGAACCTGAACCACTATAGCAGGTTATTTCTGGTGCCTTCTGGAAATTTCTGCCCTTTCTAGTGAAAAGGCATCCTCCCTAGATGATGATATCCCAAGTGTATTTCTCAGCAGTTTGCACTGAAATCCTGTCAGTGATTCTTTTGGCTATGGGACCTTCAGTCTCCATAAACTGTTTGTGTGCAGATACACATTATTCCTGGCATAAAATCAACTCAGCCTGTATCCACTATAACAGGGGAGTATTCATACACATGAAATACTCCATTCCCTGGTATTTTTGTTTTGTTGCATTTTCTCTTCAGCACGTAAACTCCATATATACCTGGGAACTGTTAGCACAAGTAATACCTAGAACACCTCAAGGGGAACATTTTCTGTAAGGGCTATTTTGCTTTTTTCAATTAATACTTGGCAGTGACAAAGAGAGACATGTTATGGAAGTGTGAATAGATGGAAGGTTCTTATGACATATGAGTGTATGTGCACATTAGAGAATCTCTCAAAAGTGATCTAAAAAAAGTTTTAAGAGTACCCAAGGCATAGCAAGGAATAATGCTTATTCACCAGCCTAGCAGTTTTAGTGTTTTTATTAAATTAGTTTTGTACTCTGTATGTAGTGTGGCATCCGCCCTGTTATGTTGGGAGCCACGGGAAGCCCAGCCCTGTAGGGACCTGTGGCCACCGCCAGGCGGTGCCCCGGTGCCTGTAGAAGTCTGGAGCCCAGCACTTCCGCCACACCAGGAAGTGCTGGGGGGAAGAAGACAGGGGACACCCAGAGGGCTTCCAGGTGAGCAGCCAGCATTTCCGCCACACTGGGGCGTGTCTTCGGAGGAATGCCGGGAAGCAGCTGGAGCCCATCTGGGTTCCTATTTAAGGGGCCGCCTCCCTTCAGTCAGTAGCGGAAGTCGGGTGGAAGAGGACGGAGCTGGAGAGAGGACTAGAGGTGGCCAGGAAGGCACGAAGGACTGTGAGGCCTGGACATTGGGGGAATCGGTGCTGGAGGCACTGGGGTTTGTTGTGCACGTAAATTGTAAATAGTCGTGTAAATAAACAGTGTGTGGTGGAGCCAACGATGTCTGTCTGTCTGTGTCTGGGCCATATTCCACAGTAGCAATTCTCAGAACACTTATAAGTTTGAATTTGGTGTAAAATACAATGACTTGGCCATATAATGTTGTGTGAAAAAATAAAGTTGTAATTTTATTCGTATAATTTAAAAGAAATATCCCAGATTCCAACAGCCAATGAGACATTGAATTTAATTTCCCATAATATGTATTTTATGATCACTGTAGATAAACAGAAATTTGAATTAATAGGTAATATTAGACACCAAAAAGCTATTCAATTTAAATTTATGACTAGTTTAAACACTGTTAAAATTTGTAAAGAAAGAAATTCCACTATAATCAAAACTATGCCAGACAGGGACATGCGAATTTAAAAAAATGAAAAATTAATTAATTAATATATATGAATATACTGTATTTATATATATATATATATATATATATATATATATATATATATATATATTGACTTGATAATGGATGATTTATAATAATTACAAAATTAATCTAATGCAAATTTTTACATGATCATGAGTGTGCATAGATTTTTCTCCAGAAGTGCTATTAACTGGTGGTTTGCTTCTATATATACACTTTTACACTGATTTAATATTATTATTTGTTTACCATAATATGTCTGTTTATATATTTAAATATTATAAGGTTATGCATTTTACTTTTGTCATATTAGATTTGTAATACATGTGAGTGTTCTGAGCATGTACCTGGTAAAAAGTGTTAAAAATAAATTTAATGAAACATAAGCAGTTTATTATTAAAAGATAACCAATGAAACTGGTTAAAAAATAGAATGCTTTATATATTTGAAAAATATTAATTCCATGAAAATAAAGATCAGATCATAAAGAAAACCTAAAAGGTCCAAGAAGAGGACCTACATATCCTGCAAGGGAGATGCATGTGGGATATGATGTTTAAGTGTATAAGGATAATTTTTAGAATAAATATATATCCTCTAAAGTAAGAAGGCATATCATTAAGAGAATAAAGTAATCTGAAAATTAATCTCTTTTATTAGTTATTTCATAATCTACTGTAACTGTTGCAATGCAGTTAAGGTATGAAACAACCTTGTGCTGTCAGCTTTATATTTTAAATTGTTCTCTCAAGTGAATCTTGTAATAGCAAAGAATAAAACTCTTTACTACATTACAAATTCCTAGCACCTGCAATTGAAATTAGTGGAATACCATAATCAAATCAACAATACCTTTCTCTTCACTGTTCATTGTTTAACAAAAATATTAAGACATAGTCTGATTTCATAGTTAGTAATATTTTCAGTGGGCTTCCTTAATTTTTTACCTTCACAATCATTAGAAAGTATTATTGATATAATTTAAATGAAATAAAGAATCATTGCTAAAAAAAAAATACTATGTTGTTTTTTGATCATTTTTTTCAGGAGTCAGAGTTTGAAGCTCATACCCGTCTCCAACCTGTACACACGACCTCCTAGTAGTTTGTAACCAAGATGGGCACAGCGGTGAGTGGGAGACAACAAGGTTTACATTGTCCAAATTTCAAAGCGCATATTATTAAAACCAAATCCTAAAAGTAAAGGGCAGTGCAGATATAATGAAGTCTGTAAATAATCCATAATAAAAAACAGTGCTCTTGTGATGATTAATAAAATGAATAATAAATACTGTAAAATTCTAGTTAAAAAAATTACAGCTTTAGCTGCAGCTTTAGGCTTCTTCACAAGTCACCCACAACTCCCTCTCTGCCTGCTCAGCACACCAGTGAGTCCTTCAAGTTGGAGCCGATGTTGACAGCTGCAATTTCCTTCACCTGATTGTCATCCCACCAGCCCAGACCGGCCTTAAGCAAGACACCCCTTTCCTGGCTCTCCGGCTTCCCACACGCTCAATCTGGATCCAAGTCCCTGCTACAACACTTGCATTTAACGAGTGCACCCCTTTAAACACAATTAATTGCACTCTCACTCAGGAGCACAAACACACTGCCTCCCTTCCTCCTCCACACTTACTTGCTCTCTCCATTTTTACCTGGAGTTTCTTTTTGAGCTATCATCTAACAGTTTTCCCCTATACCACTCAGACTCTCCTTTTTAAACTTTCGACGGGTGTTCAGTTACGTGCATCAGAGTGCAAACAAAGCACTCAGCTGGACCATGCACATCTGAACGTTATTGCATGATTTGCCAACCACCTATTCAACACCCTAGAGATGCTCACAGTATGATATACCTACACACTGCCCCCTCAAGCTTCACTGAACTGTTTTTTATTTTTCAAAAAATTTTCACCGACACAGACCATTGATCATGACATATTTAAAGAAATCGTTAAAACATTCTGTAAAATTATCTGAATTTGATTTATAATTCTGTGGCATAACTATTTAAAATATGATTCCAGATTTAACATTAAGTTTTACTCTTTATTTTTCATTAATTTTTTAAGTATCTATATCAACTATGTATTACAATTAAATGCTCTGTGTGTTTTGTGCCATTTCTCTGAGCAATCTGATTGGTGATTTGACTTTTGTGTGACTGGCCAGTTTGGCTTTGGTGATGCAATCGAATGAGAAAGTGCAAGTGTGAAACACATTTGTTTAACCAATGGTCTTTGTACTCATTTGATTAAAACATTATTTGAAAGTCTGCTACTGATCTATAACTGATACTTCCAACACCTCTGATTAGTTTTCATTACAGCTTGCTTCACACAAACAGAATTAGATCATCGAAGATGCCTGTCACCTTGTTACTTATAAACTGTCAGATGTTGGTTAGTTTTTAAGCCCACTGTTTTTATTTCACTATATATCCTTCTAAACAGCTATCCATTTCCATTCTACTAACAGAAACACTAAACTTCTTCTTCTTCTTCTTTTGGCTGCTCCTGTTAGGGGTTGCCACAGCGGATCATCTTCTTCCATATCGTCCTGTCTTCTGCATCTTGCTCTGTTACACCCACCACCTGCATGTCCTCTCTCAGCACATCCATAAACCTTCTCTTAGGCCTTCCTCTTTTCCTCTTGCCTGGCAGCTCTATCGTTGACATCCTTTACCCAATATACCCAGCATTTCTCCTCTGCACATGTCCAAACCAACACAATCTCACCTCTCTGACTTTGTCTCCCAACTGTCCAGCTTGAGCTGACCATCTAATGTACTCATTTCTAGTCCTGTCCATCCTCATCACACCCAATGCAAATCTTAACATCTTTAACTCTGCCATCTCCAGCTCTGTCTCCAGCTTTCTGGTCAGTGCCACCATCTCCAACCCATAGAGCATAGCTGGTCTCACTACTGTCCTGTAGACCTTCCCTTTCACTCTTGCTGATACCCGTCTGTCACAAATCACTCCTGAAACTCTTCTCCACCCATTCCACCCTGCCTGCACTCTCTTTTTCACCTCTATTCCACAATCCCCGTTACTCTGAATTGTAAGTAAAGTAAAAAGTATTTAAAAAGTATTTAAACTCATCCACCTTCACCAACTCTACTCTGTGTATCCTCACCATTCCTCTGACCTCCCTCTCATTCACACACATGTATTCTGTCTTGTTCTTACTGACTTTCATTCCTTTCCTCTATAGAATAAACCTCCAACTTTCCAGGGTCTCCTCGAACTGCTCCCTACTCTTGCTACAGATCACAATGTCATCAGCAAACATCATAGTCCACGGGGACTCCTGTCTAGTCTTGTCTGCCAACCTGTCCACCATTGCAAATAAGAAAGGGCTCAGAACCGATCCCTGATGTAATCTCACCTTCACGTTGAATGCATTCGTCACTCCTACTGTAGTTCTCACCACTGTCACACTTTTCCTCGTACATATCCTCGTACTCTTACTTCTCTGTCACTCCCGACTTCCTCAAACAATACCACAACTCCTCTCGAGGCACCCTGTCATATGCTTTCTCCAGTTCAACAAAGACAAAATGCAGCTCCTTCTGGGCTTCTCTATACTTCTTCATCAACACCCTCAGAGCAAACATTGCATCTGTGGTGCTCTTTCCTGGCATGAAACCATACTACTGCTCACTAATCAGCACCTCACTTCTTAACCTAGCTTCCACTACTCTTTACCATACGTTCATGCTGTGGCTCATCAATTTCATCCCCCTGTAGTTACTACAGCTCTGCACACCCCCCTTATTCTTAAAAACCAGTGCACATCTTCTCCACTCCTCAGGCATCCTCTCACTTTCCAAGATTCCATTAAACAATCTGGTGTAAAAACTCCACTGTCTTCTCTGCTAAACACCTCTGTGCTTCTACAGGTATATCATCTGGACCAACAGCTTTTTCTATTCTTCATCCTTTTAATAGTAGTCCTTACTTCTTCCTTGCTAATCCATTCCACTTCCTAATTTACTATCTCCACATCATCCAACCTTATCTCTCTCTCATTCTCTTCATTCATCAGCCTCTCAAACTACTCTTTCCATCTGCTCAACACACTCTCCTCACTTGTGAGTATGTTTCCATCTTTATCTTTATCACCCTAACCTGTTGCACATCTTTCCCAGCTCTGACCCTCTGTCTCTCCAATCGGTACAGGTCCTTTCTCCCTCCTTAGTGTGCAGCCTCTCATACAGCTCATCATATGCCTTTTCTTTAGCCTTCGCCACTTCTCTCTTCACCTTGCGCCTTATCTCCTTGTACTCTGGTCTACTTTCTGCATCTCTCTGAATATCCCACTTCTTCTTCACCATCCTCTTCCTCTGTATACACTACTGTACTTCCCCATTCCACCACCAGGTTTCCTTTTCCTCCTTCCTCTTTCCAGATGTCATGCCAAGCACCCTTCTTGCTGTCACTCTTACTACTTCTGCTGCAGTTGCCCAGCTGTCTAGCAACTCTTCACTGCCACCCAGTGCCTGTCTTACCTTCTCTCTAAACTCAGTCTTGCAGTCTTCCACCATTTGATTCTTTGTTTTGCCCTCCCTCTCCTCCTCTTCTCCTTGATCTCCAGCATCATCCTACAGACCACCATCCTATGCTACCTAACTACACTTTCCCCTGCAACCACTTTGCAGTCTTCAATCTCCTTTAGATTGACTTTTCTGCATAGGATATAATGTACCTCTATGCATTTTCCTCCACTCTTATATGTCACCATATGTCCCTCCCTCTTCTTAAAATATGTATTCACCACAGCCATGCCTATCCTTTTTGCAAAATCCACTATCCTCTAACCTTTTTCATTCCTCTCCCTGACACCATACCTACCCATCACCTCTTCATCTCTTCTGTTCTGTTCACCAACATGTCCATTGAAATCCGCTCCAATCACCACTTTCTGTCCCTTGGGTACACTGTCCATCACCTCATCTAACTCACTCCAGAAATCTTTCTTATCCATCAAACACCCAACTTGCGGGGCATATGCACTAACAACATTCATCATGACACCTTCAGTTTCCAGCTTCATAATCATTAATGTCTGACACTCTTTTCACCTCCAAAATACTCTTGACATACTGTTCCTTTAGAATAATACCTACCCCATTTCTCCTCCCATCCACACCATGATAGAACAATTTGAATCCACCTCTGATCCACCTGGCCTTACTCCTCTTCCATTTAGTCTCTTGTACGCACAATATATCAACCTTCTTTCTCTCCATCATATTGGCTAACTCTCTTCCCTTACCTGTCATACTGCCAACATTAAAAGTTCTTACCCTCAGTTCCACTCTCTTTACCTTCCTCCTGTCCTTCTGCCTCTGGACACATCTCCCCCCTCTGCTTCTTCTTCTTCGGCCAACAGTAGCCCAATTTCCGCCAGCACCCTGTTGGCTAACAGTACTGGAGTTGTTAACCCGAACCTCAACCGATCTGGTATGGAAATTTGTATTGTTGCCGCATATTGATCTGACAAAATTTTGCACCGGATGCCCTTCCTTAAGTAACACTCATCATTTTTCAGGGCTTGGGACCAGCACGAAGAAACACACTGGTTTGTGCATCCCCTGTGTCTGGGTTAACAGAAACACTAAACATTCCATTAAAATGCATACTTGCATGTAAGAGGTTACTTTACAACAGCGACACGTGAGCAGTGTGGCTGAAGCAGACACCTTCCTGAGTGGTCTAATCATGTATGAGAATGAGATCTATGAAAGTTAGCTTGGTAGCAAGGTGCACTGCAGGGTTTTTTTTTTTGAGCCATCCGGGAGCTGGTTGGGAACCTCTGCCTAGACAAGAGGCTAATGTGGAACAGTAAAGGTTGGCAAAGGAGAGCTAGAGACTAACAATTAGTACTTTTGGCCGTGAGGGATCAGTAGGAAACTACTCCCATGCTGCAGCCAAATATAGGTGTGCTGGCTCTTAAAGTAAACAGTGGTGTACTTCCCAAAGGGTTGGGAATAACCCAAACCCATTGGTCAGCCAATTGGCCATGACCCAGGAAGTAGTCAAGGGCTATGTTTTAAAAGTCATGTCAAGTCAATTTTATTTATAGAGCACATTTAAAACAACAGCAGTTGACCAAAGTGCTTTACAGGTTCCATAAATACACCAATAAATAAATACATCTAAATAAATGAATAACAGTACTTTCATGTAAGTTTAAAAGCCTAAGGTCTTCAGACTGAATTTAAAACTGACTAGAGATGTTGCTGACCTAATGTTAATGAATAGACCATTCCAAAGCTTAGGAGCAGCTACTGCAAAGGCACAGTCCCCTCTGAGCTTAAGTCTAGACCTCAGTAGGACCAATAACTCTGGTCAGAGGACCTCAGTGACCATGGAGAAAAACAGTGTAAGAGATCAGTAAGATAAATGGGGATTAAACCATTTAGAGACTTAACAATAAAACTGAACTCAATCATGTAGCGAACAGGATGCCACTGAGGTGGAGCTAAAATTTGTGTGATGTGATTATGTTTCCGTGTGTTGACTAGAATCCTGCATTCTAGACTAATTGACAAACAAGGGACAACTGATTAACTCCAGTAGATAATGAGTTGCAAAGGTGAGAAAGGCATGAATTCATTTTTGAAAAATCATCTGCAGAAATAAAAGGCTTGACTTTAGTTAATACCCTGAGCTGAGGCTTGGAGTTAATTTGTTGGTTGAATTTGAGAGCATTATCAAAAATCATGCCAAGATTTTTTGCTAGGCATTTACAGCAGGTTGTCAGAGGACCAACGTTATTTGTAGGAACACAGTTAAATTCAGTAGGACCAAACACACGATTTTTATTTCTTTGTCATTTACATTAAGAAAATTTAGTGACATCCATATTACAAGATCCAGGCGTTTAATGACCTCTTGGGCACAGTCATCAAAAGTGTGTCTGTCTGAGGAGGGAATGTTATCCTTGTTGAGATAAATTCAGTAGACAGATTGGGAAAGTGACTCGAGAGTGCCACCCACTATTCACAAATGCCATATTGAATGACTCACTCACATGGCCTCAACAATCTGGGCCTGAACACTATGAAATTGCTGTGGGTTTTAGGAGATACCATCTCCCTACACATCTGTTGCTATAAATAGTGCTTTCCACTATGCATACCTTTTCTCTGCCTGCTTAAAAAGTTTAATCTGTTCCAGTCAGTCCAGATTTATAGAACAGTAACTGAAACACCCTCACTTCCTACATTATAGTCTGTTTGGACATGCATTTGTTCACTTAAGACAAAAACTGTAATGTACTGTTCACACAGCAGAAAAAATTATTGACCTGAAATGCTTTGGTATTCAGGATCTATATACTGTAAATAAGATAATATAATTGGAAACTATACTTACCGCGGGCAACTCACCAGGGTAACCATCTTTTTCAGTTATTACCATCAGGAAAACATTATTAGACATTCAAACCATAAATCACTCACCATATCAATAGTCTGTTATTACTGCAGGTACTCTGGTCAGTCATGATGTTTGATTTATCGTTGTCTCTTATCTCCAACCATCTCCATCCAGCCTAAATTATACAGTATTTACTCTTAAAACTTACAAAATTTACATATTATGAGGATAGGTCTATACATGGTCATTTTGCTGTATGCATTAATTGGGTAATGTGCATACATTTGTCAAATTGTGCTATTACCTTTACTGTAACATTAATGCTTATATTGTATATTGCTATTTCTACTGTATGGCTGCAATGTCAAGACAGACTGCCTGCAAATATTTTGCCTGCCAAAATAATTTCTTTCAGAAAACGTTAATTGCGGCTTATGAATCATGAAAAAAAAAGTCAATCTCCTATTCTTTCAGTCCATGCTTCCTAATATATTATGTGGCTGGAATAGCAGAAACTAAACTAATAAAACATAACACAACATAATATTCTTAAACCCAATTAATCTACTTCATAGTGGCAGCATTGTGGTTAAGCAAGAGAAAGCCCATCATAAGGACTTAACCCAAGGTAACCAAAAGAAAATAAAAGAAACTATTGTTGGGCTTATTAATGCCTATCTATAAAAAAAAAAAGAATCCACTACCTATAGCTCACTCTGTGCTTTTGGGTTGGGGTGGGACGCTGTGTGATGATTAAGCGGTCGACACTGCTCCAACAGTCATCCTTGATTTAAACTCCCTCCCCGCCACCACTAACAATCATCCATGATTCTCCAAGGAGCACCACAACACCTGCTCTGACAAATGGAGAAGACTCTCCCAGGGAGGTTTTTCTATTTAAATATCTTAACAACCAATGAATATGATCATTTAAATCTCTCCTACTCTAAGCAACTCCCTATAGCATGTTGTCTATCCTTAAAACAACAGAGAACCATTCGGTATGACTTCAATTACGAATTAGTTTACTGTTTCAAATTTAGCTCGAGGGAGGTTATTTCAGCTTGTATCTTTAATTTTTGTAGGCAACTTTTTTCTCTTTTACACATCCAATAACTTCCTGTCAGAAAACAGATTCTCAGTAGTCAGTAAAGGTGGCATGGAAATTTGAGTGAATCTCTATCACACGTCACACACACCTCTATGACAAAATAATTAATAATAATGCCTCTTTAATGAAGTAAGCAAAAATGAAAAATGCTCCAAATGTCAACACAGTTAACCCAATCCCTGAATGTAACCAAATGTTGCACCATGCATTATCTAACTTGTTTAAAAAATAACAAAGTGCTTATTTTGCCACAGTTACAATTAGTACACAAACTAAACAAAGCAAGATTTTAAGTCATTTAAATATCGGTAAATCAGTATTTTCAAAGATTTAAATATATTAATATAGGTAAGACTAGCCATCCCCCGCGGCTTCACCTGCATATTAATGAAACAGGACAGTGAGGAGGGCCCCACCCAGCTCTCTGCTCCTGACGTCACTCTTCCCCCTCAGCCCACAGTCTCTGTCTCGGATTAGCGTGAATATATCACTCCTGCAAGTGAACTATGATTCTTAGAGCAATGAGAGAAGTTGCAAAATCAACCGGAATGTTGAAGCAAATTATAGAAAAAAAAAAGATCTAAATTTTGTTCGCTAACTAAGCGGAGTTAAGGTTACGCCCCAAGGCAGACGCGTGAGTGAGGAGGGCCCTGTAGCCAAATGAGTTTCTCTCGGATTAGTGCTAATAAATCAGTACCGCAAGCAAACTATGATACTTAGCGCGATGGGAAAGTCACAAAATCAACTGAATGTTCAAGCAAATTATAGAAAAAGTTGCTCTCTTGTAAAAAGTGGACAGACATACAAATGGGTCTAAAAAACTATAAGAAATTTTGTGCCTGGAGCACGAAATTTTTAAAACCGTTTCTTAGCGAGCACCTATGGGCCAAGGGTAACCTACTTTCCAAATTTCAAGTCCCAAGTCCTCATGGTTCAAGAGATTTCGTGAAGAATGAGTCAGTGGTATTTGGCTTTTCTTCTCCACTATACACTAGCAAAATACCCGCGCTTTGCAGCGGAGAAGCGAAATTCGAAAATGAAACCTGCCTAACTTTTGTAACTAAGCTGTAAGGAATGAGCCTGCCAAATTTCAGCCTTCTACCTACACGGGAAGTTGGAGAATTAGTGATGAGTGAGTGAGTGAGTGAGTGAGTCAGTCAGTGAGGGCTTTGCCTTTTATTAGTATATATATATA
>JANRMT010062791.1:32457891-32469995 GCA_026402145.1 Polypterus bichir lapradei
ATATATATAGAGAGAGAGAGAGAGAGAGATTTACTTCATATTGTAACATAATTTTATGAACAATGTATGATATTTGACTTGGGATGTGTGTAAATTTATGACAGTACCATTGTGTCTCTGCCCATCTAACCCCATGCGTTGTAAATGAATGGACACTTGGTGGCACTGTTGCTCACTGTTGTCTTTTCCCCAAATACACTGGACACAGGTTAAAATCACCTAGAAGTCATTTACTTTCTTCTTTTCTCTGTTGTGCCCAAAGCACCTCCACCAGCATCAACAGCAATAAATACACACAGTAAGTCACTAAATACTCCTCCACACCTCCTAGCAAGCTCTGTCACACTCCCTCCCAACTCCAGCTCGCCTGCTGGGTTCCCATCAGTCCTTTAAATAGTCTTTGACCCAGAAGTGCTTCTGTCCTTCCGACCACGTGACTGGCTAGCACTTCCTGGTCTAATAAAGAACAGGGATTTTCTTCAGCCCGGAAGTACTTTGGGGCTTCCGTCCTCGTGTCTACCTCGTACTTCTGGGCCACAATGAAAGAATATGTCCCCAGGTCCTTTGACAGCTCCTCCTGGTGGCACCCATGGCACCCAGCAGGGTTGTGTGTCTGAACTCCATGTCCCATAGTGCCCAGCACTCCAGGGAAGCTGCCATCTAGCATTTTGGGGGAAGCAGTGTTGGCAAGTAGCTGTCTTCCACCATCCTTCTGTTCCAGGGGTGTCCCTTATGGGCTGAGCTGCTGGTTGTCCATCACAGCACAAATGTCAAATCCCACTTGTGACCTAGACTAAATATGAAACTCCTAAAAGTAAGACTATTGCATTGTCCAGATGTCTGCACAGGTTTCCTAAAAATACATCTGTGTTCCCCCACCTCCCAAATGCCTGCAAGTTCATTTCACAAACCTAAATTGTCCTGTCTGAGTGTACCCTGAAGTCAACTGTCATCTCCTTGATGATTTTTTTTTCTTGTGTGTTGACTCCACCAGAATAGGTTCCAGCCCCCTCAAACCTTTGTTAGAAAAGTCTGGTAGGGAAAATTAATCAATGTAATGAATGCCAGATGTACCGTATAACTGATTTGTGAGTAAAAGTAAATGAGTTCTCAGGTATTTTCCAGCATAAACACTACAACCTTTTAATGTTTATAGGACAACATACTTTTCATGTCACTAATGCAGTAAATGAATCAGACCCTTTTAATGAGACATTTGCTGAAAGCAAAAAAATAGAACAAATTAAGAATAGTTTGTAATTCATTGAAATTGATGTATGTTATTGATCATTGGTCCATTTCTTATTAATTTCAATTTGAGGAACATTTCAGTGCTAAATTAATTTAGAATATATTTCAAATGTAAGAGGCTCTATGGCTCCTCTCAGCAGAAGGGCTTTTCAATCAATTAAATGCATCAGCCTTCCTTTGTTTCAAGTTGGATCCAAATTGCATGTGAGAAAGCTGAATGTTTATTTCTTGTCTTGCATATTCTAGCAGCGCTCCTGTTTACAAAAAATTTTTGTAAATTTAATTTCATATAACTTACCCTTTTATAACCGTCAGCAAATATTATGCAAATATTTGATAAATGGTTTAAAATCTTCAGACTGTTTTTTTTTGTGAGAAATGCCAGTAGATTTTAAAGCTTGATGATATCAGCACTACCAGCCCAGCAACTCCAATTTCATTACAAATTGAAGCAATTTAATTAATAATGAGTGGGCCTTTTCCCTGTTGCAAAAATTAATCAGCGCTGTGTTAAAATGGAAAATCCATTGACATTAAGTTTATTAATTGGGCTTTAGTTTGAACAACAACATTGCAAAATACTGCAGATATAAAAAGTTATAAATTCTGCTTAAAGCCAAATGAAATAGTTTACGATTATTCTTTAACCTTTTATAAGTTACCCTGGAAGTTGGAGATACAGGTGATTTGGTGGTGCAGTGGTTAGTTCTACTGCTACACAGCTCTAATAATCTGCACAACCTGGTTTATATCTAAGTAGAGTTTCAATGTTCTTCCAGTGTTTGTGTGAGATTTTTTTATAGAGCTCCATTTTCTAACTACGTCCAAAGCACATACTGTACCTGTTTGGTTAATTGGTGTCTTGGGAATTGTTCTGAATGTATGTGGATCTTTATTTGGACTTTTTTGGAAAATGAACATTTAAATTGCAAAATTAAGTGTTTTACCTATTAGTAAAGCATTAGTTAAAAAAAACAGCAACAAATATAACGACTTACTCCTTAAATGTAATCAAGGTTTCCACTTTAACTATTTGACTCTGTAGTTTATAAAATGTTGTAGCGAACCCCCCATAATGTTCAGAAGGAAAACACAGCACAACAAAGAAGTGATTGTAAGAAGAATACACAAATGTAAAACAACAAAGGAGGAAAATGAACAAGAACTATTTACAATTATCTATAAACCTCTCATTCTTGTGTTCATGAGAGCTGCCCTAAAAAAACTTTGGTTCCCTACACAGAATTCTCTTTTTTTTTTCACTTTGCTCATTCCTCACGCTTATATACCACACTTACTATACCTTCTTGTCGTTGCCCTGAACCATCCAGAAACCTACTCCTCCACTTCCACACACAAATGCAGTCACACCTACTGTAGATCGGTGAAAGTAGACATTTTCCAAAGCATTAAGCCACCCCTGTAGCAGTCTCCCTGACTGTGCAGCCTATTTACTTCATTTGACCTAGTGTGTTTAGTTTCAGATTAAATATTCTTTACTTTTTAATTTTACTCAACATTTAAGTTATTTGTGTACATAATCAATGATAAGTTAATATATTTGATTGTCCAAGTACATTGACACCTTTGTGAAGAAGGCAATGTCTTTACAACCTCATATGTCTCAGAGATTTCAGGCTACCCTCACAATTGCTAAAGAACTTCTGCACATCCATCATCGAGAGTGTCCTGACAGGAAGTATTACTGTCTGGTCTGGAAACAGCATGTAGCAGCAAGGCTGTACAGAGACCTGTACAGTCAACTGAATGCATCATTGGGTTCTCTAACGTCCAGGACATCTACACCAAGCGATGATGGACCAGAGAAAAGTAAATGATCAGAGATACCATCCATCCCAACAATGGTCTCTTATCTGTGCTGTACTCAGAAAAATGGCATTGCTGCCAGAAGACGAGATCAGTGAGATTGAGGAGGAACTTCTGTCCACAGTCCATACATATATTGAATAAGGAAATGTGTCTAGAACTACATTTCCCTATTGTTGATTCTCTTATGTTGAATAATTTAAATTATTTATTTGTTTGTTTATTACATGTTTTGAAATAATCGTGTAATGTATACTCTACTATTGTATTAATTTAACACAGGGATTGCTTTGATATTTATAAAATTCTGTGTTATTATTTATTGTCCTTTTATATTCTTTAATGCACAATATTGTAGTTTAGCAGCTAATCATTTCACCACATATTGTACTGTGTGTTATAATTTGTGGCCACCAGGAAGTGCTCCATTTCCCCAAACACCCAACACAAGCAGGCTCTGGACACAAGTTACAAGCACAAAGAGTCTTTTATTGTGGAAAACTCTTTCCACATGCGTTTCCCAGCACCACAGCGACAAGTACAGTAAAGCCTGTATAGCACAACTATTTTCTTCCTTCTCACTGGTCAATGCCTCCTCCACTCCTCTTTTCAAGTGTTGTCTATCTTTCTCCTGACTCTGGCTTGTTCATGTGAGGCAGGCAGCTCCTTTTACCTAATCCCTATGGAGTAGAGACTCCCAAACTCTGCAGCTCCTCCTGGTGGCCCTCATGGGACCCAATAAAGTTGCCAGTCTAACCATGACAAACTTGTTTTATTCCCAGTGACCAAAATTGGATTAAGCAGGTTTGAGAACATATTATTTGAAGCATTTCTGTCCAACATCCCTTCCACGTTTCCAGGTTGTGACTCTACTTATTTCATCCTAAGTAATATTTGGACCATGGCAGACCATACAATGACTTCTGTTTTTCCATTTTCTTTACCATTTCTTTCTATCTTTAGCTTTTAACTTCTACTTCTTAACAACCGATAAAACATCTGTCTTCCTTATTTATCGTTTGTATTCGCTGCATGGAGTTGAGCTATTTATATGAGCAAGCTGATCAAATTACATCACCATAATCAATCTGAAGCAAAGCTTTGTCCAGTTCAAATATAATATATTGGCTGTCTTAAGTGATAAAAATCTAAATTTTATGTGTTTCAGGTTTGGAAACAATCCATTATAAAAGATTGAAAAGTAGATATCATACATAAAATTCTGATTTAGCTTTGACAAAGTAACATATTATTCATATCATCTAAATAAATTCATTCAGTGTTTTGAAGTTAATCTCTAAGGCCTAGAGAAAAGACAGCAGCATTTTCTTAACGCTTCTCTGACTAATACAAAGTGTGAAAATGCTTCAACTGTCTTATGAAATTATTTGTAACCTACAGGTATTAATCACACTTGTGTGAGCAAAGAAATACATTGAAGGTATCTGACTACATGCTTCAGATCATACTGGTAGGGAGCACTTTTTCTTTTAGTGTCTATAATTTTTCTAAATTCATTATTCTTTGCCAGTTTAAAGCTATAAAGATTTACATTTTCCGTGAATGATGAAACTCGTTTTAATTAAATTTCCCTTTGTGAAGTACTCATTTATAGGCAAAAGTAAGTAGACATAAATACCCCATATCCCTGGCACAGATTTAGCAGGCTTGATAGGAAATTGACACTATATATAAATAACTCTGTTTCACAGCATAAGCTGCAGACTTTAAAAATTCAGACATTGTATTTTTGTTTAATGTTGTTTAGATGCCTTGCTTGATTGTGGTAGGGAGCTGCTTAAATATAAATGCAACCCATGGTTTGGCAAAATTATTGTACCATGTTCCCGTGCCGAACAAGGATTAAAAGTCAGGCTGGGAATCTCATACTCACCCTGGCCACACTGTAAATATCTAAAAACAAGCCATGCCTGGTAAAAGACAGTTTTACCCTAGCCTAGAAAATCAGAGGGCATCAGAGTTTACTGCTCTCTGCAGTCTTGTCAATTATACGGTCAGTGTCAAGTCAAACAAGAATCTCCCTCTCAACTGACATGAGCATAAAGGCCACTAGGTGCTCCTGACAGAGGTTCTCAACCTGCTCTTCATAAGCTTCAACAGGCAAGGTCAGCAAAGCCAATGACATGGTAGCAATCAGCAATCAATCTCAATTTTGGCATGCATCACCCCTCATGCAACAGGTTGTAGTGAGACATACTAGCATATGGTATAGTTTTTGAAAAGTGAACAATTTCTGCTCATCAACTCCAGGGTCTCAATAAGTATTCACATAATAAAAGTTTTTATAATTGCACACATGGGTAGGTATGCTAAACCCCATGTTGTCAGACGGATAGCCCTGTTTAAATTATAGTAATAAAAATAATAATAATTTTAGTAATAATAATTTTATTTATATAGTTCATTTCACACTGAAGCCCAGAGTGCTTTCCAGATTACAAATAATTACAAGTTAATAAAATCAGACATCCATATAACCTCATACAAGACAACCCGTATGATATGAGTAAAATCATTAAAGTACAAATTTTAAAGGAATGAACCCAAAATAAATCAGATAAAGTGCAAATATATTGCAGCACTGTGCAGATTCATAAAACAGGTAAAAGTGATGTGTTAATATAAAAGCTGTAAAACAGTATTATATATAGGCCATCTTCTAAAACTGAGTTTTAGGGAAGCATTGAAAGGCATTGGTGACAATGTTATCCTTGGCACCAGATGGATTTCTTGCTCTCTAACCCTTCCTCTGGTCAAATGACATGTATTGTCCCTGGCAGTGCATTTTTCTCACTCTTTCTTAGCAAATAACTGGGCCCTGCTTTCCAAGCCTTCAGTCTACTTGTTGCCCAAGCCAAGCTTTACAATAACATACATTGTATGCAGTATATTCTGTACATAATTGACAAAATAAAGGAAAATGTGAGTAAATGAGGGTCTCAAATTATATTACAAATGGCTGCTTTTATATCGATGAGAGTTTTAAGATAATTAGGTTATTAACATCCTGTCATGTTTAATGCCATGTTTAAAAATACTAGAGATACCCACTTGCATATTGCGTTGACTATAATGAGCTGAAGGAAAATTCTTTGCGACTTTCAGAGAGAAATGGTTCATGGGGTGGTTGGGGCATATTTGAAATTCCTAAGTACTGGAATCCTTATATAAGAGAGGAGGTTGGGCCACCAACAATAAGTACATGGTTGTCAATTCAAAAATATATAAATTAATTAAACATATTATAAGACAACAGACTAGATCATAAAAACATTTTCACATTACAAGTAGATGCCCATTAATAAATGAGGAATATAAGTTTTGCAAAATAGCAGACAAGCAACACTTGCCAAATGACATCTAAGATTTTAGCAGTAACAAAAATAATTGCATAATTCATTTTACTTTGTCACAAATGGACAATAGCAATAGAAGACCTCCCTCCAGGAAAATAGTGCAGCTTCAGTGACAAGAGGAACACAAATGCTGGATACTGCAGAACTTGAAAACAAAATGCTGGTCTGGTAAATCCTGGTGTATGTTGATTCATGGCAATATATGCCAAAAACCCTATGAATCCATTCTGTCAACTCTTTATTATTAGAATCAGGCTTCAAGACACTATGGGGTTGAGAAGGCAAAGGAACTGCAAAAAACCCTAACTACAGAGGATATTGCTTAGTACCTCAAGGCTTTGCAAGAGGAGAATTACGAAGTACCTTACATAGGCATATGTTTGCATCCCATTCCAGGGGACTCCAACACAATAAGGTATTAACCTACTTGGCGTTGACCCCAGGCATGACTTGAGCTCAGAATTCTATGTAAATACGATTAGCCAAAGTCAGACTTGGGATGATGTTTAATGATCCGCTTTACAGTTTTAAACCCAAATCACTCTTGGGACAGTAAAATTCTGCCATCCAGCGGATGGAAAAACATCAATTTTAATGTCAATGTCAATTTATTTATAGAGCACATTTAAAACAGCATCAGCAATGTTGTAGCCAAAGTGCTTTACTTTAAAAAATACAATGAACATTAATAAAAAAATAGAAGTAAAGTACAATAAAATGAAATACAGCCAGCAGTGAGTTAAAGAAAAGAAAGAAAATGACTAAGAATAGGGCAACCGTCAGGTTCAGTGAAGGTCACTGAAAGCAAGACAATAGAAATGAGTCTTCAATCTAGATTTAAACAGTTAAATTAAAGGTGACTCCTTAATGTAATGAGGTAAAGAGTTCCACAGACAAGGTGCACCAAGCTATCAAAAATCATAAATATTTCTCTGTGCTCTACCACTTTATGATAGGTTGGGAGCATGCACTGATACAGCGTGTTGCCACATCCACCACATGACAATTCTATGGTAATTCCTCAATATACCTGAGTGGGGTGGAACCTTCAGGCAACACAATGGCAAAAACAGCAATAAGGCTGGTTTTAGAACAAACTGAAACTGAACCATTGCTCAAATTGTGAGATAGTGATAACAATGTGACTTGGTCATCAGACATTGACACAGACAGTGAAACTGACATCTGTTCTGTAAATTCCAACCTGCCAAGTTTCAGTGATGTTCATGTTTGGTATTGGCTTCATACTACGGCTGACAATACATTGCATATCCTCATTTTTCAGTCTAAAGATGTTATGACTGCGGTGGGTTGGCACCCTGCCCGGGATTGGTTCCTGCCTTGTGCCCTGTGTTGGCTGGGATTGGCTCCAGCAGACCCCCGTGACCCTGTGTTCGGATTCAGCGGGGTGGAAAATGGATGGATGGATGGAAGATGTTATGATGTTGATCATGATTACCTGGGCTATTTACGATTTGGTGAAAATATTCAGATGCAGGAATTAATTGTTGAAATGATCCGTTATGCTGAGCGGTGTCAGAAAAGTCACAGTAAACCATTTGCTTTTCATAGTCTCTGGCAGTCTGTCACTGCAAACGACATGTAGATGTTTTTCACTCTCCTGATACTGCAGGGCATAGTGAGTAAACCAGTCCAGAGATGGTACTGGTCCACAAACCAGATAATGGGTATTAGCAATGGGTATGAGTGAGTGTTGTTTTTCACTCATTATGAAATATCTGTATTTCACTAATGATGACTACAATGAAGCCAAACACTCAGCATCAAAACTGCACAAACTGTGGGATGTGTATCAGATGGTCATTAAAAATATAAAGAAGAATCTAGATGAGATATTAGGACAGCTTAGTTATTGGCTAAACAAACAGGCTTTGATGGAATGAATGGTCTCCTTCCATTTGTCAAATTTATGTTTCTTATATGCAGAGGGTGTATATTCCTGATCATGACATAAGAATTGACAAAAGTCTCATAGGTTGCAAGAGAAGGGTATCATGGATACAGTACATCACATCCAAGTGGGCATAATTTGTCATCAATTTCTACATACTGTTCAAAGCAAGCTCTAGGTACATTTAGAACTCAATACGTTTTTACCAGTTACCAGTAGAGTGTCTAAGAGGGATGGCAGGTACAGACAATAGAGCCTCACTTTATTGTCTGTGCTGTCGCTGGTGGATCTTTGACCAAAGTTATTGAATAACAATTTACATTTTCTATGTTTCACTTTAACTGCTTGAGATTGCACTTCAAAGGAAAACCACTGTGATATGTCTGGTGACTCCAGTGATGTGACCATGTAAATCTGCAGTGTAGTGTAGTAGTTGCATGACAAAAGGATTGTAATCAAGAAAAATGTATATCCTCTAAGCACTATGTACAATGCAGCAACTGTAAATGTTTGTATCAGGGGAGATGTAGACGTCACTATGCCTTACGCTGTGGTAGACTAAATAATACAATGGGCAGTGTCAGTCTTGCAGATCAGGCACTGACGGTCTACCCTGTCAAAAATATTACAATAAAATCATTTCACATCTGCTCAAAGAATGCCTAAGTGTGTTGGTGACTGTTTTAAAATATATCACATGAAGCACATATACTAAATCTGCATCAGTACAGCAGTGGACACTAGAAATACCTTTCCAAATGTGATTATGTTAACATTTTGGTATTTACACATTTCCATTATACATAATAACATTTTCTATTGATGAACACTTTTGGCTTGTTGCATTCGGTTGAATTTCCTCTGTTAAAAATGTCCATTCTTAGATGGCTATACTAATACTATGGAGTACACCTGGTTTCCAACAATGTCCCCAAATCATTCGGAACTGTCTAACTTAGAACTGAAGGTTTTGGGAACCTCAAACTTATCCTTGCAGCACTGGGCCCAAGGAAGAAGCCAGTTTTGGACATTACTTTATTGCAGGGCCTGCTCACACACTCACAAAAAGCTTTGAGATGAGGAGATGCCTGTGGCAATACAGGTTTTTAAATAAGGAAATAAATTGTGAAGCTTGAACTTCATGGCTTTGCATGTGAGAGCATGATTGGTTCCAATTGCCGTATTGACTTCCTACAGATTTTAATTGAGATGTGTGCACAAGGGGGATACAAATGGAGCCTGTGCAAAAGAACTGAAAGAAAAAGAAGACAAAAGAGAGATAGAGGTTAAAGGAAAAGGATGATGGAGATAGCAGGATTACAAGATGCCAGTGTGAGTTAGAGAAGAGGCAAAGAGCTGGGTAGAGAGCCCTAAGTAGGAGCGTATGGCCAGCACTCAAAGGGGCTGAAAGAGGGTTGCACCAGCTGAGCATCCTCAAGGTAGTAGGGGCGACCTGTTGATCAAGATGGCCAAGTACTGGCAGTGGAAGTGGGAGTCGGAGGAGAGAGACTCATCGTGGTACTCTGCTGAGAGCCTGTGATGGCAGCAGGGACCTGAGCCTGGTGTTTTAAAGTTGGTTGTGCATGTTGGAAGGACATCTCCTCTGGCTGCAGGATTCTATATAGGGTAAGCAGAGAAAGAAGGAGCACCAATGATCGTGCATTTTTATAGAACTGTTTCCTGCCATGTGTTTTCAACCTCATTTTAAGACATTATTTATTGGATTTTAACTTTCACTTTGCACATCATTTTTTACGGATTATTCATTTAATTTTAGACTTGAACTTATTTGACACTTTGCACCCTTGTTTGTCTGGTTGTTTTAAATTAAAGCAGTGTAACTCTTTGCACCACCTCCTGCTGACTGTGTGTGTGTCCTCATTTGCCAGGTTCAAGTGGTTCTCAGAAGCTGCCAAGCCATGTATAGCCAACCTGGACTGTCACTAGCCTATCTAGATTTAACAAAAAATCATGCATGTCTTTGTGGATATATGAGGACAACTACAGTACTCACAGAAAAATCCATGCAGAATATGTAAATTCCCCAATGATATTTGTGAAAGGCAGCAGTGCTAACCACATGTACCATGATGCCAGTATCCTCAAGCACATTCTAGTATAAATTCTAGATTTTATTGATAGGGAATGGACACTATTTTAGTTGACAAGTCTGAATTTTCTAATATGCATAAATAAATGTGTGTGTGTTTGTGTGTGTGTGTGTGTGTGTGTGCTCTATGATTTATTTCCCTCCATTTACTTTTGGGATAGGCTATTGCTCGGCATGACCCCATAATAGAAAAACGCCTCATCAGAAAGTAAATGATTGAAAGAAAACAAATTCACCAGCCCACACAGGAAAACAAAAACAGCTTGAAAATTAAACTTCAAAACCTAGCTTTGCCACAAGAGCTTTTTCAAGGTAAGTGACTGAATAATTTTTCACTTAGACTGTTTTCCCATAAGATATTTCAAACTGCAGCAATGCAGCATAGCCACACTGGCATTGTGCTAGAAGTCAAAAGAACTTTCTGACATTTTCAATTTGTGAAGTACAGTCCTGCCAAGCCTTATAGCAGTTACTCAAAAAAATGTCAATTTGTGTTTTTCAGTCTTTTTTTAGTAACACTGTTTTTTAATTTGATTTCCTAAAGTCAACTCAGTTTAAACAGCTGTCACACTATCCATTGTAGGGCACAGTTATGACACTATAAAATTCGGAGAAGCAATACTAATGTGGCAATCTATATACAATACTGAATGTGGGAGTCCTGCCTGATCAACAATGGGCTGACAAACATTCTCAGAGGTCTTTGAAATGTGTAATGTTTGTGATATTAGCTTAAATGTTGCTGCCTCAGAGTTTATTATTTAGTATAAATATTCACATATTTTACCTGTTCTGTAGTCATGCAGCAGTATTTACTTACTCCACACAATAAACATACATACTATCTACCATTCTTCATCTTTCAAGTAATTTTCTAAATTGCTAGTTTTTATGAAATTCTATCCTTTTCCAATCACTGTAAGACTTTGCACAGCTCTCTCACAGCTCCAGGAGACTCAGTTTGAATTCTGGTCCATCCTGGTTTGCACCTTTTTCTTGTGTCTAAATTGGATTTCTCCAGGTACTCCAGCTAATTATCAAATATTCATGGCTCTCAAGAGGTCTGGTCAGAGTGAGTGTGGGCACATCAATGAAAGTGTCCTGTGGTGGTTTGGCACTTTTTCATGACCAGATTACTGCTTTTTCATTATAGGAGGGGCAGTATTAGCTCCTTGGAGAATTACATCATCGAATCCTGAGTGGGTTTGACCAAGATGATCCTAAGTGAGATCTTTTATTTGCAACTTGTCAACCTAGAGGTGTTTTACAGGAATCAGACTGTGAGTCAGCCAGCCCTAGCATATATATTGTTTGTCTGCCATCTAACATGCTTAGTATAAAAATATACCTCTAAGGCAACACATCGGGTGTTCCTGGATTACTGGAGGACCGTCATTCCAAGTGGCGAAAATGTAAGCATAGTGACTCTCTTACTGAACCTGTTTGTTTAGTTGCAAGGTGTAAGAGCCAATCTTAGAAAGTTAATGCTAATGTGAAATTCACATAAGCATCTGCTTAGTTTCAATAGAATACCAGTTTCTCATAGTTACATAGATTACTAGCAGAATACCCGCACTTCGCAGCGGAGAAGTAGTGTGTTAAAGAAGTTATGAAAAAGAAAAGGAAA
>JANRMT010062791.1:32470395-32511771 GCA_026402145.1 Polypterus bichir lapradei
CCCTTCACCTGCAATTTTAACTTAGTTACAAAGTGATCAAAACTCTCGTTTATATCCTGCGTCCTCTCATTAAACTTGTATCCCGCATTACCCGTGGGCATGACAAACGCCAGCGGCAGCCTGTCTATGAACTTAATTTAAACTTTAGGTTTACACCGTGCTTTGTTTCCGAAGTAGCAGAACTCATGAATATGGTTGTATATGTCACTTGCTCGCTTCTTATTGTTTCGCTGCCTTCTCAATTATATAATGCATGTTTTCTTCAGCGCTTTTTGGAGCTCTTCCTTGTTTTGTACGTACTTACGTACTGCGTTGACAGTCAGTTCACGTGATTACGTGGGAGGCGTGATGATGTCACACGAAACTCCGCCCCCACGGCTTTTGAGCTCAACTCCATTACAGTATATGGAGAAAAATAGCTTCCAGTTATGACCATTACACGTAGAATTTCGAAATGAAACCTGCCCAACTTTTGTAAGTAAGCTGTAAGGAATGAGCCTGCCAAATTTCAGCCTTCTACCTACAAGGGAAGTTGGAGAATTAGTGATGAGTGAGTGAGTGAGTGAGTGAGTGAGTGAGTGAGTGAGTGAGTGAGTCAGTGAGGGCTTTGCCTTTTATTAGTATAGATGATATAATCCATTACCTCCTTTAAGTTAGCATGAAATAGAACTTACTTAACTATTCCTGTTAATTAACACAGGAAATAGTCTCACTGCTAGCAATGGGCTGTGAGATTAGTTTACAAATAGAGCATTGGCATACAGTTTTCTGATTGTGCTGACCGTTCTACACATAATTTGACTGTATAACCAAACAAAGAGAGAAAGTGAGACTGTCAAAAAAAGAGAAACTCATTTAGCCGCTAATACACAAGTGAGGCGAGCACATCAGCTAAACAAAACCTCAGAGGAGAAAGAAACTCGCATAGCCGCTGATAGACAACAGAGGCGAGCACGTCGGCAAAACAAAACCGCAGAGGAAAGAGATCCTCGCTTAGCCATTAATGCACAACCGATGTGACTGATTGATTGAAGTGCCAGAATCCATGGTTTCTTGGAGCCCAGGCTTTTTATAGCTTGAACTTTGGGACATCAACCAGGTCATCCCCTTTATTTTTCCAAGGATGAAGACAAAATAAAGAAAACACGAACGAAAAAGGAGCATCTTGGTGCTTTGCCCCTGGTCTTGGGCTTTAAACACATCAGGTTGGGTTTGGACTCTCTGAGCTCCATCTTGCAGCTAGCTCAGGACAAAAGGCGATCTCCTTCTGAGATGCCAAAAATTTATGGGGATAGGACCAGAAGCGGGGTGGCTAGGTGCCCGTATTGGGCGGTTTCTTGGTGTTGCAAAGGAGAAAAGAGAAGACTGAGACCGTGACAATATAAGTATGTTAAAAAATTCTATAACGCATACCAAGGTTATTATAGTTAAGGGAAACTAAAATCAAAACTGAAACTATTATTAAAAAAACATTTTCAAAAACTGAAATAAAATAATTAACAAAACCGAAATGAAAAACTAAAATTAAATGAAACTATTAAAGTAGCTGGAAAGATTAACTGAAATTAAATAATAATTTACTAAAATATTTTTAGTTTTCAGTTTTGAATGAATATTCTTGCCATTAGTCTTTAACCCTTGTATGTTTTAACTCTAAAACAGAAAGTCATCCACCACAAGCCGCCCGCACATCCAGTGAACGGCGGCTGGTGACAGAGCAAGCTGAATGGTAATGCGTAAAGCGTGTGAAACAGAAAGCGATTTACGTGCCACCTTTCTTTGCGTTTGTTGTATATCAAGATGTAATTCAAACAGCTGAAATCAGAATGTGCTGGACAACAAAATGTTTACCATATGGACAGAAAAATCACGAGTGAGTAACGTTTCAGTTTATTTCTCAGGTGACTGCTTTTTCTTAACAGCAATTCACCTGCCACTTTGCACAGGAGAAATCGTTTTACTTTCTCATATACGAAGTATAGAGAAAGTATAGTAATCATGAAAACATTCGACCTTGATATTTTGATGAATCTTGACGTTATAGACATCCCAGAGTCCAAAAATGCAGTCTTTTGGAATTGTGTGTGTGCGTGTGTGTGTCTGTGTGTGTGTAAACATGATAACTCAAAAACGCAACTAGATAGATTGATGAAATTCGGCATGTGGTTGTTACACCACAATTGTATATCTGTATTAAATTTTGGGCCAAATCCATCACCCAGAAGTGGTACTTTACCTGACCACATACTCAATTTTTTTTTTTTATTCATGCAGCCAAGTCCGATTTATTCAACTTTACTTTTATAATAATTGTTCAATATATTATTAACTAGCAAAATACCGACGCTTCGCAGCGGAGAAGTAGTGTGTTACAGAAGTAATGAAAAAGAAAAGGAAACATTTTAAAAATAATGTAACATGATTGTCAATGTAATTGTTTTGTGACTGTTATGAGTGTTGCTGTCATCAAGGATTTGATTATCATTATTTCTTTCAATTAGGTTCGTATTTGGAGGATGTGTTGTGTTCAAGTTACATTCCGTGTTTGTCAACCGTTGTAAAGATAGCAGGTTTCATTCATCGATTCCTTTCTTACTGCATCAATAAACAGCTCGTCTTCCTCTTTATTTGAGACATCACACACTGCATGCACGGATTTTTTTTACACTGTCTTCCTTTAGCTAGACATTGGCTTTTTCCACCGTGTGCTTTGTTTCCGCAGTAGCTGCACTTATGAATATGGTTGTATGCGTCACTCGCTTCATATTCTTTTGCTGCCTTCTCAGTTGTGTAATGCATTTTTGTTCAGTGCTCTTTGGAGCTGTTGCTTTTTGTCTGCGTACTGCGTTCACAGTCAGTTCACATGAGCCGCTCGGAGTACGTGCATCGAAGGTTCTCAGCTGTGCTTGTGCTATCTCATGCGATGTCCACGGCTTTATTTAATGTTAGCTAAGACCCGGCACTTAAAAGTTTCTCTCGCACTTTCGCTGAGTTTGTGCCAAACACCACCATGACTATCTCATCTTCGTCTGCATAAGCACAGTCATTTACCCTCGAATATTTAGCGGCAGAGTGTTTCTGTTGGATTGCTGCTGATGGACGGCCTTATATGGGCAGGCACTCAATTACGTGGGAGGCGTGACGATGAGGGATGCAACTCCGCCTCACACGGCGACCGAGCTGCAGGCTATGGCCGGTATATACTGTATGAACATAAGTGGGTTCCAGTTATGACCGTTACACGTAGAATTTCGAAATGAAACCTGCCTAACTTTTGTAAGGAAGCTGTAAGGAATGAGCCTGCCAAATTTCAGCCTTCTACCTACACGGGAAGTTGGAGAATTAGTGATGAGTCAGTGAGTGAGTCAGTCAGTCTGTCAGTCAGTGAGGACTTTGCCTTTTATTAGTATAGATTTGATTTGATTTGTTGTGGATGGTTCCTTAACGTTCATAATATAAAAATATAATCATTGTCTTGCAGTTTACTCCTCAAATATCCATCCCCATATCTGAGTACACAAGAAAGTCTAGGGGAGACCACTCCCGTTTTTTGAAAATAAAGCGACACTGATCGAGAGACTGACAAGGTCATCATACAAGATCAGCATATTGTTGCTGACCAATCATTTTGTTTTAAAAACATTGTTTAACAATGAAGTGATACAAACAAAGGTAGGTAGGCGAAGAGAGTCTGCCAAGTGATGAAAAACTAAACATACTAATGGGTTGTTGTATTTATTATATATTTATTAATTTATCTTTTTTAGTTCATATTCACAACTCAAAATACCTGATATTGTGAAAGTAATCCATTAGCAGATTTATATTTTAAAATATGTCTCCCTTTTTTCAAAGTTTTTCTCTCTGTCTCAAAATAAATAGTTGAAATATCATATTCTTTTTGTTCTTAACATTAGCCTTATCATACATATTGCATGCCACAGATTTTTCCTGCCTTACATCCAAACCTGCTGGGGTAGGCCCCAGGTTTCCTGCAATCCTGCTCTGAATAAACAGGCTTAGATAATGTATATACAGTATTGTTCTTAATCACAGATGCTGTCTCTGTTGTTTTATGCCTGTCAGTACTCCTATTACCTGCTCTTGCTCTGCACATTATGAGTTTACTGTCCTTTATGTTGGGCTATTTAAGTCTCACTGCCCCTAACCTTGACACTACATGCTTGGTTTTCTTTGTTTCCCTCAATACAGCTAGGTGGGGTCTGCACAATGATTCAAGTCTAAGAGCCCTGTTCTTCCTAAGCACCCGTGATTTTCATTAGAAAATATTTTAAAAATTATAAAATTGTGTAAAATTGTTCATATTCAGTATCTAGTTTTCATTATGCTTGTTTTTATCAGACAAAAACAAAACCAGATAGTAAACCATGTAGTGTAGTAAGCTACCACAAACATTAAACTTGTATCCAAATCTGTTAAGTGTACAGTTCTGTCTGATTGTGACACAAAATTAAACTTCGTAGGAGCTCCAAGCCATAATTACTAAAACTAAAACTGAAACAAACAAATATAAAAATAAAATAGAAATTTCTTTGTGAAATAAAAATTAAACTAAAACTAAAAATACACGATGAAGGAAAACTAAAACTAAACTGAATTTCCAAGTAAGGTCAGAAAAAATATAGAAATAAAAACTACTATAAAAAGGCAAATCTATAATAACCTTCACACATACACATATATTGTAATGACACTGAATCCTGCCAAACCCTGGGGATGGCCTTATCACTGAATCAGCAGCAGTATGAGCTGGCATTCCATTATACAAATGAGCAGATTCAGTGCCAGCCACTGGGCAGCCTATATAAAGAGAGAACCTGCCATAGTTACACCATCGTCATTCTAGTGTGGCTGAAGCAAGTTGGCTAAAAGAGCAATAAATAATATAATAATGATAATAATGAATTTCTTAGGACAGTGCTGGCAAGTGTGGTACAAAGTTACAATATATGAATGTAATAAAACTGAATTTGTCTTTCTGTTAGAACATCACACAAAAAACACCACACCTATTTCTACAAAACCTGGCAATTATTTTATATATCAATAATAAAAGTTTAGATTTTCTATGTGTAACTATCTAGAAAAATTCAAAAACTGAGGCAGCCTCACTGCAAGCTATCATTTTCGCTAATCGTTTGAGCCTTTTAACCTTAATATCTCCAGAATGCAGCATCATAGCAATGTGATTTTATTTCAAATAATTAGAAATAATTGCATAGCAAAATAATGCCAATTTCAGATACTTATATAGACCACGATAATTATTGAGGATTTTTAAATATTTAAGTGTGTTAAAAAACTGAGATTTTTATGTTTGCTTTTCAATGACTCTTTAGCGGTTGATCGTATCTTTTCTGAATTTTTGTTTTATGATGAACAGAAGAGGCCTTATTCATTTTTTGTTTATGACAAATTCCCCATTAGCTCCAGCTTGAGCTAGAGTAACATAAATCTTTTGAGACAGTGGGAGTGAGAGGGGTGGACACTTTGTGGGGATCTGCCATTAGCATTGCTCAGAGAGGAGGAAGGTGTGGGTGTGTGTGTGCTGTTTCACCCTTACTTGTCTCTCAGCTATCGAGTTGTATGTTATGACTTCTACACACTCTGTAACATTTCAGTATCATTGCATAACTATTGAGTGAATTACTGTTACTGTTCTACATGTTGTTCTTGGCAGCACACTTACTTCTGTTTCTTAATATCTTACACTTAATTTCACAGTAAACTTTTGTAGAGGCCTAAGGAGCTCAGAAGGACTATATGCTAAATAGTACCAAAAAAAACACATGTCCTTCTGCCACAATGAGGAGGTTATAAGTGTCATATCTGATTTTTATTTAATTTATGTAGCGTACATTTTATTGCTTAACTGGGCAAAGCCAGGTAGAATAGCTAGTAAATCCATACAAATACAATTAAAGTAAAGTAAAGTAAAGCATAATGTAACATGTAAAATGAAGAAAAAACACATTCAGTTTTACAACATTTAAATGTATTTATACAGTAAGGTAATATAGCACAGGACCTATATTGTGCTTGTACATAGAGGAAATATCTGGAATTTTTCTTTCACAGAAAGTTAAAATATCTCTTGACTCATCAAAGATTACTACAAAACTGCAGCAGGTTTGCAACAACATGACTCTGACTTTCTTCAGGCCCCACTTTTTCTCAGCCACCCCTGCAATTATGAACTGCACGTTACTGAACTAAGTTGGCTAAATAAAGTTAGATGCAAATGTAATATTCATATTGAAATAAAACATCTTATTTTCTTATTCAATCAGTTAAAAATAAGTTTAAAGTATTCTGGAAAAACCTTTGACACTGAACCTCTTTCAGATAAATCCATGACACCTTTCACAAATGATTCACACAAATACTGTGTATGTAATCTTGAAAAGGTCCTGTGCACAAGAATTGCTCGGGTGGAATATAATAAAAGTGCTTGTAGATGGATTGAGGGGTACATGAACTCCTGTCATTTTTATAGTTTTAGAAATAGTACTTTTACACACTTTGAAAGCAATACCTACACAACATTTCTGATGTGTGCTGTATCATAATGTCAGCTGAAAAAAACTTTAAACTTTTTTGTGAGAATAAAAGAAAGATAAAAACTGTGCTTGGTTATTGTGTACACAATCTAAGGCTTCTGTAATACAGTATAAAAGGCTCTCTGTAAGCCATATTAATATCTACTTTTAAAAGATATTCCTGTTTTAATGAATATTATATCATTATACTGTATGTTAAAATATCACAAAGTATAACAGTAATGTAAAAGATATATATGTATATAATATATTGCCTTATAACATCTGTTTTTTATTAGCTTTACTTAATTTTGGTTTAAATCTCAGCACAATGTTCTAGTAAAAAATATTTTGCATTATGTGAAACATCATCTTCCTTTCTAGTTTAGGCAGACATTTTAAGAGCAAGGAAATCTCATGGACATCTGTAATAAAGAGATATTTATAATAAATCTTCTCTACATGACACAAATCATACTTCATGTTTTTGCTTTTGATTTTCTTTTTATAAGAACATTACAATTGTAACAAGAACAGGCCGTTCAGTCCAACAAGCTCATTCATCCTATTCACATACATTGTCGAAAATAACAATCAATTTGCGATTTAAAGTTCTCTGAAGTCCTACACTCCACCACACTACTTTGTAATTTATTCTATGTGTCTATGGTTCATTGTGTGAAGAAAACAAAGAACGTTCCTTAACATTTATTACAAACTAACATAGCGCAAACAGTTTTAATGGTACAGTGCTGAGTCCATCCGTTTCCATCATGTCAATATTTATGAACCTCAGCTCACCAAATATGCCAACCCTTAACATTCCTCTTTCTTGCTGCTTCTTATAGTCATTCTTTGCCAGTCATTTCAACCCTGTTCTGCCTCACGGTTTGCCATCATACACTGGCTACTTGTCTTTCTTCATTGTACATCCCGCCCTCTTGTGGATGCTGGGTGACATTACACTCAGTAAGGGCACAGATGCTGGCTGGCCAGACATCTTTTCGCTTTATACAGTATATACTGTATAGAGATTTGCATTTAAAAAGATTTCCAACTCTGTCCCCATTTTTGTGTTAGAGTGTATTTTAAAGCTGGGATCAACTATACTAATTTTAGAAGATTTATGTTTGACTTTTAGCTTTTGGTTAAGGTTATTGGTAAAGAAAACTGGAAAAGTGTATTTTTAGATTATATAGTCAGTTTAATTAATACTTTATTCAGTTACAGTATATTTTTCAAAATAAGTCTTTCTGCAAAAGATCTAAGGCACAAAAATGTAAAGTTTTATTTGTGTTTTTTAGACATGACATACTGCAGCTCCCTGTATCTGCCAGAGTTTTTAAAATCTATGACTGCCATAACCTTAAAGGGAATTTGGCTAAAAATATACAGACTTTCTCAAGGTCATCCACTAACTGGACAACATCAATCTGATAATTACTCCATAATTTATTCTCATACAGTAAAGAAAGAAATGTGAATTTGTTTACTTTTATATTGCAAGTAGCCTCAATACTATTTAAAAAAGTTAGTGTGGCCAGAAATAAAGAAAAGAAGTCTAGAATTATGACAAGAAATAATAAAAAAAATCTGAAATATGATCACTGAAACCAGGAAACACTGCCATTGCCATGTCTGTCTGACCATAATACTGTCTACATGGAGCACTTTGGCTCCCAATTGCACTGAAATGTGGTACACTAAGAGGAAATTTGTCAGGAAAGTTTCATTGAGACACATTGAATAGAATGTGCTGTAAATATTTTTGAGATTTCAGAAACTGGTGTGACATCAATTACTAACTAATGCATTTTTAAAACTAGCTTAAATAGATAGCATTTGAATCAGTATATTTTCCTTTATTACACATTAGACAGCAAACCAAATCCCTGATATACTGAATACTAATACTGAAATTCCAGCAGAATCATGTGGGCATGAACTTGCCTTTACATCAGAATGTAAGCTGAACACAGATTCTTTCATCGGGGACTTCTTTCACATATGTTATATTTAAGAAATATTACTTATAATTAGCCATAGACCCTCTACAACAAACAAATAACATCGGCAGAGTTGGTGTCTATGAAAGCCATTTTAGCCAAGCCTGTTTGGGCTTTTTCTTTTTTTTTACTAATTGATCTTCTTCTCCCTCTTCATCTTTTACCACTTCTGTGTGGAGTCTATGTGCCTGATCAACCTTCTCCATACAGCCCAATCCTGCACCTCCAGAGTCAGAACCTTTTCCTTCAGATCTTCTTTTACTTTACCCATCCACCTCGACTTTGGCATCCCGTGCTTTCTCTTCCCCTGTACTTCTATTTCCATCTTTCTTTTGCCCACATATTCACTGTCTCTGCTCATCACATGTCCATACCACTTTCCTATACTTTCTTAGCCCTGTCTCCCACTTTTGTAATACCTCTGATTGTACCATTTCTTAATCCAATCTTTTTTTGTAACTCCACATATCCATCTCTCATTTCTGCCACATGTACGTTCTTCCGCTGCGCTTCCATTACTTTCCATGTCTCAGTTCCATACATTATTGCTAGCCTTACCATTGTCTTAAAACCTTACCTTTAACCTTCACCTTAATTCTGCGATCACACAATACTCCTGATGCCTTCTTCCAGTTTTTCCATCCACACTGCACTCTATGGGTTATTTTGGCATCTAGTTTCCATCTTGGGCTACAACTGATCCTAGATATTTAAATTTATCCACTTTTTTCAATAGCTCTCCCTTCAGGCTAACTTCTGAATCTTGATCATAATTCAGCCTCATATAGTCTGTCTTTTTCCTATTTATCTTCAACCCTCTATCTTCTCTATCAAAGCCCTTCATCATTCTTCCAACTACCTTTACACTGTTTTATTTTTTTTACTAATTGATGTTGAATTTAAAAACATGTATTGTACATTCTCTGCTGATACATGTAAATACATTCTATTCTTAACAGTTATTTTTCAACACGACTGTTAAAAAGATACTTTATATAAAAAATGTGATATTTCTGTCTTTGGTAGAATGCTATTACCAAAATGAATGTAACTTAATAGGAAAAAAAAAGTTGTTCATAAACAAACGTTCAGCCTAGTAAGGCTAGTCAAGCCATCTTTACCTTTGGCTTCCAAAATAATTTTGATTTGGCATCCAAAGGTCCCAGATGTGCTGCAGTGCTTTAAACCATTTTGCTTTTTCATATTTGTATGCCGTCTATTCTTTGCAAGCCTCAGATTGTCCCCTGCAGCCTTTTTAGATGAATTCTAGAAATAAGGAAGATCTATGAATAGAGATTTTCACACTCTCATAAAGAAAGAAACTTCATAAGTTCAGTTATGTTCAGCCATAAGTCACTTGAAAGTACTGGTAATGGCAGATAAATACTGATGGAAAATGAACAGCTTAACAGAAAGGATAGAAATAAACTCATATTTTAAGAGTTTCCTCAAAAGTAAGTTGTTATTCTAGACCAGCATTGGAATCGCATTGTTATTCATTATACTATACATATAAAAGTGAGAATAATAACACCAATGCTACTTACTTATAATAATGTAAACAAAAGGGGAGAGCTCTTGTAGCCTTGGCAAACCAAAAATCATACCAACAAAGTGAAAGTATATAAAATAGTCTTTTATTACAGAAAATATTAACATGAAACGTTGAACAAAGAAGAAAATTCAAAGTACAAATTTAACAGGAAACAACAAAGCTTCTAGCTTTCCTAACTCTTCCTTAGCAGATCTGTCTTTCTGTCTGTGAGTTGGGGTGCTTTATCCACTAAAACACGATAAAGCACCCCGATTCTGGTCTATCTATTCATGCCAGTCAGGCCCTTGCCCTTATTCACCTCAATACTCCAAGCTTAGATCTCTGGTCAGAAGGTACCTTTAACTTCCATCCTGGGTTCACTTCATGCAAAACCCCAGAATGACATCTGGAATGGGGTGGCTCTATAAAGTCATGGAAACACCCTTAAAGAGTGCCAACAGGTAGCCTCTCACCACAGTACCTTAAGCCTTTCATAGATTTTACATAATCAGGTATCATAAGCAGCTTCATAGTTACCTTACTTCATAGTTTACTTCTGATATCAGGAATTATGCTACCAGCTGAAGGTCTAATGGAAACAAC
The DNA here is from genome assembly GCA_026402145.1 of Polypterus bichir lapradei. NCBI lineage: Eukaryota > Metazoa > Chordata > Cladistia > Polypteriformes > Polypteridae > Polypterus > Polypterus bichir. Next base: position 32,481,099 of record JANRMT010062791.1, read on the forward strand.
TGATCCCTGGTTAGTTGACAAAGAGATCACCTTTGAAACAGCAACATAGTCCCGTTCTCAAGAAGGTCAGAAGGTGTTTTACCCAGCTGCCAACCCTTCATGATTTACTATCTCTAATTGTAGAGGTTTAGGAAAGTGTCCAGCATTCTCTGGCATAAAATTTGCATTTGCACAGATAACATGTCTCCTTCTAATGCTGGTACCCCTGCATGTTGAGCTTGTAGAATGTACAGAACGCTTAGAGTGGTGCCCTCCTTCCAGTTTTGGCATGGTGACATGTACTTTTACTTCCAGAATGTATTTCTCTTTTTTCTGGTCCCTTTTCTCTTCCTCCATTTTATCTTCTGCAGTCTTCCTGTCTGTCCATGGCACCCATCACAGAATCAGTTTAGTATCATTTAGTGAGGTTAACAGTTATTTAGGGTTAACAACTTCTCCTTACCAGATTTATTCAATAATGCCAAACGTATGCCTTGTGACATACAATGAAATAATTCAATTTTCCTGTGTCATCAAAGTGTCTCATTTTCATGAAATAATTTGACAAGATTGATTATTAAAGCAGACTGTTATGAATGATAGTTTACAGTTACAAAATGGCTTTTTTAGGCCAGGAACTTGTCATTCATTCATTTCAAAAACTGAAGTGCAAACCACCCCGTCTTTTTTTTTTCTTAATCTTCCAATGACTCTGTGACCTACATGAATTATTCATGACCATTATATGGAGATACATCTTCAGTTCTTTATTCTTTATGCAAAGATGTTGTTTGTCTTGGCACAAATGTACACACTCATTATAAAGTCCAGAAAATGAATGTGCAAGCAGAAAGTAAAGAGCCTGCAGCATCATGTAAACGTCTCAACAATGAAAGGAAGCCAGATGTGACTCTTTATAAAAAAACTGGCACGGCAATGAAACACTAACTAGTACACACTTTTATTAAAAATTGGCAGGAAAGTTTTTGCTGCAGCAAACACAAATCTCTGCTTGAGGCCGTGCCGTACAATGTGACACAATACTTAATCAGAGGCTAATTTCCTGCTTTGAACTCTGGCTGTTTCTTTTTTTCTTCAGTCTCTGGACTCGGAATTAATCTCTGGTGAGTAATTTAGAAAATTGGCATTATTGTTGGGACCTAACAATGGAGCCTATTTATTTAATATTGACTTTTTTAAAGGAAAAACTTGGCCTCTGATTAAGAGATTGGTTGCAGTGAAATACTGCAGGTGTCACAGTCTGCCAGTACAGAGACCTTCACCACTGTTAAAATGAGTTGACTGTGATGAAATAATGAAATACAATGCATTGCTATCTGTACTTGTCCTTAAATTTGGATAATGAATGCTATACTGTAATAGATATGACTTCTTTAGAACATTTAACCTGTTTATATATTTGTAGAGTAGGTTTGACAATGTCCTGATGGTTGACTGGAGGTCAGTGATGGATATTAAAAGTGCAATTCCTCAGCAACTGTACTGTGCTGCCAAAAGCTATAAAGATTAACACTGGATGACAAGAAAATGTACCATAAAGCACAATGTTACTTACATCTGACCATTTTATCACTGCTGCAACAAATGTAAAAGAAGAATTAGCCTTAGGTACCACTTTCTAATATAAAATAATCTCAGTTTAGGTTGTTTAACGTTAAAGAGGTTTCTGGGCCTGAATAAAGTAACCTGGTCCAAGCACAAATACCTGGATCAAACAAAAATCTGCATATGCAATAAAGAATTATCTCAATTTTTCTCTAACAAGCATGTTTTATGTGTCTGGAAGCACTAGGACTTTTGCAAGCTCATTTGTTTAAAAAGTGCATTGTTATGTTTCAACCAGGATTTCTCCAACGGCTAGAGTTTAAGTTCACGTTTTATGGCTCTTTTGTTAATTCTTGCTTCTTTTATTTGTTTTTGATTATTATTCTTTATTTTTGATTTGGTCCATGTACTGAATATAGGTTGCCTTGGTTATGTTCCATGTGTTTTGTGGGTGTTCACCCAAGAGGTGGGACCACCTGCCACTCACCGTTAGGAACTGCCCTCCACCCTGATATGACAGAGGGTCTCCCACAGTTCCTGGCAGTTCATTTTAGATGCACTAGGGAGTGGTGAGTTTACTGGTGTTTTTTGCTGTGCTTATTGTGATTTTCTGGATTTTTGATCTACTGCTTTATTTGTTGACCTTTCCTTGGATTACTGTATTGACTGTGTTCACCTTGGATTGCCTTTACTCCTTTATACCTTTTACACTCTTTGGAGCTTCGCAGCATTCTGTGAGAATAAAACCTTAATAAAAAAATGGTGCCCTTATATCTAGCTGGGGTTTATTGGGAAATCCCCCCAGTGGACATTTTTGAAAGTGTCATGGGACTCCTAGTCATAATATGTATAGTACATCAAACAGCAACAAATATTTGGCCATTCTATTTTAATAGGACAACTTTTGCTAGCTTTGAGGCTTTAGGAATCTCCCAAGTGTGCATTAATTTTTGAAAAATATAGTACATGATAAGTGTTTATACATTTCCATGTAATGCTTCTCCCTCCACAATTTTAAAATATCTGAGTTTCTCCTCAATAGCCCCTGTAATTGTTGTGAGGTTATATACTTCTTCACATTTTAAAAATTCAAACTGGGGCAGACTTCTGGTCAATGAAATTTAATGTAAATAGATTTAAAGGGAAGGTTTAACATTTAATGTGAAGAGTTTAGAGTCATCTGAATATATAATATGGTATCTGAAACTTGAAAATTAACCTTATAAGAAGGACTTTGGAGGTTTTGTAGACTAGTTACTGCCCATGTTTTGACAGTGTACATAAGCTAATTGAATGTTAAATTATATTGCATGGTATGTGGAATAAAAGACAAGGGAGGTTATGCTTAAGTTATATTACACTCTAGTGTGATCTCACTAGGAGTAGTATATGCAGTTTTATTCTCCATATTATAAAAAAGACATCAGTGGGACAAAAAGTCCAGAGAAGAGTGACTGTGCTGATCCGCGGGGACTGTGTGGCATGAGCTATGAGGAAAGATTGAAGAAGTTGAATCTTTTCATCCTTTAAAAAAACAGAATTAAGAGGTCACTTGATAGAAGTGTATAAGATAATGAAATGAATTAGCACAGTGCATCTAAGTTGTTAACAAAAACACATGAACACAGATGGAAACTTGTTAACATTAAATTTTGCACAAGCTTTAGAAAGGTTTCTTTCATACAGAGAATATTGGGTATGTGTAATAGGTTACCAGTTAGTGTGGTAGTCAGTAATACTTTCAAGAAACTTTAAAAGTCAAACTTCATGGTATCTTATAAGAATTAGGTGAATAGAGATTAACAGGGTATGTTGGGCTACATAGTCTTGTCATATGTTTCTGATTCTTTATGGTCATGAGCTTTGGGTAGTTATCGAAGGAAAGAGATTGAAACTTCAAGCATATTACTGACTAAACTTGCTGATCTTACTCTATGCTTGGAGCTGAATAATATGGGAGGACATCAGAGGAAAACTGCTTCTTCTCCAGATCAGAAGGAGCCATTTGATTTGATTTATAGTTAGGAGATGTACAAAGCATGACCTACTGGAACCCTGGGGAGAGGGATTATATTACTCAGATGATCTGGAAGCATCTGAAATTTTCTCAGGAAAGATTAAAAAAAATTCTAAGGAATGGGTGCCTGGCCTGTATAACCCAACATGTTGCAACCAAAACTCTCACTAGGACACATGTACATACTGTACATGCAGCCTAAATTAATAGCATTTTTGTTTGTTGACCTGGAATCTGAGTTTGCTGGTGACCTTGTTCATATAAAAAGCTCTGGAAAATTCGTTATGTGGCCGGCTTTGGCAAACATTCCCAGTGCTCTATTAAACACATTAAATGCATTTATCAGTCCTCCGCATCCTGTCCTCTCCACCAGTTCTCCACTCTGCTATGTGCCTTTCTGACATGAAGTTTGTGCCCAGTTGCATTTTTTATGTCACGGCAAGATGATTTGGATCGTGTTTCACAAATTGAGATAGTGAATAGACTAAATTTTTTATAATAATGATTTTTAATTATTCCCTTCTCATTATATTTTTTATTTGGTAAACACTTTCATTCACAGCAACTTAAAAATTCTGCTACGAAGTAAAAAAATAATAGACATCAAAGTTTTGAAACATATCACAAGAAGCATAGGTTATAGTTTAAAAAAGCAGCTTGTGGAAGGTAAATTATGGACCCCCAGAGAGAATGTGGATAAAAAAAAACTGTGTGGAATGATTTACTAATTGAGCCTACTTTTTGATTTGGAAATGAATTATGAACAGCATTGATGCTACTCTTGCCTTGCAGGGCATCATTCTGAGCAGACAGCAGCCACAAAGGTCTCTCATGGCTAATGGTCATTTATTAACACACCAGTCAGTCACGTCCCACACTCACAGTGGTACTATAAAAGTCTAAGAAAATCACGTAAAGCACGTAGGTCCCATAATAAACATTTGAATACAATACACCCCATGTGTCTCACGTATGCACCCCTTTATCTCTTGTTTCGGTCACATCCAAAATGTATCCTTAGGGTATATAAACTCCTGTTTCTGGTTAGTTGTGGTACGCAGCAATTTGAACCTCTGTCTACGCGCTTCTCTTCGTCTTGATCCAACCATGGAAATCACTCGCCTTGTAAGTGTCTTTTAAAGCTTTATTGTTTAATGTACACTGTCTGCTATGTATTGCTTTGTAAATCATTCTTTATTGTCTTTGATTGTACACCTGTAAATGCCTGTATGTTTCTTTTGTATATATTTAAGTTTACAACGAAGTACGTCCAGTAAAAGCCTTCAAGATAGCTCGCTCACCCCTTGTCGTTTTTTATGTGGATGTACCGAGTTGTTTAAGCTCTCTGCAGCTGCATTGCACGGAAAATGCGGAGTGAGGCAGAAAACTCTCCCTTTAAAGTTGTCCTCTGTGGTTCTTTGATAAACCTGCAGCAATCATTTTGCAGCCTGTTCTGACAAAGAAACTCCATTATATTTAATGAGAAAGAAAACCAGCATTTGTATGCAACAATAAATGCTTAATAGTTGTAATATAAAACAACTGCAAATCAGAGCTCTCAGGTTCAAGAATAGAATGGAACATGATCAGGAGCAAAACAATATTTTAAAGAAGCTAGACAAGTGTTTAAAATATATTGTTAGTAAACTCCTTTTAGCCAAAAGGTAGAGCAGTGTCAATAATGATACAAACTAAAAATTAAAAATAACAAAAATGCTGATCATGGAAGTGATGTGCAAAACATAATACTTATTGAAAATGTGACCAGAGAAAGCTATAAAAAAATAAACAAAGACTTCTAACCAAAACAATAATGCTGACCTAACAGCTTCATATGCTGTTAGTAGTAGGAGCTTGATATCAGGGTAGCATCGTGAGAGATAATGAACTTGTGTTGTTCAATTGTGATTTACATACTGTATATTTCATTTATTAATGTTGGATCGACAGAAAAATTTGAATTTGGAATCGATTCCAACTCCCAGTGCTTAGTACTCATACCAAAATGATACCAACGCAAATAACGAACAAATCCCCTGCCTCGCCCACGTCTCACAGCTGCTTAGTTTCTCCAGCCCATAATCATGTGCATCTCCATAAAGCATTAAGTGGAACCTCCCACTTGGAGTCTTCAGCACGTTTAGATAAATATGTGTGTCTTGATGCTCCCTTCGCTCACAATAGGCACACCCCTGATCTGCGCAGGGTCGTTGAGACAGAGCATCTGCATTTTTGTGTTGCTCTTCAGGTCGATGCTCTACTCGAAAGTAGTAAGTCTGAAGCTCCTCCAACCAGCAAGCAATCTGACCCTCAGGTTCTTGAAAAGACAGTAACCACGGGAAAGCAGCATGATCACTGCGGACCACAAAAGAGAGGCCACACAGGTAGTGCTTGAAGTGACAAACACATTCCACCAGGGTGAGGAGCTCCCTCCGAGTCACACAATAATTCCTCTCAGCTCTTCTGAGAGCACGGCTATAGTAAGCCACCACACGCTCTCCTTCTGGGTGCCGCTGTGACAGCACAGCCCCTAAGCCCACAACACTGGCATTGGTGTCAAGGAGGAACGGCAGGTCAATATTGGGTGAAGCCAAGATCGGTGCACCGCAAAGGGTTTCTTTCAATTTACAGAAGGCGGCTTGTTAACCAATGGAATGCTTCATCTGGGCTCAATAAACGGTGCAAGGGTGCAGCAATAGTGGCAAATTCAGGTACAAATCGCCTATAGTAAAAGGCCAGTCCAAGAAATTCCCAAATCTGCCTTCGATCCTGTGGCTCTGGCCACTCTTGCAAAACAGACACTTTATCTTTCTCTGTGGTAAACCAGAAATGACACTTCTCTCCAGAGAAGGTGGCACTTATCAGGATGATAAGGTTGGCCACATGAAGCTTCTGCAGAACCTCCCTCAAGAACTCCAGAGCCTCCTGGAATGTCTTGCCATGAACCAGTAAATCATCCACGTAGATAAGGCATTGAGTACCAGACATACCTGCAAATACCTTATCCATTAACCATTCAAATGTAGCTGAAGCATTGCAAAGACCAAACGGCATAACTAGGAACTGCCAGTCCCTTTCCTGTGGAGAATACAGTCTTAAGTCAAGCTTCAGGTGTTAGCGGCACCTGCCAGTAGCCACTACACAGGTCTAGTGATGAAAACCAGGTTGATCCTGCCACCAAATCCAGGGTCTCATCAATGCGAGGCACCGGGTAGGAGTCCATTGTTTATTACACTAATAAACAATATGCAGTTAGTTTCAGTGTATTTATAAAGCCACGTCAGGAATTCGGATCTAAGAAAGAAAGGATAACCACACAGGAACAGTAGCACTGCTTTGACGCTGGGTGCCGCCAGTCTGCAAAACCAAGCGGAGAACTTGTGTACGACAGGGTATGAGGTACCATGTAAATGTGTGTGGCTTTACGCCAAGTTTAGGTTTTATACATCGCAATTTGAATGTGGAAACGTTCTTATGCAACATTTCTGTTTGTACGCACCGTTTATATATGAGGCCCCACATCCCACTTCTGATCACCAATGTGACGTCCCGTCAAATAAATACGCTCAAAAGCCACTTGTCCAGGGGAGCCTTCCAAATGCCGACTGGCTTTTTATTGACTATGCTGCGATATAAACGGTGCCCTACCGCCGCCCGTTGTCTGGGTCGCAGGGTCACCTCCAAAATAACAAAGACAATTCACCTTCATCCTATCTACCTCTTTAACCATTTGCTCTCTTTTACCACTGATGCGGTCTTCCTTTCGCTCCATCCCCCCAACTACCACTTCCGGCCACCAGCTCCCCTTTTCTTCACGCACCGTTAATTAACCCAGATCCCTGTCACTCAACTCTCTCTCTCTCTAGCAAGGTGCCCCAAGCCCTTACAAACAGTGTTCCCCCAAGACTCCTCCCCAACACTGCTTCCACTCCCTACAGCCCATGCAATGGCAAGACATGTCACAATATCTTTGATTGTCTGTACAACAAATAGTTTTGAGCAGGAGTCAGCCACAGCACCAACTGTGGTCATCGCTGCTCTTGTCAAAAGAATGGAGATAAACGCCATCAACTCAGAGAGGGAGGGGCAAGTTCGTTGTACCACGTGAACGTCACTGACAGAATAAAACTGAATAATAAAAAAAAAGTGTTAACTTTTACAAGTAACCACAATTTACACCCGGTGTTACAGACTCAAATCAAATGTATGTTTTTATTATATTATAGTAATAATAATAATAGCAGCAGCTCAATACTCAAAGCGCTGAGACTCGATCTTTGTACCTTTGGGTTAGAAGGCAGCAGTTCTTACCTCTGAGCCATTCAAGAACATACTGTATATCAACCTCCTGTCAATTGACATTTGAGCTTGGGTTTTTAACTCATTGACAGCAACATGTAAATCAAATGATTTTTTTTCTTTGGTTATATTCTTGAATAAAAGTGCACATGTTTATTTGATATTTGGATTAAACTCTTCACACATTATACACTTCACGTCATTATTAGTATAACATGGAAAAAGTTACTGCTTTAGGTATGTGTTTAGAATTTCTTGCCTCACATTTCCTTTCATCCTACACTTACCCAGATCTTTGTAGATACGGAACACACATGAAATGCATGTATTCCAAATAACGATATACTGTATTATTTACCCAATACAACTCCAGGTCTCACACGCAGATAAGGATACCTTGGCTAAAGCTGAGAGAGTTGAGCTCCATCAAGGTGGGGAATGGGACAGCAGGCTGCTTACTGCTTGTGCTGATCGACACATTTAAAAAACAAAAGATGCTGATGGAGAGATGTGAAGGGATTTAAGGTGGGCCAGGATTGTGAGTTTTTTTGTAGGCTTCGGTAATTCTAGTGTTAATCCCTGCAGCACCCATAGAACCCAACCAGAATGCCCCATGGGACTACAGTTGCCAACATACCCTGGGGTATCTGTAGAGGTACCGTAAATCAGGGATGCTGCCATCTAGCACTTTGGGGGAGTAAATAACCCAGATAAGTGCACACTCTTTCCCTCCATTGTATTGGCATCCCGGCTGATTAAAGTAACATTTATCAAGTCCTCCTGGGATGCCAGCACATATCTATGTATATCAGTATATCTATGTATATAGTTTTTTTCCTCACTTATTGCTAGTTTGAGTTTTTGTTCCATCTTCGACTTTTATTGTTTGTGAGGAAGCACAGTGGTTAGCAAACTGCCCAGTTCAGAGAGATAAAACACTAAAGGAATTTCATCTGCTCCAGAGCTTTTATAGTTTCTTAAATAAAATAAAAACTTACAGGACATCTTCCCAAATGTAGCCATTGCTTTCAGGCTTTATCAACATTGCCTGTCACAAAAGCAAGTGATGAGGGATCTTTATCCAAGCTCAGGTTAGTAAAGTAAAGTATGAATCCACAATGAGACAGGAAAGACTGAATTATTTGACTTTGGCATCAGTTGAGAGTAATCTGGTTCTTAAACTCAGTTTTAGTGATCTGATCCAGGACTTTGCTCCAAAGAAATTCAAAAAAGTACAATTTTGAAAGGCTAGCATTAGTATGTTTTAACATACCGCATGGTCTATGCAGTATTTGATAATCCTACTTTTGTAGGCATTTGCAGTAGGGATGTGTAATTGACTTTTCAAACCTTAGTTTGCGTTGGTTACTTGTCATCTGTGCAGCAACAGCTAATTAAAGCTAAAAGCTTTGATACCACATACTCTGTCTCATAATTTTAGAGCCCATATTTTTTTCTGACTCTGTAGCAGTCAATTACTTCACACTGTGTGTCTCTGAAGCATTGAAGTTGATGTGTACTCATAGTATTTTGTGTAGGTAGGGCACCAAAAATGCCTGTAGCCCTGGGGCCCCCACCCTCCTTAATCTGGCCCTGCCTGGAACTTAAATATAAAAATAAGAATTAATATTATTTAAAATGCTGAAACACCTAAATTATCATTTTTGTTAATATGATAATATATAGTAACATAATTGGTTTTGTTCTATTTTCAGACTGACATGTACATTGGAAATGTATAAAAAACTAGTGTAGTGTAAAGGAAAGAAACATGATTCTCAGCTACACCTCAATTTGATTATATAAATAGTAAAACAAATACTGAATCGCCTCCATGAGACATATGAAACTACCAAATTTCATTACCCCTATTATTTAAGATTTAATATGTTTAAAGTGACCCTGATCCTCCCCCGTAAGGATTTATTACCAAGTTAATGTGCACAAGGGTTTTTTCCATTGACAGAATTGATGTTTGTACTAAACCAATTCTTATGGGCATCCTTAATAGTAAAATTCTGCTGATTCTACTGCAGAGCCCTGAAAAATCAATTTTGAACTGAAGTGATGTACACAACAAAGTAAGATGTTATGTATAGATGAGAAAATATCTACAACCGCCGTCCTCCGGCAATCTGTAATGAACTGATGCTTCTTTCCAAGTACCAGTTGATATAGTTTTAAAGACTTTTTTGGACTTGTTTTAAATTTTGCTCTTTCTTTCAGACTCTCACAAAATTATTTTTAATACCATTATCAGTGCATGACTGTAATATTAACCTTTATTTCTTATGCCTTCAGAATAAGTAGTAGCTGGATTGTAACTCAGTGTCTAGGAAACACAAGTATACCTCGAGATCATGGATTTTGCTCAATTAACATTTACTAATTTAGAAAACATTATTAATATGTTTCATAGTATAATAACTGTCACAGACAAATGTTCTAGCAAACAGACAGCAGGGAAGAAGTCTGAAAAGCAAGGCCATTAAAAGTGACATTATTCCAATTGTTAAATATAAAATTTGATTATTTTCAAATTCCAAAATGCAATGACTTTCTGTATGATTATTGTGCATGTATTACATTATGTATGCATATAGGTCCATGGAAAGTGGTTGCTGAACTGGTAAATATTTGCGAGGGCATAACGCTGGCATAACACAGAGGAAATGACTGTCTAGGTATGATCTCTTAAAGGCAACCTACATGATTGTCAGGTAAAATAGAGTTGCTAGGAAGTGGTGTGTCTCGAATATTTTATTTGTGCTTCAGTGTTAATTCCATAGCTATTAGGTTGAGAAAGACATCATGAGGGGAACGGGTAGGTCCCTGCTGCATATTAGAAATGGTAGGCAACATTGGAGCTTTTGAGGTTACCTAACTCTTTTAATGACAAAAAATATTTCAGTGATACCTGTGGCTTTCAAAGGGCATTCAGGTGGGAGAGGACCATGACTTTTAAAGGTAGTGTAAAAGGTTGTTTGCTATCAGTGACACATTGTGCTTGAAGTCAGATAGTTAGGTGGAGAAAATGGTTGAGTGATCTGAGGTACAGGGAGAGCAGGGGGTGGAAGTAAGAGTGTACTTGGTGCTGCACTGTGTTTTGAAAGCATAAAGGGAATGAGAACATGGGGAGGTTTAGGTCTGACTTCTATTTATTTGTCTGATACTTTGTGTTTTCTTTATACGGTGCATTTAGAAAGTATTCAGACCACTTCACTTGTTTCACATTTTGTTATTTTGTAGCCTTATTCTAAAAGTATTTACATTAATTCATTCCCTACATCAAGCTACACTCAATACCCTAGAATAACAAAGTGAAAACAGGATTTTAGAAGTATTTGCAAATTTATTAAAGATACAATTCTAACACTGACACAAATATTTCCACCCTTTACTCAATGCATGGTTGAGACACCTTTGGCAGCTTTCACTGCCTGGAGTCTTCTTGGGTATGACGTGACAACATTCACATACCTCAATGGCAGACAGTCCCCAAATTCTTCTCTGCAGATCCTCTCAAGCTCTGTCAGGTTGGATTGAGTGTGTCAGAAAACAATTATTTTCAAGTCTCTCCAAAGATGTTCAATTGGTTTCAATTCTGGGCTCTGGCTGGATCACTCAAGAATATTCATAGAGATGTCCCCAAGTCATTCCTGTGTTATCTTTGCTTTGTGCTTTGGGTCATTATTCTGTTCAAAGCTGAACTGATTCTAAGGTAGAGAGTGCCCTGGAACAGGTTTTCACTTGGGATACCTCTGGACTTCCACTCAGCTTCCCTTGACCCTGTCTAGTCTCCCATTTATTACAGCTGAAACACTACTGCATAGCATGATGTCATTACAACCATGTTTCACCTTTAGAATGGTATTGTGCAGGTGGCAAGCTGTGCCTGGTTTCCTCCAGACACGACACTTACAATTGAGGCGAAAAAGTTCAATTTTGATTTCTCACTGTCTGAGATTCTTTTAGATGCCTTTCTGCAATCTCTAACCTGGCTTTCAAAACCTGGCTTTTACTGAGGAAAGACTTTTCTCTGATCACTCTGGCATAAAGCCCAGATAGGTAGAGTGTTGCAGTGATGACTATCCTTTTGGAAGTTTCACCTATCTCCACATAGGTTCTCAAGAGCTCAGTCAGAGTAACCATCTTGTTCTTGATCATCTCTCTTATCAAGTCCTTTCTCTCAAAGATTCCTCAGTTTGGCTGGGCTGCAAGCTCTGGTTTTTCCAAATTTCTTCAATTTAAGGATTTTGGAGGCCACTATGCACTTGGGAACCTTCAATATCACAGAAGTTTTTTTTGTAGCTTTTTCCAGATCTGTACCTCTACACAATCTTGTCTGTTAGCTTTGCAGGCAATTTTTCTGACTGCATGGCTTGCTTTTTGCTCAGTGGTGGGACCTGATATAGACAGATCCGTATCTTTCTTAGTGAGGCTGAATTAAATCATTTGGCCCAAGTGATCTTCAAACAAGATGCACAACAATAACAACATTTATTTGTAAAGCATGTTTTCATAAAAATGATGCAGCTCAAAGTGCTTTACAAGATGAAGAAAGAAAAAATGGTTTTCAGGCTTCACGTGGAATAATTAGACGATGATGTTCATGTGGATATCTGACCTTCAATCCACCAATGTAGAGGCTGCACAGTGCTTTGATCAGGTGGTGGTGGCGCAGATCACCTCCACAGAAAACCGGAAAAAGAACAGCAGAGAAAGTAGGGGTTAGTACAGATTTTGGAGCCATGAAAAAAAATAATTAAATGCAGATACAGAATATCTGAGTTACGCTAAAACGAAGCTATAAGAAAGCCATGTTAAAGTAATGTGGTTTTTTTTTCCTTTTTATTAATTTTATTGCAATCCATACAAAGCAATCAAGTTTTTACAAAAAGAAAAATTGAGTTAAGAACAGATCGATCCCCACCCCTGAGAGAGAGAGCAAGCCAAACGGCGTTAAATTTAAGGCTTGTAAACATACCTAAATTAATAAATTCTCTGTGCTTTATGAGCTTATTTTAAAATATTACTGATTAGATCCTGCCATGTTTTGAAAAAAGTCTGTATGGATCCTCTAACTGAGTATTTGATTTTTTCCAATTTCAAATAGTATAACACATCGGTTTCCCACTGACTTAAAAGAGGAGAGTTTGGGTTCTTCCAGTTTATCAGAATAAGTCTGCGTGCCAAAAGTGTGGTGAATGCAATCACAATTTGTTTGTCTTTCTCCACTTTAAGCCCCACTGGAAGAACCCCAAACACAGCTGTTAATGGGTTAGGAGGGATTGTGAGTCCAAGGCTGTCTGAAAGGTAATTAAAAATTTCTGTCCAGAATAATGTTAATTTGGTGCAGGCCCAGAACATGTGACCCAGTGAGGCTGGGACTTGGTTGCAATGTTCGCAGGTTGGATCATGCCCTGGAAACATTTTGGAGAGTTTTAGTCAAGACAGATGTGCTCGATATATAATTTTAAGTTGTATAATTGTATGCTTTGCGCATATGGAGCTCGAGTGAATTCTCTGCATTGCTACTTTCCACTCCTTTTCTGATATATTAATTGAGAGATCTTTTTCCCAGTGTCCTCTTGGATCTTTGAAAGGGAGGGATTGTAAAATGATTTTATATATTGTAGAGATGGAGTCTAAGTCCTTGAGATTGAGCAATATTTTTTTCCAGCATGGATGAGGGTGCAAGATGAGGAAAATCTGGAAGGTTCTGTTTAACAAAGTTCCTGATTTGAAGATAGTGAAAGAAATGTGTAGCTGAGATGTTAAATTTGGAATGTAATTGTTCATAGGATGCAAAGACGTTGTCTATATAAAGATCTCTAAGCAAGTTAATTCCAAATTTTTTCCAGATATTAAAAACTGCATATGTTTGAGAAGGTTGAAAGAGGTGGTTCTCTTGCAGAGGTGCCACAGATAGAAGCTTCTCCGTCTTAAAATGCTTTCTACATTGGTTCCAGATTCTAAGTGAGTGGATTATTTGTATATTGCCGATAATGTGTGTTTATTGGAGCACAGAGCAAGGAATACAAAGAAGTACTGCAGGATTTTACTTCTATTGTGGTCCATGCTTGTGTATGTTCTTCTATTTGTGTCCAGGTTCTTATCGCCTGTATATTTGCTGCCCAGTAATAAAACCGGAAGTTAGGTAGAGCCATGCCGCCTTCTGCCTTTTGTCTTTGTAGGGTCGCTATTTTGATGCGTGGATGTTTTGAATTCCAAATAAATGAGGTTATTGTTGAATCTAATTGCCTACAGAATGATTTATTAATGTATATTGGAATGTTTTGAAATAAAAAAGGAGCTTAGGAAGAATATTCATCTTAACAGTGTTAATTCTTCCAGCTAGTGTGAGATGAAGGGTTGACCATCTCTGCAAGTCTTGTTTAATTTTTTCCATGCAGACGGCAAAATTTTGTTGATATAGAGCTTTATGTTTACTTGTGATGTTTACCCCTAGGTATTTAAACTGTTCTGCAATGATAAAAGGTAGGGTATCTAATCTAATATTATATGCTTGAGAATTCACTGGAAAGAGTACCCTTTTATTCAGATTAATTCTGAGACCAGAGATCTTTTGAAATTCTGTGAGTGCTGCTAAGACTGCAGGCACAGAATTTTCTGGGTCCGATATATACAGTACCATATCATCTGCATATAATGAAATTTTCTGTTCCAGTCCTTCTCTGCTAATCCCCTTTATCTGATCAGTATTTCGACAATGTATTGCCAGTGGTTCAATGGCAATTGCAAACAGCAGCGGTGACAAGGGGCATCCTTGTCTAGTACCACGTTCTAGTTTAAAGTAGTCTGAGCAAATGTTGTTGATGCAAACTGAAGCTTCTGGGTTAGTATACAGTAATTTAATCCATGCACAAATGTTTGGGCCAAACCCAAACTTCTCCAATGTAGTAAAAAGGTATTTCCATTCAATCATGTCAAATGCTTTTTCTGCATCCAATGATAATAATATTTCTGGGGTGTTTGATTTAGTTGGTGAGTATATTACATTAAACAGGTGTCGAAGATTTGAAGATAAGTGTCGGCCCCTAATAAATCCAGTGTGGTCTTGTGATATTACTGAGGGGAGCACTTTCTCCATCCTTCTAAGTATGATTTCAGAGAGTATTTTAACGTCGTTATTCAGAAGTGAAATTGGTCTGTATGATGCACATTGTAATAAGTCCTTATTTTGTTTTGGAAAAACGGTGATTAGTGCTTGGCGAAAGGTTAGAGGAAGAGATTGGTTATCTCTGGCTTCTGTAAATGTTGCTAATAGGAGGGGAGCTAGCTGAGCGGAGAATTTCTTGTAAAATTCTGCAGGGTAGCCATCAGGGCCTGCTGCTTTCCCGCCTTGGAGTGACATTATAGCATCTAGTAATTCTGATAACGCCAGAGGTTTATCAAGTTCCTCCGCACTAAAAGTGTCTATTTGTGGTATCTGTAATGTATCCAGAAATGCATTAGATTGTGTATTGTCTTCTTTAAACTCAGTAGTATATAGGGATTTATAGTAGTCTCTGAAAGTGTGCATTATATTTTTGTGTTCAACGATTTTATCTCCGTTCGTGTTGGTGATTACCGAGATTGTGTTGCGCACTTCTTGCTTGTGAATTTGTTGAGCTAAAAGCTTATTAGCTTTCTCTCCATGTTCATAGTAATGATGTCTGGATTTATAGATTAGTTGTTCAGTTTCTTTAGTTGTCAAGAGGTTTAATTCTGAATGTAGAGCCTGCCTTCTCCTATGTAGAGTCTCGCTTGGTAGTCTGGTGTGTTCTTCATCTATTTTAGTAATTTCGCTTTTTATCTCTGCTACTTTCTTGGCTTCGGATTTATTTCTGTGGGAAAGATATGAGATAATCTGTCCTCTTAAGAAGGCCTTGAGAGTTTCCCAGAGTATTCCTGCAGAGATCTCGGGGGATGTATTTGTCTCTAGAAAGAATTTGATTTGTTTGGATATAAATTCCGTACAATTCTCGTCAGCCAATATAAGCGGGTTGAGGCGCCATCTGCGGGGTGAATGTATTGGGCGTAGTAATTTTAGCTCCAAGATCATAGGTGCATGGTCAGAAATAATAATAGCATCGTATTTGTAAGATTTAATCATAGGCAAGAAGTTATTGTCTATAAAGAAGTAATCAATCCTTGAGTAACAATAATGTACTGGTGAGTAGAAAGAATATGTTCTTGAATTTGGGTTTAAAAACCTCCAGGGGTCTGATAAGTTGTGATCAGTTATAAACTTTGTAATTATCTTTGCGGTGTTAGATGCCGTTCCCCCTGTGGAGGAAGTCCTATCTAAAAGTGGATTTAGAACACAATTAAAGTCCCCAGCCATTATAACTTTATGAGTGTTCAGATTGGGAATGGATGCAAATAAATTTTGTATAAATTCGTTATCATCAACATTAGGTGCATAAACATTTATCAAGATCAATTTACAGTTAGATAAGTCTCCCATGATCATTACATATCTCCCTTCAGGATCCAATACTACATCTGATGCTACAAATGGTACTGTTCTATGTATGAGAATTCCCACACCTCTAGTTTTCTTCATAAAACTAGAATGGAACATTTGGCCAGTCCAGTCTTTTTGCAGCCGGAACTGATCCTTGCTTAGTAAGTGGGTCTCCTGTAAAAATACTATTTTAGCATTTAGACCTGTTAGGTGAGAGAGTACTTTCTTTCTCTTTAATTCGTGATTCAGGCCTTTAACATTCCAGCTTACGAAGTTAACTGTCCCATCATTGAGACACTGATTCTGAGTTTTTGATGTCATTTTATAGTCTTAGCTGGAAGTGAGACAGCTTCGGCCTTAATTTCCTATTTCTCCTAGAGTTGTTGCCATGCAGCTTATTATTACATTGGTAGTTATAATTATAAAGATTAAGAGGATAGATTAGGTATAGATCAAGCCTGCTTTCTTTCTCTCCCCCCCTTAACCCTCCACCCTCCCTTTTTGCCTCCCCAAGTGAGGCTAAAGCCCACTTCACACAGTTCTAGTTCTCTGACATACCCAGACAGAGACAGAGCACGTCCAAAGCAAAACAAGCTCCCATGCAGTGGCGTTTTAGGGTTAAAAGATAGAGATATCTATTACCAATATAATCTTAAAAAAAAAAAAAAGAATTTTGCACTTAAAATATATATATAGTCTTCAGCAATTTTAGTGCATTAAGATGATACACCCAGATAATAAACCCGGGGGATGGTGTTAAAATGTGTCCAGAATAAGCATAACAAGTCTTAATGCAGAGTAGCAATAACAATAAACCAAGGGTATGATATTGAACAGTATCATTTAGGGTAGAGATGAAATAATTAGCTAAAAAAAAAGAAGAGAGAAAAAAAAAGAAAAAAGAGAAAAAAGAAAAGTTAATTAAGCACAATAAAACATAAACAGATAGCGCCCTAGTAATACTAAGTAATAATGAGAATATATGAGAATATATGCTGATAAAAACCCGTATTTTAAACAAATAGATCAGGCAGTAGATTATTAATCCTTGCTTTATCATTAACCGCCATGACTCACTATTATGTATCAGAATAGTCCCGGGATCAGCTTTCTTAGTTCCTTTTCTGCTTCTTCCTTGCTAGCGAAGACATAGAATTGACCCTGCCATTCCACTTTCAGTTTTGCCGGATGCAAGAGGCTGTATTTGACACTGGCTTGCCGTAACCGCTGTTTAATGTTGTAGAAGGCTGTGCGTTTAGTAGCTGTTGCTGGAGAGAAGTCAGGGAAGATACGAATGTGGTTATTTTCATATATAATATCTTCCTTGTTTCTGAGGAGTGCATTCACCTCTAGCTTAAATGATAATCTTTCAAAACGAATTATAAAAGATCTGGGTCTGGGTCTAACGGTGTTTGATCCGCGTACGCGGTAAGCCGCTGCTATCTCAGATTCTGCTTTAAAGTCGTCCCCGGTTATTTTAGAAAAACGTTCAGCTGCGAATTTCACAGGATTTGAACTTTCACGATTCTCAGGCAGACCTTCAATTCTGACATTATACCTTCTGCTTCCATCTTCCAAAGCAGCCAGTCTGTCTCCGAGTTTTTTTTGCATTCGGAGCTGACATTTACTGCTTTTTCCTCGACACTGGCAGCTAAATTTTCGGCTATTTCAATCCAAGTCGTGAATGTCTCCTTGAGATCCTCCAATTGATCAGTAAGCGTGCTCAGTTTAACCGAGTTTTCCTGAATGCGCTCTTCAATTTTACCCAGCACCTGTCGCAGCTCAAGTTGCATCTCTTGTCGCAGCCTTTCATTTGCCTGTTGCAGCCTTTCATTAGCCTGTTGCAATTCCAGCCGCTGCGTTTCGTTTGCCTGTTGGAATTCCTATCGCAGCCATTCATTTGCCTGTTTCAACTCCTGTCTCACCTCCTGTCTCATTCTTTCATTTGCCTTTACCCTTTCTTCTCATTAGCCTTCTCGCTTTTCTTTATATCTTGCATGAGCTCAGCGAGCATCACCTGCAGTTTAGACATTTCAATTGTGCTTTCTTGTACCGTAGATGAAGCAGCAGACTCTACTGTAGCCGGTGTCCCCGCTGCTCCCGGCTCGTGTGGAGTAATTGAAGCCGCGGACTTCAAGGCCTTTTCCAGTTTCAGGTGATCTTCTCCAATCGGTGAGCTATCGAGATCTGCACTCACGATCGTACCTTCGCTCCCCTTTTCGCTCTCAGCCAGCGATGATGTAGCAGACCGTGGTCCCGAGGAATCTGTACTTTTGCCCATCTGATCCAGGTCTGTCTCTGAAAGGCCGTATCTTGAACTAGAGCTTGCTGATCTTAGCTTGGGTGTAGCTTTAGTTTTCGATTCTTTCGGAGCCCCCTTCTTGTTGGCCATGTTTATATGTGCTTACATATACTGTAGCAGTCCCTCTCCGGTTGAATAAATACAGGATATCTCAGGATAATAAGCAAATAATATGAAAAATAACACCGCTGCTAGCGGAGCTCCACTTCAGACGTCCATCTCTCGCATCGGACGAGACCAACTCCAAAGTAATGGGTTTTTAGCAGTTTTTAAAGAGCTCCACCATATTAGCCTTGCGAATTTTTATCAGTAAGCTATTCCAGATTTTAGGTGCATAACAGCAGAAAACTGCCTAAGAGCAAAGCAACCCTGGAAAGGTGGAGATATGCTCTAGAGAGGAGAGGAATAAAGGTCAGTAGGAACAAGACATATTAAATGTGTGTGAATGAGAGAGAGGTCAGAGGAATGGTGAGGATGCAGGGAGTAGAGTTGGCGAAGGTAGATGAGTTTAAATACTTGGGATAAACAGTACAGAGTAATGGGGATTGTAGAAGAGATGTGAAAAAGAGAGTGCAGGCAGGGTGGAATGGGTGGAGAAGAGTGACAGGAGTAATTTGTGACAGATGGGTATCAGCAAGACTGAAAGGGAAGGTCTACAGGATGGTACTGAGACCAGCTATGTTATATAGGTTGGAGACTGTGGCACTGACCAGAAAGCAGGAGAGAGAGCTGGAGGTAGCAGAGTTAAAGATGCTAAGATATGCATTGGGTGTGACGAGGATGGACAGGATTAGAAACGAGTACATTAGAGGGTCGGCTCAAGTTGGACAGTTGGGAGACAAAGTCAGAAAGGAGAAATTGCTTTGGTTTGGACATGTGCAGAGGAGAGATGCTGAGTATATTGGGAAAAGGGTGTTAAGGATAGAGCTGCCAGGCAAGAGGAAATGAGGAAAGCCTAAGAGACGGTTTATGGATGTGGTGAGAGGGGACATGCAGGTGATGGGTGTAACAGAACAAGATACAGAGGACAGAAAGATATGGAAGAAGGTGATCCACTGTGGCAACCCCTAACAGGAGTAGCCAAAAGAAGAAGAAGAACAGCGGAAGGCTGCCTCACCACTTCTTTTAAATTTAACTCTTTGAATTATAAGCAGACACTCATTTGAAGATCTAAGGTTACGGTATGGAGTGTAAGGTGATAGGCATTCCAAGATATAGGATGGAACGAGATTATTTAAAGCTTTGTAAACCATAAGTAGTATTTTAAAGTTAAATGTAGAAACATTTCAACAACAATCAATAGAATGGAATGCCCCTGAGCCAAATCTGAAATGTCTCAGTAAAGGATCTTAAAGCTTATGTAAAAATGAGATTGAAGGTTTTTATTTTCAATAATTTTGCAAAACAAATTCTGTGTTATAATTCTGAGTTATTGAATGGTGCTTGATGTGTGAAAAAAAGTAATTTAAAGAACTTTAGGATAAGGCTGCAACTTAACAAAATGTAAAAAAAGTAAAGCTATCTGAATACTTTCAGAATTCCCTGTAGCTATTACTGTGTTCCCTGTTTTGGTTAATAATAAACATTATTTTGAAATCCGTGAAGTTTTTGCCACTTTTTTGTTCAGGGTAAGCAAAAGGAGGCACAGAATGTGGCAGGGCTTACCAAGGCCATATACGAAAGAGAAGAGAAGGCAGTGCCATTGACACATGCTGTTATTCCAATGCAGAAAGGTAAGTACTGCTTTCATTTCTCAACAAAGAAAGTACATTTTAGCTTCTAGTTGTATTCTCTTCTTCAAATAAAATCTCTAATAGGAACAGAGTATTCCAAAAATTCAATATGCTTTACCATTATTGCACTTTTGCAGCTAATTAGTTCCTATATGTGGATTTATATATGAAAAATGATCAGAAAGATGTAAAGAATTCAAGTTCTGGGACTTTTTGGCTGGTCAGTCGTGGCAACAAGTGTCTTGTGCTGTATGACATCATGGATAGTGGCCACGTAGTTGAGTCAGGGCAAGCAAAAAAAAAAAAATTAAATGAAAGATAAAATGATGTTTTGAAAATAGTAATATACAGACATACTTCACACACCATTTCTGCAATATATAAAATTATTTTACAGTCCCTCCCTTTCAAAGATCCAAGAAGACACTGAGAAATAGATCTCTCAATTAATATATCAGAAAAGAAGTGGAAAATAGCAATGCAGAGAATTCACTCGAGCTCCATATGCACAAAGCATAAAATTATTTAACTCAAAATTATATATCGAGCACATCTGTCTCGCCTAAACCTCTCCAAAATGTTTCCAGGGCAAGATCCAGGGCAAGAACGCTGCAATCAAGTCCCAGTCTTACTGGGTCACATGTTCTGGGCCTGCACCAAACTAACATCATTCTGGACCAAAATTTTTAATTACCTTTCAGACAGCCTTGGGGTCACAATCCCTCCTAACCAATTAATAGCTGTGTTCGGGGTTCTTCCAGATGGGTTTAAAGTGGAGAAGGACAAACAAACTGTGATTGCATTCACTTCACTTTTGGCACGCAGACTTATTCTGCTAAACTGGAAGAATCCAAACTCTCCTCTTTTAAGTCAGTGGGAATCCGATGTTTTATACTATTTGAAATTGGAAAAAATCAAATACTCAGTTAGAGGATCTGTACAGATTTTTTTCAAAACATGGCAGGATCTAATCAGTAATATTTTAAAATAAGCTCTTAAAGCACAGAGGAAGCAGTTATTTCTGTATTTCTTTTTCTTCTCCATTCATCTCTATTGACTTATCAAACTTATCAATTTAGGTATGTTTACAAGCCTTAAATTTTACTCCGCTTGCCTTGCTCTCTCTCTCAGGGATTGGGGTCGACTTGTTCTCAATTCTACTTTTTGTAAAAATTGATTGATTTGTATGGAATGATTGCAATAAAATTAATAAAATTAAAAAAAAAAAAAAAGAAAACAGTAATATACAATAGTAGACTAAGAATTATATCAAGCACCTTATATACAATTTTAGTGGGAAAATAAAAGATATAACTGCTCTGATTGAAAGCATTTTCCTTTATTGGCTAAAATCATTTTAATTTGCTCAGACTGTAGTGTAGACTTGTCGTGGTTTACATAATTTAATTTCAATACAAAATACCTAAATAATACAGTGTGCAATTTATAAAAGTTGTTGAAAGCATTTTTTGCTATTGATATTATTTAAGCGAATGAATTATAGATTGTTTTAAATAATGAAAAGTCATAGAACACACCCCAACTGAAGAAAAATTAACTTCAGATAATGAATAACTGAATATTCCACACTGTATATTGACTTTGATACTGGGCTCCGTCACATAGCAAGTTACATAGAAAGTAATGAAGTCTCAGACTGTGGAAAAGATTCACTAAGGTACATGCAGTAAATAATCTGCAGAATAATATATCAAAGAGGGGTTGAGAATTATTATTCATCCATTCATTAAAATACTTATCTTTTATGCAATGGATTTTTGTCTTTCTTAACTAATTTATCAAATAAAGCATTATATCGATATCAATTTCCAATGTAACGTTTTTAAAAAAATGAAGTACATTTGGCTTCTGTCATTATTCAGAATATCTCTATATATCTATCTATCTATCTATCTATCTATATATATATATATATATATATATATATATATATATATATATATATATATATATTTGTGATCAAATTTTTATTTATATATTTTTGACCAATAAAAATAAACACTCAAAAAGGTATCAAATGTTATTTGGCTACTTTTATAATTCAGACAATTTCATTCAGCTTTTGGCACAAGCAGAGGACACAGAAATTAAAGGTATGCCAGATTGCCTTTCACAAGCCATTAAAGACGAGAACTTACTGCTGACAAATAAATCTTCTTTGATGTGACAGCTGTAACATTTAGCATGAAAAGGAAATTGCTTAGACAATAGGTCTTTTACATCCTCATATACATATTGCCACAGTAGCCACTTCTGCATGCCACCATGGCCAGAAGCAATATGGACAAAAAGAAAAAATTCTCACAGTATATATGGAAAAACATATTCTTAATATTAAGAACAATGATACAAGGGAAACAATGAATAATGTAAATAAAGACAAACTATTAGCAATGCTAAGTGTCATTATATGACTCTAAACATACATTTACATACTTATTCATTATTATCTCTGTGATATGGCTTGGCCACCTGCCCACTCCAAAAAGCACACCAGTTTTATTTCCTCACCTCTCCCACTTTTAAAGGATGAAGCCAAGAACTTTGCCCTCTTACTGGTTGCCTAGTTTATCGGTCAGCAGGGTCACCTTAATTAGTTTCACTGAAAATGAGAATATTCAATAGGCATTTTCTTGCTGTCCTGATCTGTTTAGTCTCTTTGGATAAAATCAATCAATCAAATAAACAATAATAATAACCCAAAGACTAACATTATAAGTAAAGTATTATTTTATAAGTATATTATGTGAGGTTTTTCTCAGGGGTTTCTCAAGTTTTCAGCTTTTTTGGCTTGCTGACACAGTCCTTCTATAGCTCCTATACAAAAAAATTCATTGCCAGGGACAGAAGGATCAATGAGATGGCACAAGGCATGATAAAGATCATAGAAGATGATAACCCATTTCCCTACAAAAAGCAGTGTAGCTAAATAGGGGTGGGAGTGTGTGCGTAAAAATTGCTGAATGTCCTAAGGCTTACTAACAGACTGGTAGGACATCAACTTTATTCTTCACAGCCTGCTAGGAAAAATAATAGTATAAGCCAAATAGGGATAACTCTCGGCATTTTGACAGCAATATTTTTTAAATGAAAATGATAATGAAATCAACCAAAACAGCAACTGACAAGAAATAGGGACCTGCTTAATTCATATTTTGGGCCAAGTCATATATTATAAATTTATGTTCTGGGAAGACATTTGTAGATGAGGGTTAGCAGCTTTGTGCTTCCATCACGCTAAATGTCTAACACATATGAGGGCATACCCAAAGATAACTGAAATCTGTACCTGGCACAATCTATACTCAGTTGCGAATTTCGCTGCTAGGTGTAGCATACTTGCAGTATTCTGTGGCCGTCTGGCAAGTGGCGTTACTCTGTATTGTTTTTTTACGGCATTCTGTATCGGTTTTTACTTATTAAACATGTTCTGCTATTTTTGTGATGGGTGATTATAAAGAACAGTAAGTCTGCATTTAATTTTGTTTTCTCTTTGGCAAAACAGCTGCTGAAACTGTACTGCTTGAAACTGCTTTTAAAGAGGAAGCTTTAAGTAAAACACAGGTCTACAAGTGGTTTTTGCATTTCAAACAAGGGGAAATGTCACTTGAAGACCAATCAATATCTGGCCGATCTTCCACAATTAGGAATGATCTTGAAAAAGTTTGCAATGCAATTTACAAAGATTATTGTCAAATTATTGAAGAGATTTCTGAATTGACTTGTGTGTCTTGGAGTTCTTGCCACCTTCCCTTCTCACCTGATCTTGCTCCGTGCGACTTTTTCTTGTAAACGCATATCAAGAAAGAACTCAAGGGAAAACATTTTTGTACCATGGAGAAAGTCAAAGAAAATTCACTGCAGGTATTGGACAATGTTTCTCTTCAGCAAATCCAAAAATGTTTCCACCAGTGGGAAAACCATTGGGACAAATGCATTCATTCACATGGAGAGTGCTTTGAAGAAGACTAAAGTTTCAGTAAGTAAAAATTATTAAAACAATTTTTTTTCACTTCCAGTTATTTTTGGGTACCCTCTCTTATGTCATGTGTAAAGGTTTGAGTTGACTTTTAGAGGTTTCAGGGGTACACTAGGGAAGGATTTGGATGCAGTACAGCTACTGACATATTTTCCTCTGCCAAGACATGACAACAAGGACCATTAAGAACGATAGCCACACCTCTGCCCCACCACTACCTCCGTCCCTCCCAGTCTTTCTGCTTAAAAAGATGGATTAATAGGAAGCCTAATTTCATTGCGGCACCAAGAGCTGTTGGATGTGACTGAAGAAGACATTTATAACTGGCTTCCTGGACTTTCCAACTTCTTTCCTATATAAATTGCTATTAAACATGGATTCCAGGGGTCTGTTTTTATATTGGATTGTATTTTTCTACGCAAGGTATTTTTTACTTGGGCAGCAAATTGAAGGACTTACTATGAGCAAATGAAATGGTAGTATGAGTTTAGTGTACTCAGTGTCATTATATAACTCTAATAATATGTTTTCACAGGTTTCCATAGGGAGGTTTTCACAGTTTACTTTTATGTCTGCTTGTGATTGTCACAGTGATCTCTAAAGTTCATTGCCTGATTGAGTTGATAGGCAACATGTTAACTTGATCTAAATAAATGCATTTTTAATAAAAAAAGAAAATCAATTTTTCAAATGGAGCTTAAACAACTGCCTACTTATGAATAGTAACAACATAAACAAGCAGGTCCAGTAAGCTTGTCCTAATAATTGTAATAGTTTTATAATCTTTGCTTCTAATATAACTGGCTGTCTCCCATTCATAGGGTCTGCTTTCTGTGGGTTGGCATTCACTTCATACTATATGTCAGCACAGGTTTTAGTTTAGGTTCTTTGGTTTTCTCAGTCATACTTTGATCTTTGGTTAATTTCTGACGCTAAACCAAACTTGTTTGTGTAACTTCTTCTTTTTCTTCTTCCTATTCATCCTTTCCCACTTCTGTGTAGGATCGGTGTTTTATAGGTTTTGGCATGATTTTAATGGCGAGATGCCTTTCCTGATGCCAACCAACCCTCCCCATTTTCCTGGGCCTGGGACTGGCTCCAAAATAGAGGACTGGTTCTCAATTTAAGCAAGACTAGAAGGGAAAATTTAACTTGACCATTCTTTTAGGTTTTGTAGACAACAACACGTGTTTACTATGCAAAGGTGAAGTTTATTTAGTTTGTTAATTTACTTTTAACTCCCTCAAAGCCATGCAAGTAACTGGCCAGACATCAATGAGTCTAAAGGCTTTGGGCTGCCACTACTTCTTAAAAGCAGGTTCAGTAAATGGATAAATGAACTCAATTTCTATTTCACAGTAGCTTTGATTTCTTATCAATAATTTTTATGCAATTACTTGTTAGCAAATTACTTTCATCAAAGTTACAAATGAAGTTATTGGTAAGGGCATGACCTTGCCTTTTAAATAAATAAGCTGCCTTGTCATGAACATATGGTACAAGACTAGAAATAGTAAGGCAGAAAATGATAGATTACCAGCAGAGTTGAAAGCTAAGAAAGAAAGAAATGAAACAGAAAAGCATTTAAGGAATTGGGAGCATTGTTCCTTCTAACTGGTTTTGCAACAGACTCCTATAAAATTGCATATAGGATATAGGAGTTTTGTGGGTTGTGTGTCTTTTGATCCTCCCTATTATTTAAAGAAAACAAATATGACTGCAGAAAATAAGGCTGCTGGTGTTTATGTGGTATTAATTGTAGTAAAAGCTAGAACAATGCACAGCATGTACACGTTAAATGAATTTGGGAACGCACAGGTACACATTGCTTGATTGTTAATCAACTTAATTAGCTGCTATATTTATTTCATTACTAGGCAATTAAATGTTAAGTGTTGGTTCCTGCTTTGTGCTCAGTGCTGCCTGGGTATTCCTGAGGTTCCATGATCCTGAACAGGAATAAGGTGGCTTGATAATAGAGGACAATCAGATAAATAAACAGCTGAACTGAACAATACAGTTTAACTGCTAGTCCTATTTCCATGTAGTTACCATTATACAGGCAGTCTTTTGTTATAGGTATGGAGTGTTTAGAGTAATCTGTTTACACTAACGCAATGCCAATAATGATGTGCCACCTCCTCTTGGTGCATGGCAGCATAATAAATGGGCAGTACCGGAAGGCATCCCTCTTTTAAGATTGACTCTTCAGCAGATTTTTGCCAATTTGAAAGTAAACATTAAACATACTCATGTTAAAAATTCCACATCTCAGACTTTACAAAGCCTCTTTGTAAAGTAGGAAATGTGTAT
The DNA here is from genome assembly GCA_026402145.1 of Polypterus bichir lapradei. Lineage (NCBI taxonomy): Eukaryota > Metazoa > Chordata > Cladistia > Polypteriformes > Polypteridae > Polypterus > Polypterus bichir. The sequence continues at coordinate 32,507,781 of JANRMT010062791.1, forward strand.
TTCTGTAACAAAAGAAAATATTTTTGCTTTCCAGAATTCTTGCATAATCTGTTTTCACATTTAACTTGAAATTGCATTTTGCAACATGTGAGGTTATTAATGTAGCAAACACAAAAGTGGTAGACTTTTTATTGACTGCATCTAATTTTTATTATTTCATACGTTCATGTTTGAACAAATCTGTATCCTGTATGATGTGTGTATGTCAAAACCAACAATTTCTCGAATTTTGCACCAAACATTAAATCTCCTTACACTGAGTGATGTAATACACAGACATACATTTCCCCACCACTCCATGTGAAATAGCGTTAAAGTAAGCTGCATTCATTCAAATCAGCTCTTACTTAAAGATCTTTGCACCAAGTGTGAATGAGCTTGCACATGTGAATCAACAGCAATATCACAGTATCAACACAAAGGAGGTCATAGGTGGAAACTTTACTGTAGTAGATCATATATTACCCTGAAGATAAGTGGGGATAGATATGTGATTTACAGTGGTATATTAAACAAGTACATTAAGCTTTGCATTCTATGAGCTCCCTGGAACGTTCTCATTACATTTTACAAGCCTGGGAAGGGTCAAGAAGGCAGGCAGAGTCTACCAGGGCATTAGATAAATAGAGCCTCATAGAAGATAATGGTGAAATCATGGACAGGGACATGACATGGCCCAGTGAAAGACAACTGACATACTGGAGGAGTGAATATGGCTTTTGAAAAAGCGTAAAATAGCCGTGGCTTGTTTCAGTATAAAAGTTACTTTATGAGGCTTTTTCTGTTGGGATTACAGTGGGAAGGTGATTAATCTGAATGTGCAGCTATGGATCATCCATCCATCTATCCATCCATTCTCTAAACCTGCTTTATCTTGAGCAGGATTACAGAGAACCTGGAGCCTATTGCAGCAAGCATAGCGCACAAGGCAGGAACAATCCCTAAAGTATTCGTTGTTAAATAAATGTGCCCAATTTCGGGCTTTTCTCTCATTTGTGTGTGTGTGTTGGTCTTTATATCTCGGTATTTGTTGCAATATTATTCATGTTGTTGCAAAGTGGCAACAATTATGTGCAACTTAGCGCAATATCCCACCGTATTATGTGTTCTATTATGACCTCAAATTCAAAGCTCGAGGTATTGTGAAGTCACAACGTCTTCCTTTCTCAGACATAAATTCCTACTCTTAGCCGGGACTGGGACTGTAATGCTTCATAAACACTTATGTCCTATTCTGAAGTAGGACTAATTCTTATCCTAATGTTGCAATTAGTTCAATTCCTACGAGTATTTCTGTGGAACTTGATAATCGTGGGCCCTAGAGTCCACCATACTAGTTTTCTTCATAATTTTGAACATTACTAGCATGTCTTCTCTTAACCTACATTTTCTTAAACCAAAAAGATTCAGCTCTTTTAACCTTAGCTCAAACTTCATATTTGTGGAATTAGCCTAGTAACTCTGACACGTTTTTTCTTGTGCCACTTCATCTTTTTTTGTAATATGGAGGTCAAAACAACATACCAGGTAATACCTCACCAGTGTGTTATAAAGCTTTGGTATACCCTGCATAATACATGAGTATGCTGGAGAATTAGGAGGAAAGATGTAAGTAGCAGAAAAGCATACTGTGTGATACTTACATCATCCTCACTGGCTTAATGACCTTTTTCTGGGTTTTCACAAACAAGCACTGAATTTTTCTTTTCAAGAACAGCTGTTTAAAAAATATTTGGAAATTCTAAAAAACTAAAATTGTCTGGTTCTGTCTGGAGTGTTTTTTGTACATTAGTTCTGGAAATTTTATTATTTATTATTTTTATTTTTCATATTTTTTAATGGGCTAGCGATCTTACATTGTTCTAGGCATACAACACATCCTAACTAAATAAAGAAATGATTATATAATTTACATGTGATATCATAAAGAATGTTCATGTTACACATTGTGCCTGGTCACATGCTATAAACTTGTTCAATAATGCCATATTATAAAAGTAGACCTGGAAGCAAGGTAAGATCATCAGTTGTTCTGATCGTGTTTTTTTTGCTTAGTTGTGCAAGGTGTTAACTGTTTTGTCTGTTTCTTTTGACTGTATTTTTTTTGCATTGTTTTTGCCATTTTCATACAGTGCAGCAGTCCATGGCAGCTGGTGGAAAACTAAATTGAATACACGTCTATATAGGAAATTATGGTTATCATAGTTTTTTGGGCTGCTGAAACTATTTCTGATGTAATGTTTGTATTTTGATTTCATTTTCAAGCTGTTTAAAATCATTTTAATCTTTTCTCAATGCCATATTGCTTTGGTGGGAGCCACCGTGTTGTAGTATATTTGTCAAAACAATGCTAGGGATTTAACAGATGATTTGTAGCCTATGATGTCACCAAAGCAATAGCTTAAAGTGTCAGTCCTATGCATTACTGCATTGTCCAAGATTCAGACAAAGATGGCATTTATTGTGAGTTTGTTGTATTTTGGATTTTCTGATATTTGAATCATTAGCTTTGAACTTCAAGTCTTTGCTTTTGTTTTGGTGAAAGATCGACTATGGTATCTGGTTTCAAACTCAGCTTGGTTACTGAGTCCATCTGCTCAGCATAACACATTTCTGTGAGCAGGCAATAGTCATTATGAGTTTCATACAGTACATGCAGTTAAACAAATGCCTGCTTCGTTCAAGAACTATTTTACTAAAGCATCAATGTCTAAAGAATTAATAAAATTAAAAGAATGACAGCAATGCAAATATGCTGGTTGATCATCAAGAACTAGACTGAAGAGAAGCGCACTAACAAAAGACCAGTAACACTCTGAGCAGACATCCTACACTCCAGTAGACAAACTAATATCAATAGAATTCAGATTTTACTCAGAGGCCAAATGGATTTGACCATAGAACAGCACTAAGACCACTCCACCAAAACAAAGATGCAACCTTCCAAAAGTGCATTAAAAGATTTGAACACAGAAAATGCTACAGACACAATACAGACACAATATCAAAATATTAATCAAATATTACATTAATCAAAACTACAAATGTATTGATAACATATGCAACATCGGAACAGAGCCTCAACAAGGCAGATAGTACAAGTATGTACAGTAAAAGCAGTATAAACAGCACAGACTCTTACTGTAACAGGCTAGTTTTATATAATTTAGATAAAAACATAAAATTTAGATAAGTCACTGTCATTAATGGATAAATTTGGGACTTTCATTAGTTGTCAGTTATAATCATCAAAATTAAAAGAAATAAACATTTGAAATACATCAGTCTGTGTGTAATGAATGAATCTAATATACAAGTTTCACTTTTTGAATGGAATTACTGAAATAAATCAACTTTGTCATGATATTCTAATTTTATGACCGCCACCTGTATAGTGAGATATGGCCGGCCATTCATCCCTGCCAATACCCCCAGGCCGCCAGATGGAGCCCTCCTTGCAGTATAGAGGTGCCCCAAATGCCAGCAGGGAATTATGGACAGTGGAATTATAATGTACTGCCCTGCTGGATACCGAGGGGGCCGCCAGGAGTCGCTGCAGGGAGGCCCAGGGATTTATATTTCCTGTATAGCCCAGAAGTATTTCCAAGTCATGGGAACGGAAGAAATGATATACTTCCGGGCTGAAGAAAAAAGAGAAGTTTTTACCTGACCTGGAACTGCTGGATAATCACATGGACTGAGGGCTCAGAAGCACTTCCGGGTCAAGGACTATAAAGGTCTGTGGGAGATCCCAGACAAGTGAGTTGAGTTGGGAGGCAGGGTGGCTAAGCGTCTGGAAGATTGGAGGATTGTTTATTGGATTATTGTATTCTTTATTGAAGTATTTGGGAGTGGAGGGTGCTTTGTGCACATTATTATTATAATAAATCAATTATTTGGACTTTTATCTGGTGTCTGACGAGTGGTCTGAGGGTTGAAGGGAGCGAGAGAACCCTTAATCTACCACTATATATATATATATATATATATA
>JANRMT010062791.1:32512526-32565854 GCA_026402145.1 Polypterus bichir lapradei
TATATATATATATATATATATATATATATATATATATATATATATATCCTCTTTAATAAAACCCCTGTGTGCGTCCAGGTGTCCGTGTGTGTGTCTTCTGGTGAAGTGGCGGGGCCGCACGTGTTCAGTCTCTCCCTGTGCATTCCCTGTGCAGAGAGAGAGAGAGACACACACAGGCGTGCGAGACACACACACAGGCGCACGAGAGAAACACACAGACGCGCGAGAGAGAGACACACACACAGGCGCGCAAGAGAGAGACACACACACAGGCGCGAGAGAGAGAGAGACACACACAGGCGCGAGAGAGACACACAGATGCGCGAGAGAGAGACACACACAGGCGCGCGAGAGAGAGACACACACACACGCAGGCGCACGAGAGAGACACACACACAGGCGCGCGCATGCATTGTTGCAATGTTACTTTTCTTGGTTGTTTATTAAATTACGGATTTTTCAAATGTTCATTTTTTCCCTGTGCTTGAAGCTCATTAAAAAAGTGTTTTTAGCGAGCGAACTCTTGCAGTGTTACTTTTCTCTGTTGTTCAAGGTTTTCCCAGTGTTATTCAATGTTTTTACATTTAGTTTACTATTATGCTGTGCATTCTATGGTATAATTAACTATATTTGTGCTTAAAAACTTAAAAAATATATATTTACATACAGTTCATATGGTCTGGAACAGATTAATTGTATTTACATTCAATCCTATAGGGGAAATTACTTCGGTTCAAACCCTAAATCAGGTTTCAACCAGGGTTTTGGAACGAATTATGGTCGTGAACCGAGGTTCCACTGTATTACTGTCAGAGAAAATTACAGGCATTTTACAGAAATACAAACCAGTATTACTGTGAGAGAAAATTAAAGGCACACAATACAGGGATGCATATTACATCCATGTACAAGGTCCCTTGCCATTTAATATAGACTGTTCCTACTAATGTTTATGCACTACTGTTCTAGCACCCGTTATTGTAACGGGCTTAATGTGTAGTATATATATATACAGTGGAACCTCGAGATACGAGTTTAATTCGTTCCAGCACTGAGCTTGTATAGCAAATTTCTCGTATCTGGAACAAACTTCCCCACTGAAAATAATGGAAATCCAGTTAATCCGTTCCGCACCCCCAAAAATATCAACATAAAAATCAATTTTCCTAACAAATAACACTGATAAATAATATATACAAGTGGAACCTCGGTTTGCGAGTAACTTGGTTTACGAGTGTTTTGCCAGACGAGCTAAATTTTTTAATTAATTTTGACTTGATAAAACGCGCGAAGTCTTGCAATACGAGTAGTATGGATACACTTTGTCTGCTGAGCGTCATGTGATCATAACTGAGCTGATGGTTCTTCTCTCTCGTGCGCGTCTCTCTATCCTTATCTCTCTCACTCGCGCACGCGTCTCTCTCTCTCTCTCTCCTCATCTCTCTCTCTCGCTCGCCTCTCTCTCTCTCTCCTTATCTCTCTCACTCGCTCGCTTGCTCTCTCTCTCTCTCCTCTTGAGGGCAATCGTCTCCTATTCTCCGTCTGCATGTCCGCGATATTTTTGGATACGCTTATACGGCGAACTGCTACAGCGAAAATCACAAGCGCACAAACGCGCAGATCCTCACGCTACAGGAGAACAAGGAACACTGAGTGAGCTGACGGGCTGGCAGCATCAGTTTGGGTGAATCCCCGAGTCGAGGCAGATCGGGAAACGCGTCACGCATACCCACAGCCTGGCTCGTGGCTCGTTACATGAGCCAATGCTCGTATTTAGATCCAAATTTTTCGCTCATACTTTCCTCATATCTTGAATTTCTTGTATACAGAGCTGTTCGTATCTTGAGGTTCCACTGTATATATACTCAGCAAAAAAAGAAACGTCCCTTTTTCAGGACTGTGTATTTCAACAATAATGTTTTAAAAATCCAAATAACTTTACAGATCTTCATTGTAAAGGGTTTAAACAATGTTTTCCATGCATGTTCAATTAACCATAATCAATTAATTAACATGCACCTGTGGAATGGTCGTTAAGACCTTAACAGCTTACAGAAAGTAGACATTTAAGGTCACAGTTCTAAAAACGCAGGACACTAAAGAGACTTGTCTACCGACTGTGAAAAACACCCAAAGAAAGATGCCCAGGGTCCCTGCTCATCTGCGTGAACGTGCATTAGGCATGCTGCAGGGAGGCATGAGGACTGCTGATGTGGCTAGGGCAATAAATTGCCATGTCCGCACTGTGAGACGCCTAAGACAGCGCTACAGGGAGACAGGAAGGACAGCTGATCATCCTCGCAGTGGAAGAGCCCGGATCTCAATCCCATTGAGCACGTCTGGGACCTGTTGGATCGCAGGGTGAGGGCTAGGGCCATTCCCCCCAGAAATGTCCAGGAACTTGCAGGTGCCTTGGTGGAAGAGTGGGGTAACATCTCACAGCAATAACTGACAAATCTGGTCCAGTCCATGAGGAGGAGATGCACTGCAGTACTTCAAGCAGCTCGTGGCCACACCAGATACTGACTGGTACTTTTGATTTTGAGCCTCCCTTCATTCAGGGACACATTGTGAAACATTTTTAGTTTATGTCTTATGGTGTTGACTCTTTTAGTGTTCATACAAATATTTACACATTAAGTTTACTGAAAGTAAAAACAGTTGAAAGTCAGAGGACGTTTCTTTTTTTGCTGAGTATATATATACTAGCGACTGGGAGCCCAATTGATTCGGCTACAAATTCTACGTTTGGGAAATCCATACTTTCTCTGCAAAGAATTATTTGTTTTTTTAAGTCCTTGAAATGATTTTGATATCATGGCACTGATTTGTGCTTAAAATAGACCTTTTCGGCCAATGTAATGAAGAGCTTCCTGTTTAAACAGGGCTGCGAGACATGAACTCAGTTCTTCGGCGCACCTCATTTGATTTTTTCTGGCAACCAAATTTTCAAAACAAACCGTATTTTATGACTCTAATCAGAGTCGGAGTAATAATAATGTTGGAGTGGTCATTTTAGATCTGAGATCGGCTAAAATTTAAACAATGACCGTTGTTAATACCCAGCCGTCATTACTCAGTTTGCCAACAGATGTCAGAAGGACGGATGCCAAAACCGAACTGCCCAAAGACAGATTTCAACATACCAAGCAAATGGCGATATGTTCTAAATTACTTACAGTTCCAGAGCTGTCGAAGGGTTTAAGTCAGTCGACGATGTTAGTCCTGGAAAGTACGCCCCACCAAACCAACGTTCCAAAAACCAACCGAACTTACTGTTATCTGCTCAAACCAACACCGACTTACTATACTCGGCCGTCCAGCAGCGTCACTGAAGCATTCGAACATTCTTAGCCAATCAAGCAATACTGCATCCGCGTTTGCCACGTTATGTTCTAACTACAGAGGCAGAGTCCCATTGTACGGTTCTAACTTGTATTGAGTCAAGGTATTGACGCGAACACCATACATACGGTGTATTGATGCGAACACCATATATACGGATAGTATCAAATTATATATAAGGATATATATATATATATATATATACAGTTATATAGTGTCACAGGAGGCTGGGGTCCCTATCCAGCCGGGACGTCTGGAAGGACTGGGAGGTGGCATTTATGTCCTCTGGGCCACAAGGGGGCAACCGCCCTGGATCAGGAGAGGACCACGGGAGAGAAGCAAGGAGATTCCAACCCGTTGCGACCTGTGGCCACCGCCAGGGGTGCCCCAAACCTCATGGAGCCCAGGAAACATTTACTTCAGCCACACCCGGGAAGATGGAGGAAGATCCTTTCAGGGACGCCCGGAGTGCTTCCGGGTGCAAGGGCAGCATTTCCGTCACACCAGGAAGTGCTGCCAGAACAATGTCTTTAGGCACCTGGAGCACATCCGGGTGGAAATAAAAGGGGCCGCCACCCTACAATCAGGGAGCTAGAGTTGGGAGTGGGAGCAGGACGAAGCTCCCATGAGGAGAGGAAAGGTGGCCACGGACATTGAAATAGAAGCCCGGAATAGGGGTGATTGGTGCTGGGAGCATTGTGTGCTGTGTGGGACTTGATTTGTGGATTAATAAATGTGTGCTTTTTATATAAAGATGTGGTCTCCGTCTGGTGGTGTCCGGGCATGTCTCACAATATATATGTTATCATTTGTTCGTGTCTGCCGTTACAGCTATATATATATATATATATATATATATATATATATATATATATATATATATATATATACTGTGTATATATATATATGTATATATATACAGTACAGTATACAGTATATATATATATTTTTATTTTAAATATTACTTATTTACTAACTTCACCTTCTTTCTCTCAAGCAGCTTCTTGATAACTACACTGTTGTTGTTTTGCTCTCTAATATTCGGAAGAAAAGGTACTTGTTATGGTCCGGAGTAGTTCTAAAATTGGTCTCCTTTCAAAGCGTTATTTTATTCATGATCTGCTGTTAATTATGATGTGCCTTATTTACATTCCCCTTTGTTAATTACCCATTAGAATAATTATGTATTAGACACATAATAATAATATAGCATTACTTCCCATCTGTAATTTAATTAACACTATTACACAGTATTGAGTTATCATAACACATTTAGTTAATCTTCCCATACTTACTCATACTGAAGTTGTTCACTGCCCTCTAGTGAAAAAGCTGAAAAGTAAAGCTAGTGTTTGATCTGCAAGAAAATACTTTGTCGAATAATTATGTTAAACTGAACCAGAAATAAAAACATCCACAGAATAACCAATGTAACAGCAGCTGACAGGTACTGAAAAAAATGTGTATAGGGTATATACAGTAGCACAGGTGCATCAAGGGGAAAGGTAGCCAGGAACTCCAGACAGTCTGGCAGTCCATTGAAGTGCCCACTCAGATATATATTTATATATATAAATTGTCAGTCAACCTAACATGCATGTCTTTGGGGTGTCTTTAGAATTCACAAAGCTGAATGAGCATTTTCCAAAGATTTGAACAATGTGCTCCATATACATATAGTAATGTGGCCTAGTTTGCAATCAACAATGTAGCACAGGGAAGTGAAAAGTGTCAATGGAGACTTTTCAAAATGAGAGAGTGTACCATTACACTCTGATGTGGTAAAAGATGCACCATTATGGGGTAGGAGATCCTTTTCTGACAACTAGTGTACCAGAAATGGAGTCAATAAGGCATTGACGAAAGAGTGCTCTAAGAAATTGAAAAAAAGTTCCCTAGAAACCTAGAGGGCAGGCAATACACAAAACGCTGGGATGCAAGATGGTATTCCAAGGGAAGAGAAACAAAAATGAGAGCTGATAGTATTCAGTATAGTGCCTAGGCAAGAAATCTAAAACCATGGTTCCCCTTTAGAAAGTAAGGCAAGAATGACTAGAAGAAAACCGAAATACCTTCATGCCATTAGGTGAAAACACACAGTTTCTGACTAAGATGAGAGAAATCATGTTACCCAAAAGTGTGATCCAGTATTTTAGTTCAAATGGAAGTAAGAGAGTGAGTCACCTCATCACAGTTTAAATTTGCAATGGGATAGCTTAGTAGGAAAGCAAGTTTCTTGTTTTGTCTTGTTTTTGTACTTTCAGTAAATAACAAACACACAATTCTGAAAAACAGAGAACAGAGTGCTCTTCAGTAACAGCATATACATTGATCAGCCACATAATACATCAATCTGCCACAAACTGTGTAGGTCCCCCCTCGTGCTGCCAAAACAGCTGTGAGTTTTCAAGACATAAATTCCAGGAGACCTCTGAAGGTGTCCTTTGGTATCTGGCACCAAGGTGTTAGCGTTTGATCCTTTAAGTCCTGTAAGTTATTAAGTGGAGCCTCCATGGACTTGTTTTTCCACCACATCCCACAAATGCTCGATCACATTGAGATTTGTGGAATTTGGAGGCTAAGTCAACACCTTAAACTCTTTGTTATCTTCCTCAAACCATTCCTGAACAATTTATGCAATGTAACAGGGTGCATTATCCTGTTGAAAGATGCCACTGCCATCAGGGAAACCGGGGCCATGAGAGGTGTATGTGGTCTGCAACAATCTTTAGGTAGGTAGTTATGTCAAATTAACATCCAAATGAATGCCAGCATCCAAGATTTTCTAGCAAAACATTGCCTCCACCAGCTTGCCATAACACATCTTGGTGCCATTTCTTTTTCCAGGTAAACAATGCACACACACCTTGTCATCCACATGATCAAAAAGAAAACATGATTCATCAGACCAGGACACACTTTTCCATTGCTACATGGTCCAGTCTGACGCTCACATGACCATTGTAGGCGTCAGAGAAGGGTCAGCATGTGCACTCTGGGTCTACGGCTATGCAGCCTCATATACAGTAAGATGCAATGCACTGTGGGTTCTGACATCTTCCTCTCATGGCCAGGATTATGTTTTTCAGCAAATTGTACTACAGTAGCTCTTCTCTGGGATCAGAATAGACTGACTAGCCTCTCATCAACATGTGCATCAATAAGTCTTGGACACTCATGACACCTGGTTCACCGGTTGTCCTTCTTTGGACCATTATTGGTAGGTACTAACCAACTATACCAGGAACACCCTACAAGACCTGCCATTCTGGAGATACTCTGACCCAGTCCAGTCATTTTGCCATCACAATTTGGCTCCTATCAAAGTTGCTCAGATTCTTACACTTGCCCATTTTTACTGCTTCCAACACATCTCCAAGAACTGACTGTTTGCTTACTGCTTAATATACCCCATTCCTTGACAGGTGCCATTGTAATGAGATAATAAATTTTATTCACTACACCTGTCAGTGATTTTAATGTTGTGGCTTATTGGAGTATATGATTATGTACATTTATGCACACACAAGTGGGTGGGGGTCCAGTAGACAAAAAAAAATTTCAAGGATGGTACAAAAAACAATTACTATACATAAGAAAGCTCGACAAGAATGGAAACTTCTCTAGGAGCTTATTTAGGAAAAAGAATATCAATACTGTGCTTCTGTCTTTATAAAATAAATTCTTGGGCTGGTGGCAATGAGAATAGTCATGTAGTTAAATGTGGTTAATTACACAAAGTGGACATGAAATGGTTTAGTGTTCACCAGTGTTTAAGAGCAAAAGCTCTTAAAATAGATTGTTAAAATCTGAGCTTCCAACTATATTCCTTGTTTTTAAAGGTGAGACCATGGATGAGAACTGTCACCAACTGTATATAGTGACTGACATATTCTGTGTTTTGTAAGTGTAAAGAAGACAAAAAACAAATAGACAGGTTTGGAGGATCCACCCCGTATATGTAACAATGCAGTAAATCAATGAACTGTGTATAGACTAGTCGTAAAGGACTAAGTCAAACAGTGAATAAATTGGACAGTGGAATGCTCGGGTCCATTCATGCACATTCACACAGGTCCAAATGAGATTTATTAATTAAACTTAAGTGTTTGTCTTTGGAGAACCGGAGGAAAAAAAAGCCAGAGGAAAACCTTTATTGACATAGGAAGATTTAGCAAACTCCATACACACAACAGAGAGGGTGCATGATCTGGAACTGTGATGCTGGACCAATAAGTTAGCATTGCCACTTACTGTACTACACTGCATCTAAGTTAAAATTCACAAAGGAAAGGAAACTTTAGGCAAAGTTAACAAGAAAATATTGTGCAGCACTGAAAGGAAAGAAGAAAATGAAATACAATAATATACAAGGAAAAAGAGTGGCATTTGAATGTATTAGACAAGGCAACAGATTGACTTCTATAAAGAATTCAGGTCAGTGATATTTTCCTGTCTCTCCCTTTAGCTTGTTTAAAATAAGATATGCTGAATATAAGAAAATGATATTAAAAGCTCACATACTCTGGTAATTGGAACAAACTAGCATTTAGTTAGAAAAATGATAGTGTTCCTTTTATGTCTAGCATAAATGTGACACTTTGTTCTGTCATACCAAATAGCAGTATCAGCTTTAGTCTGATGGCTATAATAATTCTTAATTTAAACATATAGGTTTGATTATTAAGCTTTGCAATAATGGGTTTAACTCTGAGATTTATGACTATAATGTACACCAAGGCATTCACTCTTTAAAGTTCTGATATGTAAAGTCATGATTTTTACATAAGTTTATTTTTAATTGTCACATTAATTGCAGTCAGGACTTGAAAATTCACTTCTTTTAAAGATAAAGGGTAATTGCTTTAAAATGAATATGTAATATACCTGTAGGAGGCACCACTGAGCCCCAAACCCAAGACACAGTAATGTCCAGCACACCTTCAAGTTAAAATAAACACTATTTATTCAAACAGTCACTGTTCTCCACAATCACCTGTCCAAAGATCAGCCAGAATACACAAATTAAACAAACCTCCTCTCTCTACCTTCTGCTGAGAGTTTTTTGCCCGCTGCCTTCCAAGTCTGACTCATTAATGTAAGGCAGCAGGCAAAGGGCCATAAATAAAGTAGGGAAGTCCTCCCCCAACAGCACCAACAATTGGTACATAGGGACCCCAACAGGGCTGCATTTCTGGACTCCATATCCCAAGCACCCCTGCAGGTGTCTGAACTGGGTTCCCATGCCAGGACCACTGCCACCTGGCGTATGGAGGATGGAATTGCTCCCGATTCCCAGCTATCACTGGTCCATCCATTATTTGATATCAGTCAGATACAAAGCTATTTTCTCATCCCACCAGCCAATCCATTTGTCCTTCTGCTCTGGCCTCCTGTCTGGATATGAAACCATCCACTTTCCTGGCTGGGATGCCTGATCTTCACTTACAGTAATTACTGAAGGTATGTAAAACATTTTTCTATTTGTAAAAATAAAATTGATTTATTTGACAATAAGCACCCTTCCAAATGAGCCTTTGTCAGGCCAAACTAAGAATGTATACAATTAACAAGTTGTTCTCTCCTTCCCTCCTCCTAGTGAGTTTTTCCCACTGCCTTTGACTTTGACTCCCTGTAGGTATGTGGCGGGCTTCTTTTAAATCAGACCTGGGAATGCTTGTAGTGTTGCAGCAGTAGTTTTCCAGAGTACCTCTGGGTCATATGGAAACCAGGGAAGTCTTTTTCCAGGCAGCTCCCTCTTTCAGCACCCACGGGCCCAACAGGACTGCTCTTCTACATTCCCCTTAGTCCCCTAAAGTGTGGGAGAATTAACTGCCTTCTGGCATCCATGTTTGCCCAGTTTCTTCATTATCTTCTCACCCTGACTAGGATAAGGATCGCCACCTATCCTGGCCAAGACGCAGCTCTTTCCAAGCTGTCCATCCATTATGGCCTCCTGGCCCGGTAAGGAATCATTCTCCATCCCAGGTGGTAAATAAGTCCAAATGCATTGGCACCCAACTCTAACAATCTTTAATGTTTACCATCCCTGCTTTTTCTGCCATTTAAGAATCCAGAGTTAATAAACAGCTTGGCATTTGAATTCACATTCACAGTTTACTAGGCTGCAGAAATAAAACTGACTTTTAAACATGGAGCAATAACAAACACAATTAGTTTGAGTTTTTTGTCTTTTATTTTATTTCATCTTACAAAGCATTTCATTAGATTACTGCTAGTATACATATTGAAAAAGACTGGTGTTAAGATTGCACAGAGTGCCTGATGATTATTGCAAGTAAGCCATAACCAGGATATGAAATTAAGGCACCAAACCCTAGCAAGTGTCAAAAAATGCCAGAGACAAAGCAAGATTGAACAACCAGGATCAGTGGCAAAACAAACTGAACTCAGAAGTGGTCAAAACCAAAGTAAAAAAACTTGCGCTAGAATTTACTTAAATTAGAAATTAACTCACTAAAGAGGATAAAAGTATTTTTGTATTCACTGAGGGTTAACCCAGGATGCAAATTCCACCCTGTTTATAGAAACTTCCTGCAATTTCATAAATACGACAAAACCCCAAACAATTCAAAGATGTATGTATATGCTTGTATATTACAGGTGACCAGACATCCTCTTTTTCCCTGGTCATTTCTTTTTCTTGAGGCTTAAAGTCCCCTAAAATGATGAAGAATTTTGCTTTGCTTGTTTCTCAAACTGTGTTAACACCATAAGCCCACATATTTTAGTTTGTTCCATGACATAAATTTTGTACTTACACACATCATAAATTCATACTGTTCATATTGCAGTGCAGTATGGTAAGCCTTTTTGCTATTTAATTACCTATTTTTGGTATTAAAATTAAATTGTCTGGTATTGTACATCTTAAAATTTTAAGAAAATGATATGGTATCAGAATTTTAACATTTCATATAAGCTTTTTAAAATCGGATATCATCATTTTGAATTTAGATAATGACATTTTGAATTTTGATGTCAACATTTTGAAATTTGATTTTGAGCACAACATTTACGGTTAACATCAAAGACACATTTTTAACAAGGTGTGGCAAAGGATAATTTATTTTTTCTACAAATAGCACCTTAAAATTTTTTTTTTGTACAACTCCTACCAGGAAAAATATTTATTTTGAAATCTTTTTGAGTGTTTTCAGACTTAGGAATTCAATGGCATACCTCTTTAGTTCAATCAGAGGCTTCTCTGAAAGGTTTATAATTACTTACCGCCTTTTTGATATGACCTCAGGTGTTGCTATTTTGCATGGTCATTACCTTAGCAACAATTCCCATGATGCTCCAGGTGTGTGTGATGTGTGACATCATCTTTGTGACTGTTTAAGGGTCACCATGTGCATTCTTAGATTATCCAAGACTGATTTATCTAGCAATTTTTAAGATTCTTATTTTTGTCACTCCTGGCAGTACAATCTAGCTCTGTACTTTTCACTTTGATTTTTGGTTAGCAATTTGGCCTTGTATACCCTTTTTCGACCCCGTGCCCATTTTTTGACTATGTCCGTTTCTCCTGGTCATTGCTCATAAAATTTTTTTCCTGACTACTTTTTTAATCAGTACAATTTTATTCTTCTTTTAAAAGTCAGTGGCAATAATTTCTGTATGCAGTGAATTTGTAGTTTAAGTTAATATCAAACTTTTAGCATAATATCACATGTCAGGATATTAATATCAAGAATTTAAAACTTGATAAAAACAGGTTTAAAATTTTATACCTACTTTTAAATGTTTTATATCAAGTATGTGGTCCAATACCAGGGTTTTGATATATGTCACTGCAAGGATTGCATAGGAAATGGAATCCATAAACGCAACCCTGCTTTGAGGTCCACCAGAGGGAGCTGTCGGAGGAGGGCAGCCCTGGTTTATGCACAACCCGGAAGTGCTCCATATCCCTGGGACAAGAGACCAGAAGCAATTCCCAGGTCAGGCTTAAAGGAAAGGCGGTCCCTCATTTGACTGAGTCAGAGTTGGGAGGCAGTTGGCAACACTCATTGGAGGAGAGAAGGAGAGAGAGAAGTGAAGGAGAGAGAGTTTAAAAGTCTGTATATTGGCTGTAATTGTATTGAGTGAATTAAAAGTCCTTTATTTTAGACACCTTCAAAAAAATGTTTAGAGTTTAAATTAAACCTGTGCTGTGTCTGGCCAAATGTGTTGTAGTACAGAGGAAAACTGCTGTGACATAATAATTAATAATGCAACATTTTAAATGCCTATGATATTATTTAATTATTTCTATTCAAATACTGCATATCCTTAAATCCACTTGGGTCTCAGGCTGTCAGGTGGCTTTGGAAGATGTGGACAAGGAGGAAGCAGAAGAAGCTGATGTTCATCAGATGTACAGTAAAGTAATCTACTCTGCTTATGACAAGGGCAGCATTTTGCGCATTCCCTTTTCTGCTGATGCTTTAGGTATAGATGTTGTCTTTGGTAGTTTGGCATTAGCCTGTTGTGCTAGGTGTTTGATTTTGGCAGCTCTTAGTTTATTTATTTTTCTAATGTCAAATTAAGTAGACCCTTATGTGAATTTAACAGTAATATTAACTTTCTAAGATGATCTTTTACATGTATTAAAAGCTGGGACATTTTTTAGGTAAAGTTAAACATAGGGCATGTGTGAACATCACGCTGGTCTTAACAGCAACTGTCTCGCCTGTTAACCACTAACTCGTCTCCAAAAGTTGTCAGCTGGGGCCTTCCCCTTGCAAGGAAGTTAAAGCTTCTGAACAGTTGCCTGAAGGATTGGTCTTGCAAAAACCACAAGCAGACACCAGCAGAAGTGAAGGCAGATGAGAGAGAGAGAGAGAGAGATGCAGAAGGTCAAAAGTTGAGTGTGACCCAAACCCTTGAGAGAGGTGGGGAGATGGACAGCGACAAGGAAGAAGTAATTACTTTACTGAAAGGGGTGGCCATCTGAGAAGATAAGCTGAAATCACCTATTATGATGGACAGATGCTACTGGAAATTAGGCAGTATAATGTTATTTGTCACATTAATTTACCTGCGCTTTGGCATTATACTGTATATGACATGTTAATGGTTATATATAGTGGGAACACCTGCTTTGCTGTCTTGCGTATTGCTCTAGCCTGATGGCAAGAGAGGTTTGCAGAGAGACGTCCGCTATAAGCTGTAGGGTCATTTGATCATGGCTGATTGGGTGCAAGCTCAAAGTTCCAGAAGTAGGATGTACTACTGTGGTGCGGTCAAGTGATACCATGCCACAGAGAAGGAATCCAGAAGCAGGAAGAAGTGGATCACAGTAGCAGCCTTAGGACTAACTGATGATGAGGCATCAAGCCCGAGAGGTTAGCTGACAGATGCAACTGACCCTGTAGACTGTATTCAGGAGGAACAGGAAAGAGCAATAGTCATGTACAGTAGTTGGTAATTGGCATTGGGGTGGGGCATCCATAAAAAAGAACCCTGTTGTACAGAAAGGGGTTTATGTTTTAGGGGTCAAGGACACCATACACATTCCACTAAAAACATAAGTTTAACTATACAAATAGAAATATTAGCATATTAGGTACATATGTATATACATATAATAATGTTATTACATACCATGTAATAATATTAATGTTCAATAACATTAGCTAATCAGTACAGGTTGTGCAGAATAAATGTTTTAAGTGCTGATGCATGGTATAAACTTGTAGTGAAATGTTTCATTGGACTGAGTCCTTTTGATGAAGCAATGTTTACAGGAACTGCAATCCCTGTATGCAGTGGGCTGGCGCCCTGCCCGGGGTTTGTTTCCTGCCTTGTGCCCAGTGTTGGCTGGGATTGGCTCCAGCAGACCCCTGTGACCCTGTAGTTAGGATGTAGTGGGTTGGATAATGGGTGGATGGATGTAATCCCTGTAACAACTATGCATATCCAGTAGCCTATGATCAATGTGGAGGGCAGCTGTACAAATGATTACAGCAGTACAGCAGAATTTTAAACAAATGGTTAAAGTGACCATTCATCTTGCAGGGAAAAATAATATAAAGTTCTGAGTGGTATATATTGCTCAGGTGTCCATGGACTATCAGAAGGTTCAGGGCCAATGGGAGAAGCCACCCATAAAAGTGTACAGCATGGAGGGTGGGGGTGGATATGGAGAACATGCCTGCAAACACTTGAAAAATATGTTCCACAACCATTAGAATAAATAGACTGACTGAATGGCTACAGACCAGAAATGCTTTCAGAGGATAGTGGACTATCCAGATATTCTGGACCATCTACAGTTTGTATATTGTCACAACCAATCTACAGAGGATGCCATTTTCTTTGCACTCAATAACATCCTGGCACATCTGGATAATAAAAACTGCTTGACAGACTCATGTTTATTGACTACAGTTCAGCATTTAACACTGTTGTAACATTAAAGCTGATCATCAGTATTCGTAATTTAGGTCCTATTACCATGACCATTGCCAAAATCCATTGGCCTGGGTGCACAGCCATTGGTGAAGCTCAGAAAGGATCCTGGCTCATGAATTTGGGGAAAGTGAGTACAGATGGTGTTGCTTTTAATCCCAAATAAGTGGTGCAAGGCAGAGCTGGTAGCATGAATGTGCAGGTAGTTTTTGAAGAAGATAAGTGCATAAAAGCAATGGGCTGGAAGCCAAAGTTGCACTGGCAGTGGAGGCACACAAGTGCCAGTAACAACTGCAGGCTGTAGAGATTTAGAAACTTGCATTCCCTGTACAAAGAAAAAAAATGGTGTTTCATGAGACAGCTCCCCAGCAATATGACAGCCTGTACTGTGAAACCAGGTAATAAAGAGAAAGTTCTAACCATGGTCCAAAAAGTGTCATTTGCCCTCAACAAGACAAAAGCAATCATTAATGCTGTTGTTATATTACATGCTGTTGACCCGGTTGTAAATGCACTTGAATATACACCTAATTGTGGCATTGCAAATCATAGCAGCAATCAGTGCAGTCAAAGTACTGAAACTTTAATTAAAAATTAGAGCTATATTTCTGTTTTTTCCTTAAATGCCATAATGAAGGAGAAAGAGCTGTTCAACTGTTTATTAAGAAGATTTAATTAATAAAATAAAAATATTTTGAATAGAAAAAGTAATAAAAATCTCTTACTTAAGAGGAATGTGTCGCATGCTGATTACTCTTCTTTTAGAAAACCAAAATATGTTCCCCCTTTGTAAAATAGTTGAAAACTAGAAAGCATTTTTAAAAAATATTTACAAAGATAGAATAAGCACACCAAAGT
The DNA here is from genome assembly GCA_026402145.1 of Polypterus bichir lapradei. Lineage (NCBI taxonomy): Eukaryota > Metazoa > Chordata > Cladistia > Polypteriformes > Polypteridae > Polypterus > Polypterus bichir. Next base: position 32,527,149 of record JANRMT010062791.1, read on the forward strand.
GCAGAAGTGGGTAGTACAGTCATATATCCAGTTTAGAAAGATGTATGTTTTGAGCCCTATAACTTTGTTATTCTGGGTCTCTCCATTGTTCATTTACTGAAGAAATTACTTTGCTGTTATAATAATTATGTATTGTATTCCTAAAACATAATACCCTAGCATGCACTTAAACATTTCATCAGTCCTTTAAAACATTTTACCCATAGGAACATGGTTGGAAATTAACTCATCTGTGAACAGAAATTGTAGGAGAAAACCTAGTGTATCCTTTCATCCCACTTAATACAAAATCAAATGACGATGATTCAGAGCAGGAGGCATTCATGCTATAGAAGGGTCTCTTAATCCAGCTAACATTCAGACCTGACAGCAAACTGTTAAAACTGTCAAAATGAGTTTTCTATTCAGCATGTTGTTGATAAAGATTTCAGGCATTTCCTTTGACCTACATTGTCTCTGTTAGATGCTGTAACCAATCGTGGAGACTGGGCAGCTTAAAGGCTTATTTATATTAATGAAAATGAAAGATGCATGCATATGTCACCTATTCTGAAGACTGTTACCCCAAAACCAATTGTACACTGAAATTCAATTCAATTCATCTGTGCTTACTTAATAAATGCCACAAAGAAATCGTCTTCACCTTTGCTTACAATTGAATTGTCATTAAAACATTGGTGCTCTCATTAAACTCACATTGAAAGCACTGCATAAGGCCTGGGATCATCAAACACATAATACATATTAGAGATATGTGTACTGTGAGTGTGTGGACAGGACACAATACCTTTGCACAAAAATCTGAGAGCGTCTTTAATAATAATCATTAGTTAATTGTGTGGTATCCGGCCGGGGCTGGAGCCCGGCCGGGACGCCCAGGAGGACCGGAGGAGGGCTTGTGCCTCCTCCAGACCGTGAGGGGGCGTCCGCCCTGGTTATGTTGGGGGCCACGGGTAAAGGGCTTAGAAGTGCTGGGCTCCAGGGATATTCAGGCACCGGGGCGCCGCCTGGCGGTGGCCACGGATCCCTACAGGGCTGTGCTTCTAAGCCCTTTACCCGTGGCCCCCAACATAACCAGGGCGGACGCCCCCTCGCAGTCTGGAGGAGGCACAAGCCCTCCTCCGGTCTTCCTGGGCATCCCGGCCAGATACCACAATTGAAACAAATGACCTGCAAACAACTAAAAGGACTGCATTAAGTTTGAATATATACATCAGTCGATGACATCTTTCCAAAAGGAAAAGTAAATACAAAACTAAAAAAACACATGGGTTAAAATACTGAGTATTAAAATCTAAACTGAAAGCAAAATTGAAGGTTAGAAAACTTAAAAAAGGTCATAGCCAAAATCTTGACAGCTTTTAGACACAAATGTTAATTTTAGAAAGCAAATCCAAATATAATACACATGGTGCTACATGTTAGCATCTTAAATATTACCTGTGCCATTACAGTACATCTAACAACACTGGAAATCACATAATCTTGTCAGTAACCACAAACTACATAGCCGTGCCCAGGTAAGAACCAATTACAAAATGTTTTAAACATGCTATGTGCATGTGACAGTAAAGATCCTGTAAACCAACAGTATAATAAAATATAGCATTCCAAAATGATTAAACAGCATAATGCCATGTTTTACAACATATTCTTAATGGCCATGCTCAGGTACTATCACCACCCAGTTACAAAAAAGCCTCAAAACTGATCACATGTGGCCAACAACACTGTAACTGTAAACATCTACCTTATTAAATGGACAAGTGCCTGTGTTTGTCCAGTTGCTATGTCTCTGTCATTCCAACAGATGATTTGTTGTAATAAAATGCATAGCATGTGTCATTCCAACAGATGATACATCACAAACATTAACACTGCTTTTAAGAATCCCATACCAAATGGCATATAACAGAGACATATACATTGCATGGTGCAAAACAAATGTTAATGCTGAGGTCTACATTGATTACTTAGATTTAAACCCTTCTTATATGAATAGCACAGGAAGTTATATTTATTTAATTATGTAGATGAGCACATTTAGTTTAAAGAGTATTAAATGCATTAGCTACCAAGCTTAGATATCTTACCAGGTATACCTACTTGACAGTCCTTTTCCCCTATCATATGTCAGATTCTGGGGCTGCAATTTGTAAAATGATTGAGTGCAACAGAGCAAAATGTGGGCCAAGCAAAATCAAAAATACAACTCAGCATGGTTATGATTAGCATTACTGGGATGTGGCAAACAAAATGCACAAAACATCATGGCCTACATTTAAACTTTAAATACTCTGCCTACAGACCTGACCTGGAATGGTTATATGTGTGAGTTTGGCCTGTACTCTGAATATGTAGCTGTTGTGTAACATGCCCAAGGAATTTATAAGACCTTTTCTTAAACAGAGCCACCAAAGATGTTTTCAGTACTATTAACTGCCAAGACAATGCCAAGTGGCTTCTGAATCATTTTGTTCCCACTACTGGCCCATCAGCTCAGAATCCTGACAGCACATCCCCCAAAAGCTACAGATAGCCTAATACAGCTCGAGTAAATGTAAAAATAAATAATTTATTGGCATACAACATGTATTTTTGAATATATTTTCACTGTAAATGTTGGCATATGTTTCCAAAACATATTCCAGAAATACATTGCTGTGGGAAAAAAATGCTTCAGTATTTATTAGTGAAAAGCAAAACAACATATTTTAATTAGCTGGGCACATACAATAATACATGTAGTAGAAACTATACTTTTATGGTGACAATTTATATGGTTTTTGTCTTTGTTTTTTTTTTTGTGTGAGATTTAAGCAGTTTTGCACTGCATTATTCTACCTGGAACAAGAACGACCCCGAAGGTATGCTATGACATTGGCGGCTTTCCAAAGTTGCTGTATGACTCAGCAAAAAACTTCTTCAGTATTTAATTATAAAAAGGAAAATGGCACTTTTCATTCAGCTAGAAGGATAACATGTTATATTAAGCCAAAATTATATTTTTCTATATACAGTATCTTATAAAATTACAACATTACTTACAGTACATATGTCACAGATTATGTAGGTAAATGGCAGGCAGCATGATGAGCTGACTAGAATTGTTCACATCACCGGTCCACTATTATTTTTAAAGCCTAAGCGGCTCGCATATCAGAAATAGGTGCAATGTAATAACTTTTGTTTTGATTCATGTGTATTTTCTTACTGCCTCTGTACTTATCAATGTCTCTCTCCCTAACCATCTTTTGTGTCCTTTCACAATGGGCTGTCAGTTCCCATCTCATTTTTTTCACAGTACGGTATGGAGAAGACTTTTCTCACATTTCTTGTGAAAAGCTCATGAGTCACATCACCAGTCTTCACCTGGCAATCAAGTGTGATATTTCTCCAAATAGGGAATAGTGTACATTATACACTGTAAATACATATATAGTAGTTGAGCGAGAGTAAGGGTCAGCTCCAAAAGAAATGTTAGGACACCAGCTGGGTCATTTCATTTCAATCAACAAACAAATTGAAAATGAAACAAACACGTGATGGCATTAAACAAATAAAATACAGTCTATAGCCTTTTCTTTTTGTCTGCAAATGCTGCTTGGTTGAGTGGGTCTGGCACTTGGGAGCTCTGTCCTCCAATATGGTTTGAACCAAAGTGTGATGCCTCCTTCTAGGAATGCACAACTTTATGGGATTTGACTTGGAAGGGGCAGAGTCAGTTGCCCTCACTGGGTGTCTTCTCAGAGCTGAAGGCAGAAGGAGGTGATAATGTTAGTGACAGCACCCCGTTTTGTCCTGGAGTGGTATTACATTCATCTGATGAGCCCAGAGGGTGATCCTCTTCCGTTCATGCATGACTATATATTTCCGAGGGACATTCAAAAAGTTTCTGCACTTTTTTTTAACTCTATTTATTAAGAGTTTCGAAAACAAATTGCATAACTTTTCTAGTCACCTTCATTTGCGATGCAATTTTCCCAGCGTCGTACCAACTTTTTAATGCCCAATTACTACTCCTCCAGCCGTTGCTGTTTCCAACGAAAATATAAAAGTGTGGAATCTTTTTGAACGTCCCTCATATGAAATAATAATACAATAATATATAATATTTATAATAATAAAAACAAAGTATATAAACTAGGTAAGTTGTTAATATAAAAGAATTAGCACAAAGATTATATAGGACAGGAAAGCAGAAGAAAAGGTAGACTTAGGAAACAGAATCCAGGGCAAAATCTATACAAAACAATAACTGCTGTCAGGAATTTGATGAAATTATTTCTTTATTTCCTCTTATGTATTTATTTAATTGCTTCATTTTTTAATATCACCAGGCACTGCTTTGATACTAAGGGACATGGCTACATATATATTGGGTGTCATGGTAGCCATATTTATAATTTAGAGCCACTGTTCCTCCTTGGAAGTTTTTTTTTTTTCATTTTGTTTTCAATCTTAGCTTTGCCCCAGTTTAGACGTTTGTCTTGTTCTCTTGTTTTTGGTAACATTTCTTATTCAGATAACAAATCCTGCTTGTTATGAATATTCTCTTTCTCTTAAAATTTAAATTTTCTCTGCCTCGCTTGTTAAATTGTTCTCTTGTCCAGTTATTCCATTTTATAGAAAGTTCATTTTAAGCATGGCACATGGTCCAACCCATACATTCTAATACTGGTGTAAAGGGAATAGAGTAATCACTGTTTTATACATAGTAATTCAAAAAATCTTCACTCAGCTACAAAACTTCTTGCAGCTGCCATATGACTTCTGAAATTAAACACGGAAAGCATTTTGCATAAATGTGTGGACAGCCTGCTGCAAATGTATCTTTAGGAGTGTCATCACAACAATCATGAAGCTCATTCTTGAGATAAGGAAACAAAAAAAGTCCAGGGAGAAATGTCTGATGAGTATGCTTAATGTGGCAGTACTGTTGTTCTGTATTTTGTTGGCTTCTGCTGAGTGGTGCATGAAGGGGAACTGCCATGCAAAGTGCTAGGTGAACACATCCATGTACTGTAGTTAAGTGTTTGGCTACCGTGCTCCAGCTGTAAAATCTTGAGTATTCCAGTTGGCAGTTTACCAAGAAGCTGGTAAAATCTAAATTTGGCTGGTCAAAAGTGAACATTTTTGGTTTCTCCCATGTGCTATAAATTACAGGTTTAATACATTCATGTTTTTTCAATAATCCTGAGAGTAGCGATATGTTGCATGTAAATTAGACATGGCAGTAAAAATCACACTCTGTTATGCACATTTGACAACACTGCTATTATGACTACTAGGATTATTACTAGTTTTGCTTCTTTTTTTCAACCTTATTAAATATTTTGCACAAGTATAAGCAGCCAAATGTTCAGCAATGTTCAGATAGAGTTTTTTTTTTACCATACCTGTAATAACCATGTGCCAAGTTTACAGGCATTGTTAATTTTAGAATGAATTTTCTCTGCTACTTATGGGTTTTTCTGTAGTGAGTGTTTAACATAGATAGATAGATAGATAGCCGGGCAGGGGGCACTCTCCATAGAGATGGAAAGGATGGAAATACCCCATACACTATCAGCCTTTCTGGTGGCACACTGTAGAGCTATTGAGCTTGACAAAGCACCATTTCATTCTGGGAAGGGTTCTCTCTGCATATGAAGTTGGTTCAGTATATTTTGAAATGTTTTCCTAATATGTAGGAACAAAACTAAAATGTTTATTGTATGGTATGCTACTTACAGATTAAGAAAATCAGGACTTAGACTATGTAGTTGCATGCAGCAAGAGTCCTTTCAAAATCATGACCTATTGGTATTTCACAAATCTGTTACCATCTATTCATGGAGCATGTTACAAATGTACATAAATAAAGATTTTTGGAACATTCATGTGGATGGGACTTTTGAGAACTAAAAAAAGGTTCCCCTATGGCATCACTATGAAAAACCACTCTGGCACCTTTATATTTAATAGTGAATTATCATTCATCTTATTTCATCTCTCTGTTCACTTGCTTGCCTGCCTGACTGCCTGCCCAAATTCCTGTCTTGCTGTTTTTTCCTCAAGGAGTGCCCCTAACCCAGCTATGGTTTGAATATACAATCCAAGGTCTGATAAATAAACTATACCTTATGAGAAAGATTTAGGAATTGTAATGGACTCAGAAAGTGTTCAGAAGCCATTAAGAAGACTAACAGAATGTTAGGTTATATAGCACGATGTGTGCAGTGCAAGTCCAGGGAGGTTATGCTGAAGCTTCATTACGCACTGGTGAGATCTCATCTGGAGTACTGTGTGGAGTTTTGGTTTCCAGAATACAAAAAGGACATAGCAGTGCTAGAAAAGATCCAGAGAAGAACGACTAGACTGATTCAGGGATACAAGGGATGAATTGTGAGGAAAGATTAAAAGAGCTGAGCCTTTTCAGTTTAACCAAAAGGGACTAAGAAGTGACATGATTGAAGTGTTTAAAATTATGAAGGGAATTAGTACAGTGGAACAAGACTGTCATTTTAAAATTAGTTAATCAGTTCACAGTTGGAAACTTGTTAAGGGTAAATTTCACACATACATTAGGACGTTTTTCTTAACACAGAGAACCATAGATAAACTACCAAGTAGTGTGGTAGACAGTAAGACTTTACAGACTTTCAGACTTGACTTGAGGTTATTTTGGAGAAACTAAGTGGATAGGACTGGCAAACTTTGTTGGGCTAAATGGTCTGTCCTTGTCTAAACTGTTATAATGTTCTCATAAACATTCCCATTTAGCCTCTTATAATTATCTTCACTGTTATCGTTATAAATATTATAATTGATAAAGATATATCAAAAATAAATGTGCATCTTGTTTCACGTATATGATAAAACTAAAGGTTTGACTGATGGTTTTTATTTGGTGTTATGACTAACAATACTAGCGATCAGTGTTTTTGTTTTATTAAACTCTTGTTTGTTACATGGAACATTCTGCCTGTCGGCATTAGTTATACTTTTTAAGACATTAGAAGTTGCTAATGAATCCTTCTCATTGTTGCCAATCCTTAGCGGCGAAAAGTAAAAGTGTAACAGAAGTGTCACAGAACGTCATTAAACTTTCTAGGCAGTTTCTGTACTGTTAACACAAATGACCAAATGATGTCACTGGAAAGGGGAGTGTCAAATGCTTTGAAGACTCTGCATAATTTTCAACACAGTTGCTTCAAAAGTTTTGGTGTTTCACAAGGCTATACTCTGCCCATCACTAGCTGTCACAACAGGCAAGGTGAAAACAGAAATTCAAAAAGGGTGGCCCAGCTATCTGGAGCAACAGCAGACAATTCTAGTACCTCCCTCAGCAGATTTAAATAAGGGTGCCACAGGCAGAAAAGGAATGTTGATGAAATACCGTTCACATATCTACAGGTGTATGGGTGAATGAGGTGTGATCACCATAAATTAATGTAATGGGGGTAAAGGGGAGGTGAGCCACTACTTGCCCCTATTTCAGGATCCTTATTTTTGAGGTGTTTTCCTTCTGGCTCTAGAGGAGGGGAAGTGCTTTTTGTAGCATTAGTTTACAACCACTCAATTTTGATTAACTAAACAATAAATATGTGTCAGTATGTTTATGGGCCAGACCATTAATACCCTTTCCAGTATCTGCCTCTCTTGGTGGACATGACAAAATAGTATCGATGAATAAAATATCTCTATATATAATCTTCATTTGGATCTTGATCTTTGTTTGTCCACGAATGAATTAGAAGAAGCACTAGACGGCAGTAGAGAGACAGCTAAAACATAGGCATTGCATTAAGAATCTCCTCCAGGATTATACTACTGAAGACTGTAGTACGCCAGTCACACCTCAAAACACAGACATTCAAACTAAACAAATTGTTGTGCTTTAAATTAACTAAAGAGATCTTCATTTAGATCTTGATCTTTGTTTGGCCGCGAATTCCACGCATGCGTAGACCACCTTCCAGTTTAGTACGTTGTTGTTACTCACGGATGTCAACAATGTGGGGGTGGTGGACAGTATTACGCTGGTTAGCGAATGAGACTGCCGAAGATAAAAGGTACGTGCCTACGTAACATATGAATGAAAGAAAGACAGTGGGTAAAATGAATGACAACATAACAGCACGTTCCGGAAATTATTATTGTTACGTTGTAGCCGGCGAGTGCTGCGCGTCTCACAGTTGTACCGTGGCTTGCTCGCATGTCAGTGAAGTGATCCCTATTTATGCTTTAAAGAGCCTGGATACCTATGTGTCCCCCTTTTATAACCATTGCTCCGTGTATATTGCCTTACTCTTTGGATTGCCACAAAGCAACCTGCGAGATTGGAGAAAGGTTGAGAAGAGATCGTGAGAGGAAACGACAGCATCGTGAAAACGAGACGGACTGTGAACGGACAGAAGCAGAAATGCTCCTACACCACCACATAATTACGATTCGGACAGTGATTCCGAGTAGGCCGTTCCAATCGAATCAATATCCAAGGGTTTTCTTTTGTAATTTTGTTTCCCTTATAAAAATCATAATGCTGTGCGACGAAGGGCCCAGTTCACGACTGGCAGCCGCGTTTAAACAGGGAGCCCTTCACAGACAACTTTAACACGCGCAACGTAGTTGGGCGCACATGGCTAGTATGACAGAATAAAAGTTCTATGTTATTATATAATCTTCTATTCATCCTTCCATCCATTATCTAATCTAGTTAAAGCAACTCTGGGCACAAGCACTGCACGCAAGGCAGGACTCAAACCTTAATGGATAGGTTGAACTTCCAATACAATCAATTTCATCCGAAGTACACATTTGATGATCTCTTTACTTTCTTCTTTGCATATAGATGAGATAACAACTTGCACATTTTGACATTTCTAACAAATATGTTTACTTATAGAGCTTTAAGGATCGTTTTCATTTGTGCTTTGCCTTTCGGAGTCACCGTATGAAACCACTATTTAAGCCCTGAAGAGAGCGAGACCGTTAGAGGCAAACTCCGGCTAAAGGGGCGCACTAACAGCGACGCAATCAATTTGAATAAAAGCAAAATGCACAATGTTATGAATCAGTTTTTCTGCTATATACCTACTACAAGTTGACTGTTACAGACAGTATTTGTCACACAGCAGTGTTTAAGCCTATTGGCCAGTGAACTACTCGTTATTATCTTTCACCTGATAACCTAATACAAGTGAATAGGGAAGCATCACGATCTAAACAGTAAAGAAACGGGCGCTAACGAAACAGCTACTACGGTGGCCGAGAAGTATCAACCGATCACGTGATTGAGAGAACTGCATGTGTGAAGCACGGCTTGTCTACAGAGGCAGGTTGATGCTGTTTTCAGCAGGTTTTAAAGCATTATTTCCACTGAACTTTTAAGTGAACTTTTTACGAAACGGTCATGGAAAAGGATGTCGCACGAATCATAGCGGAATTAACTGCAAAAGAAAAAGAAGTCGCGGATCTGAAGGCAAAGCTTGAAAAGCTTCAGAAGGTATTTCTAATTGATTTCTGTACACCTTAAACCGCACAGGACAGTACTGTATCATACCAGCCTTTTAAATGAGGCGAGGCTGAAGTTAACTGCATAATCACTCACAGCCAGCTACTTATTCGCATATTTTTTGCGAACCAGAAATGTATTCTTTGATATAAGAAGATAGTGTGTTCTGAAAGGTAAACATTAATATCTTAATAAAATCGATCAGTAATTCAGAAAACTGGCATTCCACATTTTGACTGTATTTGCTGTTAATGAGCGTTGTAAAGACTAATTTTCACAGCTTTGTGAAACAGAGATTCCAAGTGCTACGCTCCTTCTCGCCCAGTCAGGTCTGCCAGTGAACAGCGCATGGTGTTGCCGTCCCTGCGTGGTATCAAGCCTCAATTGGTCCCAGTTGGTGGAACAGGCTATCCACCTCCATCCGTACTTTTGACAGCCACAATGTGTTTAAAACATAAAAAGTAATTGAAAACCTGTTGTTCTGTGAATATCTAATTGATTGAAGAAAAAAATGCTCTGTAATTTTTAATATTGTTGTTGAAGTTTAATTGCCTTTTCGATTATAAGTTTTGATTGTAAATTATTAGTTATTACCTCTTTTCACTTGTAGCCATAAACGTTTGTTACTTGTCCGATTTCACTTGCTGAACAAACAGACCCTAGCCTAATGCTACTCAAATATGTTTACCTCTGTTGTAAGTCGCTTTTAATATGCATTTTAAACTTATCAGGGCCAACATGAGCATGCCAGTCAGATTCACTGGCACCCATGGAACATTCCCGCATAAACAGCACTGGACTAAGTGTGTTATTTAATTGGCACAGTAAACACTTTGGGTCACTTAATCCAATGTAGATACGCTTATCTACATTTACGGGCAAATGTGGCATTGAACCATAATATGTAATGGGCACTAACAGTTTTGTGACATGAATTAGATATGGGAGTGTGCCACTTTGGCCGGTAAATTTGACTAGTGCATCCTCATTGAGCTGGAAAAAAGTGCAGTGCAGTTTAACAAATGACTCTCTCTTGTCACAAATCTATAAACCCTGAAGTGACCCAACATTATTTAACCCTTTACAGTGCCCATTAACTAAATTAAGCCCTGATTAAATGAAAATGTAAGCCATATCCATGATCAGCTAAGACATAGTAATTAAAGAAGTTCTGCTAAAACTAAAACGGTACTTGTGTACTAAACGGATGGACGACATGACAAAGGAACAAGGTCGTGGTACCAGACTGAAGAGGGGAGGTTGCATAAGGTTTCCCCCTACCCATTCTAGTGTTGGGCTCCGTCTGTGAGGTTTCACTGCCATCTGTTTAGTACACAAGTAACACTAAAACTTATAAAAGTGGTAATCAGAAATGCCCTTGGTTTTATTTTTGCGTAAACAGTGGAGGTTTTGCTCCATATATCAGTTAGTGTTTTACAGGAAAGCCTGGTATCCAGCTGATATAAATATGAAGTGAACAACTTGTTGAAACTGATGTAGGTCAGCTGGAACTAATGTTGCTTTATCTTAACAGGATTCACACACCACAGCCTCTTTGCATCCCATGGAGGATATTTCATCAACACTAGATCATCTTCGTAAAAAGGTTTCACTTAACAATGACGAGATTATGAGATACAGTAGACAGCTTCTTCTCCCAGAGTTTGGAGTCAAAGGTATCAAGACTGTCAGATAAGTCTGTGTTCACCTTTTTCTTTTGTTTTCTTCATAGTTCTTATACATAATATTAAATGATCCATTATATTTTATAGATGATAAGCCTGTTCAGTACATCCTTATGTACTATAGGATACTGTTAATTTTTCTGATATTTTATTAAGCTATTTTTTAAATTGTTAGGGAACCCAGTTTAATTTAATGACTATGTAGAATGTTCCATTTTACCACAAACATATGAGTAATAATCTCTAGATGATCTTTATGGATGTTCTTTGTTGTTTATTCAGTCCATAATTTTTTTGGGTAATTTTTTTTAAAACAAAATGTTTCTAATTTTATTTATTGAGTGATGTTTGTGTGGCACAGTAGTGGATTGAGTAGCACTGCTGCCTCAGAAAATAAATGTCATCGAATCCTATTGCTGGACATTGTCTGTGTAGTGTCTGCACAATGTCTCCTTATCTGTGTGTGTTTTCTTCTGGGTTCGCTAGTTTTATTTGTGCCTCATCTCTAGAGATCTGCACTTTAGGTTAAATTATACTTCTAAATTGGTCTTTTGTGAGTATAAGTATTAGTGTGGGGGTGAGTGGGCTCTGCAGTGGACTGGCAGTCTTTCCAGTGCTGTTTTCTGCCTTGTTCCCAGTGCTGTAATTTGTGCTGGATTTATGCTGGTCCTTTACAACATGAATTGGATTAAATAGATTTGTTATATTGATTGCAAAAATATAAACAAAGTTCCTGTATGTAGCTGTGTTATTTTTTATGTTATTTAAACCATAATTGAGATGAAAAATGAAGAGAGTATTTTGCTCATTTCTTTTAACTTGGGAGACTACTTTTAAATCTTTGTTCAACCGTCATTGTTACCTAGTGATAACTAGAAAAGTCTCATTAACTGTACTGAAAATATTACAGTACTTTGTCCAAGTTAAACAAGTCTTCATACATAGGTCTGACTTCCACTACAGTAAAATAAGTTAAATTTAATATTTTAAAAGTATTATTGGTATAAGTATGGCATTGTATGTAGCTTTTGAAAACAATAACTAAGGCGCATCACATGGCATTAAGAACAACTGTAGTGTGTTATTCTAAGTATTTGAAAGCAAAAGTAAAATTATTGAAGATCAATTAAATGCAGTAAACTGCTTTTGATTAATAATTTGATTAAAAAGAAAACCATTGCCCTTTAAGACTAATGTTGAGAAACATAGCATCAACTAATGAATGCCCTCAAAAGAATAATTTTAATATTTTATGAAACATGTTGCAAGGCATTTTTCCCCTGCTCTTGTCTGTCTTTCATTTCTTCATTTTCTAGTAGACAATCAGCCAGACAGCTAACAAAAGACATCAGAGCTTTATTTCAATACCAGTAAGATAGCTCCGATGCAGGAGGTTTCATTGTAACAGTCGCTCAAAGCTGTGAAACACCACTAGAAATTACTTTCAAGAGCTGTTTGATTGTCAGTCTCTTATATGTAGATGTTTCTGATTCTGATTAACATATATCTTTAAACTGTATCTCACAGTGACTGCTTCTTGGAAGAAACTGGCAGAAGTCACCATCATGTTCTAGTTACTATTTAAGCTTATGTCAGCCGCAAAACAATTCTCTCATATGTTCATTTATAATCTGCATTCCTTAAAAGTGTTACTGTGAGTGTAACACACTAACATGAATGTAGTAGTCAGGTGGAGGATGAACTGGTGTCATTTGGTTGCAGCAATTTCAAGTTTATCTGAGAAGAAGTAATATCGTGTACAATAGTACTCACTCTCTTAGCTGATTAAAAAATATGGGGTTTTTGTTTAGAATTTTCCACAGCTCTAAAGGCAGACTAGAAGCAGTTTGGAGAACACTTAAACCTTAATAAGTGTTTCTTGTGTTGTAAATCTAAAAGCCATGCAGATAAGCAGTCAAAGCCTGTAACTCTGTTTACATGGTGTAAATGACACTACCTGGATTTGTTCACCTGGCGCTTTGGATCATCAAGTTGATGATGTGAAAAGTACTATTAGAAATTTAGTAATATTACACATTTTTTGTGACTTTCAGAGCTAATTCATCTTAAATACTTGAATAGTTGTACTGCATACATCTAAAGTATGATTTAGTGTTATTGTGCTAGTAGTGACTCTTTTACTGTAAATAATAAATAACCCCCCATGTCTAGCAGCAGTTGTTAGGTGTCTATTTTAAACATCATTTTTACATTCATCTATTCAAACATATCCATTAATGTAATTCAGGGATGTAGAGGGCCAGAGTAAATCCTGGAGTTATCAAGCATATGTAAGGAATCAGTCTTGGATAGTATGCCAGTACACTACAGGGCACATATAATTCCTGTAGTTACTCACATCAGGCCAATTTTCAACTACCAATTAATGTAATATGTACATCTTTGGCACATTGGATTAAAGCTTGAGTACCCAGGAAATACCTATTAAGACACATGGTGAGCATGCAAAGAAACCAGAATGTAAATATGGGGTTCTGGTGCTGTACCATCATGTGACCCTTGTTCATACTTTATATACCATGTATGTGGCTTATAGTGAGAAATAAAAATACCATTCCAACTAGGTAATTGATTTGAAAAAGACAAGAATATCAATAGCCACAGCCATGTAATTTCATGGGTTATGCTTACTTTTTCATATGACTGTATCGACTGACTTCAACCCAGCAATAGCTCAAATTAACTGATGAATCTTGAGGATGTGGTTCAAAGGTCTAAATGGTGTATACAAAAATTAAAATTGCAAGTGTAAGATGGAAAATAAAAGTTGCAGTATAAGAAAAACATCATCTAGGGAACTTTTTTGATCATAACAGTTATGCTGACCTTCGAGAGTGCTGTAAATTGTGTATTTCCTTAAAGTAAATTAAAGTTCAAGTTTACTGTCATGCAATTTATATAATACAGCATCCCAGGGAGGTCTGTGACCCCCTAATAAACTCTGTGGACCTCTTGTAAGCCTAAAAGTCAAAATTATGGTGAAACATTTTAAAACATGTTATGGTGTTTTGAATTATTCTGTGCCCATTAGTGAGTTCACAAGAAAATATTGTAGTACAGTACAGAGAGCTGTTTTTACAGGCTGGACTGGAAGGTGGCAAGTGTATGAGTACTTTACAGATTGGAGTTTCAGAATAAGTATATGGCAGCAAACTTTGTGAGGCTTGATACAAATGGTGGCAGCCTGCAGGCAAGCAGGGAGATTTCATCCTTTAAATCAGAAGGGTTTGAAAGAGAGGGCAGAGAGTTTCTTAAGAAACTAATAAATTATAACCACATACAAGCGTAAATGCGTGTCTGTGTGATCCATCATGTACGTGATGATAAACCAAGTACAGTAATGCCAGTTGCTGATACTATGTGAATCAACTGAGTTCAGCATGGGAACAGTATAAGCCAGCAACATTTTGTTCTCAGTTCATTTCAGTTTATAGGTTAACTGAGACCCATAAAATTGGGAAAATGAAATCATCAGTTTATTTAGGCCCTTATAGTACAGTGCTGCCATATATTATTGTTTAATAAACAGGCCTGTGAGTGAAATTAATCTATTTAAGTGTTACTGATAGGGCTTCAGCTCCTAGCAGTCAGCAGGGGCACACTAAGGCCAATGGGAGATTGATGAGCACTTTAAAACGAGTGGGTGTTTAGTGGAAAATATTCTGAACAGGAATACATGATGATGGAATGGATTTTGCTTTAGACTGCATATTTGTGTATATTGTGATTAATCTAATTAAGGTATACACATCCTAACTGATGAAATGTATAATGCATTGTGTGTTCCATAGTACCAGAGTATGATTTCAGTGGTTAGCCAACTAGACTCTGATTACTATTGAAATCTAACATACTACTGTCATGTGTATACTGTATATAGTACAATGACATTTCTTAGTTTCTCTCTCAGATTAGTGACAGTAGTACAATTCCAACAGTGGACAAAAGAAACAGTGAATGAAGTATACATTGAATGCAACAATAATGCATGTGGAAACCTGTTTTAATGGCATAGACAGTATTAAGCACAAATAATACTTGGGACAGTATTCTGCTGCCATCTAGTGGATGAAATAACATCATGCTGCCAAAAATATATATTTTTTGTCATTTCTGCCTTTCTGTGGTAACTCATCAATATTCATGAGTGTAGTGGCACCTTTAATCAAAAAACATAATGGCATGTGAACAAAAACCTATAAAGCAAGTTTTAAAATAAATAGAAATTGGTCCATTAGTTGAATCAAGAGGTAGTAATGACAATGTGAATTGGTCATCAAATATTGAAACAGGAAGTGAAACTGATGCATGTGACACTGTAAAACCGAACCTTTAGGGGAAATGTGTAAGTCATAAAGTCTTGTGCTGTGGGAGCCTACAATGACACACTTCGGTGGATCGGTCACTGACATTCTACCCTGTCATCTACAATCAACAAACATAATGTGAGTAAAAATAATATAAGAAAAGTACACAAAGAAACATCCATCCATCCATTTTCCTTATGTGATGGACTTGAGGGAGGTATATATCAGTAACACTCTGTTATGCCTTCACCCCATCTGTACTGTTTTGTTGTCCTGAGCTGGGCAGCTGGGTTACCAGCATATATTACTCTTTTCTGTAAATTGCTTTGTCAGTGTTGATGATTAGGCCTATGAAAGTGGTGTCATCAGCAAATTTAATGATGGAGTTGAGTCTGACCACACATTAATAGGTGAACAAGGAGTATTGTAGGGTACCCAGTGTGATACCTATGTTGTGGATCAATGTGGAAGAAGTATTGCTGCCATTCTCCACATGGTCTGGTCTGCTTCTTAGTAAGTTGGGAATCTTTGAAGAAAGCCCATGTTAAAATATGTACATGTGTTCAGATTACTCACAGTAGAGAAATTAGCCACTGTAGCACTGTTGGTTTGTGTGTAAGAATGTTAGTTGCTCCTTTGCATTCTACCACCTCATGATCCCAACCAGTAGTAATAACATCATGTATATATCAATACTATATAAAATGTATAACTGTAGGGATGTTACCAATCTGATCTTCATGTCAGGAAAGTGGTGATTTTACAAATCACAAGTTTGAAGGCTTTTAATGCATATCTTTCACTGATTTAACAAATTTTACAAAGTTTAAAATTAATATAAATTCACTGTAGTGCTAATTGAACTCATGGCCAGCTTTTTTGCCATTGTGTAGTTTTCCAAAGTAAGGTTATACAGTAATCCCTCCTCGATCACGGGGGTTGCTTTCCAGACCCCCCCCCCCCACGATAGGTGAAAATCCGCGAAGTAGAAACCATATGTTTGTATGGTTATTTTTATATATTTTAAGCCCTTATAAACTCTCCCACACTGTTTATAAATATTCCCCGCAGAGTGATACAGCATAATCCCTTTGTATTCTCTTAGATATTAGGTAAGATTCATTGAAATTATGTATATAAACACACTGTTTTTATACAGTAAAACCTAAATATTATTTTAAAGATATTGAGTGTCTCCGATATCACATATGTTACAGCCATTACGATAGACAGGCCACCAGCAATAAATACATACAATGCAAGAAAAATAGTATACAGTAAATGTGTGTACAGTGACACTAAACGTACGTACATGTACTAAGTACTGTAAGTAGAAAATTAATTATGGTTACTCACCAACAATGACACGATGACTTGTCCGATAACAATGAGTTTAATTTTACTGCACAACAAAGGAGAGCGTTACAGCTCTTCTAAAGGAGCCACTTCAGGTGATTGTGTAGCACTGCCGTTGTTCTTCTTCTGGCAGTCTTCAATCCAAATCCCTAAAGCAGATTCCATCCAGACTACTGCCTTATTACATCCACTTACAACTCGTTTTGCACCCTGGTTAAAAGGACACAGCGGCCGTAGATCTTATATTCCTTTCCTACTTTTTAAATAAAAAGAATCGTAGCCTTCAACAAATCCAAAATGTTTACCTTTTCGGCAAACGTTAACATCTTCCGTTGGCGCTTGGGCATGGCCCCTGAAGCAGTAGCAGATCGTTTTGGAGCCATAATGAAGGGCTTGACTATGCACAAAGATAAACACAAAAGAGCACAACTCTTTACACAGTGAAACACGTTGATGCTGAATGAGCGAGACGAGACTTCCTGGTTAACACTGCATTCAGCACGCAGGAACTTAACTGCGTGCTCTGATTGGTTAGCTTCTCAGTCATCCGCCAATAGCGTCCCTTGTATGAAATCAACTGGGCAAACCAACTGAGGAAGCATGTACAGGAAGTAAAAAGACACATTGTCCGCAGAACCCGCGAAGCAGCGAAAAATCCGCGTTATATATTTAGTTATGCTTTCATATAAAATCTGCGATAGAGTGAAGCCGCGAAAGTCGAAGCGCAATATAGCGAGGGATTACTGTATATGGTGCAACTCCACATCTACTTGAGCCTTTACTTTGTGCTACAGATCTTCTTACCTAAGGTGTATTTTATGACACAGATTAACTCTGCTTATCAAATTAACCATGCTGGTTTTCCAGATGAATTGCTTACGTCATACAATAGGATCTAAAGGAGCTATTTCAGCACAATCTTTTACCCTCCTCATTATTCTTTTGTTTTGTCTTTGCAGGCCAGGTAAATCTGTTGAAGACATCTGTCCTTATTGTTGGTTGTGGGGGTCTAGGTTGCCCAGTGGCACAATACCTTGCCTCTGCAGGCATTGGTAAGAAATTCTACATTAATCATTTTATATGCCATGGTTGATATAGATATAGATATGTAGATAGGCAAATGTATTTCTGATTTTGGTCAGTAAGTTTATATTTGAAATGTAGAAATAAAAGCATGATAGCCATTGTCACTAAAGTCATTAATGCTATATATGGTAGTCATTTTTTTTTTTTTGCAATTACAGGCCGTTTGGGACTCCTTGACTATGACACAGTGGAACTCAGTAACCTGCATCGACAGGTCCTACATGGGGAAAATAGGATAGGCTGGCCAAAGGCTTTTTCTGCTGCAGAATCACTCAAAAGGTACAGATATGTGTAATGTATCAGAAATTAGTGTGTAATCCTAAAGCTATACATGTTTAATGCAAAGTTGACTCGCTTACTCACTCATCAAGAGACACACTATTTGCTATTTACTTAAAAAGCTGAAATTTGGTTGAGTGGTACACCTTGGTCAGTAGGTATCTACAAAGAAAAGATACTCTCCTCACCCCAACAGAAAAACTAAATACCCCACAGTCTCAAAAAATAGTAAATAATAAAATGTAGTTTTATTAACTTATTTGTTCTATGCCAAGAGTGTGCTTTATGCAAATGAAGGACACATCAAAAGTGAATAGCACCAATAACCAACAGGGTGGACAGATGACTAAATACAAGGAGGGAACCTGGACAGTTGTGATCACATTGTAGATGGAAGAATGGAAACAGAAAGTTCTGCGAAGCTTGAGGAAGTTACAAAGCTCAATGGTCTAATCTTGGATATTTGTTCCCAAGTCATGGTGCTGAAAACTGACCCCACTCTCATCCCTGATCTTCGATTGCACATCTGCAAACTCCAAGAGAGAAACGTCAGTCTTAGATAGTGGCACTTGAATTTCTAATGGGAAAATCCTTCTTAATCTTCACGTTACTACATCAGTGTAATACATAGGATACCAGCACTTCTGTATATCCACGTCATGCACTACTTTGCATGTACATTTACATTTGCAGGCTTTAAAGGGGGGCTACTTGTAACTGACAAAACACATGAAATTTCGAATAGAAATATTGTTAATAAAAACCTCATTACAGCGAAGTCCCTTTTATCTGTAAAATTCATTACAACAAAGTAATTTTCCATTAGAAAATCTACAAAACGCACATATTTCTTCTTGCTTTGGTCCAAAAATTTAATTCTGGAGCTGCACTGAACAGCCAATTGAACTGGAATTTATGTCACTTAGTTTACTGAATATTTTGTTACGTATTTTGTGGACAATGAAGGACAAAAGATTAATGAAGAAAAAGCTTCTGTTTTTTTTTTTAAATGTTTTCATTAATATCAATTTATACATTGTCCCATAGTTCACAACCCTTTTATTATAGCTTGCTTTGTTTTTATTTAACATTTTCTGTAAATTTAATTTGAAAATGTATAATAATATTCATAGTAGTTTACATGAAACAGTGGCATATATTACAGAATTATTATTTAAGAACCCATATTGTCTCAATCTTGTTTACATAAAAGTATTCTAAAGAAAGCAGAATTCAAGCTTAATAAAGAAAAGCATCATATGCTGTGTTTCAATTTTGGCATTTGGAATAGAAGATGTCTTTTATCTTAAGTACATGGTGATATACCGCCCAACAAATTATGGTTGTGCTGTTTCTTTTTTGTGATGTAAGAGACATTATTACAAACAAATAGGCTTTAGCACAATGTTTACAACATATCCAATGGTCTGGATTTTAATTCTCACCAAGGTTCTATTTATGTTAGGTTTGCAAGTTATCAAATTTTGGTCCAGGTACTGACTGTGTAGAGAACCATACCCCTTCTCCCTGGATCCTTGTGGGTTGCCAAAAACTTGCAGGTTGGGTTAGGTGAAAATTTATAAATTGTTCATATACAAGAGATTTTAGTTGTGGTTGCGCACAATACCTTGTGATGTTATTGTACTAGTACTAACTTCTTCCCTGGAACAGATATTGCTGGGTGAGCTTTGTTACTGTACTACAAATTAGATATATGTTATTATAGTGCAAAGTTTTGCCATAACCTCTGTTGGATTTAACTGTCAAAATCATTTAATGATAATGGTTTCAATACAACCTAAACATTGAAGATTTTATTGGTATAAGTGGAAAACTGAGTTTTTTGTAGTTTTGCTACCTCAAACTCTAATATATAATACTGTCTCCTGAATAAGCGTGATAGTATCAAGAATAGATGGAAGAAAATCCATGAGTAGTATTTGGGGAAGGAGTCCCTGATGAAGGGCTAGTACTAAGTATAAACAAGGAAGAAGTAAAGGAAAAGAATGAAAAATGAAATGCCACAGGACCAGATGAAGTACCAACTCAAGTGTGAAAGACTTCAGGAGAAAGGGGAGTAGATGTGTTGTGGACTCAAATGCAGAAGATCTATGAACAGGAGAGAATACCAGAGGAATGCAGGAACATAACCCATAGAGTGCAGTGAATGATGGAACAATTGAAAGGATGTTTCAGGATACCTGTGTAATCAAAGACTTAAGACAGAGATTAAAGGTAAAGTTTTTAAGACCGTTGGAAGACCAGCAGTGATGTATGGAGCTGAGTAAAGGGGTTGCAGGAGAAGAGGTTAAATGTGGAAGAGATAAGAATGCTGAGATAGATTTGTGGAGTTATAAAAAAGAAAATGAGACTAGCAGAGGTACAACAAAAGAATAAGACATATCTAAGAAAGTACAGGAAAGCAGATTATAGTAGTATGGAAATGTGATGAGGAACGACAATGAATTTGTGAGCAGAAGATTGATGGAAGTAAGTAGGAAGAGAAAGTGAGGGAGGCCAAAGCAGAATGGAAGGATTAAGTAAAAGAAGATTTAAAAGGAATAGATTTTGACTGAGGACGTGGTGTAGGACCAAGCTATATGAAGAAAGGTTGATTAAACTCGTCAAACTCACACAGAAGTGGGACAAGATGAAGAGGAGGAAGAAGAAGACTGTCTTTGTGTGCAGCTCAATTTAATATCCTACAAATAAGTATTTTAATCTGCAAAATTTATTTTTATAAAATTGCAAAATTCACTGACTTAGTTGGTACCTGACACAAAATCCCAAATACACTACTTTGTCTAATGTGTGAATCTCAGTTTACATTTTTAAAGTTAATATTTTGAAGGATGCTTTAATAAAAAGTCTTACTTAAAACATTCATGTATTCGTTTACGAATTATTTTAACTCAGTTCATCAGTTGACTTAGAAAATTGTATATTATGTACATTAAAAAAGGTACTACAACAAAGTTTGTGATGAACAGGCATCCCATGCAGTGCTTCATTCTTCTATGAGCCAGCTTTTGTCAGGAGAAGCTACAATTCCCATTTATGTATGGAAGAAACAAGCTTCACTTTTCGTTTTGGTGACAGAAAGCTAAACATTTTTATTAGAAATGGGATGCTTTGAACATACAAATCCTGTTTTGTGAATTTCACAGTATGTTTTTATGACACAGCCTAAGGTGGTTCACAACATGTCCTGCAAATAGAACCCTTAGACCAGGGGTCTACAACCTTTTTTCCCATGAGAGCTACTTTTACAAAATGAAATGGCAGAGAGCTACTCATGTTTTCTAATGTTTATTCTCGTAGCTTATTTCAACCCAGACAAACTGAATAAGCTTGTTTTGCCTGAACATTTACAAAATGTTGGAGTCCACAACTCACATTTTGCATTAAAACATCACAAAAAAATATTTAGTTCACTTGCTAGTGGATTTTTAATGTCTGTATGCATTTTCTAGTGTGTCTCACACTATTGAATTAAAACATGAATGCTGTCAAAACAAAACAATACAATTCCAAATACACAGATATTACTTATTCATTTGTCATTTTGTTACATGTCATTGTTTCACTTCACAAGAGTATTCACATGTCCAGTTGCATGTGTGATGTGTTTTTTAGTTAGTTAGATGACTGGCACTGCATGGAGTCAACAAGAGAGATGTATGGTGGAGTGTAGCCACTTACTCGCCAGCTTTGGGGCGTGTTCCTTAAGTTGCTTAGCTAGCGAACAAGAGAACAATTGAATTCAACTTTGTTTGATAAAGTGCTACTTAGGTCTTGATGAGTTTGAGTCCGGATATTCTCTTAAGTGTATGACACATTGAAAACATAGATTGTGGATTGTGATATGATTTTTGGAAAGATCGCCCACCCCTAATTTGACTAATCAAGTTTTCAAATTTATGTAGGATTCATTAACCCTTTGGCGAGCTGCTTGGAAAGGGGTTGCGAGCTACCGGTAGCGAGCGAGTGATGTGTTGGAGACCCCTGCCTTTAACTAAACAGCAATATTGTACTTTGATAAATTGAACTACTAAAGATATTCCATATCAATAAAAAGTGGGTTGGCATACAAGCTTACAGTGTGTGTCTTTGAGAAGGACAGTTAAATGATCTGATCAATTAAACCTGATAACATCAATGCTTGTCCAAGCAACTAGATCAAAGAGTTTTGAAAGAGTCACAAAATGCAACCAGACTTGTTTTAGACTTTGGGTAGGCTTCCTGTCTCGAATTTGATTTTCTTGACCTCAAGTGTTAACAAAGATAGTATGATGTTAAAAGTGGATGGATAAGGATAGAATAATAAAATAATAAAGTGTTGTCATTAAATCTCAACCAAGAAAATGCATACCATTATTCATATACTTCAGTCACTTGCACGTTCAAATTTGATGTCTGAGTGAAATACACATTTTTGTCAGAGGAAACCCATTTTAGATCAAGGTATAATAGCAAAGAAGCATAATCTTTAATTTTAGTTTTTTTTTTTTAGTTGGTTTAGTAGATAGTTTGTGTTCTTAAGAGCTAAAGGCTATGAATTTAGTTGAATCAGTAAGTTATTCATATTCATTTGCAATTGGTTTACTGTATTTTCCCACTTATATCCCACATATGAATATACTCTGTGTAACACACCCATTTTGTCTCTTTCATTAAAAATGGAATTGTAAAACCCACACATTTTGTGTCTTTCAATTAAAAAAAACTGTAAAACCTGTATGTTTACACTTTTATTAAAAGGAATATAAATACTGAGGATATGACAATAAAAGAACCGAGTGCAATATTTTTAAGTGAGTAAATTCACTGACAATCAATCCGTAAATACATGTGGAGAACATGTGGACTTTACAGGGCTCCAGATGGTGACTAAAATGGTCGCCAATGCGACTTGATTTTCTATTTTGCGACTAGTTTTTTCATTCCAGTCGCCGGTGGTGACTCTCTCTCTCTCAAGCTAAGAAAAGTTTTAAATTTAAAGAAGCAGAAACGGCTTTTAATTATGTGCGGACACTCTCAGCCCGCGTCTACCTTTCCTATTACACTATCACATGATTAAAGCCAAACCGAAGCGAGGCATCATCTGACACGCCCACTCTGCTTCAAACGTCATCTCGCTAACTGTTGCGGATAGGGATCTGAAATAGAAGCAAATCGGGCCACGACTACTCCTCGAATTCCGTCCTAACTTTCCACGTAATACGCGAAATGTTCTAAGTTTCCATGTAACACGCAAAATGGCCAAACGAAAAATTTCCGACTTTTTCTTAATGCCCACTCGTCCAAATCCTGCCTTATCAACTTCTGAACGAACCGAAGATAATTCAGTCAGTGGGTTATCTGAGGTATAGCCACCAGTGTCCGGAAATGTCCAGTTATTAAAGGATGACAACTCTGACCCGTTAGCAAAGTCTTCTGCGCCCGCGGCTCCGACGCCTGGAAGACAGTTTAAAACGGCTTGGTTACAGGAGTTCGCTTGGTTACGGTATGACAAGGGAAAGATGTATTGCAGCTTTTGTGCACAAGCCGGACAAGAAATTGCTAGTAAAACAGAATTAATTTGTGGTACGAGCCATTTTAAAAAGGAAACTGTGAAAAAGCATGGTGAGAGTAAGAAACACAAGAATGCCAGAGACTGTGTGATCGCTAGGTCTGCTCCTCGTGACACCCCCATAGCAAAGGCAGTGCAACGTGCTTGTGAGAAAGTGACAGAAAATGAGATGAAAGAATTAAAAATAAAATTCTATGCAGCATATATGATTGCACTGGAAGAAATACCGTTCACAAAGTTTAAATCTCAAATTCTGCTGATGAAGAAGAATGGCATGGATGTGTCAAAAACATATGATAATGATACAGCATGTGCAGAGTTTGTAGGTTGCATTGCAGATGAATTAAAAAGTAATGTGCTGGAAGAAACTTTAAAGGTAAACTACATCTCTGTTATAACTGATTGTGGAACAGATGTCTCAGGGAAAGACAATGTCATCACATACTGTAGGTATGTATCTGATGGAACACCTAAGACTCATCTAGTAGGTTTGGCTGAGATTAATTATGGTCATGCAGAAGGGATTCAAAACACCATTAAATCACTGCTTCAGAATGCTGACCCAACCAACCCAAATTGGTGGGCACATAAAATTAGTGCTTTTGGAGCAGATGGTGCAAGCGTGAACATGGGTGCAACAGGTGGAATAGGGGCACTTCTCAGAAAATAGATAGGTGAACATGCTCTGTCTTTCCACTGTCTACCCCATCGGCTGGAACTGGCAATGCTAAACACACAACAGTCAGTGCCAATGATTGAAAAAGTTTATGACCTTATACAACTAGTGTGGAAAACGTATCATTTCAGTCCCAAAAGCAAGCGGGAGCTGAAGGCTATAGGAGCAGAGTTAGGATGCACAGTACAAAACCCATCAGCAGTAAAAACTCGGCGCTGGTTGCCACACATTTATCGGGCACTCTGTTTTTCTCCATTCAAACTATGCAACAGGTCAGGGGCAGTACACTACTGTGCATCATCATATGGAGCACCTTGCAGTCATGTCCAAAAACATAGACATAAAGGGAAAAGCCAAACACATTGTTCAGCAAATGGAAAGCCTTTCATTGCCTTTTGTCACTTTTTACTTGACCTTTTTTCAGAGGTCCCAAAGCTGAGCCTTACACTTCAAAAAAATTATCATATACTTCCTCAGGCAGTTGCTGCAATTGTGGGCTGTGTGGTAACAATTAAAGGATTGAAGGAAAATGCTTTGAGAGAAGGGAAGCTGCGAATTCTTACAGCACATAGGTTCTCAGCCTGAAGGTTCAGTGCAACAGGAAGGGCCATCAACAAGCAGGAGTTAGAGGGCTGCAAGTAGGCACACAGTCATAACCTTCTAAAATGTTAATTTGAAAGGCCCCCAAAATCTGGCCATATTCAGAAGTGATCTAAAGGCCGCAATTGAAAAAACAGTTGACATTACTGTTAAAGAATTGGAGATCAGGTTTGCAAACATGATGTCAAGTGTTAAACAGCACGGACATTCAAAGGGATCAGAAATCATCAAGTCATTTTCAGTGTTTTGTCATGATGCATGGCCAGATGACATTGATAGCTATGGCAAGTGTGAGATAGACACACTTGTTAAATGGTACAGGAAGCTCTTATCAAACAATGGCTGTGATGTCACAGCTGTGCAGAAGGAATGGCTAATGTTGAAAATATTAGTGAAGGGTCAGTTTATGGATAAGACTTACAGTGACCTATGGACAGTGATGCTGAGCAAGGAGCCGTTCTGTACAGATTTTAAAAATCTGCTTCACTTAGTTAAAATAATGATGGTGCTTCCGATATCTGCAGCTCAGTGCGAGCGAGGATTTTCAGCACAAAACAGAATAAAATCAAAAGTGCGCAACTCCCTAAGTGTAGAAACACTGGAAGACTTGGTAAGGATCAGTACAGAGGGCCCTACACTTGAACTTTTTGACCCAGAGCCCAGTGTAAAGCGCTGGTTGTCAGCCAGCAAAAAAAAGCGCAGACCAAAGTATACTGGCTGGCCTAATGATGCTGACATTGTAATGGTCAGTGACAGTGAACTTGAAGAATAATTAATTTCTTTATATTTGTACACATTGCAAAATTATTATTTCAGAAATGATTGTTTATAATGTTTGTTATTGTGTTAATTCTTGTGTTATTATGTGTAAGACATTTTCGGTGTTTGTATTTGTAGTGTTCCTTACACAAGTTGTGTATAAGACTCTGGACTTGAAGTATTGCTTATTAGTAAACATTTGCACTGTTCACATTTATGTGTCATTTATTCTTCTGTTATTATTATCTATAAGACCTTGCAGAGGACACTAGTAGGCAGGTCAAATAGCTCAGACAGGAGAAAGGAAAGGCAGTGTGAGGTAGACCGAAGAAACAAATAAACAATACAAGTAAATAATATTTGTGTATTTCACATTTGGCATGCGGTAGAGATTATGGCTCCCAAAAAAAGCATTTGGCTCCTAAATATTTTGGGTTTAGGAGCCAATGGCTCCCAAATTTTTTTTTTTTCTGTCTGGAGCCCTGCTTTATGTAGAACCTGACTCTGTGAGGCAGGAATGACAGCTCTGTGCTAACACGCTGCCTATACTAGAAAGTTTCTAAACTTCAGTCTGATTAAACTAGGGTGAATTGGTATTGCTAAAGAAGTCATAGTGTGTTGTGTGTTTGTGTGTGTGTGAGTGTTCTCCCTGTGATTGAGTGGCACCCTTGTCAGGTTGTTGTTCTTGTCTTGTACCCTGTGATTGCTGGGATAGGCTCCAGCTGACCCATGACCCTTTCCTGCATAAGCAGGTTAGGAAGATGGATAAACTGATTATTATCATAACTTTTATTGGCTGGCACACACATTTGATGCTGTCTCTTAGTGAAGGAGAATAAAGTTTGCGTAGCAGGTGTACCCTGCATGGAGTTTGCATGCCAGTTTTCTCCCATAGTGCAAACACACAGGTTAGATAGATTGGTGTTGCTAAACAAGCCTGTGTATATGTGTGTGTTTGCCCTGCAATGAACTAACAACCTGCCTGGGCATTGTTTGTGCTAGTGGCCAATGCTTGCTGGATGAATGAATGCCTAGAACGTCTGTTCAGTCTTTACCACTTCTCTCTCATTAAAGCACATATAGAATCCTCCATATAGTGAATGAATTTAAGTGTTTATCTGACTTTTTTCAGTTATTATTGTCTAATTTTCTGCAGAACTGAGACAGCAATTTAAATTTTGGCATAGACATTCAATAATATCAATAAAGGCACTTGTCAGTGACTTACCGAGGTGAATCCACAACCGAGTCCAAGCACCTCCTTCCTGTTCTGCAGGCTGCAGCAAGGACAGTAACACAGTGAGGTTGAAATGAAGCTGTGGAGGAAGACAAACTTGGCAAAGTGAGGTGCACAGCCAGTCTTTTAAGATGGCTTAATCTAACAGCAGTGGTTTTCTTTTTTGTTTTTTTTTTTTTCCTTCTTACATCAAAATGCACAACTTGTGTGTAATCACAAGACATGGGTCATTACTCAGTAACATTTTTGGCTTGAAACATGGACATATTCTAAAAGTTTTAAGGTTTTTTCTTTATAATGGGAACCCAATATCCATAAACTACATTATAAAACACAAATGAGTTAGTTGTTTTTTTACAATTTATAAAATACTCTTCACTTCTGAACGCAATTTCATGTGGCAAACTAATGTATATTGTGGTTGTGAAGAAATAACTCTGACTTGAAAAATACTGAATTATCTATTAAGAGATTAAGAAAAAGTCAAATTAAAGAGGTCGACTTAAAGGTAGAGCCACATACCACACTTGTTGATTGGTACAAGAGCGAATAGAAGGCAGTCTCCAGTTTATTGCAGTTAAAGTCAGTCCAAGCCTATGTACACAAACATAAGCAGTAATGAAGCCTAAGCACTTACTGTATATGAGACACCTTGAAAACAACAGATCAAAGGCAATTGAAATTAATTTGAAAAAATGAATTAATCTGAAGTTGATAGTTCGATTTCATAAAGATAGTTTTAAAGTTGGAAGAAATATAAGAAGAGAAGTGAAATACTTAAAAAACCAAAAAATAATAATAATTAAAGCATCTGTAGTTTGTGACACTTGATATTTGAATATAAATTCTTTCTTACATAGACAGTGATATTAATTGGGCAATGTCTCCTCCATACTATGATACAAAGTAAAACCTCACAACAGCAAATGTCACAAACCTGACAAAGCAAAAAAATATCCAGTGTGATCTTGGTATTCGCCAATTCATGTAGCACCATTGTAATAATGCTTCAATTTTTATTTTTAATACTGATTTTACCGGTAAGCAGAATTTATTTTTCAGTTACCGATCAGTAAATGTTAGTTATATGCACGTGGTAAGATAAATCAGTCCATGATGATTATTTCATTATATTAAATCTTATGCTGAAATCCCTCCCCAAGCCTATATATCCTCACAAGCCAGTAACCAACCATTTGTTGTTACATTAAGGAAAAAAAAACTCCTGTCTGCCACAAATTAAATTCCAGCTCTGACTAACAATCTGAGTTGATGAATTAACATTCGGGTCACTTACTCCTTGACAATAACATGAGTACTGATATTTCAAAATGTAAAAGGTCAAGTACGGCATGAACTTGTCTTAAAATGGTAGTGTGAAGCCATAATGTAAAGACTGGTTTTATAATCCCTACCATGTCCACAATGAACTTTAGAATTTCCTGTTAGATTTTATCTGTAACTTGAAACCATAATGATTAAATGTCAAACTGCTCAGTCTGCTTCTTGAATGTGTGAATTTCGTCAGCAGATCATTTGTTAAAGGGCACACACGTCAATAATTTTTATTTATATGAAGTGTTTTTGGTAAGTTCTTGCTCATCACAACCTGTAATTTCAGAAATTATCATATGTTAAATACATTAAGAATGCTTTACATTTCTGGGTTTTATAGTGTACCTAGAAAGTAACACCATTTTAAAAGTTTTATATCTTTTATGATCTGTGCACATATGGCAGTCTAATCTTCATTTTAATGATGACTGTATTTTGTGGTGGTCAAAGTTAGCTGTTTTCTGGGACAGTAAAATTAGCACACCTCTGGTATAATCCTTTTCTAAACAAATTACAATTTACATTTTGTGTCCCAATCCAGGTGCAGAGTAAAAACAGATCATTAAAATGTCTCTTGAATGACATATCAATTCAAAGATAAGCCACTGACCTGGTTTGATATCCAGATAAGGGCTAAAACTGAATACCAATATAAAAATAGCTTCTGGGGCCCATGGCAGTAAGATTGCTGACACCCATTTGCCTGATTAGGGTTTCAAGGTAGTGTGTAAGGGTGGACTTCTTCCCAGTAAATGGATTATCTATAAATGGAGAAAATTCAGCATTAATAGCAGTTTTTTAAGGCATCCTGCTTCACTGTCTCTGTCTGGGAATTCATTCTGTGGTGTCAAGGCCAAGTGCTACATGCCAGTTGTGAACTGGAGTCCTTAAAGTTACAAAGAACCTTTTCCATTTCATTGAGCATGAGAGGGAGAGAGACTCCTATTACCCTGTGGATAGAGCAGCATTTAAGTTAACAGTGGTGTGTTTCTGTGTTTGCAACTTCTGGCTGCCTATCTCCAAGCCTCCCAGCCCTTAGTGCCTAGATCTCTACACTGACAGAATTCACCACATGAGCATAATGGAAGATGCTTCATAATTTCTCGAAGAACTGTAGGTTAACATTAAAAAGTCTTAAGGAATGTTTTGTCATAATCACTGCCAAGGTGCATGAGCCATTTGTCTAAAAATAAATTTAGAAATTCTATCAAAACAGTAGGTGGGAAGGAAAGAAACGTAGGCTCCAAGAAAAGAACATGAATTATGTGAAGTTGATAGAAATATCATCTCTGTGTGGATTAAAGGTTCTGGGGCAGTGTGTTCTAGACAGACAAATTTTATTTTGCTGGAAGGTATAGAGGATGAAATATTATATGATTTGAGACTATTATTCATTTTAAGGGCCTGAGCACCTTGTTGCTATTAAAACAGGTTCTACCATATAATTGTGAATACTTCAGCAGAATTTGTGGGCATTTTTTTGACAATCTAAAACTAGCCTAAAAATGATTCTTGCAGCATGAGAGTTAGGGTTGTGTGGTACACTGATAGAGATTTGCCAATGGATAGAATTTTTTTTGTGTATAATTTTAACCATGGTTGATTAAGAAGCCACCTCTGTTAATTATCCTCCTGCAAATCATTTGCCAGTACAACTGTGACGATGAAAGTCCACACAGGCTTTAACTTGCCATAGCTAAATATGACTGTTCTCATGCAAATAAATAATTGAACAGCCCTACATGTCATAAAACTGAAAGTGTGTTTGTTTCAGAGATTAAATTTATATATAAATGCATGGTACAATAATAATCTTGAATCGAATGGTAGTAGGGAACAGGCACTTTTGTTTGATTAATGTTAAAAATTGTATTTTGCGTTGTTACTGTAGCAACGTAACCTGTGAGAGAAGGGCAAGGTGAGACTATACAGGTGGGAGGGTGGAGCCATGCATGCTGGAAGAGCATGGAAGGAGATGCAATGAACAGTGCAGCAGGCCATATGTTCTAACTCATACCCAAAAAAGGAAGGAAGGAGTCCAGTGCAGCGTGAAGGCCTGTGAGGACAGTTATCTGTTATTAAGAGGAAGAGCTTCATCTCATAAGGGTAACTCCAAGAGTTACCCAGGGTCCTTTCTTAAAGGGCCAATAAAGCATCCTTTCAAGAACTATTAAATAGCTGCTTGTGTCTGTGTGTCAGTCCTTCATCTACTGTAACTCAGGTTTTTACATCATGTTTTGTATGCTGCATGATATGGTGACACAACATTGCATTTTTTCTTGTTAAAATTTACATCTATCGATTTTTAAAGGAGTTAGTTCAAACTTGTGCAGTTATCAATTTACATACTTTCTGCAGAATGTTCATGTATGAATTTTACAAATGTTAAATGATTACGCAAGTAAAAATTATTCAGATGTGTAAAAATTAGGAAAATAAAGTACTACAGAATCAGTGAGTTATTCAGTGCTACCAGCAGAAAATAAATCTGTTATATGATTTAATCCAGGTACTTTCCACAATCTATAAGTATAATAAGGTAGGCCTGCATTAACCATCGAGCAAATTTAGCACTTGCTTATGACACCAAGGGAAAGTAGTGGGCATTACAGCGTTTTTTTCAAAAATAGTAGAAAAGTTTAAGCACAAATAAATAAATTTATAAGTAAGCAATATGATGCGTTATTTTTACGTGTTTTGATCCATGGAAAGCAATGGAATGGAAGGAATTTTGTTTAGTATAAATAAGGGTATTTCTTCATTAGTATATTTTTTTTTTAAATTTGTCCACCAAGATTGATTTCTGTATAAAGAGGATTTTAAAAATTGAAATGTATGCACTCAAGTTCATATAATCTCTGTAGTGTGAAAGCTTTCTTTAGTAACCTGTATTGTATGGCTTGTTTTGATAACCTCTGCCAAGGTAGTAGATAGATACTTTATTAATCCCAAGGGGAAATTCACATACTACTATTACATAGTATTTAGTAAATGTACATTTTACATGTTTTGGCATTATATATTTTTTCTCTATATGTTTACAAAGATGTTTTGAAAGGCACTGTTAAAGTTTAGTTAGGGTTGCTTGTTTTTGGCCAATGGGAAACCAGAGAAAGTGGGAAGAATAGTTCTTTGCAATTATTTTATATTGTCAATACAGTACACATTTTCCTATATTCTGTATGTTAAAAGGTGTGTAATATGTTTTTTTCTAGTTCAGTTGTTCTTATTTTGAGCAATACAAATATTTTGGAATTACTTCAGTTGATTAAAATTGCACATATGAAAAAAAGCCTCGCAATAGGATAGTAGAGCAACTCACTGTTAACCTGCAAAACTAGGCCAACAGAAACACCTACACTGGATTAAATCTGAAAAGTATGTGCCTATAGATTATACCATAATATATACAGCAACCATGATCGTTTTTAATTATGTGTATCATGATGCAAATTTTTGGCCATTCTACCCACCCCAAAGAGCAAAGATTTTAAACTTTCGAGGTGATCCTTAACTTATATACATTTACTAATGCTGTCTTTAGTCAATCCTTGTAATGTCTATTAATATTTGCCAGGAAGTGATTTTGTCAAATGGACCACAAATAGAAGAAATATTAAAGGGTGGAAAAGGCAGAATCAAATATGTGACATAAACCTTATTCAAATGCTCAGGTATGGAGAGTTAAAGCAGTTCCATGTAAAAAAGAGGTTGGAGATTCCCCCCTGTCAATGTAAGTGACTAGTGGAAGGCTATAAATGATTACATAAAGTTGTTTTTTTTCTGTAAAACGAGGCAAGAATTGGTATTTAAGCTAAAGACACTTATGCAGTATTTTATTTATTAAGTAATAATTAGAAATGGTATTTATGAAGACAGAGTCACCTTAATAAATTGACAGAACTGAAGTTGGGATTAAATTTCTGTATGGTCACCTATGTTTAAGGAGACAATTTGTAGTGTACTTTTATGTTTACGACATTTTATGCAATAGTTAAACCATTAAAATATATTGTTTATATTTTCTTTTCTAATTTGTAAATAGGCTGAACTCAACAGTAGAATGTATACCATATCATGTGCAGCTTACACCTGAAAATGCCTTGCAGCTTATTCAGCAGTATCCTTTTTTCAATTCATGTGGTTGTCTAAGAATGTGCTCATGTGATATCAGAATTTTGTATGTTTGTTTAGAATTTTCTTTTGCGGTGCTATATTGCCAAGCTTTTCCCATTCTACTTCCCCTTCTATTTTTCACTTTGAAGTTATTTTTATAGATACATCTGCTTCACACTGAGATGGTTATCCATTGTCTTTGTATGGACATAACAATATGTTTTAACTACACCGCAAGGAAGCTGGTCAGTACTGATTTAAATCCAATAATATTTTTTTTAAAAAGTGGCGAGTCAGAACTCTGAATACCTTTATCAATTTCCTCATGCAGATACTTTATCGGGACTGAAATTTTTCACCTATAATCCATTGTCCTTTGCCTGGAACTTCTCTAAGACAAATTTGAGGCATGAAACATTATCCAGATCAAAATGTTAGCTAGTACAAGAGCATAGGAAGGGGCACAACTAATCAGTTAAAAAAAATCTCACTCTGCTGTGTTACAATTCTGGTATTCATAGATACTTTATTAATCCCAAGGGGAAATTCACATGAAGAGACCTAATGTTTTTCCATTTCCACTAGCCTTTATTGTTGACAATAACAGTGTGGGACCATGAGTTCATCTTATTTATGCTGGTATCCCAGTCACTGTGAATCGGATGTATTTGTAATCATGTACTGTTCAATGCATTTCAAACTGGCATATTCTCCACTCTGAGCAGTTAGTTGATGGCAATGAATAATCTGTTTTATTTTCTTTTTGTGTGTGTATGTGTGTGTGCACGTGTGTGTGTAAGTGGTATTAATGACGTATTGATATAGCCAAGATATTGTTGGCTATGAAAATCAGAGGATGGTCTATAATACATTGAAACCAAAGTGCATGGTGTCAGGCAGAGCCACTGAACACTTTAGTCTTAACCCATTCTCTTACTGAATTAAGCACATTCACACCTTTGTGACCCTATATGTTCCTTAAATAATATTTTCCACGTATATATTGTTGCTGATCAAGTAGGAAATTACTTGCAAGGAATAATTGTTGATAATATACACTTAATGTATAATTACTGTATTTTTGTCTTACATGATGAGATTGAAATGATTAAGAACTGAATTAAAGTTAGATCATGCCTATATTTTGTTCAGCATAATAAAAAATATGCCTGTGTTATGAGTTGGTATATGAACATTAGCAAAGTGTAATAATATATTATTAATACTGTATTTGTAGTTGGCTTTTAAATTAGCCATGTTAAAACTGAGTTTTTTTTCTTAATGACCATCCTTCCATGTATGACATTGTGGCTGACTGCTCAGACAATGTCCCAACCCGATACCTTGTAAGTGATGCTTGTGTCCTTTCTGGTAAACCTTTGGTTTCTGCCAGTGCTCTGAGGCTAGAGGGCCAGGTAAAAAAATTTGAAATATTCATTTGCTATAAAATTGCATCAAATTAATGTGATTGTAATGATGACTGGAAGTTCCAGCGAGATACATTTTAGAAAATGTTATGATTATGAAACTATTGTTCATATCATTAAAATTTAATTTGCTTTCTTTCTGTATATTTTGCCTAAACTTTACACAATTTATTTAATATTCTGAGGTTTACTTAATCTTCCTGTGTAAGTTTTAATAACCAACAGATGGCAATAACATTAACTAATTGCTTTAACTTTTCTTCTTCGGTGAAGGCTGGTATTGATCATTATACAGTTGTTTGGCTAATGGTAGCAAACCACAGAAATTGACTTATGCCATTTGTGAGTTAAACAATTTGAACTGAATCTGCCTTAATTTATTGTACTGTGGTTGAATATTTGCTTGACTATTTATCATTATCATTTGGAACAGTATTGCACTTAAAAAAAAAAAATTGTATTAGTTAAATGTTTTAGATTACTGTATGTGATTTACTGCTTACTATATGTTTGTATGTAGCTTACTGTATACAACTACAAAGGGGGTCCATGTTATAGATGTCTATATGCAAAACCACCTCCACCAGAAACTGTCACCAGTTGCTCAGATGGAGGAGTTCTTGGTGTTGGTAAGTTTTTTTTTTTTTATTAAATTATAGCTGTAAATATAGTTTTTTACACAATATATATTTTCTTTTTTAAGACACTTTAATATGGCGCGTAGGTATTTCAAAACCAATAACGATTCGTTATTGATTTTCTGAAACTTTGATACACTCTGTTCTTTTTTTACAGACATTATGAACTAAATGTTGTTAACTGAGCTCAGAATATTTAAGGCTATGCACAAGTACAGCTTAATGAAAAAGTCTGTCTGTCCTAAGTATAACTGTCATATTAAGACCAGAATGTGTCCAGTTATAATACTGTACTTGAAGATTTGCCTTGCATTGCTAAATGGTACCTTATACCTATTTTCTTCTTTTTTTATTATTGAGGCCTAAATCCTAAGTACAGTAGTTTAAATACAATAGGCCACATGTAAAACTCTACTTTACACCAGTTTTGTGTTATTTATTTATTTATTTATATATTTTTAAGAACTTAATGGAATATATTAGTGTATGAAACTTTGTAATAGCAAGTTTTGTATCTATTTTCCTCCTTTTTTAAAGCTAGGCTGCAAACATATTTAAAATAATTAGTTAATTATATTATTGCATGGATAATCATCATATTGCACCATGTGTTTTCAAGTCACTTTAGAAAATATACAATTACTGTAACTTGCTTGGAGCAGGGAAACAACATTTTATCATTCTGTTAGTTCACAAGTTAAATGGGCCTATACAGTATATATGTTTTGAGAAATATAACCTGCATGCTTTGTTAAATAAAATTATTACAAAAGTATATGTTAATGGTATACATGTGTTATGTTACAAGCCACCTGTTATTCTGCTTTCTGCTCCAGAAAAAAAAACATTTACTAATTAAAGTCATTGGTAGCTGCCGTAAGATATAATAAATGGTCCTTTTTATTTAGTGTACTTTAGCATTATGTTTAGAATGAATGCTGTTTATATACCTTTAACTTAACTGTCCATAATAAATAGTATACAAAGAGAAATATCAAAAGTAAAGCAATTTATTGTACAAAAAAGTAAAGCTAAGTGACAAAAAACTGCTTTATGAAACTTGTATTTGTTTGCTACATCTAACCTTCAGTGCTTCAATTGACAACTGCTTTGTGACTGCATGCAAGTAATCAAATAATAAAGTGTACCTGCTGCAAAGTTGTGTCAGAACTGTTTGGACACAAAACTGTAGTAATATGCATGTTACCGGTAATTCACATCATTCAAGTACATGCACCGATGTTAAATAATTCACTATAAATTGTTGGACTGTTTTCGGAATCAAAATGTAGGAACTATAATTTGCAAACTGGATTTGAATTATGTGCATAGTATATTGGAATTTTATATAAAAGATACAGTATGGTTCTAGTATTATAGTGTCATTATTGCCATTTGTGCTCATTACAGTGAAATTATTACTTACATGTGATAACTAACACATAGCAGGTTTTATATGCAACATCAGGTTTGCTTTAGAGAATCTGGAATATCTTAAATCCTGCATGAGTGAGCTTTTATGCATGACTGCATACTGTGATGAACTTTTTGTTTAGGCTCAGCATCTGTATTTTGTATGAATTTGCTGTCACTATCTGTATAATGGCAACTCTGTAATTATGAATTGGTTTAGAAAGAGGTGGGCTCATTTAGAACTTTAGGACAGTGCACAAGTGCAAATTTTAACATCCAACAATTCAGCATTAACTCATTTTTTTAAATAAAGTTCCAGGAATTATGGGATGCTTTCAAGCCCTGGAAATCCTCAAGATCGCTTCAGGAAAAGATTGTATCCTTACGGTATTACATTTTATGGTTTTTGAAAGTTGTAATAAAGATTTGTTCCTGTT
This sequence comes from Polypterus bichir lapradei, assembly GCA_026402145.1. NCBI lineage: Eukaryota > Metazoa > Chordata > Cladistia > Polypteriformes > Polypteridae > Polypterus > Polypterus bichir. The sequence continues at coordinate 32,563,592 of JANRMT010062791.1, forward strand.
TTTCTGTTATGCTGACTAGATAGATGTTCTTCAAAATAAATGGCTTGGTGGTTTTAACAATTAAATCCTTTATTTATATGTTCAGAATATCTTTTTTCATTCTCTCGGGTATATAATATTATGGTTGATTTTTTCTTTACAGTGATTAAGTATTCAATTATATTTATACAATTTTTGAATTTTTTGTGGCAGTAACATTGTACAGCACATATCAGTGTGTTCTTGCAAACAATAACTCTGCTAATATGACATCTAAAAACTTCATAATAATGAATATAAATCATTTTATGTTTTAAGAGCCTAGTATTGTATCATTTTTGTTGCATTATAAAAAAACAATGAATTATAGAATGCAGTATTTTCATTTTTTAGTGCTTCCAAGTTTCACTTTTAAAATGACAACTTTTAGCCACAAGAGGGGGCACTATTTTTACATGGGAGGCAGACAGTAGAATTCAGCCTTATGCCCGGACTCAGTAGTGGAATGCAATAGAAATGTTATGCTTTTTGTGATTTCATTCTGGTGAACTGTTTACCTCAGTGACTTGCATTTAATCATTGTATAGAAACTGTGTGTTGTTTGAGTTAACTTAATGAGAAATGATTTAGGGAGTTTTGTTTTTGTTTTTTTAAGTAATTGATTACTGTGCCTGTTTAAATCATAGAACTGTTTTATTGGCTTATGTTGTTTCCTGTCACATGACAGTATGTGGATTCTAGTTACTTAACTGACAACCATTCAGTATTTTTAAATATTGCTTTGACCTAGATAAAATTAAATATATTCTTCAGAGGTTCCGAGTTATGTTTGATGCTAAAAAGTAAATTTTAAAATGTGAGATTTCTTAATAAAGTGTGGTACCCCGCAATGCTAAATTGGGCTTTGTTGGTTTGAAAAGTAATGAATGGATGGATTGATATTGTAACCTGTAGTATACATTTCTTACCCACTTTGCAGAAATATCAGTCATGTTATTGGGGTAAAAAAGTGTGTTTCAGCACAACTAAATTTTACACCAACATGTTAATGTACTGAGAAAAAGTGATGAATGATCTTGAATCATTTTGAAGAGCAGCTATTTACTTTTTACATTTGTTTTATGCCAGAGATACCTTAAAGTGTTGTACCATCTGTTCAGGGCACCCCACTATAATAAACCCAATGCTTTAGGAGAAGCATTATGTTGATTATTGCTAATAGTAGTTACATGACATGATATTGAATTATAGTAGACCTGTTTACCAAAGCCAATGCTATAGAAGACTGCTGTGTGATAGTTGTAGGTCAGGGATTCTCAATCATTTTTTCTTGCCATACTTCTAGGAATTAAAATGTTTTGAAATTTTTTAATGTAAGAACAGTGGTGTGGTTTGATATGAAATAAAAAATTACATTCAATGCAAAAATGATAATACAGTTCTTTATTAACTATACAGTAATATATTAAGGAGAAAGATAGCTCACAATTTATGTACAACTTCAGGTTAACAAAAAGCATAAAATAACTTTCACATCAGTGTGAAGGCTGAGCCTTTTAAAGCCTACTTTTTCCCATTTTTGTTATGTGTGGACATACTCCTTTCCATACTGTCTCACAGCTGCACACTTCTCCACAGAGGTGGAGAACCTTTTGCTCTAGGCCATAGGTTCCCAGGTTCAGTCCTGGGGTACCAGTGTAGTTGCAGATTTTAATGCCAACTACTTTTACAAATTAATTGTTCAATCTTACTTCTATATGATCTCATTTTTTGTTCAGTCTTTTCCTTCTTATTTTATTATTTTGCATGTATACAAAATACAGAAATGTGTATTTTTTGCCACAGCTTTAGATGCTTAACTTTCTTTTACCATATTCTTTTAATTCACCTTTCATGTGAGGTTTACTGCCTTAGTTTTATACCAATACTGACAACTAGTGGTGAGCAGTACTGACACAGGTGTAAATTACACTGAATGCTAAAGGTGAGTAGCTATTTTAGTGTAAAATGTACGTGTGAATTAGTAAGAAAGGGCTTAACCTATAGTTAAGGTGGTCCACAAGCAGAAATTGAGGAACACTTAATTAAGCCTTTTATTATTAACTAGCAGAATACCCGCGCTTCGCAGCGGAGAAGTACTGTGTTAAAGAAGTTATGAAAAAGAAAAGGAAAAATTTAAAAAATAACGTAACTTGATTGTTAATGTAATTGTTTTGTCATTGATATGAGTGTTGTTGTGATATCTATCTATCTATATATATATATATATATATATATATATATA
>JANRMT010062791.1:32570854-32625511 GCA_026402145.1 Polypterus bichir lapradei
GTTACTTTTTGTCTGCGCACTGCGTCAGTTCACGTGAGCCGCTGAATATGGTTTTATATGTCACTCGCTCGCTTCTAATTGTTTCGCTGCCTTCTTAATTATATAATGCATGTTTTCTAAAGCGCGTTTCGTAGCTCTTCCTGGCTTTCTACGTAATGCGTGATTACGTGAGAGGCGTGATGATGTCATACGAAACTCCGCCCCTCCAGCTGAACTCCATTACAGTAAATGGAGAAAAATAGCTTCTAGTTATGACCATTATGCGTAGAATTTCGAAATGAAACCTGCCCAACTTTTGTAAGTAAGCTGTAAGGAATGAGCCTGCCAAATTTCAGCCTTCTACCCACACGGGAAGTTGGAGAATTAGTGGTTGGTGAGTGAGTGAGTGAGGGCTTTGCCTTTTATTAGTATAGATATAGCAAAATACCCACGCTTCGCAGCGGCGAAGTACTGCCTTAAAATTTTTATTAAGAAGAAAATTTAACCTTTTTAAACTGAGGGAAAATATGCCAATAATTATTTGTTAAGGATCTCTTTGTATACCATGTTGTCAGTTCGGCCCTCCGGTTGTAACATGACCAAGTTGTGCGCTGAGCATGTAACTTACAGTTGGCCATGTGAACAGTAATCTTGTCTCAAATCTCACAGCTTGGATTGCTGCTGTCATAATCGGTTTGAGTTTCATGGTTTGTTTCAATTACGATAGTATTTGCATGATTTGTTGTGTTGAAGTGGCATTCGGCATCTGTCAAGCATTGTAAGCACACAACCGGTTTCATCAATAAAATCACATCCAGCTTTTGAGAGTTTAAACACTCATAAACATCAAAGTGTCCACTACTGAAATCGTCACCTGTGAATCTAAGATGTTTAAGAGGCATTGGCGGTTGTCGAAAGGTGTAAAATATTTGGCCATTTCGGTACACTTGAAAGCGACAACCGAACAATTCAGCGGCAGCCATCAACTCACATGCAGAACCATAGGTGAAGGGCTTAAGCATTTCACTCTTATAGTGCTCCTGTGTAGTATAATTATCTCCTGTACCGTCATCAGTCCACACCTTGAACCTGTCCCAGTCATTCAATACATAAGACACAATGTTCCTCCGGATATCAAGAGTGAGCCTGATATGGCCGTGCAATATGTAACAAAGAGAATGGAAAAGGTAGGTGCCATCTCCGGGCATGGAAACCACTCAGTAAGTGACAGTTCTTTGATCGATAGTGATCACCTCGATAGACATGGTAAAGGGGGTTGGAATGATAAAGGAAATGGGTACCTGAGCAATGTAAAGTAAGTGTAAAATACCTATACAATAACTATAATTGTAATAAACAAACAATAAAACAGCGGAGAAGCCGTGGATTAAACAAAAAGACTGTAGTTATCAGTAGGGAGACGTGAATCCCGTGGCGAAGCAAGGAAGGGAATGTAGAGACCGGAGCGACGGACGGTCTTATATAGGCAGGCAGCCAACAACGTGGGAGGCGTTGGGATGGGGGACCCAATGACAGTGACTGAGCTGCAGGCTATGGACGTATATATGTACGCAAGTAGGATTCAGTTAACGTTCGGAACCCATGTACCAAATTTCTTGAAGATGGGCCCATAAGTAACAAAGACTGTTGAAAAGTTCAGTATGGTGGCTGACAGTGGCATCATACCACTGAAATAAGTACATACATTGGTTTCGGTTAGTGCAGGGAAGCCGCCTATAAAATTTCGAGAAGATCGGGCCATAAATAAGAAAGTTCAACATGGCGGACGTTGTTGACCATTATGACCGTTACGCGTAGAATTTTGAAATGAAACCTGCTTAACTTTTGTAAGTAAGCTGTAAGGAATGAGCCTGCCAAATTTCAGCCTTCTACCTACACGGGAAGTTGGAGAATTAGTGACGTTGGAAACTTCAATATGGCAGCCAACAGTGGTGTCATACCAACGAAATAAGTACCAAATTTCATCCTTCTACCTACACGGGAAGTTGGAGAATTAGTGACGTTGGAAAGTTCAATATGGCGGCTGACAGTGGCGTCATACCACCGAAATAAGTATGTACATTGGTTTCGGTTAGCGCAGGGAAGCCGCCTACCAAATTTCGTGAAGATGGGGCCATGAATAAGAAAGTTCAATATGGCGGACGTCGTTGACCGTTATGACCATTACGCGTAGAATTTCGAAATGAAACCTGCTTAACTTTTGTAAGTAAGCTGTAAGGAATGGGCCTGCCAAATTTCAGCCTTTTACCTACACGGGAAGTTGGAGAATTTGTGACGTTTGGAAAATTCAATATGGCGGCCGCCAGTGGCGTCATACCACTGAAATAAGTACGTACATCGGTTTTGGTTAGCGCAGGGAAGCCACCTACCAAATTTCGTGAAGACGGGGTCATTCTTCTACCTACACGGGAAGTTGGAAAATTGGTGTCGTTGGAAAGTTCAATATGGCGGCCGACAGTGGCGTCATACCATCGAAATAAGTACGTACATCGGTTTCGGTTAGCGCAGGGAAGCCGCCTACCAAATTTCGTGAAGATGGGGCCATAAATAAGAAAGTTCAACATGGCGGACGTTGTCGACCGTTATCGACCGTTATGACCGTTACGTGTAGAATTTCGAAATGAAACCTGCTTAACTTTTGTAAGTAAGCTGTAAGGAATGAGCCTGCCAAATTTCAGCCTTCTACCTACACGGGAAGTTGGAGAATGAGTGAGTGAGTGAGTGAGTGAGTGAGTCAGTGAGGGCTTTGCCTTTTATTAGTATAGATTACCACACAAATGAATATAACACTGAAGTAGCGGCTAGGCTTTAACATTCAGTGTCGTTTGAGCCTTTGTCTCCACCATTCATTACTAATTGTTTCTGGATACAATTAAGGGAGTAAACTCCACATGAAAAGGTGAATTTTAAACAATATAGTAAAAGAAGGTTAACATTTAGAGATATGGCAAAAAATGCAAGTGTATTTACATTTAAAGAAAATTCTGAAATTTGTAACTATTTCTGAATGCAAAATAAGAATGAAAAACACTAATTAAACACCTAGATCATTTAGAAGTAAGACTGGACCATTTATTTGTGAAATTTGTTGGAATGAAAACCAGCAGCAACAGTGGTACCTCAGGACTGACCTTGGGGAAAATTTGCTGAAGGCTATAACTGCATTGATATAGGCCTACTTTTATCCAGCATTCGGAGAGCATTTAGAGTAATTTTTGATTAAAAACTATATGAGGTCATTTAAGATAATCTATAAAAATTGGAATTTTTTAATGAACTTCAACCTCCCAAGACCCTCGTAGCGACCTCCACTTTGAAAACTATTGAACCATGATAATAAATAGTATTTAAACCCTGTGAAGTTTTTGCACCAGTACGCATTAGCATCTCGGGATAATCTGATCCCTTAAACCTAAATCATTATTTCTTTGAGAAAAATATAAGAGACAATTTACATTTACCAAGTGATGCTTTGGAAAGACTAAACAATGTTAAGTGAGTGTGCATAAATGCCAAAAAGATTCTACTCTGGCTTGCACCAGTTTATCTAATTGCTTTGTGTTGCATTACTCCTTACTCTGTATTTTTATGGCTGCAGGTCACAAGATATTTTATTATCTGTTTGAGGTAGTGAGCAAGCCACAAGCAATGTACACCATGAAAGTGATTCAAGATAAAACTCTTATATGTACAAGCTTCACTAGAAGCCCTAATTGTAATATTTACTTTTCATCTTGAATAAAGCAAATGTTACACTTTTAGACACTATTCTCCAGTGTCTAAAGAAGAGCACATTAAGTTATTTTATGGCTCTAAACTGACCCTTTGTGTGTGTGTGTAGTGTTAGCATGGGTTTGCCTTACAACAGGCCCTTTTAAATCCAAAATTGTTTTATGACTTGTACCAGATGCTTTCCAGGAAGGCCCCTAATTCCTAGAAACCATGTAATGTAAAAAAAAGACTGTCACTTACACATCTGTACATTTTTCTCACCACTTCCACTTTTCTTTCAGTTCTGCTTGCAGCTTTGGACTTTGTTCAGTACTGAACATGAAGATAACTGTACTGTCACTTTAAGAGAGAGCTTAGTTATTCCATCAGCTCATATTTAGCATGGGAAACCTCACCACATTATAAACAGCAAGATACTTAATAAAGGTGACATTTTAAAAGTTTGTAATCTTACAGAGCTGCCTTGTGCTATATTGAAACCAGATAATGGAACAAATGTTGTTTGTGTAAGCAGGGGTCTATATTTAAACGATCTTGAGTAAAATATACAAATTAATTTCTCAGGACACATGCTATTCTTTTATTATTTCATACTGGCCCTTACTAAATCTGCTGTGTTATGCTCAGAAAAATTGTTTTAGGATTTATTAAACTGGAAAGGAATGTTTACTGCATATGTATCAATCCTGATGTTCATTTTTAACTAAAGCATCATTCTACCTTGAACCCAAAGTGTTTTATTAGTCAGTGTGGCAATACTTGATATAAAATTAGCTAAACATTAAATGCTTTATTTTATAAGGTGTTCTGTGACTTTTCCTTAACTGTAGCATTTTTTCAGCCTCATACCACCAACAGATGCTACTGTTTGATGCTCTAGAAGGCCGATTCCGCACAATCAGACTGAGACCAAAGCAAAATGGATGTGTAGTATGCGGAGAAGAACCAACAGTCAAAAGTCTTGTCAATTATGAACAATTCTGTGGATCAACAGCTACTGACAAGGTCAGCAGGCAATGTTTTATGGTAATGGCTAAAACTATGTATACATTGATGTGTAATGTTTATATTTTCCTGCATGGCAGTCAGTACTCCAACCATACTTAGCCGAGCAACCGAACTCTTTCAAAGGGAGGGTGCCTGGAATGTAATGATATTTTTGTTTACTTTTTTTATTTTCAAATAGTAAATGCATCTAGTCAGTACCACTCTGTTTAGTTAGGAGATCCCATAGAGAGAATTTCCCTGAAGGCCACCACCTTCAGTCTGGCAGCATCCCACACCTCTGGGGTCCACCATCAGGTCCTAGAGTTGCTGCCTTGAGATTGCCAGAATGCTTTAAGATGACAGCTTTTAGCAGCTGCTTCTTCAACTAAGATTTGGAACAGGTTCCATTTAGACTCCTTATTTCCAGCCTCTCTCTGCACATGGGAGAAGTTCTTTCAGAGGTAGGAGATGGGAACTCATCATGAACAAAAACCATAGCCATGTAACCTCACAAATCCCTAACAGCTTGTGTAGGCTTCACTGGCCTACGCTTCTCGCTTCAAATCCAGTTCACTTCTAAGTGATGACAAGTTGACAGCTCCTCCCCTCTCTTCACCCGAGTGTCCAAAACATATGGCTTCAGGTCAAATGACACATCTGCAAAGTCTATCAGCAAACTTCAGCCAAAGGTCTTCTTTTACCAGGTACACTTATAAGATTTTTTTGTTAAAATGTGGTGTTTGTTATGGACAATCCTTGACTAACACAAAAATACAATATCATCTCACCATTATGGTTCTGTTCCAGCAAGCATTTCCTCACAGTCACACATCTCCAGGTGACATGAGCATTGAACTTATTCAGTAAGACTACTGAGACAGTGGGCAGCACCCCTTTGAACACCTCACCCACATTTTCTCAGAAGGCTAAATACTCTGAACAGCTGTTTGTTGCACAGGCACAAGCAAAACTCAGAGCTTTTCCTTCTGCAACTTGTAGGCAACCCTCACATCCAGCAGAAAAAAAATCAATTGCACCATTCTCAGTTGGAGGCTTGTCTGTATCCCCACACCCATTTGAGGTCTTTCACACATTGGAACTCTGGAGTAGTAGACTGACCACCCCCAATCAAGAAGTTTGGTTCCAGAACACATATGTGGAGGTGATAGCAACTATATAGAGCTGGTACTTTTCCACCTCCCACAGCAGCTCAGGCTCCGTAATGTACTAAGTCAGTTTCCATTGCCAGAATCTAGTCCTAGTGTTTCCTGTCTTTGCCTGCCACTAATCTGGCATCACACCCGACCCTCACCCTTCATCTTGCAGGTGAGCTCACAAGAAAAGACAGCTTCACATCGCTGAATAAATCTCAGAAGGTATATTGTAAGCTATGGAGACAAATACAATGATAACAACACAATTATTGATTTTTTTGGCATCTATATTGACTCGGTAAGAAACTAAAAAAACATAAACTATAATCCACACATGCTATACTTTTTAGGGGGAAGGGTACAGACATTAAAAGTAATTATTAGAAAACTAACTGAGCCGGGAGGAGGAATGTTGTGGGCTTGGAATCGAGAAGACCCATTGTGCAGGTAGATCTCTGTCATTGTACTGGTTTGTACAGAGTAAGCAGTATAATCACATTTTCAGTAGAGTTAACTTTCAGAGCTATGCACATGAGTAGCAGGGTCTTTAAGATGAGACTCTGAGGTAAATGTGAGTGGACTAGCAGCAGTATTTTGTTTCAGTTGTAGTTTGCTAATGCATCCTGCGGTTGATGAGAGAGCTGCAGTAATCCAACAGTGAGGTAATGAAGGCATGGAAAAATACTTAGGCTTCCAAGGTGGAAACATGCCAGTACAGTACTTAAGAAAAATGTCACAGAGCATGAGCCACAGTGTCCCTAAGTGAGTAACTTAGACATAGGATTTGAAGTAAAAAATGTCTTAAGAAAAATAATCACAGAATTATTTCTTTGAATACCACCCCACACACACACACACACACACAAAAATTGTTAAATAATTAAACAGTACAGCAATCTGAAATTAGAAGGCAGCTCATCTCCATACCTCCAGTTACTATAAAGTGCTAAATATTGTATGGAAGCCAATTTACCATTGGTCCTTGCCTTGAATTCTATGCTTCCAGAATAAGCTTGACTTTTCTATAACCCTAAACTGAGTGAGTGGATTTGAATAGGTAGGGAGGGGTGGATGAAGATCTACAGCTCCAGATTTTGTCATCAAGATAAGCAACCCCAAACCTAACCACACTACATTCCAGTAAGATAACTTTTGTTCTTTGCCTCCCAGCTCCAAGCTTCATAAACCCTAGAAGAAAGTGATCTAAACAGACAGAAGGGTAGAGAAAGTTTTGTTGTTCTGGAAAAATATCAAAATTCTGCACAGCCTTGTAGCACCTCCTAAAGATAGTGCAACACACATTTATATAGTTTTAAGATTCAAGGGTTTCTTTTGAGCAGTGTGCTTATTGTACAGGCCTACAACACTGTGCATTGATCAACTTCACAAATGCAAATGTGGGTGGGGAATTCTGTAGTGACCTGTGACAAGATCAAGTATGTGCTGTTTGAGTTAGGAGTGGTCTGTCACACAAAAAAGTGCCTTGCTTAATGTGCAGCTCTTTTTCAGTATTGTTTCCCCTTTTTAATAAAAGGCACCATTACAGCAAGTCTATTTTTGTGTATTGAGTAAATCTGTGAGAGTTGAGAAGAGTATGATTCATACAACGGTAACATCTCTCTATGTATTACTTTGCATCCAGCAACAATATGTAGAGAAACATGGAGTGAAATGAATTTTCCCAAAATATGTATGAAAAACACAGTAATAAGCATACTGCTTATTCAATAATTTAATAAATATTGAAAAGCATTCACATTGTTGTTTTGGTTATGCCTAATTTTGAGTTGATTTGCCAAATATTTGAACATTAGAATACAGTAATTGAGAACAGGCCATCAGCCCAACAAGCTTTCCTATACAGCTTATGTGAGAGGACCCAGCATTGTCCATATAAATGCAGTTAATATTACTTGTAAAGCATTTATCACTTAATGTTTCTGATTTGCTGTGGAATTATTTGTCATTTATATTGCATGACTACTTGGTCTGCTTGGTAGTGTTGTGCCATGAGGAAATCAGGCACCATACAGCTTCTGTAAGAGGGCCCAGAATTGTCCATATAAATGCAGATCCTAAATTGTTAAGGAATATGTGCTAGATGATAATATGAGGGATAAAATATTGTTGTCGATGGAGACCTGTTGTGTCTTCAGCCAGCACAATTTTGTAATAGTTTCTGCTAATGCCTCACACAGCTAGAAGAATGGAGTAAAGAAAGTTGTAAACTTGAGTATATCCCTATTTAAACAACAGCAACACTGTGTTACAGACTGATTAATCTAGTGCATTTCTAAGCTAGATAAAATATGCAACATATAGTTGCATGAATTAACTTGTTTGTGTATTGTTTTACACTTTTATTCTACTGTCTCTTTGTGGCCACAATCATGATAACAACGCAGCTTTAGGGTATGATGTAGCTGTATATTGTGGGTTTGGACAAGTCTTTATTGATTTTGATCAGATTTGTTTTTAGATAGATAGATAGATACTTTATTAATCCCAAGGGGAAATTCACATAATCCAGCAGCAGTATACTGATACAAAGAAACAATATTAAATTAAATAGTAATAAAAATGAAAAAGTTAGCATTTACTCCCCCGGGTGGAATTGAAGAGTCGCATAGTGTGGGGGAGGAACGATCTCCTCAGTCTGTCAGTGGAGCAGGACAGTGACAAAAGTCTGTCACTGAAGCTACTCCTCTGCCTGGAGATGATACTGTTCAGTGGATGCAGTGGATTCTTCATGATTGACAGGAGTTTGCTTAATGCCCGTCGCTCTGCCACAGATGTTAAACTGTCCAACTTTACTCCTACAATAGAGCCTGCCTTCTTAACAAGTTTGTCCAGGCGTGAGGCGTCTTTCATCTTTATGCTGCCACCCCAGCACACCACCGCGTAGAAGAGGGCACTCGCCACAACCGTCTGGTAGAACATCTGCAGCATCTTATTGCAGATGTTGAACGATGCCAACCTTCTCAGAAAGTATAGTCTGCTCTGACCTTTCTTACATAGAGCATCAGTATTGGCAGTCCAGTCCAATTTGTCATCCAGCTGCACTCCCAGGTATTTATAGGTCTGCACCCTCTGCACACAGTCACCTCTGATGATCACAGGGTCCATGAGGGGCCTGGGCCTCCTAAAATCCACCACCAGCTCCTTGGTTTTGCTGGTGTTAAGATGTAAGTGGTTTGAGTCGCACCATTTAACAAAGTCTTTGATTAGCTTCCTGTACTCCTCCTCCTGCCCACTCCTGATGCAGCCCACAATAGCAGTGTCATCAGCGAACTTTTGCACGTGACAGGACTCCGAGTCATATTGGAAGTCTGATGTATATAGATTGAACAGGACCGGAGAAAGTACAGTCCCCTGCGGCGCCCCTGTATTGCTGAACACAATGTCAGACCTGCAGTTCCCAAGACGCACATATTGAGGTCTGTCTGTAAGATAGTCCACAATCCATGCCACCAGGTGTGAGTCTACTCCCATCTCAGTCAGCTTGTCTCTAAGGAGCAGAGGTTGGATAGTGTTGAAGGCGCTAGAGAAGTCCAAAAACATAATTCTTACAGCACCACTGCTTCTGTCCAGGTGGGAGAGGGATCGGTGTAGCATATAGATGATGGCATCCTCCGCTCCCACCTTCTCCTGGTATGCGAACTGCAGAGGGTCGAGGGCGTGGCGGACCTGTGACCTCAGGTGGTGAAGCAGCAGCCGCTCCATGGTCTTCATCAGATGTGACGTCAGAGCAACAGGCCGGAAGTCATTCAGCTCACTAGGACGTGATACCTTTGGGACAGGGGTGATACAAGATGTTTTCCAAAGCCTTGGGACTCTCCCCTGTTCCAGGCTCAGGTTGAAGATGCGCTGTAGAGGACTCCCCAGTTCCAATGCACAGGCCTTCAGCAGTCGTGGCGATACACCATCTGGACCCGCTGCTTTGCTGGCACGAAGTCTCCTCAGCTCTCTGCTTTTACGTCTATGTGAAAGTTTATCATTATATTTTGTCTCAAATGAAAATAGCTCTGCTGTACCAAAAAAAAAAAAAATCCTGAACCACCTTAAAATTGAATGTTATCCTATTTACTGTCTTTACATATGATATATTAAAATTGAGCTTAAAGACCATTTAAAACAACACTTCAAGTGGACATTCCACATAACTTTATAGATAGGATTCAGGTTGTCAAATAGAGATGAACAAAATTTAATAATTATTGAAAAGCATTCACATTGTTGTTTTGGTTATACCTAATTTTGAGTTGATTTGCCAAATATTTGAACATTAGAATACAGTAATTGTGATGAGAACAGGCCATCAGCCGAACAAGCTTTCCTATAATATTCACCTAGATTCTCCTAAATAACATCAAGTTTAAATTTGAAGGTCCCTAACATCCCTCTCTACACAGCACTACATGGTACTGCATGTATCCATGGTTTCTCTGCATGCTGAAAAACTATATAAAAGTTGTGAAAAATTTGGCCTTAATAAGTTTCCAACTGTGTCCCTGTGTTCTTGTTGAAAAATTTATTTTAAAGTAACAGCTGGGATCCACTGTACTAACACCCTTCATAATTTTAAATAATTCAATCATGTCACTTCTTAATCTCTGTTCCCTCAAAATGAAATTTGCTCTCTCCTCATCAACACTTTCAGCATGGGAAAGGTGCTGTATAAATGTATTATTATTATTATTATTATTATTATTATTATTATTATTATAGCTCATACATCTCAGTTCTGGAATCAGCCTAATTGCTCATCTGTGAACTTTCTCCAATGTTGCTGTGTCTTTTTGTGTAATGTGGAGAACAAAACCGTACACCTTGCTCCAGGTGAGACCTCACTAGGGTGTTACGTAACTTTAGCATAACATTCCATGACTATGCTGCTATTATGTATAACCTAACAACCTAATGGTGTGCCCACTGTGAATCCTAGATCCTTCTCATGTGTTGTACTTGGAAGTTTCAGACCTCCCATGTTCAAATCTAACATTTCTACTCCCTAATTATATTACTTTACATTTACTTACGCTACATCGCATCTTCCACCAATCTGCCCAAGCCTGTATGCTGCCCAGTCTACATTATTTGTCTTTCCGCCTAGTTTGGTATCATTCCAAATTTCAACTTGCTTGTTTATATTTTTACCTAGATCACTTATGTTCTCTACTTTTAGCACCACATAATTCTAAAAAAAGTTTCTCTCACCATAACCCTTTGCTTCCTGTGTTTGAGCCAATTTTGTACCCACCTACACACTGTACCTTGAACTTCCACAGTTTTCAGGTTGATCACTAACTTGTCATGTAGCATCAATATTGTTCTGAAAATTCAGATAATATCACATGCCCCTCTCTTATTTTATGCTTTTGTTGCTTCCTCATAGAATTTTACTGTCAGTAAAACATGACTTTCCCTGTCTGAAACCATACTGACTAATACCACTTTGCTGATTTAATATTTTCCTTAATAATCCCTTCCATTAATTTACCTGTGATGCATGTTAAGCATACTGGCCTATATTTACTTGGATCATTCCGATCCCCATTTTTATGCAACTTTTTTTAAAAGTGCTACAAGAAGATTTACTGTCCTATTTAAAGCAGTGGGCTGCCAGCCAATTTTCTCTTTTATTGCAGAGTTTTTACACTGAATGTTTTAAGGCCTTCAAACAAAATTTAATATTAGATGAATGATGCTTGAGCAAACAATTCACACACTTGATTTTTACCTTTACAATATATTGAATGAATAGAGTTACGCAATTCAGTGGCCACTATTTTAAAAAGTAATCACTTCCCTTACACTTAATTATTGGTTGCACAACCTTTAGCTGCAATAACTGTAATTAGCACTACGTCACCATGGAGGAATTTTGGCTCACTTTTGCAGAACTGCTTTAATTCGGAAGCATTAGTAGGTATTTTATCTTGTTGGTCACCTAACATAAAAAGGTACCTACTAACCATTCTTAATTAAGGATAAAAATACATGTCAAAATCAGCTATATTGCTGTTACCCTTAACAACAGCATTTATTTATGTAGCACTTTTTCAGACATAAAAGTAACACAAAGAGTTTTACCATGATAATCACTAAACACAGTTATAAAAAGAAACTTTTTGCCTGTCTCACTGTCAAGATTGTACCTTTGCATGTTTAACCCTAGAGATCTCTAATGAAATGTTGCTTGTTGACTGGGGCTTTCTTCACTCCAAACATTCAGTCCATTTTTACCTCCAATAGAGGGCTTCACAAGAGCATCCTCAAGTGCCAGTAAGAGACTGCGGCTAGACAATGAATGGACAATCTAGCTTCTTCACTCACTGATAATAATTAGACAAAAGTATTGCCTTTTAAGTTTTACTTTTTACTATGTTTATTTGCATCAAAACCATTAACAGCAGATATATAATGATACAAAGAATTATACATCCTGGTTGTCTGTAACTATTCATTCAGTCCATGTGTTAGAAATAAGATGATGATGACTATTCCATTCCCAGGTGGCTCTTTTCTTGTAGATATTCAGAGACTTGCAGTTTTATGAAGCAGCTGCATTTTTACCCTTTTTGTCTTTTTTTACATCATCATTAGCTTCAACCTGTTTGTCAAAAAAAACACATTTTGGCAACATGTTGACATTATTTTTTGCAGTTTCTCACAGTACAAGAAAATGTTTTGGACATTATTATCAAAACTCCAGGTTAATTCTCTAAGATTCAAAGTTTAGTTAGTCAAAAGTAAAAAAATTCCTAGTTCATATCCCAACTGCAAGCATTGCACTCCTGTTCAGCTTTATGAGACTTCAGAATAGGCCTATTACCTGAACAGTTTAAAGAATCTCCTGACAGTAGGTTTTAAAGTGTAAACTGTGTGTTTAAGACATTCTCAGAGCATCTCTATTGAGTTTAGATGTGGACTTTGACTAGGCCAGTCCAAAACTCATTTTTTGTTTGTTTTCATTCATTTTAATGTGCCTTTGATTTTGAGTTTTAGATCATTGTCAAGGATGGATGGACAGATATTCTCCTTAAGAATTTATTGATATATGGTTCCTTAAATTTTTTTCTGTCTTACCACTCTCCAGTGAAGTCCAATTTTGCCCCAGTGCTCATGATATCACAATAAGAAAGACATTAGGATCACTGTGACATTGTGATGCCATGAGCATTAACCTTGCTGAGATAAGAGAATTCTTTTTAGCTTTCTGGTAGATTTTATGTGGTGCACATGTAGTAATTTTAGCAGGTCAGCTACTTATAGGAAAATTCATTACTGTACCTGTTGTTTTCAGTTTAGAGTTTATGGCTCTCGCTGTGGTTTAATTGCATTCATGAGCCTAAGAGTTTTTTTTAGCCCGTTTTAATACTGATATGCATCAATTTTTTTTTTTTTTGGTCCTTTCAGGAATTTCCCTTTGATACTGGCATTGTGTTCATGTTGAAAGTTTGTGCTGGCAAGTTTGCACTATGATAGTAAGGGTCAATATAATTTGGTTTTTATTGAGCAGTTTGTCTGGGAGGTTATTGACATCTGAAAAACGTTAATTTAGATGCTAATTTAGAGCGTTCAGTATTTTAGTATCTAATATTTTAGTTTACCTATTCCATTCCCAATAAACCTTTTGCCTTTTACCATTGTTAATATCCTTTTAAAGGTTATTAGCAATGAGATCATACAGTGCATCTGGAAAGTATTCACAGCGCATCACTTTTACCACATTTTGTTATGTTACAGCTTTATTCCAAAATGGATTAAATTCATTTTTTTCCTCAGAATTCTACACGCAACACCCCATAATGACAATGTAAAAAAAGTTTACTTGAGGTTTTTGCAAACTTATTTAAAATAAAAAAAACTGAGAAATCACATGTACATGAGTATTCACAGCCTTTGCTCAATACTTTGTCAGTGCACCTTTGGCAGCAATTACAGCCTCAAGTCTTTTTGAATATGATGCCACAAGCTTGGCACACTTATCCTTGGCCAGTTTCGGCCATTCCTCTTTGCAGCACCTCTCAAGCTCCATCAGGTTGGATGGGAAGCATCGGTGCACAGCCATTTTAAGATCTCTCCAGAGATTTTCAATCGGATTCAAGTCTGGGCTCTGGCTGGGCCACTCGAGGACATTCACAGAGTTGTCCTGAAGCCACTCCTTTGATATCTTGGCTGTGTGCTTAGGGTCGTTGTCCTGCTGAAAGATGAACCGTCGTCCCAGTCTGAGGTCAAGAGCGCTCTGGAGCAGGTTTTCATCTAGGATGTCTCTGTACATTGCTGCAGTCATCTTTCCCTTTATCCTGACTAGTCTCCCAGTTCCTGCCGCTGATAAACATCCCCACAGCATGATGCTGCCACCACCATGATTCACTGTAGGGACGGTATTGGCCTGGTGATGAGCGGTGCCTGGTTTCCTCCAAACTTGCTGCCTGGCATTCACACCAAAGAGTTCAATCTTTATCTCATCAGACCAGAGAATTTTGTTTCTCATGGTCTGAGAGTCCTTCAGGTGCCTTTTGGCAAACTCCAGGCGGGCTGCCATGTGCCTTTTACTAAGGAGTGGCCTCCGTCTGGCCACTCTACCATACAGGTCTGATTGGTGGATTGCTGCAGAGATGGTTGTCCTTCTGGAAGGTTCTCCTCTCTCCATAAGGTTCTTGGTCACCTTCCTGACTAAGACCCTTTTCCCCCGATCGCTCAGTTTAGATGGCCGGCCAGCTCTAGGAAGAGTCCTGGTGGTTTCGAACTTCTTCCACTTACGGATGATGGAGGCCACTGTGCTCATTGGGACCTTCAAAGCAGCAGAAATATTTCTGTAACCTTCCCCAGATTTGTGCCTCAAGACAATCCTGTCTCGGAGGTCTACAGACAATTCCTTTGACTTCATGCTTGGTTTGTGCTCTGACATGAACTGTCAACTGTGGGACCTTATATAGACAGGTGTGTGTCTTTCCAAATCATGTCCAATCAACTGAATTTACCACAGGTGGACTCCAATTAAGCTTCAGAAACATCTCAAGGATGATCAGGGGAAACAGGATGCACCTGAGCTCAATTTTGAGCTTCATGGCAAAGGCTATGAATACTTAATGTACATGTGCTTTTTCAATTTTTTTATTTTTAATAAATTTGCAAAAACCTCAAGTAAACTTTTTTCACGTTGTCATTATGGAGTGTTGTGTGTAGAATTCTGAGGAAAAAAATGAATTTAATCTATTTTGGAATAAGGCTGTAACATACTGCGGTGGGTTGGCACCCTGCCCGGGATTGGTTCCTGCCTTGTGCCCTGTGTTGGCTGTGGCTTGTGACCCTGTGTTCGGATTCAGTGGGTTGGAAAAAGCATGGATGGATGGCTGTAACATAACAAAATGTGGAAAAAGTGATGCGCTGTGAATACTTTCCGGATGCACTGTATATATCTTAGTTCATGTATATCATAGTGAGTTCATTATATTTTGAACACATTTATTCAAAAATAATACCACACTGGGCAAATTCCTAATGACAAGAAGTTAGCAAATTTTACCCTGTCTTATAAAAGGGGTGATCAAGCTGATCTATACTGTAGGCCTGTACTTCTTAATCATGGAGAGGGTCAACATATTGGATGATGCTTAGCACATGCAAGTAAGAATTTCACTGTACTATGTGAAAGTAACTACCCTATAATCAGGCCAAGCAGACTTTATTTATCTCTTTATTGGTTTGATTTAACTTGAAGGAAGTTCCTTTTTGAAAAAGTGGCAGATAGTGTTTGATAACTTTGTTCATTAAATACATAATTTAAAAATGTGCTATTTTTTCACACATGCTGTTTGCATATTGCATAGTATAATTACATATACTATTAGTTAACAGAGGAAATCAAGAATGGGGCAAATACTTGTCACCACTGTAAGTATTGTATATGAAGATAAAGTTGGCACGCTCTGGATATGAATTCATATCTTGCCCTGGACATGCTCTTTATGGCGTTCATATAATATATTCTCAATGTGTCTGTGTGAGTTTTTCTCTGGGTACCCTGGCCTCCTTTCATATTTCAATAAATTCCAAGACAACTAGATTGGTGACTCTATTTCGATCTTTTAAGTCAGTGTGCCCTGTGTTAGACCAGTGATCTGCCCATGGTTGCATCCTGTCTTGCACCAAATGCTGACAAAATGGGCTTCACTCTGGCCACCCTCAAATGGATTTAGCAAGTTTGGGAAATGGAAGAATGGATAGCTTTGTTAAACAGATGAAAAGATTGGAAAAAGCTGGCTTAACATTATATTGCAAAGCCCAGCTTACCAACATTTCCTGCCTTAAATGTGAAGCCTATGCTACCAATCTGCCACAACTGCAAGCAGTCAACAGTGAAGCAATGATTATGCAAGATGCACTTTCACCCTGTACTTCAACATTACCTTTTGTTGACTTGTAAGGAAACCACTAAATTAAAAATGCAGTTAAAATTAAAATTAAAAACTGATTCAAGCACTACATGTCATGCTACATTGTACAAAGTGTTTAACTATTCAGCCAGGGTTGTGGATTATGTTTAACAGAACAATCTCTTTGTTGTTGCCCATTTTGTGCAGTTTGGCACATTATATCATGAAATGCTGATGGTCATCCAAATCTGGCTAAGGGATGCATACATTCGGTGAAGCTGTTATCTAGAAAAAGTAGTGACTGCTGGTGAAAATGAAAACAATGTTCATGACGGCGCTCCCTCTAGTTGTTGGGTAATACTTGTTACCTCCATAGAGCCAGGAAGGCGATCCCCAGGTGCACATGTGTGATAGTCTTCATAGAATGTAAAATAAAAAAAATTGTTTAATTATCAGGAGGTTATGGACACTATAAACCTATAAAATAAATGACTTATAATAAATAATATTTATGCAAAGGTTATATCTAGGGATCAAAACTAGACAGATGTTTCTTTGTAGCTCATGTTTACTTCCATTTGAGTCCACCAGATCCTTGTACAGTCATGGCCAAAAGTTTTGAGAATGAGAGCAATTTCTCCCAAACATCCAAGAATAGTTTGGTGATGAACAATGGCTTTTCCAGCATGACGGAGCACCGTACCATAAGGCAAAAGTGATAACTAAGTGGCTCGGGGCACAAAACATTGACTTTTTGGGTCCATGGCCAAGAAACTCACCAGACCTTAATTCCATTGAGAACTTGTGGTCAATCCTTAAGAGGTGGGTGGACAAACAAAAATCCACAAATTCTGACAAACTCCAAGCATTGATTATGCAAGAATGGGCTGCTATCAGTCAGGATTTGGCCCAGAAGTTGATTGACAGCGTGCCAGGGCGAACACTGCAAATGTTGACTCTTTGCATAAACTTAATGTCAATAAAAGCCTTTGAAACTTATGAAATGCTTGTAATTATACTTCAGTATATCATAAAAGCATCTGACAAAAAGATCTAAAAACACTGAAGCGAAAAAACGTTCTGAAAACCAATACTTATGTCATTCTCAAAACTTTTGGCCACAACTGTAGTGTGCATAACACCTAAACCAATCTATAGTGTCTCCATGATTGTGTGAATCTTTATTGCCAGGTGTCTGATCAGATACTAGGCACTAATGTACAGCAACATCATTACTGTTATCAAGTTAGAGATGCTGGATATTTCATGGCATCTTAAAACATCAACATGACATAAGGCTCACATGACTACCGAAACAAACAGACTATTATG
Organism: Polypterus bichir lapradei; assembly: GCA_026402145.1. Classification (NCBI taxonomy): domain Eukaryota; kingdom Metazoa; phylum Chordata; class Cladistia; order Polypteriformes; family Polypteridae; genus Polypterus; species Polypterus bichir. Next base: position 32,588,445 of record JANRMT010062791.1, read on the forward strand.
AGCACATCAACTGTGTATGCCCAAGTATAACTAACCCTAAGGCTCTCTTTTACACATGACATGATTCTGTTCTACATAACCATCTAAACCAACTGTAAATGCTGCACTGGACATTTTACCATACACAACATAACTCCTACCTACTCTTAACCTGTAAGTAGTTCAGTTTGAACAGCTGGAATTTTATTCTGGTTCTATTTCCAGTGAGACATTTTTTTATTCTCATTTGTCATATGTTTATGCTGCAAAGTGATTTCACATCAATGCAGTATCCTAAATAAGATGTATACACACACACACATTTAATTTCAATGACCTTAGAGATAGAATGTTCTGTTAGTCATGGTTTTAGAATATTGAGCTTTAAAAATTGTGACCTTGCATTAATTAGACTTACATTTTAAAAGTATGGGAACAAAATTAACAGAAAAAGGATTGTGTATTTTTAATACAAAAATATTTTTTCCCAAGTAATTTTTGTTGAGAATATGACCCCACAGCAATAAGATTCTAACATATAACATATTTGACTAAAAATAAAATCTAAAAGTAAAATCTGCTAATTCTGTTAATTCCAGTAGTATTAATCTGTATGTCAGTTGATTCTGTCAGTACTACTTTAAAGGACAAGGAAAACTCAGTATTGGGACTACCAAAAGCTGACTTCAGTGATAATTATTCAGGATAAAGTGTGCAACCGTGTCAAATACAATATTTGCAGTTGACAATAATAATGATAGGTCAAAAAGTGCACAAAGAAATTCAATTTAATAAACACCCTGATAAGGGAATAAACTACACAAGCTAAAGCATTAAAACTGTGGCATGTACACTCCTATATTACACAGTATATATAAATTAAAGTCAAATTTAATGTGGATGAACATGTTTGTTTATATAGCACAAAAAGAATAACATTGTACAATGCAGTTATGAAATTTTTAAAGAAAAATATGCAAGTGACAACATCTGGCGAAAAACAGATCTACTAACAATTTCAAATATATTGTACTTAATAAGGATCTTAGGCAAGAACTGAAAAGTGTCCATCTATCCATCCATTTTCCAACCCGTTGAATCCAAACACAGGGTCACAGGGGTCTGCTGGAGCCAATCCCAGCCAACACAGGGTGCAAGGAAGGAACCAATCCCAGGCAGGGCGCCAGCCCACCGCAGGACACACACATCCACACTCACACACCAAGCACACACTAGGGACAATTTAGAATCGCCAATCCACCTAACCTGCATGTCTTTGGACTGTGGGAGGAAACCAGAGTACCAGGAGGAAACCCACGCAGACACGGGGAGAACATGCAAACTCCATGCAGGGAGGACCCGGGAAGCAAACCTGGGTCTCCTAACTGCGAGGCAGCAGCGCTACCACTGTGCCACCGTGCCGCCCGCTTCCATCTGTTGTGACACAATACAACAAATTCTTATCTCTCACTATTAAAAAACACACACACGCACAAACAAATCAACACTCAAGGGTAAAAGCAAAATTTCTGATCATATCAGGCATAAAAAGCCTGTGCAATTAGTCAACTGAAAGTACAACTCTTGGCCTTTTAATGTATAGAATAAATACATCCTACTTATGACATTCTGAAATTGGATTTTGTCAATACTTCAGGTGTTGTACTAATGCTTACTTAAAATTTCAAGTTAAATAAATAGTATGTACTTATATTAACATATATTTTGTTTATATTCTTCTCTAAATTCTGTACAATTACGGGGCATTTTGTTTAACAGAATGATGGTGCTGAAAAGAAAAAGAAAGCACTTGTTTGTTTCATATGACATACCACTCTGTGTATACTGGGCCATCCATAAACATGTCTGCTCTGCTGGAGAAATCCTCTCAGCCTTTATCAGATCTTTAATAAGAGCCTATAACAAACATAGGCATTTGATAAGGTGCCACATGAGAGGTTGGGCATCAAGTTAAAAGAAGTGGGAGTCCAGGGTGATGTTTTTAGATGGGTGCAGAATTGGCTCAGACACAGGAAGCAGAGGGTGATGGTGCGAGGAACCTCATCAGAACTGGCCGATGTTAAGAGTGGTGTTCCACAGGGGTCAGTGCTAGGGCCGCTGCTATTTTTAATATATATAAATGATTTAGATAGGAATATAAGTAACAAGCTGGTTAAGTTTGCAGATGATACCAAGATAGGTGGATTAGCAGATAATTTGGAATCCGTTATATCATTACAGAAGGACTTGGATAGCATACAGGCTTGGGCAGATTTGTGGCAAATGAAATGTAATGTCAGTAAATGTAAAGTATTACACATAGGAAGTAAAAATATTAGGTTTGAATACACAATGGGAGGTCAGAAAATCGAGAGTACACCTTATGAGAAGGATTTAGGAGTCATAGTGGACTCTAAGCTATCAACTTCCCAACAGTGTTCAGAAGCCATTAAGAAGGCTAACAGAATGTTAGGTTATATAGCACGATCTGTGGAGTACAAGTCCAAGGAGGTTATGCTCAACCTTTATAATGCACTGGTGAGGCCTCATCTTGAGTACTGTGCACAGTTTTGGTCTCCAGGCTACAAAAAGGACATAGCAGCACTAGAAAAGGTCCAGAGAAGAGCGACTAGGCTGATTCCAGGGCTACAGGGGTTGAATTATGAGGAAAGATTAAAAGAGCTGAGCCTTTACAGTTTAAGCAAAAGAAGATTAAGAGGTAACATGATTAAAGTGTTTAAAATTATGAAGGGAATTAGTACAGTGGATCGAGACTTGTATTTTAAAATGAGTTCATCAAGAACACGGGGACACAGTTGGAAACTTGTTAAGGGTAAATTTCGCACACACATTAGGAAGTTTTTTTTTACACAAAGAACGATAGACACTTGGAATAAGCTACCAAGTAGTGTGGTAGACAGTAAGACGTTCGGGACTTTCAAAACTCGACTTGATGTTTTCTTGGAGGAAACAAGTGGATAGGACTGGCGAGCTTTGTTGGGCTGAATGGCCTGTTCTCATCTAGAGTGTTCTAATGTTCTAATAGAAAAAGAGAGGACATTCTTCATACACACAATTTATATACTCATTACAGATTTACTGTAGAAAAATTAATCTCTGGCATTAGCAAATCCAGAATGATATGGACTTTGTCCATCCTTTCAAAACTGCATATAGCTCTTGAAAGCACTCCATCCAGGTAGTTGTGGAGGCCATCTATTATTTCTTCATCCTCTATATAGGACATTACCCACTGACCTTTAGGATCTTCATAATTGTCATACCATTTTGATGAAACATTTCTACATACAACACCCTTCTGGAAAAGAAAATATAATAGTTTGGTACTTTAAAGTCATCATAGCTCTCTGCTACTAGATGGATCAAAATAAAAAAGTCATCTGCCCCATAGTCCTTCATCATGAAGTCTGTCAGTTTTTAATGTTGAGCCCTCCTGGACACCCTGCTTGTCTCCACAGCTGCAAAAACTTGAACCACCTGCTCTGGAGACGGCTGCCCTACTAAAGGCACACAGCCAGCACTCTCTCCTGTACTGTGAACACACACAGATAATACATAAAGTTATCATCACTCATTAAGAGTGAAAAATGAGTTGAATAATGTTAATGGTCTGGTGTAACTAAAAGACACATTCGATGTTAAACGAACCACAGTAAAAACATATCAAACTTTACATAGGAATAACTGGAATATATTAATCTACAACCATACTTTAATATACACATATTTATGTTCTCTGTACATCCCAATGTCAGTCAAAAAATAGTAGAAAAAAATGCACTTGATAGTTGTCAGTAAGTATCTGCAAGTAACCACTATCCCAAAATATTTTAAGGAAAATTTTATCATTATATCATCATTATATTGTAGTAAACGAACCCTCGCTCTGTCTGGATGCATCTCAGTGACAATAGACCCCTCCCTGCAAAAACGAATGTGACTAGGCATACTGTATAGAAACTTTTATGTTCTCTGTGCATCTTCCTGTCAGTCAAGTAGTCACCCATTCACAAACTCTTACATACATATTCACACACCCACACTATGCTACAGGCAGGGTGTCATTTGTGTAATGTAGGTCATTTTAGCTTGCCAGTTGCACTAACTGACTACCTGAAAGTTTAGCTCAGTTTATAGTGCTGCTTCCAGCAACCTAGGTTTGAATCCCCTGCCTGGATGTTATCTTTGTGATGTTTGCACATTTTACCAGTGTCTGCATGGTATTCCAGTTTTCCTCCCTATCCCACATATGTATAGATTAGGTTAATTTGCAATTGTAAATTTTGCCCCAGGTTGAGTGAAAGTGTGGGTGTGTGAGTGAGCCTTACGATGGACTAGTGGTGCTGGGATCAGCTCCTGCCCTCGGCAATCCTGATATGGGTTTAGCTGGTATAAGAATACCATGATATGCTATAGGAGTGTCTCCTGATGTTAGAACTGCTGCTCTCAAATAAACTTCTGTAGTTCTGCTGGGAGCATTTTGGGAATTCTTGAAAGAATATTCCTGAAAGTGAAGAGTGATTTTAGACTTTAGAATGCATTTCACGTTAGTTTTTATTTTGGATGGCTTCCCTGAGACTGGAACAAACAACCAATGATTTTAGAAGTCTGTCATTGTAATTAATTCTTTTTCATCTTTAAAATTTTAAATAAATTTGTTATTTCTTCACTCAATACTAAGGGCAGTCTGTTGTGGAAAATGAAATGTAAAATAATTTTAACTGCATTTCTTATTAATTTTGAATAAGTAGTCATTTCATATAAAATAATTGTATATCCCAGCTACAGAGAATTGTTTTCATTTTAAGTATTCATGATTATCTTGTTTTTTTATGATGATGTTGTTAAGATTCATACTTACACCAAGGCTTAGTTTAAATCTCACATTTTTGTGTCTGAGCAGCCTGATCCGGCCCTGTAGGTCATAGCTAGAAATAAGCCTAAATACATAAAGAGATTACAGTTTTTAAAGTGTGTATGGTTAATGTGCAGCTGGATTTTTTTTTTTTGCAAAAAAAAAAAAAAACTCTTTAATATGCTAATACATACTGTAACACATTGTAACTATGTGCATTATAATCAGTCTGCATTCATCACATCCACATGCGGCAAATTTTGAGATGCTGATTGCTTATTTTGAACAATGGCTTTCCTGGTAAAAGCATTTTCAGAAACACAGTACTTAGCATTGTGAACACAACCTGGATTGTTTTTGTTTTTTTTTTATTTTTCCTCCTTTATCCCAGTGAGACCTCTACTATCACTTTGAGGAAATTCTTAAGAACTATGAATCAATGTCTAATTACTGTACAGACTACATTATATTAGCTACTAGCAAAATACCCGCGCTTCGCAGCAGAGAAGTAGTGTGTTAAAGAAGTTATGAAAAAGAAAAGGAAACATTTTAAAAATAATGTAACATGATTGTCAATGTAACTGTTTTGTGACTGTTATGAGTGTTGCTGTCATCAAGGATTTGATTATCATTATTTCATTCAATCAGGTTCGTATTTGGAGGACGTGTTGTGTTCAAGTTACATTCCGTGTTTGTCTAGTCTATCTCTGACCATCTCAACTTCGTTGTCAACCATTGTAAAGATAACAGGTTTCATTCATCGAAGTGTTCACTACCCAAATCGATACTCGTGAATCTAAGATGTTTAACAGGCATTCCCAGTATTAAGTTGTGGATTTGCCTGCGAATATTTAGCGGCAGCATGTCTATGAACTTAATTTAAACTTAAGCTTTACACCTTGCTTTCCTATTGATATGTCTACAAAGGCTTGTTCAGCTTCAGAGGGTTGTTCCTTTCTTACTGCATCAATAAACAGCTCGTCTTCCTCTTTATCTGAGACATCACACACTGCATGCACGGGTTTACCTTTCCCAGTTCTGCAAACTTTAGCGAGTGGTTCAATTTACCACATTTTTTACACTGTCTTCCTTAAGCTGGACATTGACTTTTTCCACCGTGTACTTTGTTTCCGCAGTAGCCGCACTTATGAATATGCTTGTATGCGTCACTCACTTCATATTCTTTTGCTGCCTTCTCAATTGTGTAATGCGTTTTTTGTTCAGTGCTCTTTGGAGCTCTTGCTTGTTGTCTGCGTACTGCGTTCACAATCAGTTCATGTGAGCCGCTCGGAGCACATGCATCGAAGGTTCTCAGCTGTGCTTGTGCTATCTCGTGCGATCTTGCGATGTCCACAGCTTTATTTAATGTTACTTAAGACCCAGCACTTAAAAGTTTCTCTCGCACTTTCGCTGAGTTTGTGCCAAACACTAGTCTATCCCTGACCATCTCATCTTCGTTTGCATAAGCACAGTCCTTCACCCGCGAATATTTAGCGGCCGCGTGTCTATTGGATTGCTGCTGACGGACAGCCTTATATGGGCAGGCACTCAATTACGTGGGAGGCGTGGGTATGGGGGACGCAATATAGGCAGGCAGCCAACTACGTGGGAGGCGTGGTGATGGGGGACGCAACTCCGCCTCACACGGCGACCGAGCTGCAGGCTATGGCCGTATATATGTATGTAATTAGGATTCAGTTATGACCGTTACGTGTAGAATTCCGAAATGAAACCTGCTTAACTTTTGTAAGTAAGCTTTAAGGAATGAGCTTGCCAAATTTCAGCCTTCTACCTACACGGGAAGTTGGAGAATTAGTGATGAGTGAGTCAGTCAGTCAGCCAGTCAGTGAGGGCTTTGCCTTTTATTAGTATAGATACACATTTGTCTTTAGCCATGTTACATGCCAACTCTACAACAAGCTGTAGAACATCAACTTTTTATTTGTGTGCAGCAGAGTATCCCTGTCTCAAGTGCCTGTTGTAAAGTAATTGTTAAATGGCTGTCAAAGAGCAGTTCACAATAAAATGTTAGTGAGGCATGATTTAAAAATCTTCTCTGCAGGTGGAAAAAAAGCTTTTTATATATTTTCGTTGCAGTTTGGTTTTAAAATAAGAAAAACTCTGAATTTTAAGTTAAATGGGGGGAAAAAATATATTGTAAACTAATGTGAAAACAAATCGGTTTGCAAGCAAAAAGGCACAGATTTTTTTTAATATTATTGATTGTTTTGAGACAATTGGTATCTTTTTTTTCTGGAATGTTCTGTACATATATCTTCCCTATTCATTAATTAAACCAGAAATCTTTATAGTGTACTTTTCCTGCTTTAAATAGGCTGCATAAACAATGTAAATATTGCAGTAGACAGCAATTGAAACACTCGTAGCATCTACATCTTGATTTCCATTAATCCTTTTATTTAGTTGACCCACATTATCAGTTATAAAAATGAGCAGAAATTGCCCTGAACAGATTATAATCCATCTCACAAGACACAGTTTTATATAAATCAGTATTTGCATTCACTCATACAGGGCTAGTTTAAAATCTCAGACTAATAGATGCACATTTTTGGAGTGTGTGATGAAATTAGAGCAACAGGGATGGGATATACACATACCAGTACAAGGAGTTAATACAGACAGTGATTACACCAAGAATCAGGTCCAGGTTCCTGAACCTGTAAGAGAACAGGGGAAAGCACCTATGTGTGGTCTCTTATGAAATAAAAATGAATAATGTATAACATGTTGGCCAATCATGAAAGTAACAATTCCCATGTGCTCTGCACAATTGACACTACTACTACTATTACTACAACAACATCACTGTCTCGTCAAAAACCTTACTTTTGACCCCAGAGACTTATTTGTTTCTTTATACAAAGTTTGGTTGAAATTACATGAGCAGATTGTCGATGAGTTTGAAGTACTGAAAGAATTGCTAGTGCCTGTTAGTGCCTGTTTCCAAATTCAAAAAAGTAAAATGAATAATCAGTTGACATGTATGTCTTTTTAAGGTCATTGCCTTGGCAATTCCCTCTTTGTCTGAAAATTAAATTAAAGGGTCTCTTTGGAGCTCTTGCTTGTTGTCTGCGTGCTGCGTTCACAGTCAGTTCACGTGAGCCACTCAGAGTACATGCATCGAAGGTTCTCAGCTGTGCTTGTGCTATCTCGTGTAATCTTGCGATGTCCACGGCTTTATTTAATGTTAGCTAAGACCCGGCACTTAAAAGTTTCTCTCGCACTTTCGCTGAGTTTATGCCAAACACTAGTCTATCCCTGACCATCTCATCTTCGTTTGCATAAGCACAGTCCTTCACCAGCAAATATTTAGCTGCAGCGTTATCTGTTGGATTGCTGCTGACGGACAGCCTTATATGGGAAGGCACTCAATTACATGGGAGGCGTGGGTATGGGACGCAATATAGGCAGGCAACCAACTATGTGGGAGGCATGGTGAAGGGTGACGCAACTCCGCCTCACATGGCGACCGAGCTGCAGGCTATGGCCGTATATATGTACGTAAGTAGGATTCAGTTATTACCGTTACGCGTAGAATTTTGAAATGAAACCTGCTTAACTTTTGTAAGTAAGCTGTAAGAAATGAGCTTGCCAAATTTCAGCCTTCTACCTACACGGGAAGCCAATGAAGCTTATAAATAGATTTGCGAGAAAGACCAAAGAAAAGGGAATTGCAATAATCCAGACGAGAAGTGACAAGGCTATGAGCAAGGATAGCAGTGGTGTGGGGAGTGAGGGAGGGGTGAATACGATTAATGTTACGCAAGTGGAAATATGTAGACCGGGAGATGTTATTGATGTGGGACTGAAAGGATAAAGTACTGTCAAGGAGGACACCCAGACTCTTAACCTGTGGGGAAGGGGAGATAGAGGAATTATCAATAACAAATGAAAAATGATCAGTTTTGGATAATGTTACTTTTGTAATAATGAGGAGAACCTCAGTTCTGCCACGATTTAATTTAAGAAAATTTGAAGAAAACCAGGATTTGATTTCTGCTATGCAATCAGTAAGGAAGGAAGGAGGGTGAAAAGGAAGCAGTAGGTTTGCTAGTGAGATAGAGGTGGGTGTCATCAGCATAACAGTGGAAGTTAATGTTATATTTAGGAAAGATATTACCAAGGGGAAGGAGGTAAATAATGAAAAGGAGGCGCCCCAGGATGTTGTGGGTTGGGATGAGAAAGTTTTAAGCTGAACAAGCAGACTGCGGCCTGAGATGTACGATCTGAACCAATCTAGTGGAGTGTGGGTAATGCCAATCGAAGATAATCTATTGAGAAGAGTAGTGTGACAAATAGTGTCAAAGGCTGCACTCAGATCAAGGAGGATGAAAATAGTAATTAAACCAGAATCAGCTGCCATAACGAGGTCATTAGTAAATTTTATAAGCGCCGTTTCTGTACTGTGGAGGGGACGAAAACCAGACTGGAACTGTTCATACAAATTATTTTCTGTAAAGAAAAACTTAATAATAATGTTTGTGCGTAATTTACCCTTAACAAGTTCCCAACTGTGTCCGCGTGTTTTTGATGAACTTATTTTAAAATAACAGTCTCAATCCACTGTACTAATTCCTTTCAGAATTTTAAACACTTCAATCATGTCATGTCTTAATCTTCTTTTGCTTAATCTGTATAGGCTCAGCTCTTTTAATCTTTCCTCATAATTCAACCGCTGTAGCCCTGGAATCAGCCTAGTCGGTCTTCTCTGGACCCTTTCTAGCGCTGCTATGTCCTTTTTGTAGCCTGAAGACCAAAACTGCACACAGTACTCCAGATGAGGCCTCATCAATGAGTTATAAAACTTCAGGATAACCTCCTTGGACTTGTACTCCACACATTGTGCTATATAACCTTACTGAATTATGTTCTGCCTCTTCCCTGTATTCCCTAAAAATTCTGCACTGTAAACAGTGTTGTGCTCACGTCTTTGACAGAATATATATTCATTTGTGCATTTTCTGAAACTGTTAATTCAAATCAGGATCATGGGAAATCAAATATTTTCCCTGCAACATTGAAGGTAAGTCAGGACTGAATCCTACAACGTGCAACCCCTCATTTACTTACAAACCCATATTAGCTTATAAAGGATCATTAAAACAAAAGTAACTGGAGAAAATACATCTAGGCACAGGTAGAATATGCAGATTCCACAGAGACAAAAACCAGTCTGACATTCCAACTCCATTTTCTAAAAGAGTAAAGTATCAGTGCCAAACAGTGATGCACCACTTACAGACAGACCCCCAACAAACACACATTAAAGGAACAGTTCACAGTTGTTTTCTTCCTGGAGAAATGGCTGTGGGCAAGAGGAGTCTGCACTTTTCAGCTTAGTTATTTAGTTTAAATTATTTTGCACATTAATCTGAAAGTATCAGCTAGTATTAGTTGCATGCTATGAACTAGATGGCAAAATCTGCACAAAGTAACTTCAAGGCTACATTCTTACTCATCATATTAACTTAGGTAATAGAATTCCCTGAATGCCCTGTCATTTTAATTATGTTCCTTAAGACAAACAATAGCATTTAAAATGAAAAATGTTAAAGAAAAAATGCCGCAATGACTAGCTTGTTGTACCTGTACAGAGCACTTTTTTGATGCTACTTATAGTTTTAGCAGTGTGGTATGAGACTGAATGAAAATGGTGAGCTGGCAACACTGTACTGCTGCTGTTTTAAATATGAGTGTGCTAAAGAGTTAAAATATTCTTACACAACTCAAAAATAAAATCATTACATAAAGATGCCCCTATAAGCAAGAAAGTAGTCTTCATGCAGCAGCAACTCCACACACAATTTTAATATTTAGCTTTCAAAATTTAACTTAGAGGAAACATGTTATATAATACCATAGCTAGTCATTATTCCTCTCCATGCCACCAATCTATGCCTGAATAAAACCATTATAATTGGATCTGTTAACTATGTACTGAGTTGTCTGGGCAATGAAGACGATCGGTCCATCTTTTTTTTTTTTTAACTTGTGTGCACCCTATTTCATATGGTTTAAAGCACTTGTAATTACTCTCCATTCCTAAATGCACATGTCAAAAAATAGTGCCACAACATATAGAAAACATTTTAGTTGAAATGTTTTGTTCATAAGGCTTACTTCAGAAATCACTTCAGTTTTTTTGTCTGACACATCCTGACTCATCATTATGAGAAAACCTGCACATATGATGTATCATTTGACACATCTTGGTGCCTTCTATTTTTGACCGTCTAAACCCATTTTTAAGCCATTTTGGATCAAATTTTGTGCAATAAATTATATCCTTCTGATAAAGAGCAAACCAATAGGTGTCTAGGTGTCTACCAATAGGTGTCTTTGACCAAGGGGTCAAAGTTACTCCTTTTTATAAACTTTGAAAAAATGGGGATTGATAATATAGTCATATGGAGTGTCATTGTATGATATTTCAAGGTTTCAGATCACAAATACGATAATATTTTTAATATTTGATTTTATAATCAGTCGTGCTATCCCTCTAAGAACCTCCCAGAAGGTTAAAAGTGACAAATTGAAAACATAAGCATGTGTGGTATTGGTTTACACTATTTCAAGGTCAGGGGTTAAGACTATGATGTTATTTTTGATGTTTTACTTGGAATTTAACCCCATATGGGCCTCTATCAAAGGGTAAAAAAGCAAGTTTCTATTACAGTAAAGGAATATTTGGACTTCAAGCATTTAAATTAAAACACACATTTTAATATTTCAAATACTTGATGCAGCTATTCTTGTTTATTATATACTTCTGCTTCATAAAGTAAATTATTACTTTTTTTGAACACCCTGAATTAGAGCAGCTTACACTAATTCAGACTTTTTTCAATTTGATAGTATGGTAAAACTCTGTTCACCACTTTAACTCCTGTTTGCACTCATACCAATAAAGCATAGCAGCAGTAAAAATTTGGTAACCTAGTATGTTTAGATCTGTTTATTCATTATCTAAACCCATTTTTCCTCCAGTGAAGGATTTAAGATAGAAAGTAATGATTTATCCATTGCATGGTACTGTCATTAACACGGGGTCTTTTTGAATACATGCAGCTCTGTCTTTAGAGTATGGGGAGGGTATTGGATTCTTGTATAATTCCCCATCAACTAGAAAACATGTAAATGTCCCACCAACCAGGGATAAAATATAGTTTAAACACTACAAGGCAGTAATGGTATGCAAAAGCTAAGAAACAGCAAAGTTATCTATTTGTGCATTCCTGCACTCATCTCATCAGTTCACAGATTATGAGCCAGATATAAACAATACCTAGTAGTGTATTCTAAAAGTCTGATACAACATCACATTAGGTTATTCTAAAATGCTGTTCAGAAGAATCTGTGTATTCACCACTCCAGATAACAGGAGTTGTTAATTTATGCTTGTTCTGTCTCAGAAGTATTTTTAATTCAAAATATATTAGTATATTGTTAACAACTTTGCTTTGAACTGTGTGGAACTTGTGCACTGACATCCATTGTAAATACTTGGAGGGTAATGTTGAAAATAATGAAAAACTAACTGGACTGGACATTGCTGGCTACTCTCACTCATGGGTATTTCTCAAGATAAGAAAACTATTTGAAATTTTACATGACTGCTCATATATTTTTCTGTCATATACAAATGTTCTCTTTACTGGTTCCACCCAATTTAACATGAAACAAGCACAGAAAGTGTTCCAGTACAACCACACCAACTAAATTAAATAACAGGTCAGGGCAAAGTAAAAGTATGCTTGACATAGTGAGCGTACTGTACTATTGATTTTTTTCCACACAATGTACAGCAGAGGCTGCTGGATGGTCTGTTAATTGTGATACAGTATGGAATGTCCACGTGGTCCTGTAATTCTAAAACAGTATACTGTATGTATATATATATATATATATGTTTTGTGTTTTTTTTTTTTTTTTTTCTTCCCAGTGCAGAAGATTGTCTCTGCTGACAAGTGATAAAAGAATAGCCGTCCAGGTAATATTAATAAATCTTTTTAAGAATATTTTATATCCATTCAGTCATAGGATATTTAAATTATTGATATATTGTATTATTCTGTAACATACTGTACCTGTTTGTTGAAATGCCTAGTTTATTAAAAAGTGAGACTGCAAAATGACAAGACATTAGGAACAGTTCCCAAAACTGACTTGCTGAATGATTTTGTGTAAACCACTGAAGGTGCTTTCTGAGTTTTCTTTTTTATGCAGATGAAGATATGTTAATGGATTCCGTAATTGATACTTTTTAAAATTATGTTTGATCTTCATCAAAATGGAAGTACTTATTAAGCACATAACCAAAACTTGTCTTTCTGTAACTTATTGAACCCTAATGGTTCCTGAAATTTAAATGTTGGTGGTTATTCTGAATATGTCTCTGTCAGTGAGGAAATGTTTTTTTTTTTCATTGGCTACAAATTGAAGTCTAAAGTGTCTCAAGAATTAATTCTTCTATGAACAAGGTTCAAATACACTTTGTTAACAGTGCTTTCTTGATTACAGTAAGTGTTTAGTGTTTTTGCTTTTTGTGTTTACAGTGCCAAGGTGTAGTAGTAGGCTGTTGAACAGTATTTGCCATTATGGATGCAATGAGAAGTTAAGCAAAATGACATCTTTTATTAGGTAACTGAACATGTTATATACAGTATGTAAGCTTTCGAGGTAGCTGAGGCCCTTTGTTCAGGTCTGAGCTGCCTTGGAAAGCTTACATATTGTAATCTAATCTGTTCAGTTAGCCAATAAAAGGTGTCATTTTGCTTGACTTCTCAGTACCAAGGTGCCAAAGGACCAAAGCGAATACAAGAATGACCTAAAAAAATGCCAACAAAACTTACTACTCATTTTTTCTTCCTATTAGGAGTATAAAAGGATTCTGGATGACAAGATCCCACACTTACTCCTTGATGTTCGTCCATTAGTAGAGTTTAACATCTGCTGTCTGTCATATTCTATAAGTATCCTTTAATAATCACAACAAGGTTCTAGATAAGACACCTGAGTGAGGTTAAAATGTGCATTTGACAAAAGCAAACTTGTAAAAGAAAATTATATGGCACAGGCCTGGTTTAAAAATCAGTGGAACTACTCTGATATATAAAAACTGCAAGCAGATAGCCTTTTGTATTTGTGTCTGTAAAGTAGGGAAAGAATTAATCTTGTGATTGTGGATATGCAATACCTTGCTTTTGAACTTGATATGCATATAGGATTTCAGTTTTATCCATGTGAAACGTTATTTGATAAGTAGCTACAAATGTTAAATAATTCAATCCATTTTAAATATTTTATTTGTTTTTAATTGTGCTTGCTTAGACCTATGAAGTTTCCTCTTTTTTTATTATTACTTTTACTTTGGAAGGGCAATTTATTTTATATTTGTGTTATACGTGTTGATATGTTTTTATATCCAAGGCCAGTTTCATTGAATCCACTAATGGTGTTTAAAAGAGCCTTTGTGTTTTAATGCAGGCACAAGCTGAAAGTACCATATAAGAAACAAAATACATTTACATGCATAATATGGAAATTAGTCTATCTGTATCTTGTTTTCAGCCTTCCATACTTTACTCTGTCATATAATAATATGATTTATATTTTCACACAAAAATAAATAAATTAAAAGTAATAGTGAACAGGTACTGTAAAGTCAACACAACAGTACATGTGAGAGGTAAGTTAATACAAATGAGAAGATCTTTCTTACATATTGTTTTCTTAATCTAAGTAAGTATGGGATTGATGTAGGTAATAAAGTAGGACCCTTTTTAGAAAGGCTTATTTTGTCCTTTAAATTCTGACCAAACCCAGAATGCATCTGTTTTAGACAAAAGGTTCCAGTCCACAGACGCCATTTTATTAAAAATAGTAGTTTCAGATTACAGTCCAGAACACACCAGAAGATACTGATAGCTCTAAACATTATACATTGTGAAAGCTCGGGGATGACAGAGAACCCCAAAGCCCAACATGAACACACCAAGACAGTCCTGGGTGTTATATAAATACCTCACAAAAAAGCACCAAGCACAAGTCATTTCTCCTCCAAACACCTCTTATCTCTCCACCACACTGCCCTCCATCATTTGAGTGTTGGTGGTCCTCCTCCCAGCTGTGACTCGCCAGAACAATGGAGTGTGGTCCCTTTTATTGAACACCAGGAAGTACTTCCGGTGCCAGGACTGTTGCCCACTGGAAGCACTTCTGGAGCACACGGAACCTCCACATAATGGGTAGTACCTCTCCCTGCGGCGCTGTCTTGCGGAAACCACAAACCCTAGGAGGACAATGCTGCCGGACTGAAACTCCCGGCATTCTCTGCTAGTTCCCAAATGGGCACCGATATTTAGGGCCACTGCCATCTAGCAGCTGGGAGGAATAAACAGAGAAGATTCTGCACACATGTCCGGTCAGGATGCTTGTCCATTTGTCTTGGGCTGCCTGCCCGGGTAATAAACCATCCTCTTATCTGGCTGGGATGTCCATCCATCCATTAGGGAAACCTTGTCCGGGTGCAACATCCTTCCCCATCTTGGCCAGGATACGTTTCTGTCCACTCGGGTCTTCCTGTCCGGGTTAAGGTATCTGCCCGACTCCTTGCCAGGATGCCCATCCATCCCATTTGCCACCTACAACATGTAGGTGTTCTCTACCGGTGTTTACTTTTCTGCTGTTCTTCCTCAGTGCTGTTCCTGATTCAGTCCCTCCTGAGGAGAAGCTCCTTTTCAAGCCAGAGTTAGAAGTACATCTTATATATCAGTATTACAAATAGGAAATACTTCATGGTCAGGCAGAACTTCAAAATTATAGGGTAGCCTCCTCCAGTAGCTCTGTCAAAGGACTCCAGCGGACCCTATCAGGAATGACTGTCCACACAGGTGACCAGTACTACCTATGGGATACTCCAAACGAGTGTACTGGGTAAATACCAGGTCTCAGGAGGCAGCACCTGCCCCCCGCCCATCTCAATACCCTTACACTATTTTGGCCTTGCAACCACAAAATGTACCATTAAGCCAGGTCAAGATGCTAACTTATCCATGTCCCTGGCTACAGTCCAACTTGCTTGCTCACATTGTTGGCTCCCAAAGTTCTGTTTGATTTCATTAAGATGAAATAAGGCATACTTTAGTCTGAGCAGTTTCTGAAAGTCTATAGTTGCAGCACAAATATTGTTATCTCTTGGGTGTAAGTAATTATACAATTGGCATTTACAAATAAAGCTACATGTAATGCTTCATGCAGTCACATCATACTCAGAAGATAAGAGAAAAGAAGCCATCAGACATCTGTTTGACAGGTGTAACTATATTAGTCCTGCATGTTTAAAAATGCCTTTGTATACTAATGGTGTTAAAACAGTAACAGTATTTTTCAGTACAATAGATAAGTCATCTCGTTGTCTTTTCACTAAACAAAATTTAGTGGGATTTTTATATTTTTTTTGAACAAGCAACAGCCTATTTAAATGTTTTTGTTAATTCACTGTGTTTTCTTGCATCTTGCATAAATGTAGGGAACCTTTTTGTGTCTTTCTGAAAAAATATTTTTTCTATACACTGTATTCAGATATTCCTCTTTCAAATCTGGAGCACTGTAAACCCGAGGATATTGCTCTGTTGAAAGAAAAAATGAGGGAATATAAAAGAAACCTACAGTCTCCTGTGCAAGGTACAGCAGTGCTTACCTTTCTCATGAAAAGTATTTTAATATTGCTTTATTACTATTCTTTCTAATAATACCATGTAGTATTACTTTTTCATTATTAGCTGTACTGAGTGCTTTAACATCTTTCATGAAGCTTTCTGCAGTTGTAATATTGACATAACATTTTAATTACAAGGAATTTTATTGTTCTAATAGACTGAAAAAATATGCCTGTTTTAATAATATTATGTACTAGCAAAATACCCGCGCTTCGCAGCGGCGAAGTACTGCATTAAAATTTTTATTAAGAAGAAAATTTAACCTTTTTAAACTGAGGGAAAATATGCCAATAATTATTTGTTAAGGATCACTTTGTATACCACGTTGTCAGTTCGACCCTCCGGTTGTAACATGACCAAGCTGTGCGCTGAGCTTACTCTTGAGCATGCAACTTACAGTTGGCCATGTGAACAGTAATCTTGTCTCAAATCTCACAGCTTGGATTGCTGCTGTCATAATCAGTTTGAGGTTCATGGTTTGTTTCAATTACGACAGTATTTGCAGGACTTGTGTTGAAGTGACATTCGGCATCTGTCAAGTGTTGTAAGCTTACAACCGGTTTCATCGATAACTTCACATCCAGCTTTTGAGAGTTTAAACATTCATAAACATCAAAGTGTCCACTACTGAAATCGTCACCTGTGAATGTAAGATGTTTAAGAGGCATTGGCGGTTGTCGAAAGGTGTAAAATATTTGGCCATTTCGGTACACTTGAAAGCACCAACCAAACAATTCAGCGGCAGCCATCAACTCACATGCAGAACCATAGGTGAAGGGCTTAAGCATTTCACTCTTCTAGTGCTCCTGTGTAGTATAATTATCTCCTGTACCGTCATCAGTCCACACCTTGAACCTGTCCCAGTCATTCAATACATAAGACACAATGTTCTTCCAGATATCAAGAGTGAGCCTGATATGGCCGTGCAATATGTAACACAGAGAATGGAAAAGGTAGGTACCATCTCCGGGCATGGAAACCACTCGGTAAGTGACAGTTCTTTGATCGATGGTGATTACCTCGATAGACATGGTAATGGGGGTTGGAATGATGAAGGAAATGGGTACCTGAGTAATGTAAAGTAAGTGTAAAATACCTATACAATAACTATAATTGTAATAAACAAACAATAAAACAGCGGAGAAGCCGTGGATTAAACAAAAAGGCTGTAGTTATCAGCAGGGAGACGTGAATCCCGTGGCGAAGCAAGGAAGGGAATGTAGAAACTGGAGCGACGGACGGCCTTATATAGGCAGGCAGCCAACAACGTGGGAGGCGTTGGGATGGGGGACCCAACGCCGCCTCACATGGTGACCAAGCTGCAGGCTATGGACGTATATATGTACGTAAGTAGGATTCAGTTAGCGTTGGGAACCCGTGTACCAAATTTCTTGAAGATGGGCCCATAAGTAACAAAGACTGTTGAAAAGTTCAATATGGCGGCCGACAGTGGCATCATACCACCGAAATAAGTACGTACATTGGTTTCGGTTAGTGCAGGGAAGCCGCCTACCAAATTTCGAGAAGATGGGGCCATAAATAAGAAAGTTCAACATGGCGGACGTTGTTGACCGTTATGACCGTTACGTGTAGAATTTCGAAATAAAACCTGCTTAACTTTTGTAAGTAAGCTGTAAGGAATGAGCCTGCCAAATTTCAGCCTTCTACCTATACGAGAAGTTGGAGAATTAGTGATGTTGGAAAATTCAATATGGCGGCTGACAGTGGCGTCATACCACCGAAATAAGTACGTACATTGGTTTTGGTTAGCTCAGGGAAACCACCTACCAAATTTCGTGAAGATGGGGCCGTAAATAAGAAAGTTTAACATGGCGGACGTTGTTGACCGTTATGCGTAGAATTTCGAAATGAAACCTGCTTAACTTTTGTAAGTAAGCTGTAAGGAATGGGCCTGCCAAATGTCAGCCTTCTACCTACACGGGAAGTTTGAGAATTAGTGACGTTGGAAAGTTCAATATGGCGGCTGACAGTGGCGTCATACCACCGAAATAAGTATGTACATTGGTTTCGGTTAGCGCAGGGAAGCTGCCTACCAAATTTCGTGAAGATGGGGCCATGAATAGGAAAGTTCAATATGGCGGACGTTGTTGATCGTTATGACCGTTACGCGTAGAATTTCGAAATGAAACCTGCTTAACTTTTGTAAGTAAGCTGTAAGAAATGGGCCTACCAAATTTCAGCCTTCTACCTACACGGGAAGTTGGAGAATTAGTGATGAGTCAGTCAGTCAGTCAGTCAGTCAGTCAGTGAGTGAGTGAGTCAGTGGGGGCTTTGCCTTTTATTAGTATAGATGAACCTGAAATATCTCACATGGAAAATTTATGCATATTGTTTCACGTATTCATAATTCAGTGCCTTTGTCAGATTTTTTTTTTAACAAAGGCAACAACAACAACATTTATTTATATAGTACGTTTTCATACAAACAATGTAGCTCAAAGTGCTTTACAAAATGAAATTAAAAGATGTTAATATAAAACATAAACAAGATTAGGCAATAATATTATGCAGTATTTAACAAAGAAAATGGTAAGGTCGAATGGCCAGGAGGACAGAAAAAAACTCCAGTTAGGATGGAGAGAAAAAAATCAAAATCTGCAGGGGTTCCAAGGCCAAAGGACCGCCCAGCCCCCACTGGGCAGTCTACCTAACAGAGATGTTCTAAATCAGGCCTCATGGTTTTTCTGGCTTCACATGGAAGAAACTGCAGATGATGGTGGTAATGTGGACATCTGGAATACCCGCCATTCAATCCATAAGCACTGGTGGCAGCATGGTACCTTGATCAGGTGCCACAGAAAAACCAGAAAAGACATCAAAGAATAGTACAAATTAGTAGGGAATTGCAGAACCCAGAGGAAAATGATAATTCAGTGCCATGTAGAGTAACAGGGATACAACTAAAATGTAGCTATGAAAAGCCATTTCAAAATAATGGGTTTTTAACAGTATTTTAAATTGTTCTACAGTTTTAACCTGGTGAATTTATATTGGTAAAGTTCTCTAAATTTTAGGTGCATAACAGCAAAAAGCCATCTTACCACTTCTTTTCAGGTTGGCTCTTAGAATTATAAGCAGATCTGCATTTGAAAATCTGACTTTATGATTTGGTGTGTAATGGGACAGACATTGCAAAATATACGATGGGGCGAGATTATTTAAGGTTTTGTAAACCATTTTAAAAACAATTCTAAATTATTATCTTATTCTAGTTAAGATTCTTGGTGCTGCTTTCTAGACTAACTAACTCATGTTTTAAAGTCACAGATTTTAGCAACTTTACAACACTGCTTGTACAAAAGTGAGCTTACCTAATGTAAGTTAGAGCAGGTTTTCACATGGAAACTTCAGAATATAAGTGTTACACCAGTATTTGGCATTCAGGAATAAGGTACATAAAGGCAGGGCTTTGGTAATAAGGTGACCTTAAGCTGGTTTTTTTTGTGTATATATTGTATATGTGCAATATCTGTGGCTGCATATTAAGAATATTATGGTGTACACAAAAGAAGCAGATGTTCAGGCACAGATGGTATATAAGCTTTCTGTGGTGATGTTCAGGTAAAAACACTTGTTCATTTTAGTTATTCTTCCATTCCAGAGTATATAATAAACTTAGGAAGTGCAAAAGCGTCAGATTAAGTGGAACAGCAAATATGTTTCTCATTCATGAAACTATGCCATGCACACACTGGCTATATAATATAATTACAGTACTCAAGCTTTTAATTCATTGCGATCACAAGCTTGGATTCACCACTAATAACAACTCACCAAAGAACTTGCATGTATTTACACAATACCACTGATTATAAAAACATAGCACTGATAACAACAAACATTTTAGATTCTTCTGCCTGCCTGATGAAGGTAAGTAAAAAAAAAAAACAAACTCCAAAAGTGCATAACTTTGTTATAGTAGCAGTAGAAGGTTCCACTGATGCAAGAGACAGTGTAACAAATTGGCCCCACCAAGCCTAAATGGGTCTATCGTTACCGCTGACCTGACATACTTTAAGGCAGCTGGTAAAAAGGATAGGCCAATATTGCACCCTGCAGCGCACCACCGTACACACCCTTTTAAAATTTTCAGTTCAAACCGACGACAGACCATATACAGGTACAGTATGAGGGAAAAAATCGGTACAGCACAATATCCATAAGCACTGAAAATGTATTATACACAAGGAAAGGCCAGAGGAGAAAAAAAACAACAATAATCCCTTTCATCCACACCCTACAACCCAAAAATAACCCTTATATGTGTTGATACAAAAATATATATATATACACAGTGGGAATATAACTCCCCTAGTTCCCCTTCCGAGGTTCACATGCAAGTTCACAGTTCCAGCCCCTGATGGCAACAGGTGAAATAAAGAGTATAATTGGATGTTGACCCCAATCAGTGAAAGTCTTAACTGTAAAATGCTCTACAGTCAGTCTGCGCCATGATAAAGAAAAATAAGGTCTTCGTGAGCTCACCCATGATAAATAACAACAACAACATTTATTTATATAGCACATTTTCATACAAAAAAATGTAGCTTAAAGTGCTTTACAAAATGAAGAATAGAAAAATAAAAGACACAGTAAAAAATAAAATAAGTCAACATTAATTAACATAGAATAAGTAAGGTCCGCTGGCCAGGGTGGACAGAAAAAACAAAAAAAACTCCAGACGGCTGGAGAAAAAAAATAAAATCTGCAGGGATTCCAGACCATGAGACCGCCCAGTCCCCTCTGGGCAACGGAATGCCAAATTTACAACTCAGGAGTGAATCAACGACTTCCACCTAATAATCATTGTCTTTAGGAGCTACAGGACCTCTTCTCATTGCCCTGGCAGATGCTGATCTGTTTAGTCCGATTTTTCCAGTCCTCTTCTTGGCTGTCATTCTCTCCTTTTAAAATGGCATGATTTATGCAAATTACTCCCAGAAAAAATAAGGAAAACCAGATGTCCCACTGTCAATCACAGTCTGTACGTACTATCCACACAAGCAAACCCAATTGACAGTAGAAAGACACATTACTTCTGTTTATGTGGCAGTGCTACAACAGCTGTAGTGCTTGACAAAAACTTGATATTTTGTACTTGATACATGCAAACATAATTTGGAACAACACAAGCATGATAGTTCAATATAAATGTTATATTTTCTGAGATTGCCTGTGGCCATTCCAGAGGTGGTTTGACCACAAGATTACCTCTCACTGTCCCTCCTCTAATTCTTAAAAGAAAATGTTAAATAATTTACACAATATTAACTATGTAAAATGAAAATATGTGTGTGTCCAATTGGTATTATTTTTTGTTAGTCATTTGTAATATAAAAATTACTCTTGATATACTGTAATATTATAAGATTGATTGTCATAACATCCCTGTTACTATATACAGTACTTGGGAATGGTGTTCACTATTGAAGGGTTGAAAAGGTTTGCATGAAATGTGCAATGAAGTAATATAAAAACGGCCATAAAACCATTGCTTTGGAATAGTAGCTAGCACCATTGCTTTGGGTTTTTTATATTCAAATGTTGGTGTTTGAATCTGTTTTGGATAAAGATGTCATACTAATTTATGTTGTTGTAGCACACAAGTTCAAATCTTTGATGCTTGCCTACATAGTAATCAATGAATCAGCACCTTTGCAAATGGGAACATTTTTATGAGGTCCTTACGCTCCTTCTCACTCAGTCAGATCTGCAAGTGAATGGCCTGTGTGTGACATGTAATCAAAATCCAGACACTTCATGCGTAGCTCCTACCTGAAGGAATGAGCTGAGACTCCCTTAGTGTGTCTAAAAAGACTCTTTCTTGTTCTGAAAATATCTTTCTAATTGATAGTGGTGTTGATGCGGGGTTCAGTGTAATTAAGAAAACGTATTTAGACTTGAGTTGTTCTGTTTGGTTTAGAGCACTTCTGCCTCGCCTTCTGCCTTGTGATGATCAATTTTGTAACACTTGTTCTAAAACAGTCCCCCACACTGGTGCTTACTTGATTATGTTAACCTCTTTTGTAAGTATTGGATACAAGTGCCTGTTAAGAGCCTAAATGCAGAAGTACTTCAAACATTTAAGTATGTATTACACAAGTGATCTTTAAAGTTTAAACTTTCCTTTTAAATGAATTTACTTTAAGAATCATCTTTCAGATAATCAATCAATTCATTTGCTCTGAGAAGAATACATTATGTTCATACATGTAAAGACAGCATTCATTTTCATTCTCTTTGTTGTTCAGTCTTAAATCTGAGCCACAGAATTGGTCATCACAAATAGAATGTAATGTCATTTTCTAACACATTTAATCTAGGCCATAGATGCCGAGGAGGCTTAAGCCTATTGTATCTATCATAGGGAGCAAGGCAGGAGCAAACGCTGCACAGGGCTAACACACAAACACCTAACACTCACTAGGGCCAATACGGTGTTGCCAATTCACCTAACCTGCGTGTCTTAAGACAAGTGGGAGGAAATGTAAACTTCACACAGGGTGGACTCTGGATGCCTTACTGCGAGGCAGAAGCGCCACCACTGCGCCACCGTGCTGCTCTAGAAAGAGAATGTCATTCAGTATTTTTTTTCCACTACCCTATACTATCCCATTAGTACTAGGGTGTTGTACCATGTTAGCCATTATGAATGCAGAGAAAAGCCAAGCAAAATGACACCTTTTATTGGCTAACTAAAAAGATTACAATATGCAAGCTTTCGAGGCAACTCAGGCCCCTATTTAGGCAAGATGTAATTATATAATTAGATTAGATTAGATAATTTTAACAGCTGGATGGGATTCCAGTTCATCACAAACCTCAGACACATACACTGGAGTAATAAGTCATAGGAACGTACCTTTATAGCCAGAAATCTGGAGAACATGGTAAGCCCCCATAAGGACCAGAGAAAGACTGCCATACACAACACAAGACTGTACTTGGAGCTATCCAAGATTGTTTCCTGTTCCAAAAAGAAATTTCTAAATGGGTATGGGGTGAGGAGTGTTTGTCATTGTTTTTCTAAGCTTGTATTCTCTTCATGTCTGCTGTCCACACTTAATATTGTCTTTCTCTTTTTCTTTCTTAGTGTATGTTGTTTGCAAGAATGGAAATGATTCACAGAAGGCAGTATGCGTTTTACAGAAAATGTCAGGCTCTGAACTAGATTCCTTAGAGGCCAAAGATATCCAAGGAGGACTAATGGCTTGGGCAGAGAAGATTGATACAAAGTTTCCACAATATTAACAATTAATTGTTGGACTGGAAAAAAAAATAAATAATAAATTTTAAATATATAAATATATATATATATATATATATATATATATATATATATATATATATAGTAAAGTATACATATGTATGTCTAACTGGTATGAATTTTTTTATTAGTCATTTGTAATTTTAAACATTTTCTGTTGATAATAAGATTCCTTTTTTTGCCATTATGCTTGTTTTTAAAGCAACTTCACTGACACAAAAAATGTTCCTTAGCAACTGTCAATATTTGCACACTCTTATCTCCAGCTGGACTTATTATGTATTGATTAGAGAGGTTTTTACTGGTATTGTTTAAAATTTGAACTACTA
Organism: Polypterus bichir lapradei; assembly: GCA_026402145.1. Classification (NCBI taxonomy): domain Eukaryota; kingdom Metazoa; phylum Chordata; class Cladistia; order Polypteriformes; family Polypteridae; genus Polypterus; species Polypterus bichir. The sequence continues at coordinate 32,612,661 of JANRMT010062791.1, forward strand.
GACTATTTTTTTTGCACTGACGTCAAACCTTAAAAAGGAAAATGTTATTTACAATCATGTAAGGTTAATTATACTTCAGTACAGCTCTTAGTGTATCATATTTAGCAAGCTTTGACATTATTTTTAATATAGCCATATTTTATACTGATATTTTGGTTTCCTATCTTTTTCCAAAGATTCTTTGTCTCTATTTTCTGAATGAGCTCATGTTCACTGCATAAAAGAATTGAAACATCTATATCATGAACGTTCTGCACAATCCTCTAGTCTTAAAATAAAGATATGTGCAGAAGAAATTGTTCAGAAAATTGTTTAATTCGGATATTAGGTTAATCAATAAAAGTCTTTCACTGAGCTGGTGTATCAATTATATTAAGTGAATGAGTGGAATTCATTGCCCTTAGGTTTGGCATTTTTATAGAATCCTATCGACCTCGCCAATCAAGATAATTTTTTAAGTAGTTATCAATGTGTACAATTTGTTCATATAAACCTCACCCACAAAGCATCACATGCAGGCCAGAAGAAACATTGTTTGACTCGAGAAACAAGACCTTATGAAGGTGTACTCCTTTCAGTCTTCAGAAAGCTAAACAAATAGTCATAATAACACCCTGTTTGTAACGTATCACTCTGAAACTTGTGGCAGGATCCTTTCATAGTAGTACTGGGTGCAGGGATTTACCAGCCATGGACAGGCAGGGCCTACTCAAGCCCCTACTAAATTTAAGAGAAAACTACCAGATAACCTAAAATGTATGTCTTTAGGGACAGAGGGGGAACATTCAGACTTGACATAGACATAACCACTCCTAGGATTCAAGCCTAGTTACATCCATAAGTCAGCAGCACTAACCATTGTGTCGCCCATATATTTTTCGTTCTTGAAAAATAAAAAAAAATACCAAGACTGGTAAAAAAAAGCAATTATAATAACAATTATAATAAAAAGCCAACATCATCAAAAGTGAAAAATATTCCAATGTGTACAAGACTTGTTGATGTCAAATGAAAGCTGAGCTGTTTTATGACTGTTTGGAAATTGAATGGAGAAGTACACTGCAATAAAACAACAGAACAGCATTTTATATATATTATACTCTGCAAAGAAGAATAAGTGAAATATTAGTCATCATCTAATATAAAATTTACTCAGAGTGTAAGGAGTGTTTGGTACATACATAAAACTAAAACATTTGGCATTACAGTAAGCAAGACAAAACCCTTAGGCCCTCAACTGTATATACAGTATACTCTGCAAACATCAGTTACATGTTAATCTCTTTTTCCATGATGACATCCCATGGTAATGTCCTGCACTCACGTCACATGAATCAGACTTAATGACAAGCATGTACCCCAATGCCTCTTACAATAACTTGTCATAGCCAAACCTAAAAAGTGCATATGATTAAGATTGCCACAATTTCTCAGATATCTGTGCAATGACCAAATGCCTGGGCTCATTGATTCCTCTTCACCTGAGGTTTTACTGTTGGCTGGTCTTTTTTATTCTTGCACCCCTATTTTAAGCCTTCTTCAGTAGCTAAAGAATGCACTCCCTTTCTATCCAAAACATTTTGTTGTTACCATTTATTAAAAATTGAGACCACTATCCTTATCTGCAGGTTTTGCAGTGGTGTGCCCATCTATCTTGGAGTAATGGAGAGGAAACTGAACAAGGTGCCACTTTTAACATTAATTTATTTCCTAATTTTCAGGAGTGTATGATCCATTCTTGCAGATTTGCCACTAAAAGGTTTTTCATGCACCACATTGATCTTAGCCACATAAGTAAATGCAGTCTTTGTTCTGAACTGGATTTGATGTCTAAAATGTTAAAGAATTCCTTTCATTGCTTAGTGATATTTCTTTTTCAAGACTATGTTTCTCCACGATGCTGGATAGTGATGTTAAATGTTTGACAGAATCTCACCCAAAAGTCATTTTCCTTGCATTCACCAAATGCTCCCATTTGTGAACCTTTACCTCAGTCAACCTTATTAGCTAACTAGTACTTGTTAGTCAAATTTAGAGATCCTCCTGTCAACTTGGTGCAGAAAGCCATTCTAACTTGGCGGCTACCCTCACCTTTGTTGCCCCTCCAGCAAGTCCTAGTGTTGCCATAATGACTGCCTTTTAGCATTAACTCCTCATAGCTGAAATCATTACAGAGGTCTTCAGCTGGAACCACTCAGAATCTGTGTCCCTCATCCCCCAAAGATGTCACAGAAACTGTGAGGGTTTAATTTATATCAAACAGAAGCATGAGCATTGGACACTTAGGCTTCTAAAAATGCTCACTACAAAGTGCTAATGGAATGACTGCTCAGCATCTCACGTTATTCAGATATGCAGAACATATGGCTCCAGTTCAGATGAGATGACTACAAACTAATGATTGACATTTAGCTCAACATACATTGTTATCAGGAATAAGTATTAGCAGTTTTACATTTGAAAATGATGTTTGACATTGATAATAAAATCTAAGAACATTTCACCACTCTAGTTGAGATCAGGCAGACCACTCACATTACTTCACAATGCTAATGTTGAAGCCAGTTGTACTACAATATTAGTAGGCCATGAAACTGAATTTTGAAATGGCTATCTTAATAAAAGGCACTATGCTCTTGAGTCATTGCTTGTCACAAATGGCAGTCAAAGTTTTTCTTGGTGCAACTCAAAGTCAGTTTAACTTGACCCACTTGTTCCCAACAGTACAGTTGTCACCTATACAATACCTGGCTTTGAGCTTGTGGATATCTGTACACCTGTCAGGAAGCTCTGCTTTGGGATATCTCCAGAGGAGGAAGGAGAACATTTCTGAACAAGATGCATAGTTTCAAGGATAATGCTATGGCTAGAATGAAGTCTTTCTTGCCAGTATTATATTATGACCACGTTATCACCAGGGAAGTAATATTTCTTGTTCCAATAGTAAACTATTGTTGGCAAGATCTAGTGTATTTGTATGTATCTTATGTATGTCTCTGACCCATTTTCATCTTGTAGAGTGTAAGCCCATTTGGCAACATGGATCTCCTGGCCGCCAAATTCTCAACAGAGAGCAGTGTCTTCAGACCTTTTTACCTGTTCCTGTCGACTCACTTGTAATTTTCATATGAGCGATCATGAGAATTGGTTTGAGGCAGACTAATTAATAGCATGTATTGATAAATATTTTGTATGTCTTTATTTGTAAACTAGACAAAGCAAACGTAATTATTAAATAGTGTTTCAGGATCCATGTTTTACTTCATTGATGAGGACAGAGGTGCTTTGATGTCTGCCTAACCAAGCCCCAAGTGTTTAGGACTGTTTTAGGATGAGGAATTTATGGTGAAGGGGATGAAGGATCAGACCAGCTTGGCAAGGGTCACTGTGTTTGGACGTAGGGCTTGTAAGTCACCTGCCTTGCCTTTACCTCTCTCTCACCATCTGGCCATGCAGAATAGACCATGATGAAGACAGCTCTATCACAGCAGCCATATTCAGACAGGCATGCGGCCTGTTTCAATACCCCATTTGATCGCAACGTGGTAGCAAAGCAAGCAAAACAGAGCTGCCTAAGGATGCAAAATGCACTGCTACTTAGGCTGTATAGGTATGGTTTGCCAATATGTATATAGTATTCTGTTTCCTCAATTTTTATGGGCATTTTTATCTATAATACATAATTAAATGTGTAACTTAACTCCTGCCTGTTTCTTTACTCCGTCTAATTGCCAGAGGTTACAGACGTAGAAGAGAAGGGGGTCATGGGTGCAGGCGGGATGCTAAAGTGCCTGATCACAGAGTGGTAAGTGTTTGGGATTGAAGACATTTTATTAAGGTCTACACAATAAAGAATATAAAGGGGAAAATAGGGTCACCATAGAACCTCATATGATAGAACAGGGTTTTTGCTTTGTTCTGTGTCTGGAATTTTTCCTCAGTCCAGTGTCCCAAGGGTAAGCCTATGAGGAGTTCTAGTGATCCTTGCAGCCAAGTTTGTGGAAGCCATGTGTTCCTGGTGTTGTTTCTGGGTAAGTCAGATCATTTTGTTAATATTTCTGTGATGTTTTCTAGTGAGCGAAAGCACTTAACCTACCACTTCACCATGATTATAAGCCTTGTGTTGAAACATTACCTGAATGTCTCTGTCTACCACAGAAGTAAAGGCCTATAAGAAACTCGAGACTGTGCTCCTTTGTGGACTGTACCTTAACCGTTTTTCACTTAACATCTCTTTTTTCCCTGTAGGGATTATGGGACATTTAATAATTTCAGAGTTACAGGGTTATCCTTCTTCATAGTAGCAGTGGTATTGTCACATGTACAAAGTAGAGTGAAAGTCATATTTGCAAATCCAGCAATCATGTAACATAATGGCACTCACCGGGGCCATGATAAACAAGAATTACTTTAATGGTTGGGCTCTGGTTTCTGGTCCTGACTTTAGATGGCACTTCACAATGAGAAACACTGCAATACACCCCCCTGTTACCGATTTGCTAAGGTTTATGTCATTTTCTTGTGAGCAGCTATGACTTTACAAAGAATAATTCCAGGCCAAACACCAAATTCCAGCCCACATTCCTCCCCAATAAAGTTATAAGCACATAAAAAAAAAAAAAAAATTTAATATTTTTTTTTTCTGCTTTAATCTCTTCCACATTAGAAAAAATTGAGAAAGGAAACCCACTTTTTTTAAAAAAAGAAAGAGTGTAACATTTGCTTGGTCAGTGCCAGAGCAGCATCTTGATCTTTCCAAAATGGTGTGAGTATCTATCCATCTGTGTTAATGGCATCTTGAGTTTCTGAGAGCTCTGAAGAGAAGCATATCAGTAGACACTTGAATCATAATTAGCAAAGTTTGTGCAGACTCCTATACAGTATGTAAAATGACCAGGACAGAATGCAGATCTACTGTCCTGTATTAGTGAATTGCTAGCTCTAATTACTGTGCTATGATAGTGCCATGTTTTTATATTCTTTGCATAGTTACCTAGCAGCAGGTTCCCTGAATTATCTACTTGATTTTTCTCCTTTTCTTTGTATTTTAGGGCATTATGTAAGGGAGCTTGTTGGATTCAGTTATGGATTCAAATATTTTTTTTTTCAACTACTCTGCCTGTTCACTAGCCATCACTTACCTTTGATTTTCTGCCTGCCTATTTTGTATACAAATACTGTGCACATTTTGTTGCAGTTTCTCTGCCTGTTCAGTCTGTGCATCAGTCTGATGGAATCTGATAAGCAGAGGTGGGTGACTCAAGTCACATGACACAAGTCTTAAATGTAATGACTTGTGACTTGCTTAGCAGTATTTTAAGACAGCTTTATTTTATACATTTTGCATATGATTTTTTGGCTCTATTTTCCATTATTAAGCTCCTATCTTGACTTGACTTAGACTTGCTTATTGATGACTTGTGACTTGACTCAGACTTAAATGACTTCCCAATTCTTAACATTTTGTTTTTTGTTGCCAGTATTATTATTTTTCAAGTTACATTACTTTTAAAAAGATGAATAGCTAAGTAATCTTTATTGGTATTGTAATTAAAACAAGAAAAAATCTGCTTTGGCACCTTGTTGAAGACACCTATATGAGCACCGACCTGACACAGACTGACACCAGAGGCACCCATAAAATAAATAAACTTTTTATCTTTCTTCACCAGGGGGCCACATCTTCCCCATGTCCCTCAGGCACAACATATTCCCAACACTAAGCACAAAGCACAAACACAAAGCGCAAACACAAATAAACTCATCTTCTTTCTTCTCCACCACTTTTTCCGGCAAGCATTGTCTTCTTCCTCCCGACTCTGGCTCACTGAGTGGTGGTTGTTGGCTCCCTGTATAGCCCACCCAGAAGCGCTTCAGGTGTTTGATGACCTGCATCCGGGTGTGGCGGAAGAACCGCCCATATGGGCTCAGGAGACCGTGCAGCTACCCCTGGTGGTGGCCACGGAGCCCAACAGGGCTGAATCCTGAAATTCCATGTCTGGGGCCCCGATGCACCCCGGGGGGGGGGGGCGGGGGCTATCACCAAGCATTTCGGGGAAGATGTCATGCTGCCCATGGTTGTTCCCCCAGAACGGTACAGAAGGGGGCGTCTATATACATACAAATATAAGCCGAGAATTTCGTCCTAGATTTTTGGCTTGGAGTTTGGGGGTCGGCTTATACAACGAGTATCATTTCAGATTCAAGATTTCCAGCGCAATGCCGGTTTTGCTGATGAATACGGAAGTAAATAATGACGAAACCACAGAGCCATCTTTCAGATTAAGAAGTAACTTTGCATGCCGGTACTTTAAATTAAATAAAGAATTTATTCAAAAAAGTGTTTTAGTTGTTGATTTTATTAATAAAATTTATAATAAATTATCAGGAAGTTTAAAATAAAAATTTTTGTTTTGATTTACGACCAACATCTTGCGTTACAACCTGAATGCGGTCACGTGTATCCGCTTGCGCGATTGTAAACAAACAACCAAGAGCGTTAGTAGCATCAGTCGGAGCCCAGATACATGTGTTTGTGGATGTAATTTCGGTCAGTGCAGTGATTTACCTATATATATATATATATAATTCACTAAGACCATGCAAGCAATACACATAATTGCTAAGGAAGGAAGAGAAGGTAAAGAAAGCGATCACAATCGAAACGAAGATGGAAATTGTGTGGAAATATGAGAGTGCTGTTCGTGTGACCGATCTCGCTAATATGTACAGCATGTCGAAATCCACCATCTCAACAATTTTACAAAGAAAAGATTTGCATAAGGAGGCTCCTTCTAAACAATAACCACCTTCCGTTTCATTCTCCTCCTCCTCCCTTCCTGCAGCCCAAAGATGTCAAATTAAATGGTGAGCAAAGTATGAAATTGTTGTTTCTAGAATAGAATAGAATGCCTTTTATTGTTACTATATACATGTACAATGAGATTAAAAACAGCTCCTTCAGTGCAGACATATGTGTAGAACACAACAAGCAAATAAACAAATGGTGCTAAAAGATGCAAGGAAGTTGCAAAAAAAAGTTCTGTATAGGGCTTGTATGGTTGTTTTTTTAGCCTTAGCATAACGCCGGATTTGCGGCCCCGCTTCTGCTTTCTTTCCCTCCTCCGCCTGCGTCGTCTCCTAGACCCGACAACAATCCACGGAGAGCCCGCTGGTCTCGCTATGTTGTCTTGGATGTTGTGTGTGTGATGAAAAACACTCGAAACAGATGTCTGGCTCTGGACACCGATGTCTATAAGGTTCTGACGGGTGTAGCGGATGTTTGCCGAACCGATTGTGCACAAACAAGGAAATAAAAAAAAAAAAGTACAAAAACAACAAAAAAATGCACTGAAAAGGAGAGCCCAGAGCCGCTGCGACCATGCGCGCCACCATGCTCCTAGTTTAATCTAGCCTACTTCTGGTAGGCTAGGCACTTTTTATAACTTTTTGGTTAGTACATTAGAAAAATTATTGGTGTTTTGGTAAATTATGCACATTATACAACCCTTTTTTATTATGAAAAGGTTAAGTAAGTGTTGCAGTGGGAGGTTCGGAACGCATTATGGGTTAGCCTTCGTGAACGAATTAAGTTGGTAAGTCAAGGGTCCACTGTATTGCGTACTTAAGTTAATCAAATTTATAACGAGTCTCTGGAAATCCACCTGCCGATGTACCGTATTTGCGTATATAGTTTCAATACAAAGGTTTAATTTTACCAAACTTCTCCACAATCACTTCCTGGTTTCCATCAAAAATGCCGGCAGTCTCAAATTCTCGCCGATAAACATGATAAATATACCTGAAGAGACACTTTTAAGGAAATTTACAAATTTTTGCTTGGAGAAGGGGGTCGGCTTAAATACCGGTCAATGGCAAATACATGTAATTTAATAGGTAGAGAAGGGGGTTGGCTAATATACCAAGTTGGTTTATATTTCGAGATCTACGGTATATACACATATATATGTGTATGTGTCTGTGTGTATATACAGTGGAACATCGGTTTGCGAGTAACTTGGTTTACGAGTGTTTTGCAAGACGAGCAAAAATTTTTAATAAATTTTGACTTGATAAACGAGCGATGTCTTGCAATACGAGTAATATGGATACACTTTGTCTGCTGAGCGTCATGTGATCACAACTGAGCTGAGGGTGGTTCTCTCTCTCTCTCCTTATCTAGCTCGCTCGCTCGCCCAGCGCGTCTGTCTCTCTCTCTCCTTATCTCACTCGCTCGCTTGCCCAGCGCGTCTCTCTCTCTCTCTCCTTATCTCGCTCTCTCGCTTGCCCAGCGCGTCTCTCTCTCTCTCTCTCTCCTTATCTCGCTCGCTCGCTCACCCAGCACGTCTCTCTCTCTCTCTCTCCTTATCTCGCTCGCTCGCCCAGCGCGTCTCTATCTCTCTCTCTCTCTCTGGCAATCGTCTCCTATTCTCCGTCTGAGTCTGTGTGCCTCACTCATATAGTCCACATCCTTACGAGCGTATACTGTTTACTACAGTATTGTGACTGTGTGTGTGTGTGCGCTGTGAAGTGTGAGTCCTCATCTTGCTCCCCAAAACACGAAGCTGAGTCTCAGTACTTTAACACCAGCTTTATTCAGCTTGAAACAGCAACAGCGCTGTTATTTATTGTAGCGGGATCTTTATAATGTTCCTTGTATGACCCATTGATGACAGGCGCTTATAGCATGTCTGCGATCTTTTTGGATGCGCTTATATGGCGAACTGCTACAGCGCTGGGAGACTACGATTGCTTTGGGACGCTCTTCCGCGTGTCGTCCCGTTGGGTGTAATCCCATATGAGTTTAGAAACTCACACCAGCCATGATTCTTTTTAAAGGTAAAGTGCAAGTTAATTTGTATTATGTATTTTACTTTATATTTTGTACTAGCAAAATACCCGCGCTTCGCAGCGGCGAAGTACTGCCTTAAAATTTTTATTAAGAAGACAAACCTTTTTAAAACTGAGGGAAAATATACCAATAATTATTTGTTAAGGATCTCTTTGTATGCCACGTTGTCAGTTCGGCCCTCCAGTTGTAATATGACCAAGCTGTAGCTGTGCGCTGAGCTTACTCTTGAGCATGCAACGTACAGTTGGCCATGTGAACAGTAATCTCGTTTCAAATCTCACAGCTTGGATTGCTGCTGTCATAATCGGTTTGAGTTTCATGGTTTCTTTCAATTACGACAGTATTTGTAGGACTTGTGTTGAAGAGACATTCGGCATCTGTCAAGCGTTGTAAGTATACAACCAGTTTGATTGATAACTTCACATCCAGCTTTTGAGAGTTTAAACATTTCTAAACATCAAAGTGTCCACTACTGAAATCGTCACCTGTGAATCTAAGATGTTTAAGAGGCATTGGCGGTTGTCCAAAGGTGTAAAATATTTGGCCATTTCGGTACACTTAAGCATTTCACTCTTCTAGTGCTCCTGTGTAGTATAATTATCTCCTGTACCGTCATCAGTCCACACTTTGAACCTGTCCCAGTCATTCAATACATATGACACAATGTTCCTCCGGATTTCAAGAGTGAGCCTGATATGGCCGTGCAATATGTAACAAAGAGAATGGAAAAGGCAGGTGCCATCTCTGGGCATGGAAACCACTTGGTAAGTGACAGTTCTTTGATCGATGGTGATCACCTCGATAGACATGTTAATGGGGGTACGGTTGGAATGATAAAGGAAATGGGTACCTGAACAATGTAAAGTAAGTCTAAAATACCTATACAATAACTATAATCGTAATAAATGAACAATAAAACAGCGGAGAAGCCGTGGATTAAATAAAAAGGCTGTAGTTATCAGCAGGGAGACGTGAATACCGTGGCGAAGCAAGGAAGGGAATGTAGAGACTGGAGCGACAGACGGCCTTATATAGGCAGGCAGCCAACAACGTGGGAGGCGTTGGAATGGGGGACCCAATGCCGCCTCACACAGTGACCGAGCTGCAGGCTATGGACGTATATATGTACGTAAGTAGGATTCAGTTAGCGTTGGGAACCCGTATACCAAATTTCTTGAAGATGGGCCCATAAGTAACAAAGACCATTGAAAAGTTCAATATGACGGCCGACAGTGGCATCATATCACCGAAATAAGTATCAAATTCCAGCCTTCTACCTACACGGGAAGTTGGAGAATTAGTGACGTTGGAAAGTTCAATATGGCAGCTGACAGTGGCGTCACACCACCGAAATAAGTACGTACATTGGTTTCGGTTAACGCAGGGAAGCCGCCTACCAAATTTCGTGAAGATGGGGCAAGAATAAGAAAGTTCAAGATGGCGGACGCTGTTGATCGTTATGACCGTTACACGTAGAATTTCGAAATGAAACCTGCTTAACTTTTGTAAGTAAGCTGTAAGGAATGACCCTGCCAAATTTCAGCCTTCTACCTACACGGGAAGTTGGAGAATTAGTGATGTTTGGAAAATTCAATATGGCGGCCGACAGTGGCGTCATACCACTGAAATAAGTACGTACATCGGTTTTGGTTAACATAGGGAAGCCACCTACCAAATTTCTTGAAGTTGGGGTCAGCCTTCTACCTACACGGGAAGTTGGAAAATTAGTGACGTTGGAAAGTTCAATATGGTGGCCGACAGTGGCGTCATACCATCGAAATAAGTACGTACATCGGTTTCGGTTAGCACAGGGAAGCCGCCTACCAAATTTCGTGAAGATGGGGCCATAAATAAGAAAGTTCAACATGGCGGACGTTGTTGACCGTTATCGACCGTTATGGCCGTTATGTGTAGAATTTCGAAATGAAACCTGCTTAACTTTTATAAGTAAGCTGTAAGGAATGAGCCTGCCAAATTTCAGCGTTCTACCTACATGGGAAGTTGGAGAATTAGTGATGTTTGGAAAATTCAATATGGCGGCTGACAGTGGCGTCATACCACCGAAATAAGTATGTACATTGGTTTCGGTTAGCGCAGGGGAGCCGCCTACCAAATTTCGTGAAGATGGGGCCATGAATAAGAAAGTTCAACATGGCGGACATTGTGAAAATTAGTGACGTTGGAAAGTTCAATATGGCGGCCGACAGTGGCGTCATACCATCGAAATAAGTACATACGTCAGTTTCGGTTAGCGCAGGGAATCCGCCTACCAAATTTCGTGAAGATGGGGCCATAAATAAGAAAGTTCAACATGGCGGACGTTGTCGAACGTTATCGACCGTTATGATCGTTACGTGTAGAATTTTGAAATGAAACCTGCTTAACTTTTGTAAGTAAGCTGTAAGGAATGAGCCTGCCAAATTTCAGCCTTCTACATAGATGGGAAGTTGGAGAATTAGTGACATTGGAAAGTTCAATATGGCGGCTGACAGTGGCATCATACCACCGAAATAAGTATGTACATTGGTTTCAGTTAGTGCAGGGAAGCCACCTACCAAATTTCGTGAAGATGGGGCCATGAATATGAAAGTTCAACATGGCAGACATTGTTGACCGTTACGCGTAGAATTTCGAAATGAAACCTGCTTAACTTTTGTAAGTAAGCTGTAAGGAATGACCCTGCCAAATTTTAGCCTTCTACCTACACGGGAAGTTGGAGAATTAGTGATGTTTGGAAAATTCAATATGGCGGCTGACAGTGGCGTCATACCACCGAAATAAGTACGTACATCGGTTTTGGTTAGCGCAGGGAAGCCACCTACCAAATTTCGTGAAAATGGGGTCAGCCTTCTACCTACACGGGAAGTTGGAAAATTAGTGACGTTGGAAAGTTCAATATGGCGGCTGACAGTGGCATCATACCATCGAAATAAGTACATACATCTGTTTCAGTTAGCGCAGGGAAGCCGCCTACCAATTTTCGTGAAAATGATGCCATAAATCAGAAAGTTCAACATGGCGGACGTTGTCGACAGTTATCGACCGTTATGACCGTTACGTGTAGAATTTCGAAATGAAACCTGCTTAACTTTTGTAAGTGAGCTGTAAGGAATAAGCCTGCCAAATTTCAGCCTTCTATCTACACGGGAAGTTGGAGAATTAGTGATGAGTGAGTGAGTGAGTGAGTCAGTGAGGGCTTTGCCTTTTATTAGTATAGACTAGCAAAATACCCGCGCTTCGCAGCGGAGAAGTAGTGTGTTAAAGAAGCAATGAAAAAGAAAAGGAAACATTTTGAAAATAACGTAACATGATTGTCAATGTAATTGTTTTGTCACTGTTGTGAGTGATGAGTGTTGCTGTCATATATATATATATATCTATACTAATAAACGGCAAAGCCCTCACTCACTCACTCACTGACTGACTGACTGACTGACTGACTGACTGACTCATCACTAATTCTCCAACTTCCCGTGTAGGTAGAAGGCTGAAATTTGGCAGGCTTATTCCTTACAGCTTCCTTACAAAAGTTGGGCAGGTTTCATTTCGAAATTCTACGCGTAATGGTCATAACTGGAAGCTGTTTTTCTCCATTTATTGTAATGGAGATGAGCTTGAAACCCGTGGGGGCGGAGTTTCGTCTGACATCATCACGCCTCCTATGTAATCACGCAGTACGTAGAAAACCAGGAAGAGGCCCAAAAAGCGCTTTAGAAAACATGCATTATATAATTGAGAAGGCAGCGAAACAATAAGAAGCGAGCGAGTGACATATACAACCATATTCATGAGTTCTGCTACTTCGGAAACAAAGCACAGTGTAAACCTACACATTAAATTAAGTTCATAGACAGGCTGCCGCTGGCGTTTGTAATTTAGTGCCTGCCCATATAAGGCCGTCCGTCAGCGGCAATCCAATAGCAAACTGCCACGGGTAAATATTCACGGGTGAAGGACTGTGCTTATGCAGAGGAAGATGAGATGGTCAGGGTGGTGTTTG
>JANRMT010062791.1:32633804-32653441 GCA_026402145.1 Polypterus bichir lapradei
AATATGAAAAAATAGAGCTAAAATACAAAAGTACAAAACATAATGCACTGCAGTCAATCTCTTTTATTAATCTAGAGTAGTGCAGGAGTTACAGAGATAACAGGTCTTGGATAGAAACTGTTCCTGAATCTATTTATTTTAGTTTGGATTAACCTACTGTAAATCTTTTTCCACAGGGAAGGGGGAAGCACATAATGTCCAGGATGTGTTGAATCTTTAATACCACCACTGGCCTTCTTTTGAAGTTGGCCAGTGTAAATATCCTCTAGGGTTGGGAGTGTAGTTCCAGTGTCTGGCTGAGCTGTTTTCACCATGTGACGTAGTTCTTTCTTGTCTGCCACAGTGCAGCTGGTATTTCTGTACACTGTACACTGTACAGCAGCAGCACAGGATGCTCACAATGTTGGCATAATAGAAATTTATCATTAACTGCTGAGGGATGAGATTTTTTTTTTTTTATCTTTCTAAGGAAATCTCTGCTGGGCCTTCTTTATTTCTGAGCGACATTCAACAATGACTTAAGGTCCTCTACGATGTAAACACCTAGGAATTTAAAGTTTTCTACCCTTGTAACAGTGCGGGTTAGCTCCATGCTCCTGTTGCCTTCAGGGAGCCTCTCGAACCCACCACAGTTGATAACATAACTGATGTGAGCCACATACCTCCCCTGTCACCTATCCTTTGACATCTGCAGGTTATGTATGTGTCTCATTTCGGTTACATTACCAACGCTGGCAGGTTCGAGAGGCTCCCTGAAGGCAAAAGTAGCATCGAGCCAACCCACACTGTCACATTGAGTGTCAGTGGTGGGATTAGCTGAGGCAGTGAGACACGGAAAATTGAGAAGGAATCAACAAATGGGGTGGGTGCATGATTTTTTAAAAGAATCCACGAGACTCATGCCGGAAGAGGACAATTTTAGAATGTTGAACTTTTTAATGGACATTTATATATTGCTGTTTTAATCCATCCATCCATTTACCAACCCGTTGAATCCGAACACAGGGTCACAGGGGTCTGCTGGAGCCAATCCCAGCCAACACAGGGCGCAAGGCAGGAACCAATCCTGGGCAGGGTGCCAATCCATCGCAGGACACACACATCCACACTCACACACCAAGCACACACTAGGGACAATTTACAATCACCAATCCACCTAACCTGCATGTCTTTGGACTGTGGGAGGAAACCGGAGTACTCAGAGGAAACGCAGACACGGGGAGAACATGCAAACTTCACGCAGGGAGGACCCGGGAAGCAAACCCAGGTCTCCTAACTGCGAGGCAGCAGTGCTACCACTGCGCCACCGTGCCGCCCTGATGTTTTAATTGTCATTGAAAAGTTCTTATTCTTTTAATGTCCTGTTTTTGCAAAGAAGGCTTGGTTTTTGTTTTAAGGAGTATTTGTTTTAGTACTTGTTTTATTGGGTTTTAGTGCCTTCCCGTGCAACTGACAGCATAAGGGAGGAGGTGTGTGATATGGGGGCTCCGCAGCTTAGCAATCAGGGTTCATTTTTTTAAATAAATAAATATCCAGCTCAATCTCCATGGGTATGCGTGCTTGCTCAGCTGTGAGAGGTTGGTAGAGTAATTGAGACGGGATGCACCTGTACATGAGGGTGTGGTCTGTCTTGATTGCTTCATTGACTTTCTGCGGTTCACAAATAAAGCACTGTGCCCATGGAGGCATATAGGGAGAGCCAGTATGGGAGGAAGGGGGATAAAAAATGGGCTGGCCAGTGAGAGAAAGGTAGCCGAAGGAGAGAGATAGAAATGCTTAGAGCAACAGCAAGATTGAAAGCACCCGATGCAGGTGGTCAGGAGTGAGCTTCAGGGCTGCAGGAGCCTAAGGCTGAAGAAAGGACACTCATACTGAGTGATTGCCAGAGAGAAGGAGCGGCCTGACATGCAGTGTCTCCTGCAGATGTTGAGGGATAGGCAGTGGGGGACATTTATGGCTCAGTATGGCGCCCCAGGATTGCCAAAGGCCAGGCAATGGGGACCTGAACCAGGGTATGAAGGTTGACTGCACCTGTCTGTGGGTGTCTACTCCTGCAACAAGTTTCGAACAGGATTAAGGGAGGAGGCGCCAGGTTTAAAAGGACAGTATTTTGGGGCTCTAAGTTTTGTGGATAGTCTCTGGCTTTTAACCTCTACGTTTTTAATGGAATTTGTTTTTTGCAACTATTTTTAACTTCCACCATCACTTGTTTTTATGGATTATTTATTTATTTATTTATTATGCACTTTTTGGACACTGTTTTCAGATTCTGTTAATAAAAGCACTAATCACTTTATGCACCTACCCCTTGCTATGTGTGAGTGTCCTCATCTGCCCAGCTCATTTCAGTTACGTTACAGACGGTGGCAGGTTCAAGAGGCTCTCTGAAGGCAACAGGAGTATGGAGCCAACCTACACTGTCACAACCGTTTCTACTTCCTCCTAGCCTCGCTGGGCCATAAGTGATTCTCAAATGAGAACACGCATCTGGGAACAACCTGTCAAACAGTATGTAGTGATTAGCATTGAATTCCTGCGTTGCAAAAGCTTTGCCCACAGAGCTTCTTCCCAAATCACCCGCCACCAATTTTTCCAGTCCACGCATTTTAAACCATCGCCAGGGTTTCAGGATGAGAGCAAAAGACAATGAACAAAAGAACTGACACAGAGAAAATAAAAAGCTAAAACTGCTCTTATCCGTTCAGGAGCTCATTAGCACAAGGTAACTGAAGCTAAATGATTAATTTACATATTGCAATGATTGCTGTGTCAGTGGAGACAGACAGACACACGCACATACAACCGCAGCTACTGGGCTCAACATGTCTGTCTGTTATGATATCTTTGTCTTTTTAACTATTACGTCACTATATGACATAACAACAGCAAGTAGAATTTAGATAAGCTTTGTTATCTATGGATGTACAGTAAAGCGTGTGTTGTCATGGCATGATCACATTTCCAATTCGACAGTAATGCTAAATTTCTTTAGTTATTCTTTTAGATGTGCAGTCAGAAGGTGGATGTTGTGTAGCCTCATCTGTGCATCTACTGGTGTTTTTAGGCAGATTTGTTGATTCGGGTTTTAAGTACTAAAACCTGGACCTGTGGCTCTTTGTTATCAACTCTCATAATGGCAGTCCTTTTGATGGAGGGTGACACACTGTTTACTTCAAATGTATGCTTTGCATTTCATATTTTCATAAATATAGCTGCCAATTTTTTCACGCAATAACACATTACTATGTTTACCATTTGTCCATTGATGCTGTTAAATGCCAATGTATAACCTGATGTTAAAGAAATTTTTTTTCCCTTTACTTTTAAATTTTGCACATGCAACACAAGTTTAAATGTCTAATTGGGTTTATTCAGGAGACTTTTCAACTGTAGATGGTTCATCCTAAACTGAAGCTTGTTCTAGGTCTCTGTCTGACAAGGTTAATGGGAGCACCTCTGATCTTTGCAGTTCAAAATCACTGCCTTCATGAGGCGATGGATTGGTTTAGAAATGTGACACTCGGTGAGCCATCTAACTGTTCCTACCCAGTTTTAAGCAAAGTTCACTCATGGTTTCCTCCAGACGTACAGTGGTGTGAAAAACTATTTGCCCCCTTCCTGATTTCTTATTCTTTTGCATGTTTGTCACACAAAATGTTTCTGATCATCAAACACATGTAACCATTAGTCAAATATAACACAAGTAAACACAAAATGCAGTTTTTAAATGATGGTTTTTATTATTTAGGGAGAAAAAAAATCCAAACCTGTGGCCCTGTGTGAAAAAGTAATTGCCCCCTTGTTAAAAAATAACCTAACTGTGGTGTATCACACCTGAGTTCAATTTCCGTAGCCACCCCCAGGCCTGATTACTGCCACACCTGTTTCAATCAAGAAATCACTTAAATAGGAGCTGCCTGACACAGAGAAGTAGACCAAAAGCACCTCAAAAGCTAGACATCATGCCAAGATCCAAAGAAATTCAGGAACAAATGAGAACAGAAGTAATTGAGATCTATCAGTCTGGTAAAGGTTATAAAGCCATTTCTAAAGCTTTGGGACTCCAGCGAACCACAGTGAGAGCCATTATCCACAAATGGCAAAAACATGGAACAGTGGTGAACCTTCCCAGGAGTGGCCGGCCGACCAAAATTACCCCAAGAGCGCAGAGACGACTCATCCGAGAGGTCACAAAAGACCCCAGGACAACGTCTAAAGAACTGCAGGCCTCACTTGCCTCAATTAAGGTCAGTGTTCACGACTCCACCATAAGAAAGAGACTGGGCAAAAACGGCCTGCATGGCAGATTTCCAAGACGCAAACCACTGTTAAGCAAAAAGAACATTAGGGCTCGTCTCAATTTTGCTAAGAAACATCTCAATGATTGCCAAGACTTTTGGGAAAATACCTTGTGGACTGATGAGACAAAAGTTGAACTTTTTGGAAGGCAAATGTCCCGTTACATCTGGCGTAAAAGGAACACAGCATTTCAGAAAAAGAACATCATACCAACAGTAAAATATGGTGGTGGTAGTGTGATGGTCTGGGGTTGTTTTGCTGCTTCAGGACCTGGAAGGCTTGCTGTGATAGATGGAACCATGAATTCTACTGTCTACCAAAAAATCCTGAAGGAGAATGTCCGGCCATCTGTTCGTCAACTCAAGCTTAAGCGATCTTGGGTGCTGCTACAGGTCAATGACCCAAAACACACCAGCAAATCCACCTCTGAATGGCTGAAGAAAAACAAAATGAAGACTTTGGAGTGGCCTAGTCAAAGTCCTGACCTGAATCCAATTGAGATGCTATGGCATGACCTTAAAAAGGCGGTTCATGCTAGAAAACCCTCAAATAAAGCTGAATTACAACAATTCTGCAAAGATGAGTGGGCCAAAATTCCTCCAGAGCGCTGTAAAAGACTCATTGCAAGTTATCGCAAACGCTTGATTGCAGTTATTGCTGCTAAGGGTGGCCCAACCAGTTATTAGGTTCAGGGGGCAATTACTTTTTCACACAGGGCCATGTAGGTTTGGATTTTTTTTTCTCCCTAAATAATAAAAACCATCATTTAAAAACTGCATTTTGTGTTGACTTGTGTTATATTTGACTAATGGTTAAATGTGTTTGATGATCAGAAACATTTTGTGCGACAAACATGCAAAAGAATAAGAAATCAGGAAGGGGGCAAATAGTTTTTCACACCACTGTATATATTAAATTCCTGAATTCAATTAAACTAATCTCCTCCCAACATATGTGAAAGACAGAGTGTTTATTTGTCATAGATCTTGGAAGTCCGTAACGGTTTCCTTGGTTTTGTAGTGTTAAGGTCCAGGTTATTAGAAGAACCGTCTGATATCAGTTCTACAATCCTTTGTGTCACCTGCAAATTTTACAGTCATGTTGGAGAAGTTAATGGGGGAGCAGTCATTTGCAAAAAGGGAATAGAATAATGGGCTGAGTACACATCCCTGTGGTGCCTCTGGGTTTGTGATCTGAGTTGAGGAGTGGTGACTCCCTGTCCTGACATTCTGGGGCTTGTTGTTTAAACAGTGCAAGATCTAAGCAAATAATGAACTTTCCAAGACTAAATTGTTCAGGTTTTGACCAGTTTTGATGGATTATCATATTAAATGCATAACTAAAATCAACAAAGAGCATCCTTATATGTGTGCTCTGCTTTTCCAGATGTGTACAGGCTGTGTGAAGTACAGTTGTGATTGCATCATCCGTTGAGCTTTTTGTCTGATTTGTAAACTGTTGTTGATCAAGATCAGCAGCAATAGCAGCCTTAATATAAGAAAGAACAAGTCTTTCAAAACAGTTATGTTAGATTAGGGAGACTTTATTATCCCAGAGTGAAATATGTTGGCAGTAGGAAGGTACAAAAACAAAAGGCATTGTTACACAGATCCAATAAAATAAACAATGACACAACAACTGACAACCAGGGTTATTATATATACCCACACTCAATATTAGTACAAAGAAGAATAATTAATTTCAACAGTACACAAAATAATTGTGAGTTTAGCATTTACTAGCATCCCTACAAGTAACTTAATTCAAAATGCTTATAACTCTGTGAATAAGAGAGTTCTGAAATCTGAATAGGCAACAGCTGAAATTTAGGAAAAAGATGAATGCTGCTGTCTGACAGAATTGAGTCGGCCTTCTTTCTAACCTGTATGTAATACAGTTTAGTGATAGGGATCTGCTGTGAACCAATAATTTTACTGCTGATTTTTGCAATGTTGTTAGGATGGTTTATATTCTTAAGGCCACAGTTGCCGAACCAACATATAAAAGCAAATGTAATAATAGACTCAGTAAAGGACTGTTAAAACAGTTTCATTAATGTTTTGTCCACTTTAAAACAGTTGAGTTTCTTAAGAAAGAAGAGTCGTGACTGCCCCTTCCTATTAATTTCTTTTGAGTTCAAAGTTTAGTCTGTTATCAATGATCGTCCCTAAATATTTGTACATATTTCTCTCTGTTAATTAAAGTTGAGACAGTGGAAGCAGGCGAGCACCTGAGATCTACAGCCGTATCTTTTGTCTGAGAAAATTTAACTGTAAAACAGAACAATTACACCATTGTACAACAGGTCCATGGCTGTCTTCTTTATCTTGTCAAAGACTCACAATGGCAGAGTTGTCTGCAAATTTCAAGATATTTCTGGCCTTGTGTGAACTCCAGCAGTCATTTGTATGTAAGATAAAAGAGGTAATAAACAGCAGCCTGATATATATACTTAAGCTATCACAAAAACAGCCATTGACACTTACTCTTTGTGTTCTGTTTTATTAACAAATCCAGAATCCAGCCCACATAGTTAGGATCCAAACAGAAATTATCGATCAGTTTAACAACTAAAATGTGGGCCTGGATTCTATTAAAAGCTGACAAGAAATCTAGGAACAGCAATCTTGTGTGGCATTTTTGAGCATTCCAAGTGCTCATACAGTAAATTCAGAAGAATCCCTCACTTTGCTCCCTATGAAAAGTGGCAAGGGTCCAGATACTTGGTTAAGTAGTAGGCTCTTAATTAACTTCTCAAAGGATTTCATGATATGGTGATAATGGGGATTAGAGCAATTGACAGGCGTTTAGATTAGTCACTGCTGATTTTTTGGGATGGGAACAATTGTAGTTGACTTAAGGCACATGAGGACCACAGCTTTTTCTAGTGAGTGGTTAAAAATGTGAGTAAATATCTCTGCTAGTTGGTCTGCACAAGCCTTCAACACTCATCCTGATACTCCATCTGGTCCAGCTGCTTTACTGACGTAGATGCTACCCAGAAAGGATTTGACCTGGTTCTGACGTAATCTTCTGGGGCCTCATGTATAAACGGTGCGTATGCACAAAAATGTTGTGTAAGCCCATTTACACACTCGCATCGTGATGTATAAAACATAAACTTGCCATAAAGCCACGCACATTTCCACGGCAGCTAAATGCTTGGCATATGCAAGTTCTCTGCTCGGTTTTGCAAACTGGCGGCACCCAGCGTCAAAGCAGTGCTTTTGTTCCACTGTGGTTTCCCTTTCTTTTTTAGATCCACATCCCTGACGCAGCTTTATCAAATACACTGAAATTAACCACATATTGTTTATTAGTTCTGCGGTGGGCTGGCGCCCTGCCCGGAGTTTGTTTCCTGCCTTGCGCCCTGTGTTGGCTGGGATTGGCTCCAGCGGACCAAAGATAGCGGGTTGGTTAATGGATGGATGTTTATTAGTTTAAGGCATCTGATTGTAATTAACCAGTGTAAAAGAGACAAGAGAAGACAGCAAAAAGGTTTGGGGTTTCTGGCCCCGTATAATGCAGAAATATCCACAATCGGAAAATAAACAGGTCAAAAATATAAACAAACAAGTGTTCATATGCGCGATGCCGAGAATGACGTCGGCGGCCATCTTATAGAGGAGGAGCTGGAAGTGGAGGAATGCTGGGAAGGAACCATGAGGGAGGATGGGACTGCTGATTCAGACAAAATGGCGGAGGAAGGGCGGAAGTAACGTGCTGCAGGAATGAGGCTTATGGCGGCGGAACGTCTTTTTTCCTGGAAGAAAGCAAAGGAGAAAGGTTAGTACCCCGCCACTCCCTGCCGGCGAACGTCTTCCGAAGCGTGTTAAGGTCCGTCCGCGGTCTCCTATTCGCGCGTGCGTGACACCAGTAACAATATAATGGTCCACGGAATGGCCAAAATATTCCAAATCCCATAGCTGCTTTAGCGTTGTTTCTGTCAGTGCACCACTCAGAGTATTTATCCCACTGTATCTGAGTGTGGAATCACAACTCTACAGCAGCTGATCGGAAAGAGAATTATCGGTATACAGCATCAAGCACCTGCTGCCTCAGCCTCAGCCATGCACACTCTCTATTGAACTGCTCGCATACTGCAAACGCTTCAGAGCCTTTCCTGTACGGACCTCGCGGCTCAGAAAAAGTTTCATCCCAAGAACTATAAACGCAGTCAATCAGTCCATCAAGTGCTCCTTGTAGAACTGTTTGTACTTATAAGTAAAATTACCTCATTGTAAACTTGTGATACAGTTATGATATTGCACAACCTGAGCCAATTTATAAAGCGCGTATTTACATATGATGACGATATCATTTTTAAGATGAAATGAAGCAAAATATGTTAATTACATTATACAGATAAAATGTTAACATCATTTAAATAATTAAACATGTGAGGACACGGTGGCGCAGCACTAGTGATGATCTGGTGTCCTATTCAGGGATTGTGTCAACCGGAAACACCATTTAATGCCAGGTGTAATCGATCAAATAATAACTGAAAATGTTAAAAAAATAAAAGGCATCTCGAAAAGGGCTGCTTCTACGATCATGAAGGTTCCATGCTCTCAAGAAGCTGGTTCCAAAAGGAATGCTAACTTCCTGCCTTTTATCAGGCTGCTTATATCTTGAGAGGACTGGAAGGGGTGGGATTTATGGTAATTGGGTGGAAGTGATGTCATTAGTCTGCTGGACTTTCTTGCTCCACTCTAAAGGAAAACAGCGAAGGGCAGTTACTGATTGTGTCCCCTTATTATCCTTCTCTGTCCTACTTTCCTCATCAGTACCAGGGAGACATTCCCTAGAGCTTATCTGTGTAACAAACTATAAAACAGAAATACCAGGGACCTTTTATACTATTCTTTTAAAGACAATTTACCACCACAAGAACTTTTTTTTTAGTAACTAGGGACTTTTGATAAACTTTCCCACCACAGGAACTTGGGCATTGTGTAGTTCCTGGCACTTTTTTAGCTCCAGCTCCAGGGCTTTCACTTTTTGTTCAGCCAGGAACTATTGTAGGTGGGGCTCGTGCAATGAATTGTGCGGACTGGTTGACCACAAGCACTGGTGCTATTTTACAGTCCTGTTAGTAGTTTGGAGTGTTATCAGTGAAGATGTTATGCCGCACTTTGCACACCGCATCATTCTTCATAGCTGCCTCTCTGTGGTGCTGCTCCATGCACCACATCAAAACAACAATGGGGTCCCCTGTGAAGTCGCAATTGCGCCACACTTCTCACTGCATCAATCTTCATAGCCACCTCCCTGTTACAATTTACAAGCCACATCTGTGAGAGTGGAAATGGTTGCCATTATGTAGAGGAACAAATTGTGTTCTCATTTGATGGACATTAAGTTAAGCTCCAAGATGGAGGCATTGCTTAACATTATTTATATAAAAAGTATTTTCAGCATGAACCAACCAGCCACAACATTAAAAACGCTGACAGGTGAAGTGAAAACATTAATCATCTTGTTACAATGGCACCTGTCAAGGGAAGGAATATACTAGGCAGCAAGTGAACACTCACTTGTTGAAGGTGATGTGATGGAAGAAGGACAAAATGGGCAAGCATAAAGACATGAGCAGCTTTGACAAGGACCAGATGATGATGACTAGACGACTGGGTCATAATGGCAAGTCTTGTGGGGTGTTCCCAGTATACAGTGGTATACCTACCAAGCGTGGTCCAAGGAAGGACAACCCGGTGAATCAGTGTCAAGATAATGGGCACTCACTGATGTGTGTGGGGAATGAATTCTATTCCACCTGGTCCCACAGAAGACCTACTGTAGTACAACTTAATGCTGGCCATGAGAGAAAAGTGTCAGAACACACTGTGAATCACACCCTGGTACGTATGGGGCTGCATAGCTGTGGACTGGTTAGAGGACTTATGATGACGCTGTCCACCACTGAAAGCACCAACAATGCACACATGAGTACTGGATAGTGAAGCAATGGAAGAAGATGGCCTGGTCTGGTGAACCATATTTTCTTTTAAATCATATGGATGGCCAGGTATCGGTGCGTCATTTACCTGGGGAAGAGATGGCAGCAGGACGAACTATGGAAATAAAGCAAGCCTGCTTAGGCAGTGTGATGTTCTGGGCAATGCTTTGCTGGGAAACCTTGGGTCCTGGCATTCATGTGGATGTTAATTTGACATGTACCACCTACCTGAAGATTGTTGCTGATCATACACACCCCTTCATGCCAACAGTATTCCCTGATGGCAGTGGTCTCTTTCAGCAGCATAATACTTCCTGCCACACTGAAAAAATTGTTCATGAATGGTTTGAGAAACATGACAAAGAGTTCAATTTGTTGATTTGGCTTCCAAATTCCTCAGTTCTCGACCACATCAAGAATCACTGGGATGTGCTGGAAAAACAAATCCAGGCCCCAACTTG
Organism: Polypterus bichir lapradei; assembly: GCA_026402145.1. Classification (NCBI taxonomy): domain Eukaryota; kingdom Metazoa; phylum Chordata; class Cladistia; order Polypteriformes; family Polypteridae; genus Polypterus; species Polypterus bichir. Next base: position 32,644,527 of record JANRMT010062791.1, read on the forward strand.
CAATTTAAAGGATCTACTGCTAATGTCTTGGTGCTAGATACAACAGGACACCTTCAGGGGTCTTGTGGAGTCCATGACTCAATGGGTCAAAGTTGTTTTGGCAGTACAATGGAGACCTACACGACATTAATAGGTGGCTTTAATGTTGTGGCGGATCAGTGTAAGATTCAGATCTCAAATGTATGATTAGCACAGGAAGTGTGTGTCCATCGAATTCCTAAATTAACATTTGGGATGACACTCTGCAAAGCAATACAATAAGCTCTCTACTGGAGCGAAGGGAGTAGTCCTTCAGTGGTTGGCTGCATTTTACACCAACGTCTTTTAATGTACATAATAATTAATCTTGCAGTGTGATGCAAGCCTATTACAATTATACAGAAATTTCTGCACGATAATTCAAAAACTAAATAAACATTCTGAGCTCCACTTTATTGAGTTCAGTATCATCGGTGGCTGAAGGTTATCTCAGCAGCATCGGGCACAAGGCAGGAACACACCCCACACAAGATGCCAGTCCATTGCAGGGCCCACACAAACATATAGCCACATGGGTTCAGTTTAGATTTGCCACTTAATATGTACTGTGCACATCTTAGACATGTGGGAGGAAAGGGAGAGTATGTGTGGGAAAAAAAAACATCACATACATGGGGGGTGTTCAAGTAGTAAGCCAATGATGATTAAATCATTCTATTTTGTTTTGATGAGAAGACATCATTTACTTTTGGTTTCTGATTCACCAAATGTTTCCAAAGGTCCATCAAGCTACCCATCTCTGGTGTTTCCCTAGCCTGTTATGTACTTTATATAAGGGGGACAATCAAAACTGAACTTTATATTCCCCATTAGGCCTCACTAGTGTGTTACACATCTAAAGTATAACCTCCCTTGTTCTGTACCTGGCCTGTCATGCAACCCAACATCCTCGCAGGTGCCTTGGTCACTTCTATACATTGTCTGGTAGTGGAAAGTGCCAAATCTGTTATACTGTAGTACTTCTTAGAAGATTTACTTTCTACATACAGTATATGGTGTAACTGTATTGCATATTAGTGAAAACATGTGGACCTTCGGTCCTAAAATAAAATGAAAATAAAAACCAAGTTAAACATAAGGAGCTTTTCATACTTATTATGTTTTCTAAATACTCACTTCTTTCACTTCTTCTGGAGGTTATAATGTATTTTATTACTTGTGGTGGCTCATATAGAGCAAGCTGAATATGGGCTTGCAGACACCATGCAAGTTAAAAATGAAATACAGGCTGAGCACCCGTAATCCGAAATGTATGGGAACAGAAGTATTTTTGTTTTACAAATATTTTTGGAATATTCGATAAGACATAATGTGATATTGTCGATGCTCAGAAAGCTCAGGATTTTGGAGCATTTCAGTTTTTGGAGTCTCAAATTAGGGATGCTTAACCTGTAATAGGCTATATGCACCTGGTAGTGCTGACGTACTTCCAGTGAAATCTCAGCCAGTTCAGTCTGTTCCATCGTCTGTACTGCAGTTGTGATTTTTGTTTAGTGGTGAGAATGTCTGAGAAAAAGAAATTTAAGTTTCAGTGTACAGATAGCTCTACAGCTGAACATTGTTGTGTATCTTTATGTCAACCTGCCAGTACGTACAACAAGGTACCTCCAATGCGGAAACCCAATCAAAATGGATCATCGCTATCCGGAGAGACAGTTTTACGGTTAGTCCCCATACCTGAGTTTTTAGCCAGCATTTTAAAAAGAGAGGATTTTCGCGAGCCAAGGTCTGAGACAGGGTGGTAGCTGTTGAACAAGGGAAAGGTTTCTGCGTTGTTTGAGCGCAACAATTTCTCCATTTCTCATGCAAGACTTGGGGTTTGGGAGAAGAGAAAGCGACTGATGGAGGATGACACACCAGGTGAGAAGGAGGATGATAAAATCCTTGAGGAACATGACTACGCTTTGGCTCATGAAATCATGTCTCTCAGAGAGGATATCCTTCAGCTGTGGAAACAAATTGAGACCCTTACAATGAAGCAGCAGTTTGGTATTCACCATTTTGCTGGCCCAGGCTTAGACATTATCTTTTTTTACAAGGTAAGATGTCCAGCAGACTCATGTTATTATGTATTGTAGCATCAGCACCAAACGCCACAATTGATAGATTCTCTGCTCTTTACATGACTCACTATCCTTAAAAAGGACTGCTTGCCTTTTGTCGTACTAGTTGGAAATGCATGTGCGACTGTGCAGAGTTGCTGTTTTTATAAGCGCTACTGCTATTGACGATGTAATGCCAGCTCATTATTTTGGTTACTAATCTCTGGCTGATATAACTTGTCCAGCATCATTGCAGTATTAAACTTTCATACTTTGTCACATGTCCCAAAATAAAGTTTAATGACCAATTATTGAATTTTCAAAGAAGCCTACTGTAATCACATATCTGTCTCATGTAAGTTCATAGTGAATACAAGTTTTTAATACATCCGGATCTTACCTTAATAATTGTGGATGCAGCTTGAAACATATAGTTTGTAGCCTTTCTCCTTTTTAGATTGTGACGTTTGGCATAATGTTTGAATAATGTGACTTAATATCGTTTATGGTAAGTCCGGGTACATCTTGAAACAATCTGGTGAAAAAATCCTATAGGTATTCCACTTGATATCAGCGCCGGAAGTGCAGCAGCTGGCTGACGTGGAATCCGAAAGCGAGTGTGCATAGAGCCTATTGTTTTATTGAAAGAAAGAAAAATACATAACCAATACACACATGAAATAATAGATTAAGTATATGTTTTTGGGTGTAGTTCACCAATATAATGATTAACTTGATTATGAATTTTCAACATGTATGCACCATGTCCGTATGCACCATTAATGCAAAAAATAACCTGTTGATACTTTATATGTGTTCTAAATAGCTACTTTTCACCTCATGTAGATATTACAATGTATTTTTTTACTTGTGGTGATTTACAGCTTCAAAGTGATTGGTGATCTGATTTTCCTGTCTAGTGCTCTTTAAACATTGATGTAAAAGCAGTGGTCAGAAGTTTTGAGTATTTGAAGATCTCCTCATTTGTTGGCATGTATTTCTCTGTCGTTGTTGTTCTTGCATTCTGTATCGTAGACTTTGTATTGCATGCCTATGAGCCATCACATTTGCCTGATACTCAATTGTTCTATATTCAGGATTACTTCTTAACTGGCTATGCACTTTGGTGTCTTATCTTCTTATTCTTTTTCGTTCTCCATCACTTAACTGCTTTCTGTGATTTGCTGGTCACTGCTTGTCTTCTTTTTCCTGCCTTTATGGTGGTTACAATCACATTACCATTAACACACATGCACAGATCACTTTGTGTTCCTGTAGGAATGCTTAATGAAGTCAGATGTTCGATGATCAATAAATACAATATATTCCAAAACAGGATGTTGTTTTTATAAGACATTACTTTAAGAAGATAAAGTAAGGAATAGTTTTCATTAGGGAGTGAGTTGTGTTACGCAACAAAAGGCTTAATATAAAGAACAGTAAACTCTTCACCAGTTGTTTACACATGTAAGAACACACAGTTCATTACAGATTCTGAACACATATTTGATAAATGCATGCTTTTTCTGTCTTTGGTGTTTTTTGTATTCTGTATCCCACTTTTGACACTTAGCAAATGGTGTGGTGCTCCTCTTCATCTTCTTCCTATTATGGTATTCTTCATTATGTCATCGGCCTGTGTAATTTGCTTTATGCTCAGAGGATGTTGCTGGTCTTCTTTTTCTTTTCTCCATGTCACTTGGTTTGCAGATCAATTTGCTGTACTAAACACAAGAAGCAGGGGTCATTTTGCTGAGTTTACCATTTCCTAAAATGTTTTGAATTTCCATACCATATCAATTCATAAGGTTTTGATCAAGACCAAGGCCATCGTTCTAGCTCCAGTAGTTTGCAAGTAATCGAGTGACAAATGGATAGACCTTAGCGTTTTTATATGTAAAGATTACATCTTCCTGTGTGAGATTGAACATTTGCTTAAATGAAACGTACTTTTCCTCATTTCGACCCACAACTAAATTTTGTTGCAATTCTTCTATAGGCATCCTGTTTAAATCAGTTTGGCTAGGATGCAAGCCAGGAACACCTAAGCCTCAAGGTCATTTCTAGAGAGCTACAGTGGTTGCAGATTTCTGTTCCATCTCTATTGAAAAATATGATAAATTTGAAGCCATTTCTTGTCAATAATGAAACTTGTTATTTAATTCCATGCTTTGCTAGGTTTTTCATTCTCCTATATCCCACGTTAATTTGTAGATTTTATGTTTACGAGGATTATTACCTAAATGATTTGTAGACTGAAGTGGATTAATAATTCCTCAGTCCTTCACTCTTTTTCTTCTTTCCAAATATTTTAGTAGAATAAAAATTTCCTGATAAAGAAACACAGGTGTAAACTGGAGCAGGTTACAGTGATGATTCAATTTGCATGTCATTGTTATTTGGCAGTTAATTAAAAGAACAAGGAACAATGAACAGCTTTGAATGCAGCAGTTTAAGACTAAAATAGACAATGAAGGACTGGGAATCTTATCAAGAGAGTGAACGAAAAGGAAGTACAAAAATGTTGCAAAAGCAATACATGGATTTGAATAAAGAAGCTGGGCTGGAACAAAAAATATGCAGCAACTGCAGCCTTCCAGGACCAAACCTGAGCACCCCTGTGTTTGGCACATCACCAGCCACTGACTTCTCTATGATCACGTCTACAGTTCCTCATTTGAGTTGCAAGAAACTGGTAGCATGTGGTGTAAGTCTAGAACTCTGGGCCAGGTTGTCAGTCTGCTGCATAAACCCACACTCAGGTGAAAAGAGGTGACGATAAATCATATTCGCACATTTTGTAGCTGTGGAAGGAAAATTGGAGGTCCCATGGAGTATACCAACACAGGGGACCTGTGGGAAAACCCATGTAGACAGTGACCCAGCTGGGACTCAAACCTGGCATTGTGGAAGAGCCATGACCCTGTTAGAGCAGACACTTACTAAACTACCATGGTTGATTGATTGATTGATTCCAATGTTGTCAGTTAAGGAATTTTCCCTTACAGTTTACCAGCAGTATTTTGTACACTTTTCCACTGAAAAAGCAGAATTTGTTTTTTGGCTTGTTTTAGAACATAATTTTGGTTTATTATTAACAGCAACATGCATCAATTAACCTAAAGAAGAGCATGTTAAAAAAAAAACAACTGTCCATAGTTCTATAAATTAAATGTGATTTTATATGAGAATGGGAAAAATACAAACACAACAAGCCAAACAAATGTCTTTTGAAGTGTTGTTTTAAAAACAGCAGATTTTTAAAAGGAGCTAAAACTTCAAACCACTTAGAACAGGGGTCCTCAATCACAGTCCTTGAGGGCCGCAGTGGCTGCAGGTTTTTGGTTTAAACTGGTTGCTTAATTAGAAAACAATTCTTGCCAATAACTTAATTTCATGGCTTGTTAGTGCTTTAACTCTGCTATGTCAAGTAATGCTCATATCCTAGATTTTCTTCCCCTTTCTAAGGATATCATCCAAATGACTTGAAGGCTAAAATGGAGGAGTAATTCTCAGTCCTTCACTTTTTTCTTTTCACTTTCCTTCCAAGTATTTAATTAAACCCAATAGTGTATGATAAATACACACAGGTGTAAATAGTAACAAGCTAAATGGAGAAATGCTGGTCTATTTTGTCATTTGCATGTTAATGCTAATTAGGAGCAATTAAAAACCAAGAATACAGCTGTTTAAAACTAAAATAAGCAATAAGGGCTCAAAATCTTAACGAGTGAGACAACTAAAGTGAAGCAGAAGTGTTACTTGAGCAATAAGTGCTTCTTATTAAGCAATTGGGTTGGAGCAAAAACCTGCAGCCACTGTGGCCCTCCAGGACTGTGATTGAGGACCCTTGACTTAGAGTATATCTATCTATCTATCCATCTATCAAACAGATTTTATTGAATGGAAAACACAACATGATAAGTGTTGTGCAAGAACAAAGTTGTTTGTAATGTTGTATTTCTGTGGTGGCAATTATATATTGGATATGTTGCTCTGTGAACAGAATTACTTATGTTCTGTTTTGTGTGTTGTAGTATCCCCACTTTTTGGCACCCATTGCACGCCCAATCTACATGGAAGGGGTCTGTCTCTGAATTGACTTTTTCCAAGATTTCTTCCATCTCTTTTTTCTACAAGATATTTTTTGTGAGTTTTTTTTGTCTTCTTAGGGAGTCAAGGCTGGAGGGTTATCAAAAAAGAGCCCTGTTAAAGCCCATTGCACCACTCCTAGTTTTGTACTATACAATAAATAAATTGCTGTTATTGGTGTTGTTGAATAATCAGCTATTGTACTCTGCCAACAGCCATACCACATGCACTTCAGAAGAGGTCATCCACCTGAGGCTAAGTGTGTTCAGGCCTAGCCAGTACCTGGATGGGAGACCATCTAGGAAAAAGCTTGGGTTGCTACTGGAAGAGGTGTTGGTGAGGCCTGCAGGGGGCACTTACCCTGTGGTCTGTGTGAAGATCCCACTGCCCCGGTGAAGTGAAGTGGACATTGTGCTATAAAAATGGCCCCAGCCTTTGGATGAGAAGTAAATACACTGTCCTTCAATCAGATGTGAAACCGAGGTCCTGATTCTTTGTGGTCATAAAAGATCCCTGGCCATCCTTCATAAAGAGTAGGGTGTATCCTGATTTTCAGGTTAAATTGCCCCCCACGGCCTGATCATTATGACCCAATAATCACCCCCTGTCTCTAATTGGATATCTCTGCCTCACCACTTCACCACCTTTATAGCTCATGTGTGGTTAGCGTACTGGCACAAAATGGCTGCCATCGCATCATCCAGGTGGATGCTGCACATTATCGGTATTGACTCCTCCTCACTATGTAAAGTGTTATGAGTAGTGAGAAAAGCACTATATATATATAAAGAATTATTAGTAGTAGAACAAGAGACTATAATGACCCTATAAACCTAATATAGGTGTTTGTAAACTTTTTTCTTCACCAAATCAAACGTAGGGAGTTGAATTCTGTTTTGTTAGGTTTTTATTTCCTGCTTTCTTTTTTTTAACTTTTAATGTTTTATTTCTTTTCTTTTTTTCCCTTTCAAGTTTGACTATGAAGTCTTTTTTTTGTATACATTTGAGTTGATTGTATGCCAAATAAAATAGAATAATTAGAAAAAAAAACTGGGTATTATGTTTACTCAGGTTGTCCTTTCTTATATATAAACATAGCAAAATACCCGCGCTTCGCAGCGGAGAAGTAGTGTGTTAAAGAAGTAATGAAAAAGAAAAGGAAACATTTTAATAATAACGTAAAATGATTGACAATGTAATTGTGTTGTCATTGTCATGAGTGTTGCTGGCATATATACAGTAATCCCTCCTCGATCGTGGGGGTTGCGTTCCAGACCCCCCTGCGATAGGTGAAAATCCGCGAAGTAGAAACCATATGTTTGTATGGTTATTTTTATATATTTTAAGCCCTTATAAACTCTCCCGCACTGTTTATAAATATTCCCCGCAGAGTTAAACAGCATAATCCCTTTGTATTCTCTTAGATATTAGGTAAGATTCATTGAAATTATGTATATAAACACACTGTTTATATACAGTAAAACCTAAATATTATTTTAAAGATATTGAGTGTCTCCGATATCACATATGTTACAGCCATTACGATAGACAAGTCAACAGCAATAAATACGTACAATGCAAGAAAAATAGTATACAGTAAATGTGTGTACAGTGACACTAAACGTACGTACATGTACTAAGCACTGTAAGAAGAAAATTAATTATGGCTACTCACCAACAATGACACGATGACTTGTCCGATAACAATGAGTTTAATTTTACTGCACAACAAAGGAGAGCGTTACAGCCCTTGTAAAGGAGCCACTTCAGGCGATTGTGTAGCACTGCCGTTGTTCTTCTGGCAGTCTTCAATCCAAATCCCTAAAGCAGATTCCATCCAGACTACTGCCTTATTACATCCACTTACAACTCGTTTTGCACCCTGGTTAAAAGGACACTGCAGCCGTAGATCTTATATTCCTTTCCTACTTTTTAAATAAAAAGAATCGTAGCCTTCAACAAATCCAAAACGTTTACCTTTTCGGCAATCATTAACATCTTCTTCTTGCGCTTGGGCACGACACCTGAAGCAGTAGCAGATTGTTTTGGAGCCATAATGAAGGGCTTGACTATGCACAAAGATAAACACTAAAGAGCACAACTCTTTACACAGTGAAACACGTTGATGCTGAATTAGAGAGACGAGACTTCCTGGTTAAAACTGCATTCAGCACGCAGGAGCTCAACTGCGTGCTCTGATTGGTTAGCTTCTCAGTCAGGAGAACTTAACTGCGTGCTCTGATTGGTTAGCTTCTCAGCCATCCGCCAATAGCGTCCCTTGTATGAAATCAACTGGGCAAACCAACTGAGGAAGCATATACAGGAAGTAAAAAGACACATTGTCCGCAGAACCCGCGAAGCAGCGAAAAATCCGCGTTATATATTTAGTTATGCTTTCATATAAAATCCGCGATAGAGTGAAGCCGCGAAAGTCGAAGCGCGATATAGCCAAGGATTACTGTATATATATATATACTTTATATATATATATATATATATATATATATATATATATATATATATATACACACATATATACATACCTATAAACATATATATACATACATATATACATATCTATAAACATATATATACACACATATATACATACATATAAACATATATATACACACATATGTATATATGTACATATATATACACACATATGTATATATGTACATATATATATATATGTATATATGTACATATATATATATATATATATATGTACATATATATATA
>JANRMT010062791.1:32655220-32677252 GCA_026402145.1 Polypterus bichir lapradei
GCATTTAAGGTCACAGTTCTAAAAACGCAGGACACTAAAGAGACTTGTCTACCGACTGTGAAAAACACCCAAAGAAAGATGCCCAGGGTCCCTGCTCATCTGCGTGAACGTGCATTAGGCATGCTGCAGGGAGGCATGAGGACTGCTGATGTGGCTAGGGCAATAAATTGCCATGTCCACACTGTGAGACGCCTAAGACAGCGCTACAGGGAGACAGGAAGGACAGCTGATCATCCTCGCAGTGGAAGACCACGTGTAACAACACCTGCACAGGATCGGTACATCCGAATATCACACCTGCGTGACAGGTACAGGATGGCCACAACAACTGCCCGAGTCACACCAGGAACACACAATCCCTCCATCAGTGCTCAGACTGTCCGCAATAGGCTGAGAGAGGCTGGACTGAGGGCTTGCAGGCCTGTTGTAAGGCAGGTCCTTACCAGACATCACCAGCAACAACGCCGCCTATGGGCACAAACCCACCTTCGCTGGACCAGACAGGAGTGGCAAAAAGTGCGTGAGTTTCTGCATGACAGCAATGTCAGTGTTCTGCCATGGCCAGCGAAGAGCCCAGATCTCAATCCCATTGAGCACGTCTGGGACCTGTTGGATCGCAGGGTGAGGGCTAGGGCCATTCCCCCCCAGAAATGTCCAGGAACTTGCAGGTACCTTGGTGGAAGAGTGGGGTAACATCTCACAGCAAGAACTGACAAATCTGGTCCAGTCCATGAGGAGGAGATGCACTGCAGTACTTCAAGCAGCTGGTGGCCACACCAGATACTGACTGGTACTTTTGATTTTGAGCCTCCCTTCATTCAGGGACACATTGTGAAACATTTTTAGTTTATGTCTTATGGTGTTGACTCTTTTAGTGTTCATACAAATATTTACACATTAAGTCTACTGAAAGTAAAAACAGTTGAAAGTCAGGGGACGTTTCTTTTTTTGCTGAGTATATATATACACACACACACATACATATATATATATATACATATATACACATATATATACACACACACACATACACATATATACATATATATGCATATACATATCTACATATATATATATATATATATATACATATATATATATATATATATATTAGGGGTGGGACTCGATTAAAAAAATTAATCTAATTAATTAGAGGCTGTGTAATTAATTAATCTTGATTAATAGTATGTAATCGCACAAGAAAATTTGCCCCAAATCGCAAACTTAAAAGGGTTTTAGTGGGCGACAGAATCAAATAATAGACATGGATATGAATATTGTAAACTCAAGCTCTTTTAATTTCTGAAAAAATAAATGCATTTAAACTGCATTTCAATTCAAAACAGAAACAAAAATATCATCCCTGGCTAAAATTGGGCAGACTAAAAAATAAAGTGGTATTTTAAGTACATTTTCAGAATGGTATTGTCTTTAAATAATAATAAGACAAATTTCAACATAAAGTGCAGTTTTTCTTCTTAAAAAAATAAGGCAGAAACATAAAACGTAATTTGACCAGCTTCACCTTTAAACTCTGAGTAACCTTAGCCAAAATTATTTTGTACATTTCTTAAAACAGTGTGATCATTGAACAGTTTGTAATTAGATGTAATTAGAATTACTAACGGTCACGGAAGTCCAATGATCCCCAGTAAGAGCCACAAAATCCGCTCTCTGTAATGCATCTAATTTTGCTTGCTTTTCAGTGTCATAAAGCTGTTGAATTTTACTTGAAGTAATAGTCTTTTGGCACGGCAGTGGGAAAGTTGGATCTCCTGACGCTAACTGTAGCACATTTTCTAACCCCCTATCTTCCACCACTGTTAGTGGTCTACAGTCCAAAGCAATCCATTTTGCGAGAGAATTTGTAAGTTTGACAGATGTTGACTTACTAATTTTGGTCCTGAATCCAGTCATTTCATCAGGTTTGGGCTGCCGACACCTTTTGTTGGTACTCAAACTCGTACTGCTAATGCTAACAGCATACACAGTTTCTGTGCTCGCTGTAACATGTTTTGCATTTAGATGGTACTGTAAGGTTAAAGGGCCTCGGTGGTATGCAAACTCATTTTTGCACAGTTTGCACAGTTTATCAAGGCTTCCATTGGGTAGTCTTTTGAAATGAAATTTGCCTCCGATCAGTCCTAGCAACGCGCTTTCTTCCGACTCTTACATTTTTGTAGCTCTGATGTGTGCATCAATGTAATCAATGTACCAGGAAATCATGCATTGACAAATGTTCCCCTTTGCTTGGAATGCAAAGTGTGATTAAATGCGTTATTTTTTTTAACGCGGAGTACATGCATCGAAGCTTCTCAGTTGTGCTTGTGCTAAGAAAAGGAAACGTTTTAAAAATAACGTAACATGATTGTCAATGAAATAGTTTTCTGACCGTTATGAGTGTTGCTGTCATCAAGGATTTGATTATCATTATTTCTTTCAATCAGGTTCGTATTTGGAGGATGTGTTGTGTTCAAGTTATATTCCGTGTTTGTCAACCGTTGTAAAGTTAACAGGTTTCATTCATCGAAGTGTTCACCACCCAAATCGGTACTTGTGAATGTAAGATGTTCAACAGGCATTCCCGGTATTAAGTTGTGGAAATTGCCTGTGAATAATTTAGCGGTAGCGTGTGTATGAACTTAATTTAATCATTTCCAGTCCTGTAAAGTCAGTTGACGTGAGCCGCTCGGAGTACATGCATTGAAGCTTCTCAGCTGTGCTCGTGTGATCTTGCGATGTCAACGGCTTTATTTAATGTTAGCTAAGACCCGGCACTTAAAAGTTTCTTGCTACAGCAATTTTAACTCCATTACAAAGTGATCCAAAGTCTCGTTTATACCTCGTGTCTTCTCATTAAACTTGTATCTCGCGAATACCATATTCGTCGTAGGCATGACAAACGGCAGCAGGAGTGTGTCTATAAACTTATGGTTCACACTGTGCTTTGTTTCCACAGTAGCTGCACTTATGAATATGCTTGTATGCATCACTCGCTTCATAATCTTTTGCTGCCTTCTCAATTGTGAAATGGCGTTTTTTGTTCAGCGCTGTTTGGAGCTCTTCCTTGTTCTCTACGTACTGTGTTCATAGTCATTTCACGTGATTACGTGGGAGGAGTGATGATGTCACACGCAACTCCGCCCCCCACGGCCATCGAGCTGAACTGTCCATTACAGTATATGGAGAAAAATAGGTTCCAGTTATGACCATTATGCGTAGAATTTCGAAATGAAGCCTGCCCAACTTTTGTAAGTAAGCTGTAAGGAATGAGCCTGCCAAATTTCAGCCTTCCACCTACACGGGAAGTTGGAGAATTAGTGATGAGTGAGTGAGTCAGTGAGTGAGTCAGTGAGGGCTTTGCCTTTTATTAGTATAGATATATGTGTGGAAGTGTATGTGTGTCTGTCCGGCCTGGAAGTGAGAAGTGGAGTCTGGGTAAGGGCTCCGCCTCCAAGGAAACAGAAAACTCACTTAGCCATTAATAACGCAAGAGAGGCCAGCACGTCATCAAAATGAAACCTCAGAAGAAAGACAAAGTCACTTAGCTGCTAAAATTGGCAAAATGGTATCCCTTTTACTTTTCCTCTTGCCGCTAATAGACAAGCGAGGTGAGCAAGTTGGCAAAACTAAACCTCCTAGGAGAGAGATGCCCAGAATAGTTCCTTTCAATTACCTGACATCTCTACATTTCATGATTTCAATAGTCTCTTGTACCCCAGGCTTTTTGCAGCATAGGCTTACAAATCTAGTGATTTATATTATAGTTGTTTGGACATTCAAAACAATTAAGTGTTATGAATAAGCAAAAATAGAGAAAACTGGAAGGATGCAAATACTTTTTTACTACAATTTATATATACAGTTCATCTCAATATATAATGTATTCCAAAAATAAAACTTATTCCAAAATTCATCTCAAAAAAATAAATAAAAAATGTAAGTATGTCTGTATTTTAGCATACATTTAATATTGTATATTTGTGACATAAGGAACAAACTACAAAATACAATTTAAGATTCATACTAGACATGAGATGTGGAGGTAGGAAATGACAAGTACTGTACCTGTTTAGCTCATTTCATTCTGTTAGGCATATGATATGGAAAAAAAGCTGCACATTATGTTGTGTTTTCTGAAAACCTCAAAATCGATAAAAAAACTGAATGTTTTCTTGACACCAGATTCTTTTTATATATACTTTTAAAATTCTTATAACAAAAGCAACAATAAAAAGGGCATATGAGGCAGAATAACATTTATTGAGTTGCATTAAGCAAAATATTCCACTGAAAACATTTGTACATATAGCCCTTGAGTGTTTTGGCCCCAGAAGATCCCTACTGCACAATGCAAGCGTGGTAGGAGCCTCCTTTGGAGGACTTCATCAACACTTCAGCCACTGCCTCCATCCATTCCTGCTGTTCCACTTCACTTCCAGCTTTGAGGAAGAAGGTCCTTTTGCTGTCTAATGGTGTAACTGTCCATATGTACTCCTGATTGCTGGAATCAGCTTCTTTTACGTGGGCACCAATAAGGTTGATTTTCTTTAGTGGTGCCTGGGTTTAAATAAATTACTTAATTATTAGTTTTCTTATATAAATGGTGACACAATTAAAAGCTCATAAAAATGTGTCCTAAGAGATCATCTACTTTGCTTACTCCTCACTGAAAATGCAGCACTCCTAATTATCATCTGTAACCTTCATGTACTTAGAAGGAATAACACAGATTAAGAAAATACTCAAATATGCTAAACTGACAAGAAACTATCTGTACATATAGGTCAAGTGAGTAAAAGAAAAATGTTATTACACACACAAAGGTAATGGGATGTGTGAAGCTTTGAGAACCTTGGGTGGCAAACCAGTGAGGGGTTGAAGAAGCTGATCTTGTAGGAAGTGAGAAATTGCTTGCAGTCAGGTTGTGTCACTAGCTAAACATAAATGTCAGAAAAACTGGCAGATGAAGTTAGCATAATCCTGTAGTGATTTATCAAATTTAAAGCAGCATTTCACTGATGATGAACATTAAAACAAAAGCAAACATTTTTATTTTCAATATTTAAAGAATCAACAGTTAATTTTGCTATATTGCATTTTATGTCTGCACATAATTGTAGCTCATTGGATCTGAAAAGATGAACAAATCTTTTTCTGAGATATTAAGAGAAATATGAAGCATAACATGTCAAATAGCATTGGGTCCTTGGAAAAAAAACAAAACATACTGTGGAAAGGATGCAAGAAATTTTTAGCATCTTTGAATGTCCCTAGAGATGAAGTCATCCCTCTATATATATATCCACCTTCACAAACAGTGTCTGTGTGTCAATCTGTGTGTCCATCTGGTTGCTCTGACTCTTTCATTCTAATAGACAGTGCATCAAAAACATTTTTAGTAATAAAATGCACTGTATTTGTCATTCCAACAGATGGTGTATCACAAACCTAACACTGTTTTGATGAGTCCTAAATGGCATGTAACAGAGGTATATGTATTGCATGGTGCACTGCAAATGTTAACACTGAGGTCTAAATTGATTACTTATATTTCAACCCATCTTAGAAGAGTAGTTTATCTAGTAAAGCAATAAAATGTCCCACGTTCACAAGAGGGTAGGAATGTCCAACGAACAAAGAAAAAATAGGGGATGTATGGCATATTCAGTGTACAGAGGTTCATACATGCACGATGCAATTGAATCAGACGGACTTAGCATTGTATCATTACTCTATGCTAGTCCCTAATAAACACATACGTCGTTATCAAGGCACTAACTTGATCCATCTAAATACGTTAGGCGAATTAAGTGTGATCACTATGAAACTGGGAAATATTCATGGACTGATTAATCCACAATTACAGCCTGTGTACAAATGTAATGAAGACTACGCTGAAGCCGAACAAAGCTGCAGACACAGTCACAGATCTTGTGTAAGGAGGGCATGTTGTGGAACACTTTGATTTTAATGCCAAGCATTCTCAATGTTCTTCTAAACCAATCATGGCACATTTCACTGCTAACAGTATATATATGTATATGTATGTATATGTATGTATGTATATATGTATATGTATAGATATATTACAAATTATTTTTATGTGTTTCTGTTGTGCTTCTTTTGGCTAAATTGTATATTTCTATTTTATGTTGATGTTTTTAAAATGTACAGCACTTTGGTCAGTCGTGTGGCTGTTGTAAATGTGCTATATAAATAAACTAAACCTAAACCTAAACAGTATTCCTTATGTATAGCAGGGTTGATAGCAGCTTGATATTTTAAGGATGTTCTACAGCAGCTGGGATAAGGAAAACTGAAAGAAAGATGTGTGATTCACAGGCAGATCCTTAAACATACGAACTAAAGAAGTTTGACAAATGACAGGAGACCAACTTGTCCCTCAAGCTCATCTGATTAGCTTATAGTGAAGTTGGCCTAACTATCCTATCCTAATATTTCTTTATGGTTGCCAATCACATGAATCTGTAGTATGTTCTAGATTCCTACAAACCTTTGTGTAAAGAAATGTGTCTTAGCTTTGGTCTTAAAAAGCACTCCCTTAATTTCCACTAGTTCCCTTGAATATGTGATTCACTACCTAACTGCAATGAAACAAATGCTGCTGGATCAACCTAAAGGGTTGTCTTTGAAAATTTTAAAGACCTGATATAGATGTCCATGCAGCCATCTCTGCTCAAGACTAAAGAGGTTTAATTCACTTAATCTATTACAGAAGATTTCAAGATGTGCACTTGGATGCTCTTCTCTGCAAGGTAAGTGTTGCTAGGTATTTTTTGTTTTTTGGTGACCAGACATGTAAACAGTATTCTAGATGTGATCTCACTGACACATAATACAATCTGAACATTAACGTCTCTTTATTTACTGCATATTGAAGAGTTTATAGAAAATTGCCTACTCTTCTTTGCTGTTTTAATTGCTTCTGCAAATTGCCTAGAAAATATAAACATTGCATCAATATAAACCATTGAAATCTTTTTAGTGGTTGTGTGATATAAGGAGGCATTTACACAACCAAGTCTCAATGTCTGAAACAGAACTTGGAAACAAAATCTGACCTAATGTGTATGGTGACTACATTATATGGTGTAGATGTGACCGGAGCATTTACAGTGTCAACCACTAGGAGGCACTGTAGCACCCAAAACCCCAGACACAACACCACAGACAAAGTTCTAGATGCCAATAAATACATTTATTGCAACAAATACTTTATACACACTCTAAAACTCCAATCATATTCCTTCACCCAAAAACACCTGATTCTAACTTACCTGGGTAAAGTGGAGCAGCTTCCTGTATGCTAGACTCAGCAATACTTCTGGTGCTATTGCATTGCATTACAACATGAGCTATTACAACAGATTCACAGAAACAATGGGTTGGCTGTCGTTTCAGGTGGGATCAATGACTCCTTACGTGGCCGAGATACCTTTATAAAAGGAACGACATGGGTGGTTGGACATCCCAACTAGTTTGGTTGCTGGTGTCTTTTTGGCTAGGAGGCCATGAGAGTGGATGTACAGAGGGACACTACTTCACGGGGCTATATATTTCCCCAAGACTTGGGTGACAGTATTCCCCTCATGGAGCTCCCAGCTGTACACCCACAGGGCAACATGAGTGCTGTACCCCTGGTGTGAAGCCCAGCGGGAGTACTTGACTACCATCAGGGGAGCTGCTAAGAAATAACTTCACACAATTAAGAAAGGTCCATTTGACCCAAACGTTCTTCCTGGTTTGTTATGTTGTCACACTGGAAGCACTCCCAGGTCTGCCATAAAAGGAGCTGGACAACACTTGCCTGGGAGGAATGGAGGATAAAAGGGAACTAGAAAAAGAAAGAAAGAATTGGATTGCTGTGTTGATTTTGTGGAAACGAGGCCTGTTAATGGTAATTTGTTTAATAAGAGTACTTCTTTTGAACTGGGGAGTTGTTTCTGGGGCTTGGTGGAGCTCCCTAGTGGTCTCAACATACACACTTAGCTTATGTGGAATGTACCTGTATGCGCTGTGCATATATTGTGACTTAGGATGCTGGTAAAGCATAAACATTTATTCCCAGGTTTTATTCTGCTGATGGGCTTACGTTTTTCTGCTTGTTTTCTAAATAGGCTGAGTCAGCACAGAAGAACTATGGCATTATATTCCTTAACATTTTCTGCCATGATTTCCTCCACATTTATTCAGAGAACAATGTGTACTATACGACAGGAGTCCAAAGTGGTGGGACTGTATTGCTAAACGATTTAATGACTCCCAATGACTGGAACTTTTGAATGAGACACCTTGTGTTTCCTTGTTCCACTACTAACCATTTGCATCATTCACCATGACTGTTTCATTGTGTGACACAAAGCACAAAAATGATGTAATCAAGCCACTTGCATGAAAACTGGATATGACTGTGTAAGCTCAGACTAGATATGGACTTCAGTACTATATTTGAAAAAAGCCTGTATCCATCCATTATCCAACCCGCTATATCCTAACTACAGGGACATAGGGGTCTGCTGGAGCCAAACCCAGCCAACACAGGGCGCAAGGCAGGAAACAAACCCCAGGCAGGGCACCAGCCCACTGCAGTGCACGCACACACACACGCCCAGTACACACTAGGGACAAATTAGAATCGCCACTGCACCTAACCTGCATGTCTTTGGACTGTGGGAGGAAACCCATGTAGACACGGGGAGAACATGCAAACTCCATGCAGGGAGGACCTGGGAAGCGAACCAGGGTCTCCTAACTGCGAGACAGCAGCGCTACCCACTGCGCCACCGTGCCGCCTAAGCCTGTATCCAATCTCCTAAAATAAAATACCACTTGGGTTTTGGGTGTTTACTCCAAAATTCAGTCTGTGTCAGAAATTTCACAAATTCTTAATCAGGTCACATCTGAGTAGTAGTGTAAATGCGGCCTACGTTTGCATCGCCAGTCTTGCATTTATATGTAATGTTTCCTTTTGCCTGCATGTTGCACCTTACACTTTTCTACATTAAACAGCATGAAATTACTTTTTGTCACCGCCTTGGGCATGGCACTTCTAGGCTGGTGCCTGCTCGACCTATGCTTAGAGCCATCCCTGGCTTGAAGTACACCTGCCTCTTCTGTTTTGAAAGATGTAAATCCAAAACTTGCCCAATCCCCTGCTGTTGTGTGCAGTATTTTTTCAGCTCTCTTTTTTTTGCCACAGTTGAAAACCTGTCCCGTTTTGCTAAAAGCCAGGCACCAGGGACACTTTTGACCTAAATACAGTATATATATACAGTAGTACCAGGCAAAAGTTTGGATACACCCAGAAATGTTCATGTTTTTTTATAGAAACTGATACCTTTGCATCAAGATACCATTAAATTGATTTAGAAATATAGACAAGATATTATTAGTGTTGGTAATGGCTGTTACTGCTTGAAATGCCTGATTGATTTTAATTGATTATTCACATATGACTGCAAAGCCCATTTTTAGCTGAGAGCAAACTGAATCTAACCAGGATAGGTAGCAAAGAGGAAGGCCCAGATGAAAAACTGCACAAGACGATAAGGACATGACAAAGTGTATGGTATGAGAAACAAATGCTTTACAGGTCCTCAATTGGCTTGTTCCTTACATAAATGCCAAATTCCAATGTCATCTGAACAGAGACAAAGTGACTCCATCATGCTGGCCTAAGATTCGGAGCTTCAAAGAAAAAAACATATCTGAAACTGACAAATAACAAGAAACGGTTAAAATGTTCAAAAGAACACAAGATATTGGACAGAATATGACTGGAAAAAATATTATATGGACAGCATCCTAGAGTTTCTTATTCTGTGTTGACATGGGTATTTGGTGTGTATTTAAGGAAGAAGCCAACTGAGGATCTGCAAGGTGCTTATGTCTCAAACTACACACTCTGATGTTCTTCTCCTTTTATGCGGTTGCACATCTTGGCCTTCTCTTTTTCTGTCCTGGTTAGATCTAATTTGCTCTCTTTTCTCAAGACAGTAATTGACACTTTTGTATAAAATCTTCAATTCATTGGCAATCTGTTGCATGGAATAACCTTCATTCAGCAAAACAAAAATAGGAATTAGGCATTAGGAATGTCAGTACCATGCAACCCAATTAAACAGAACAACAGATTTCAGCTCTGCTAATGCAATTACAAAGGTTTCTTTAAAAACAATGTATTTCTTTTATAGCCCAAAATCACACAAGGAATGCCTCAATGGGCTTTAACAGGATGTTTCTGACAGGCCCTCAGCCTTGACTCCCTAAGAAGACAGAACAAACTCTTGAAACAACCCTTGTAGGGAAACAAATCTTAAAGAGATCTCTGATAACAAAATTGCAGGTAAACGTGACAAATTAAGGATAAGCTCAGGGAGTTGACCATTAGGACACTGAAGGAATTTACTGTTGAAAATGGGGGTTTACAGTCATCTTTATATATAATACGCTACCATGGCCGTTCATTTATCTGTCCAGGATTTTAAATCACCTGTAGCTCGCAAACCATTTGACCTATTGACCTGAAATTTGGTACACATATATTACGTGACGTCTACTATCTGCTTTCGGGATGATGATTGACCTCCAATGTTATTCCTCTTTTAATTTTATTGTAGAATCAACACTTGGCAGCGGCCAGCAGGGCGGTCGTGAGGCGCATGCGTACGGGCGCCATTCTCATCCCTACCACCTTCGTCGTCACTTCCCCTAACTCTTCATATCTTAAATCATTCCTGAGGCAGATTGAAGAGTTAAATTCCAGGTTAAGTGAAAAATTAAGGAAAACATACTAAGTAATTGCAACACAAACACTGACTTAATCAGTTTTAATACGAAAAGAAACCGACGAAAGAAGAGAAGAAGCGGGCTGCTAGGGTGGAGAAAATAAGAGCTGCTCAGGAAGCAGCAAGCACATCAACCTCTGAGCAAATGAATGCTAAACATACAGAGAAAGAGTAAGAAAACTAGGAATGCTCAAGTCAAGGCAGTGCGCCATTACTGTATGTGAATAATCAATCAAAAACGAGTAATTTCAAGCAGTAATAGCCATTAACAATACTATGTCTTGGAAGTGTTTTTTATTCAATTTAGTAGTATCTTGATTAAAATGGTATCATTTTCTATCAAAAACATGAAAATTTCTGGGTGCATTTATTGTTGGATTGTGTGGGAACAATATGGAAAGGGTCGTGAGACCACTCTTTAAAAACCTAGATAGAATACTGAATCCCTATGAGATAAAATTTTTTTTATATCTGCACGAAGTGTACCAATGTATTTTTGCCTTCGGGCTCATATCCCCTAACCTAACCTTTGACTAGCAGTGTATGCTGGTATTACCCACAAACCAAAGGCAACAATGAAAAGGCTCAGCAAACCGAAAGTATAAGCTGTTAAATAAATCTGTGGCAGAACTTGAAAAACTGAAGATGCTCAGTTCACTTGAAAGTGTTTGAGGTGTTACGCACGGACACAATGCAGTTCATAGTTGTGGTGACTGCTGCAAAAGGGACTTTCACTATGGATTAATCCACGTGGTGTGAAAATATAGGAAATGAGGACTGCATGTGTGTGTGGGTTGTTTTTTTTTTAAATCTTAATAACTTTTTCCACTTTGCAAACCTCTTTTAGTGCACCACAAACCCTAATCATAGACACCTTTTTTTTAAACTATTGGAGGAAAATGAAAGGGTCTGACAAATTGAATAAGGGAATACATGCAAACTTCATATAAAAAGGTAACCCAGCCAAGAACTGAATCAAGCCGGAAGAATTGTGAAGTGACAATAGCATCTACTTTGACACTGTGCTGCCTTATTTTTTAAATATTATAATAGCTCTTCCATTATATTTCAGTATAAATGTTTAGAATACTACTGAACACATCTTGAATTGAACACATATTAAACTGTATTCTATAGGGAAAAGAATGTTAAACATGACAAAAATATGAAGTGTTTGACAGGGCACTGCTGGTGTGGTGTTTGTTTATAATGGAACACCTCAGTGCTACTTTTAAAGAATCAGTTTAAAGGTGATTGCAGCAAAGAGATAAACCTAGCATCACTTGTTTCTGGAAAGTTCATGCACAGTCATTTGAAGTTGATGGAATTTTTTATCAAGCTTCTCCTCTGCTGAATAAGGACAAGTACATGACCAGCACCCTTAAAAACATTAACTGACAGGCGGCAAATAGAAGGGCATTGCATTTTAAAGAATGCAACATGCAGGTAGCACTTGATCATATGTATCATCATGGAATAGGGTTCCTCTTACTCAATATTGCAGATAGCACGTTCATACACGGCGCCTTTTAAAATGAATTAACTAGCCAGAAGTTACCACTAAGGCATTTTTAAAAGGAAGTTATCGATTATTATTTCAAATTGGAAGTGGTTCACCTTTGATTCGTCAATAACAGAGACTCTCTCCTAGGCAGCGTAGTGTAATGGTTAAGACATGGTATGTTATGCGGCAAGGTTTCCAGTCTAATTCCTGCATCTGACTCTACCTGAGCTAGTCGCTTAACCTGCTTGTGCAGTTTTTGGACAACCGATATGATGAGTTAAATCATTTCGTTCATATCTGGAAATCTCAGGTTAGCAGAACAACCCGGATAAGAAGATATTTGCTCAGATTCTTCACCCAGCACGTCTGAAATCGGCAGCTATCTGTAAACTCTGCTGTGTGTGACTGCATTTAACATAAAACAAGATACATATATCAAAGATATACCTATATCGTAATGTTTTAATAGGCAAAAACTAAGGTCCTGTTGATTTATAAAATACGACGCAGGCAAATTCTTCATATGCGAGCTATAGCTATAGGCAGATTACGCAACTGTGTTTAAGACTTTATTTTGCGTATCTAGTTCCAAAAATGTTTGCACAAACTCCATTCGAATGAAACTTTTCTACAATTTCTGTAAACGTGACTGTTAAACTACCATTTTGTATAAAACGTGATAACTTTATTATTTTAAATGTTAATTACGGCGGCGTGAAAGTAAACTAGTAAAGGTGAGCTAAACATTCCTGGAAACGCTGCACTTAAATATCTAAGAAGAAAAGGCGCGATTTCTTCGCAGAGCTGAAAGGATTAAGCTAACGTGAAAACGAGTACACGTCTGAATTGAGTAAAATGTTTGACTGTAAGTGAAGAGATAATATTGTAAGAAATAACATATTAGTTTACTCGCGTTGCTATGGAGACCGAATTGGTGACCAAGCTGTCACACTGTGGCCTATGACGCGCCTCTCCAATTTAACACAACAACGCACCAGCTCTTACCGTTTCATTCTTGCCATACATGAGCTGAGTTTCGTGTAACACAAACCACGCAGGTTTCCATCGGTGAGTGAAGTGCGAGCGCTTAAATAACCATCCTCTTTTAGTTGTACTTTCGTGAGTCGTGAAATTTCGCAATGAGCCATTAGAGGTCGCAGATTCCTCAGCCATTTCTACCCATACACATAACGGAACTGGGATTGTAACCGCGCATGTCTTTAAAAAAAAAGAACGAAAGAAACGCGCGATGGTTTATGGGAGATGTAGTTATTTTAGCCCTACAGCGCCAATAATTTACTACTAACGACAGAACTTCTCAACTACATTAACCGAAACGCTCCGCTATTCCTGCTTTCGGGGAGGGGGGACATAGGCACAGCTGGAGAAAGGGATAATTAGACGCGCATGAGTGTCCAACGATCTGTGGAGAAAAGTTTTAAAAGCATCTAAGAAAGATCTGTAAGTATTTATTTTATTCGGTGCACGTTGTGATACTGCAATGTAATAGAACTCCGTTCTAAAATTAGGAGGGAAAACACTATTATGAAATGCGTGGTGTTTCGCATTGAAAGTTCTATAGGAAGAAAATGTTAATGAAAGAAAGGCTGCAATCCGCAAAGAAACACTGCAATATTTAGTAATGATTACTGGGGATAAGTTGTATTTTAACAAGGACATTACTTTTTTTAAGCAAAAGAACAAGTTAGCAGCTACTTACCAACTGCGCTGAACTCCAAACCTCAGGACTACCCCCTCCCTCTTTTTTTTCCTAAACTTTCTTCTGGAAACACTGCGATCTGGTCTGTCAGATATCCCGTTGGAAGTGGGAGGGTCCAGATGTTGTCGAGCCAGGTCTCCAGATGTGAAGAAAACAACGACAGTCTTTCTTGTAAATAATAAGTGCGACAACGATGTCGAGGCGTGTGTGAAGTCGAGTGACTGCCAAGTTTCATAGTGAAAGAAAAGCAACGGTATGTGATTCTGTGATTAAGGGAAATGTATGAGTGTGAATCAAGTTATACTTTTGATTGAAATCAGCCAAATCTGCCTCGTTCGAGGTTTGAACTCGTGCAGTTGGAAGCTGTAGAGCTAGAAGCCCAACTCTAAAGCCAATATATGCGAGCCAGGGTTTAACCGTTTTTGCGTTTAACTTATGTATTAAAATGGCACCGTGGCAGTTATACAAATGCAACGGGCAATTATGACATAGATAAAATTATTTTTTCAAAGTTTTTGTAGGTCGTGTAGATTAGTAAATTATGCATTTCATTAGCTTTGATATTTAAGGTTAAATGCCTTCTCAATTTCTAAGTGGCAGCTTTTCATATTACACAACATGAAACCAGTGTTGGTGGCTCCTGATCATCATGGATTTACCATTCATGCATAGCCACTGCTGATCTCACATATCACGTACAGCAGAAAATGAATGTGCATTCGATAGCTAGGAGTAATAGCCAAAAGACTGAAAATGTAGTTTGTGTGACACTCTGATGCCTTGCGTCAAGCCTATTTCGTAGACAAAGGAGCATACAGTGAAGGGAAATACTAAGTAAGATAAATGATCGAATCCTGACATGTCATACTCGGGTAGGTCTAGGTTTGTCTGTAATTGCTCACTTACATTGTAGTCTATACACTTGCCATAACGATCATCTTTTCAATTGTACTACTAAATAACATATATAAATGGTCTTTTAGCTTGCTTACTAAGGCCACATATATGTTAAAGTAATTTATTTCGGATAGGCCATTAGGGTTGCAAAATATTATGTTAGCTTAACGTTAATTCTAATCTTAGTCTCTAATTTCCTAATGTAATACTTTCAGGATCGGTTACTGCTTCGATACCGATGCAAACTGAGTTAAAAGAATGAATGTTTGTCTTATAATGTAAACAAGGAATGGCTGGTAAAAAAACAAGCTAAACGTTAAGTACATGGCGCAGTAATTAGCAATTCCACGCTGCTCTAGAGCCCGTATTGTCTCGGTATCTATGAGGGGTTTGCATATTCTATTCATGTGTATTTGAGGTTTTTTTTTGCACGAATGCCTTTGAGAATTTTGTAAATTCCACTATTCCACTAGATGGACGATCATAAACTGGACACTGATAGGATAGCCTCCTGCTTCGATTACTTGGAACATGGATAGAGGGTGTGAGTGTTTGCAGTTATACTATTACTCCTTAGCTTCATACTTATTTCAAATGTAAAACTGTAATTTATATACACATCTAATGGAGTTAACTTTAAAATTTCCTTAAACCAGCACCTCAAAATGCTAATCCTGTAAAGAGGATCTATGGATGGCCAGCGTACTCGTCTTACTGTTCAGTCTTGGTGAGCATTTATTTAAATATGCTAAGAACTGTTTAGTTCAACTAATTTTTTTCTCTCCCGTGTTAAGTTGTGCATCCGCTTGTCTTTCCGCTTTCGCAGAACAGTCGTTTCTGTTATTTATGTTTAAAATAATCGCCCATTGCTCTTTTTACACACCCATCAATTTCATAAAGTTCGTGTCCAGTTTAAAGTCGCGGGGAGATGGTGATGGCAGCACAGAGCGCCAGTCAACCGTGGACAGGGGCATCCCAAGACGGACTCATTAACCCACGAACGCATGATAGACACACACACACATACACAAATATATATATGGGTGATGTGCGCGATCGCTGGAACAGCGACCCACTACTATTATAAACAACAGCAGGTCACGATCCAGTGGTTGAGAAATATTGGAACAGGTTTACACTTGCTAGATCATGGCCACCCAAGCTCATCGCTTCCCGCTGTATTACTTTCAGGTCCATTTTATTATGTGATGAAAAATTTTAAACGGATCCATCAGTGATATAAAGTAATTATCGGGTTCTTATTTTATGTGTAACTGTCGGACTTCATCTGTGTAAAAATATAAAGTCAAATCGATACAATGAGTACAAGCAAGAGCATATTCCCACAAACTATCAATTTTATGTTAAAAGATAACGGAGAGTGTATCGTTCTTCTAGTTTCACCCAATTCAAGTTTTTTAGTGTAGTGTTTAACTTGTGACGGAGCGCTTAACCGTTATTTGCGTTGATGCGCGCAAAAAGAGGAAACAAAAGATTCGGCGTGTGTTACCCGATCCACAGCCATGAGCGCTGCTATCACGCGCCTTCTGCGTGAATAATTACTTGGGTAATGTAAATTTTATAATGTAACGTATTATTCCAAAGCCTTTCGCGCCATCAATGATGAGCAGAGACTTATAACCACACGAAAAAAAAAACGTTTAGACAGCATCAAGAATGGAGTTGGTACACCTTTGTTAGTATTCTCCGTGAAAACTCAACCAGCTCCTGAGCGACAGTTAAGCTTAGAGAGTGCGGCGGGGATAGCACTGCCGAATCGCTTGCACTGTGCTCATCAGGCGGCATTGCCCTATAGCAGTGCACCCAAGTGTGCTTGCTGGTACTGTTTCCTTGCACACTTTTTAATCAAATCGTGTCATTTTTTTCCCCAACTCGCAGCCTTTTGTTGCTAAGTTTCCGGTGGCACAGGGAGGACGTCTGGCGACGGCAGATCGACACTGCAAGTTCAGGATCTCCAGGCTCGGCTAAAGAAACGGAGGCTACGGTGGACAAGTCGAGAGAAGCGGATGGGTCAAGAGCACTCCCCGGGCTTCTTCTGATCTTTAGTTTTATTACGAATGGGGGAAAAGGCGGAGCTGCTTTACCGTCAAGAAGTCTTCTCCAACGAGCTTCGGATTTGTTAAATAAAACCAATCCGGGGGAAGCAAAAGAATGGGAGTGGAATCAACAGGCTGCCTCTGACCCGCACACTCACCCCGCTACCGAAACGTTCAGGAGGATATGAGCAACTTTCGTTGTTTTCTTCTTCTTCAACTCCCACGTGAGATTTTCCGCACGATCTGGATGTACATTCTGCTTTCAAAGCAGAACCGGCATTTTAGCTTAGAAAACTCAATGCCGTGGATGGTGTCTCGTGTGGTTTCATTTTAAACTTGTCTAACAAGTAACGCGGCGCTGGATGGTTTGCTGGTTTTTATATGTGGTTATTTTTTAACATTCCAACTTTTTAAAATACTATTTGTGGAACATTATATATTTTTACTTATTTATTTTTTAATCAAACAACAACAATCCAGCAAAAAAGGAAATCCAATGTCAGCCTGCAGCAATTCCTCTCCGCCATCCTTTCAAAAATCCTATCCCCAGTCTCAGAATCCTGCAGCCCCACCGACTCCCTCTCCATCCCCCAGTCCCCCGGCTGCTTTACACAGCCGCCTGTCCAACGGTAGTCTCAGTGCACCGAGTCCAACCAATTCCCGGGGTTCCTTCCATGGAGTCTCGTTCCTGCTTCAGATCGGACTCACTAGGGAGACCGTAACCATCGAGGCTCAGGATCTGTCTCTTTCAGCGGTCAAAGATCTCGTCTGCTCCATCGTGGACCAGAAGGTACCTTGTGTATTTTTTTAAGTCCGATCTGTTGAATGGGTTTGCAGAGTACCTTTTGCTTTAAAGACAAAAGTTTTTAAAAGTGCTGAATTTTAGCCAGGCTTGATTGTGATAATATTTCAAATTAATGTTGAATATTGTGAATGGACAGTTATAAAGTACAATACATCATGATCCTCAGTTATTTTATATGCAGGGATCGGCAATCATATTCTTTTAAGCAACTGATTAATATTTCATTTGTTTAATGCATCAGGCTTTAAAGCACGCTGGGCTGCAAGCAGCAGGTAGTGGATGGTTAAGTTCTTGCTTGAGTTAGTTTATTTACATATTTATGCTGTTGGCTTAACTTTACTGTTTACAGTTTGCATCCTGCTGTGTTGACTAAACAAAATGCTAACGAAGAGGCGGACTTCAGATGTTGAGAGGGGGTATTTGGTATTCCACTTGGCATGCGATTTACGTCACTTACGTTAAAATGAGTCGTTTGTCATGCAAACAGGCGCACTTGTTATTTCCATTTAATTCGCTTCATTTATTTGTTGGGGGCAGAATCCCCGATGGACGCGTTAGGTCCGTGATCACCAGTTTGAGATGGTGACCTAGGTTCGAGCAGCATATTTAGAAAGTCAAATCTCGAACATGTGAGTTTGGCTTTTGTCATATCTTCAGAAATTATAGTTTTGAAGAAGATACACCTGATTTTTTTAGCTTGTTCCGTTTTGTGATTTCTTTTATCAGCAGCAAGTGATGCTCCTGTGCGATCTCGTTTGAATTTTCAGAAATATATCCTGTTTGATTGAACTCTTACTTTGCCCTTGCTTGCATAAGAAATCCAGTTGAAATAATCCCAGATTATTTTCTGTTTATATCAGATGAGAGGGATTTGTGTTAAGAAAAAGAGAGACTTCATTTTTGTTTTGTTTTGCCTTTTTTTCCCCAACAGGTTAAAAATTCTTCTTGACCTTCTCTCTATCCTTTTCACATGACAGGTGAAGGTTTCAAAAGTGAGTTGTTTTTGGTGTAGTGTGCTGCCATCAATTAACAAACTAACACTTGAATCCGATTCTGTTTATTTCTGGAATTGCAAATATGGACTTTGTGTTGGTGCATTTGGTATTAAGTCTAATGGCACTGGCAACGGACGGCAACTGGCAGACTTTAGGTAGAGCAGGATGTCGATTTTGAAAGAAGGAGGAACTTTTAATAAAGCACAGATTTGAAGCTATAATTTGCATCCAACAAAGTGACAAAATGTGCCCAACACATTTTACTAATATTGCTGAACTGCAGATGTGCTCATCTTTAATAGGTGTAAGAAATTAAAAGTGGCTTTGCAGGAGTTTTCTGCTTTATAATGTAATTCAGATTAATATGTAGTTTTTAACTTGATTATGTTGGTTAGATTTTTTTAGTATAATGATAATAGTAATAATGCTTTTTAGTTTTATAGCACCATGCTCGAAGTGCTTCACTGAAATTCAGAATGAACAACAGGACATATACAGTATTGGATACAAATACTATTTGCATAAATACCAAATAAAATTATAAATACACAATATTCAGAGCTTTGAAATACAATAAGTGACATTAAACCAGAATAAAATACAAAAGTATGAGTACTTAAAAAAAAAAAAAAAACCCTGAACAAATAACATAATTTGTGGTAGAAGCACACATTTTTTCTGGGTATCTGGACAGAGTAGCTAAACCGTAGAAATGGTTAGAATATTTGTATTTGTCAGCAATATAATGTTCTCAAAGCTTAATTCTTCTCTAAGTATGCTGATTACCATTTGGAATCTGATTTTCATTATTGACTTAATAATTGTATCTGTGTGCAAAGTAATGCAACTAGTGGGCATTTTTATTTTCAAAACAGAATAAAATATGAGGTGGTGCTCACTCTGGGAGGTTAATCTGTTAAACAGAGCTTTGTGCCATTAAATGGTCTGTCAGGTGGTTGTTCTTTTGCAGTTACTTTAAGAAGGTAGCTGATATGTGGTATAGGGGTGGTGTTATGGCACAGTGCAATAAGGAGGCCCAGGTCCAACATCCCAGGTCTCCCTGTATGTGGTTTGCATATTCTTCCCATTTGGGTTCATGTCCACAGTCTAAAGATATGCAGGTTGATGGATTAGCAATACTAAATTTGTCTGTGTGTGTGTGCATGCATGTTTGTGCGTGAGTGTGGTGTGTTCATCCTGTGGTGGACTGCTGCCCTCTCTAGGGATTGTTCCTGCCTTGTTCCTGGTGCTTGCTGGGATAGGCTCTGGCTTCCCTATGAATTTGCTCAGGATGGCTGGATGGATTCATTATATGACACTTTAGTGAGTGTTTGCAAGACATTCCAAATCAACACAGCAAGATTATTTTGTCCAACAGACTGCTGACTTATAACGCTAGATAGAAGAGCGGACAGATGCTTGCAAGAAGGTGGTGCATCAGGAAATAAAACTACATGAAACCAACTTCAAACTCTGGTATAGGCCTTGAACATCAAGTAGGAACAGAAGGCTGAAAGTATGCCTCTGTCTCTGCTTGATGGCAATGAGAGGTCCTATCTTTTTCCATAGTAACTTTGTAAGTTCAGTCTTTAACACTGTGTAACTCTTTGTGAGTGTGTGTGTGTTGGTGCCTGCCTTCAAGCATGCTTGCATGTGCTCACCGCATTGATTTGCTTTCCCCAATGCTCCTGTGTTTTTATTCTTCATTCTTTTAATCTGTACGAAGTGGATGCGTTAAGGGCTGAACAGCTTTACACAAATGAATACCCCACTGCTATATTTTCTCGGAATGCTCTGGACTGGCACTTTTTTCTGTTTATATCTGATTGATACAATCTTAATGTTTTATAGTTTGTGAATTATATCAGGTGTTCCAGCTTAGCTCTTCCTTGTTTATGTGGGTTTACTTTCATATCTGTGACTTAAATTTTATTTAAGGAGTGCTGCCATCTCCTGTTGTGATGCTGCTACTGCTGCTAACGTGAACAGGATTATACAAGGTATTGGTGTTGGCAGGCTCACCTGTCTCCCAGCATGGTCAAGACGTACTGCCAAGAGGGTCATCCATACTTACAGCACAGTCACCTTGTGATTGCTTGCTGTTTAATCATCAAAAGAAGTATATTGGAGTGTGATCTCCAAGTTGGAGAGCCATGCCAGAGGCATTTGTGTGACAATACACTGTGAATTTGAGTGTCAGTGTAGGCAGCCATGGAAGAAAAAGGTAGAAAATAGAAAATAAATGCCAGATTGACATGCCCGTCTGCCTTTTTAAACACATGGAAAAGTACAAAAAACTGGCAAAAGGATGAGGAGATGGAACAGAATTTAAACAATACTAAGATCAACACTATGATGACAGAGAATCGGGAACCAAAGCTAGAACACTAGGCATACACGTAGTAATGATCAGAAGCACAAATTAACTTCATCCCAACAATCTTGGATGTCGCCCTGGTTAATAAAGAGCTGAATTGACAACTTTCAGGACCAAACCCTTTTACAGCCAGGATCCCAACAAATATGGTATTGTGGTAACGCAAAACGGATTAGTAACAAAATATACTTTATTCCAGAAGTTATATAAAATCCAACACACGTGCAGAAATGAGCTCTGATATCAAAACTCCCAAATGGAAGAAAGTAAATTCACAGAAAACATTTATTAAACAAGAAAAACAGTCGTGGCCAAAAGTTTTGAGAATGACCACAAGTATTGCTTTTTACAAAGTTTGCTGCTGCAGTGTTTTTAGATCTTTTTGTCAGATGTTTCTATGATATATACCTTTTGGCCATGACTACATTTTTTTTAAAGTTATCTACTTTGTAACAGTGGGCTTGTAAGGTCAAGTAAACAGACAATTAGTCAAAATTGTGTTGTGCTGTTGTAAGTGAAAAAGTTTTTCCCAGCACTTTTTAAATCTCTGCTTACTACTGGTTATAAAATCTATGCCTACCTCAATACTGTCTTTTAGGTTGTTGCATCTTAGTTCGCACTTAGTTACAGACAAACAGACAGAGGAAAAATGTGTGTGTATATATATATGTTTTTTTTTTTGTTTTGTTTTTTTTTGCAGCTGGAGATCCACAAAGGGAGAAAATGAATCACGTATCAAAAGTAGTTTTTTATTCCTGAGCTTTCAACCCCTGCCAGGGGTCTTCATCAGAGGATAATGCTTAGATTTACAAGAATCAAAGGCAATATATAGCAAAAAATTACGTGGAGGGCGGGAGTGGCTAAGT
>JANRMT010062791.1:32677652-32743810 GCA_026402145.1 Polypterus bichir lapradei
ATGTGTGTGTGTAATATGTTTTTTCTTCCTTTCTTGTTGATTTTGATAATTAAGTCTCTACTTTTTGTTCCTAATATCTCCTGTAATATCATTCATACTACACATATAGTACTGTAAGTGGATACGTTTTTTGCTGGCATCAGTAGTAATCATATTTTATTGACATTTTGTTGCATTAGATTAGTGTAATGATGCTTGTTTAAAACATTTTAAAGATAAATATATAAAGCATGAAAGTGAATTTGAATATCACTCATAACTAGAATGGACAAATGGAAACACCCCAAGAATTCAGCCTGACCTTCTCCTTTTCATGGTTTAAGCTTTACTGGTAACATTTACAGTTTTCCATGAAAATGTACACTTTGTACAGTATTTACATATTTGCAATAAACTTGCTTAATTTGTTATTCCATTGGTGCTGACTGTAGAGCAGATTAGCAAGTAAAACCTTATGGTTCATTGAAACTTTGGGCACATTGTGGAACTACAACATTCTGAAATTTTTCATATTACCGAATAGAACGATCACTTCTGTGTGGTGTTTTGTTTTCATCTCAACCATGTATCCTTTTTAAAATATTGTTTAGAATGTTTCAAGCTTTTAGTATAAAAAACTGAAGTAATTAGTCTTTGTTTGAAATTTCCTCTTTTATAGTATACTGAATCAAAAAGCACTTCACGTACAGTAGTGTGATTAACAAAGCAGTGCGTTGAAAATTTTATTGACGTAGAACTGGTCACACCCAGCCGTCACATTTTTTTTGATCCTGCAATACAGAGCATGGAGGAAATGTGCACTTGGTGGACATTAGGTTAAAATAGTAATAATTCAGTAGGTAAAGAAGAGCATAATTTATAACTGTAAAATTCAGATTTTTAAATTTTATTTCATATTTCCAATATAATTAGAAGTATAATGCTGTACCACTCCAATCTACCTTTAATACTTTGTATTTATTTGTATTATAGTCTCATTTTCTTTTAAAAGCCTTGTGATGTTATCTGAAACAAAAGTGTATAAACAAAAAAAAATAGTATAATTAATGGATTAAAGACAGCAGTGGGCAATTCCATTTTCTGAATTTGATACGTAGCATGTGAAGTCTTCAATTTGGACACTGGGGTCCAGACTGAAAGAACCTGGCAAACATGTGTAGAGTTGCAGGGAGCAGTGGAACATCAAGGCTATGAGAGTTTTCACCAAGACAAGTAACTTGACACTATGGGATTTGGAATCTGAACTTGAACCAGACATTATTCAAGCTTTAACACTTCTCCTAATTTTCATGTTGTCTCGTGTCTTCAGTAGATTTGTAGTGTCGGCTAGTACTGCATGTACAATAAATGTGGTCAACATTTCCCTTTCATGATCTATTGTTTTGATCAAATAATCTCTATAGGAAGACTTTTATTTAAGGTTGAGTGATTTTAACTTTCTGAAAGGTTTGCATGGGATCCTTTTGGTGTCTGTTTGGTAAGCATGAAATGGACAGACACAATGATTTATAGTCATTTGAGCTATAGAGCTTGGGGAATTACTTGCTAAGTCTTTATATAGCTTTGCTTTGTTTTTAATCTCACACAGCTGACTCTTCAATACAAATGCATTTTCAGTTTATAGTGCCGCCACTATAAAAAAAAAAAAAAAAAAAAAAAATCCCTGGGTGGATGCCATTTGGCCCATGCATTGAATTTTAGCAAAGAATCTGTAAGACTCCAGCTTGCCTCAGAAAAGCTTTTAATAAACCATGGTTTTGATTTCATTAATGCCGAAGAATGTAACTTTATGAGTTTTCTTGAATTTTACTTGCTTTGTTCCTTTTGAGAATCAGATGGTAGAAAATGTAGCTGTGGCGGTGATATGTGAGGGGTATTTTAAAATATATATATATATATATTTTTTCATCTGTTCCCCAAAGTTGAGGTTTATATGGCAAGCACGAATTTGAAGTGGGTTAAGTTGTCAGAGATTAAATAACTTAACAAGTTTCTGTTATTCCATCCAAACTTCCATGTACATTTTTCAATTTGCTTTTCCTATGATGGGGCCCTAGGTTATTGTCTGATTGGTAACCAGTGCAGCCAGAATAACCCTAACCCTAAGCCTAACCTTACCAATAAAATAGTCTTATAGATTGTGTTGTCCGTTGGTGAATTTGGGTCGCTAAATAACTAAAAATAAAGAAATCTATTTTTGAAAAATTCCTTTAACCAGTGGGCAGGCTAGTGACTTAACTGTAAATACAAACTACTAGGTCAAATAAAATCTACACACAGTTACCCCTTTAATGCTTCTCCTAGCTAGTAAGGTTGCCAGGAACAAGTGTCCAAAGTCCCTGATAAGTACTTAGAGGGAGTAGCAGATGTCTTCCACATTCAAGTGTGGCAACATAAGGGCAGCTAGAGCATGACAAGCTCTGTACACATATTTGGTGACCCTGAAGGACAACTGATAGGGTTACCTGTACAAGAGAGAGTAAGCAGTAGAACTAGAAGTATTGTCAAATATACAGAGTGCAGTATGGTAAAATACTTCCAAAGTCCAACCAATATGTCACATTGTGGAACATATAATGTTACAGGGCATGCCACTCAGCAGGTGCTAAGATAACTAGACCTACTTTTCAGAGATTGATTGGAGGTACAATTGTCTAGTAGGTATCCCTAAGAAATATTGATCAACTGGTTCAAGCACATGGCTACCAGCTGGAAAAAGCGGAGTTTAAGTTACCCATTTTTTGGGCATCTTAGGGAGGATTGGCAGGATTAAAGTACTCTTTCACGTAAATGATAGGGGACAACATATAATAGTATTATTACTATTATTAATAACAACAATAATAATAAAATACATTTTATTTCAAGGTGCCTTTCTAAACACCTAAGGACACCATACAGATAAAACCAACAACAAAAACATGAATGTACACATACATAATATACTAGCCATCCCCCGCGGCTGCCTTCACCTGCATATTAGTGAAACAGTACAGTGAAGTGGGCCCCGCCCGGCTCCCCACTCCTGACGTCACTTTTTCCTCTCCCCTCTGCCCCCTCAGATTAGCGCAAATATATCACTCCTGCAAGCGAACTATGATTCTTAGCGCAATGAGAGAAGTCACAAAATCAACCGGAATGTTCAAGCAAATTATAAAAAAAAAAACGTAAATCCGTTAAGTAGTTCTCTCATTTGCTAACTAAGCAGAGTTAAGGTTACACCCCGAGACAGACGGGTGAGTGAGGAGGGCCCTGTCCCCCTCCCCACAGCCCGATGAATCTGTCTCGGATTCGTGCTAATAAATCAGTACTGCAAGCGAACTATGATACTTAGTGCAGAAATGAGAAAGTTGCAAAATCAATGGAATGTTCAAGCAAATTATAGAAAAAAACCCGATCTAAATCCGTTAAGTAGTTCTCTCATGAAAAGAGGACAGACATACAAACAGGTCTAAAAAACTATAAGAAATTTTGCGCTTGGACCACGAAATTTTTTAAACCGTTTCGTAGTGAGCACCTATGGGCTATGTAACCTATATTCCAAATTTCAAGTCCCAAGTCCTCATGGTTCAGGAGATTTTGTGATGAGTGAGTCAGTGGTATTTGGCTTTTATATACAGTATATAGATATCTATATCTATGGAACTGTAAATACAGCAATAAGAATACAGCCTAATGTCATGTAGTGTAAGCTAATCTAAATAGATAAGTCATAAGATGAGATTTGAAAATAGCCCCTTAAGTTACCTGTGAGGGAGTGAGTGTACAGTCTGCGCAGTTGGAATTGCAGTTTTGCAGCTCAGCAAACACTGACCTGCGGGTGGAGAGCTCTCTGTGTTTTTCTGCCACAAATTTTCCTTTCAGTTTGAATGAAATACAGCAGATTTAAAATACATTTATTTATGTAGTGTTTATTTATTGATTGACTTGGCAACTGGCAAGTTCATTTAGCAGACAATTGTTTTTGTTCTATCTGGACAAATGCTGTGGTGCAGACTTTTGTCCCAGCACTACTCACTGGCATGAGTTAATCTACATCACATTGCTGTAAAAACAATTGTCGGACAGCTAGGTGAGTGCAAGTGAGTTACTTATTCTACTAATGTCTTGTATCGTGTTATACCAAAGCGCTTCCTCTTCAGGTTTTGGTGCATGGAACTAGTGCTGTCATGGAGGGACATCCATATTTGGACATAGTAAACAGCAAAATCTTTTGACAATTATTCTAGTGAATTCTTCCTTTTGGGCCAAGATTAGTTCATTAAGAAAGTACAATTAAATTAATTTTTGAGCTGGTTATCTACCTTGATAAAAAGGATAAGTGTTTGTGTGTCTTTGTGTGTACACAGTTGCGATAGCTCTGTCATTCTTAAAGATGGCACATCACAAACATTTTTAGATATATAAAAAGCACTGCATTTGTCATTCCTACAAATGGCGCATCTCAAACATTAATACTGCTTTTATGACTTCCATACCAAACGGCATATAACAGAGGCATATGCATTGCATGGTGCACTGCAAACGTTAATGCTGAGACCTACGTTGATTACTTATGTTTTAGACCGGTAGTACAGGCTAGCTTGATTATAATCAAACAATCATGGTGGCCCTATTCACATGAGTTGAGGACATGATTCTGAAAGCTCAACTTCAATGGACTGTCCATGTCATTCACATGGACAGCTTGGGTATCCCACAGCAACTTCTTTATGCAGTTCTTGCCCAGGGCCGCAGAAAGACAGGATGTCCAAAGAAAGACTACAAGGTCTGTATCAAAAACAGCTGGAAATATTGTGAAATCCCTGCAAAAGAGCTTGAGCTTCATGCTGAGAACATATTCCCATGGCAGGCTATGATACAAAAAGCCTGTATATTCCTTCATAAACAGCCAGAGGGAACAAATCACTGTTTCCAGGGAACACAGAAAGGCCTTATGACTTGCACCCATTACAGAGTCTTAAAGTACCTTCATTGACCTACCCGAGCCCACCAACAAAAAATGTACAACCTATGACTTCTTCGAAATCGAAAGTCTGCCTGCGAAGATGATATACTTTTTACCTGAGAAACAACAGGTCTGCTTGTCTTCTTGTGAACCCAAGAATGCTTATGTTGTCTTTTGGAATACTGTACAGTGTTGCTTATTCCTAGTTAAAAATATGTTCTTGGTAATTCTAAATTGGCCAAGTGCAAGTCTGGATGTTTGTGGGCCCAGCGATGGAGTGGTGCCCTGGTTCTGGCCCTGGGTGCTCTGTTTCTGTGCCTGGCAGTGGCTGGCATGATCCTGAATGTATTAAATGGGTTTGAGAAGTTATGTTCAGATGTTTCAAGTTGATCATTTAGGTCTAAGCCGTGATCCTTTTAAGAGCCCTTAAATCCTCCTTTATGAAGAACATGAGTTTTCATATAAACAGTTTAGCCTACAAGTGAGACTAAGTGCAGCTGACATAAAAGCTCAGGCAGCAACAAATGACATTTTGAAAGTTAAATATATACCCAGGAGCATTGGTGTTATTATACCAGACTTTCCAGACGGGAGATTTCCTTCTTACCTGCAAGCCTCAGGATTATGAAACACTGGAGTTATGCCATAACACATGCACTGCTGGTACTACTGGGTGTTTTCTAAAGGAGGCCACTAAAAACATATACTAGTAGACAGTTTGAGATTATTGTCCTTATCTTTTAGAAAAGGTTTTATTATTAAAACTCAGATAATAGGGATTCAAGTTGTGGTTTGTTGAATTGTCTGAAACAGTGGGTTATGGTATAAGGATTGTTTTTTTTTATTTAGGTGATGTTAAACATGGGTGTCAGTGCTGACGTCACTGCTCTTTTTAGATTTGTCACTCTCCAGGTCCTTCTGTGACGATTTTGTTGACATTGAATGAATTTCAGATTTGTGTAGGTATGTAAAATAATAATCTCAAACCTACTTAATTCAATTTAGGATTGCAGGAGGGCCAGAGTTTGCCTTGGCAGCACTTGGTGCAAGGCAGAAAACAGCCCTGGTAATGACATAAGCCCATTTCAGGACCCATTCTCTCATACTCACATAGGGCCAGTTTTGAACTTCTAGTTACCCTACTTACAGGTATGTGCAGACTCCTAATGGATGATGAATGGGTGTAAAGTTCAATCCTTGGGCACTGGATGTATAAAACAGCCACCAAACTGCCCTGTGTGGATATGTGATTAATAAAAAGTATTTGGAAGATTTACAAACAGGATGTTAAATATTGCAAATCATTACGTGTGGAGGATCTTGGACCTTTAACATAAGCAAAAAATAGTGGGCTCCTAATTGTCTACAATCAGCTATCCACTTTAAAAGCAGGACATAACCATGCTGAGCGTAGTTCAGAGAGGAGTGTGTCATCTTATTCCAGGACTGTGATATGAAATATGCAGAGAGATTAAAGGAAGTAAACCTTTTCATCGTGATCAAACAAAGGTTAAAAGTTGACATAATAGCAGTGTTTAAAATGATAAAGGGAATAAGTAATGTTAAATTACAGGAAGATCTTAAACACGCAGATAGGAGATGTTTAAGAGTAAATTTCACACCAATTACATAAAATAAAACCTCCGCATACAAAGAAATAAGCTACAAAGTACTAGAGTTAAATAGCATGGTGACATTCAAGCTTGTTGTCACAAAGCCTGATGCCTTTCTTAGATGGAAATTGATTAGGTATGCTTTCAGTGCTTGCAATTGGGTGTCCTGGTCTATTTTTTGAATTGTTAATTTTTTTTTTTTGTTCATTTTTGAGGAGCGGCACAGTGAAGCATTGATAGCAGTCTGGTTTCAAATCATGTATCTGGGGGAGTTTGCTTAATCTCTACTTGTCTGCATGGGCTTTTTTTTCCCAGGTACGCTGCTCTTCCTCCCAAATCCCAAAGATGCGTGCAATGGATTCACTGGTATGTGTTCCCTAGTACTGTGTGTGCCTGAGTGAATATGTTAAGTTGATGAATTGTTCTCTACAAGTGCTTTCGGAAAGCCGTTTTTGGTGTACCACTGCATGCCCCTTACTGGCCCTTTTGCTAGTGAGACTTATCTGGGCTTGTTTGACTCACGTTTTGAGCACAGTGTCGCTGAGCTACTTCTTGTAACCTGTGATGAATTTCACATTTTTATTTATTTATTTATTTACCTTCCTGTGTATTCCTTGCTTTGTATTATACACCACGTGCTGACCACAGTATTGTCTGTTGTTTTCATTCTTTTTTTAATCTGGTTGGTTTATTGACTTTTTTCCCTTCATCTGACCATGTTTTCTTGTCCTCTGGTTATCAGCCTCCAGCTAACAAATGTTTCTTTAAACAATGTTGCCAGCTGCTCTGGTGACACACAACATGTCATAGGCTGAATCTGCAGAGGTGGCCGCTTTTACCTGGGCAGTTTATATTATAATTTGAGAGCACCCTGCTTGCTTCGCTCGCCCGCCCCCGTGCAGGTCCTACGTGCCAGTCATTGCCTGGATCTGCTGCTTGTGACGAATCGTGCTGTGCTTTTGGATAAACATGAATATCAGCTCTGTCTTTGATATCTCCATCTTTCAGAACTATTATGGCTTACAATTCGTCACATGTTGGTTTATTATATATACAAGCCTGATCTTTTGGATTCATATAGAAATCCAAGAAAACTTTTTTGTCCGTGTTTTTCAGATAAATTTTGTGTAAAGTGTGATACTTTTGGATGTATGGATTTGTATTCATTACTGGCTGTAGAATTTATTAATACGTCTGATCGTTTAACTCTTTCGATTCTATGTTGTATCGTTTCTCCGTGATCATAAATATAAACCTGACCGAATTGTGGTTTCTTTGAAATTAAACTTGTAGTAGCTCTGTCATATCACCTATGTCCATATACTCAATATCTTTTCTCTGTTCTGTTATTTCACTGAGTAAAAATCTCCATTTGTTAGCGCTAATTCGATCTTTACTATCAATTTTTTGAGACTTTCGAATTTTAGTACTTTCATAACCTCTAACCTGCTGTCTATGTGTATCGCACCAACATTTTTGAACCTCTTTACGATGTTCTACTTTGTCTTCTACTCTTTGTCTTTTCTTCTTCTACTGTTTTACTTTTATTTCCACCCCTGCTTGGACCTGTTAGGTTTTCAATTCATCTCTTGGCACAAAGTCTCGTCTCGCGGGATGTGAAATTATCTCTCTGAAAATGTCTTCTCTCATCTATCTGAAAAAGTCTTGTCTCATCCCAAGATTTTTTATATAATAGAGAGATGTTACTTTGATGCCTGTAGAACCATGCAGATCAAACTGCTAGGTGTGACATGCTGTGTTAAAGGTTACATGTGATTTCTGAAACAAATCATGGAATAAAGGACCACAGATCAGATACAACAGAAGCTGTATTTTCTAGAGAATCTGGGCCAAATTGTCATTCAACTGCATGTCACATTCCTATGCTTGTCATTCAATCAAGAGTGTAATTTTTTATTTTACATAGTGCCATTAACAGCATTGTGACCTTGATAATGTGGTAATTACAAAGGATATATATTTTATTCTAATCACCTTTTTGACAGCTGCACTGGGTTTTTAATTTATTTTAATACTTTCTTCATTTGCACTGCAAGATGTCCCTTTCATTTCAACGAATGTATTATTACTTCTGTGTTCATAAGAATTACTTCTGAATGCTTTGAAATCACTTCAGTTTTTTGTGTCTGGAGCCTTCAGTACAAGAAAACCCTCAGCTATGACATACCGTTTGCCTTGTCTTGATGTCTGGTTATTCACAACGACATGCTTTTTGGTGTGCTTCTCTGTTTTTGGCCTACCTGGAAAACACAATTTTTGGATCATATTTTGGGCCAGTAGTTGCACTGTTATGATAAAGAAGAAACCAATATTTGTGCACAGCAAAAATGATCAGAAGGACTAATGGGATATGAGGGGTCAGAGTTAAGAGCACGAAAATGACATCTGTTAAGAATTACACCTTTGTATGGTTTTTGTAATAGATACCATTTTTTTATTTTGGCTTCTTAAATCCAAAGATGCAATACATTACAGTTACAGTGGATGGTGTATATACAGTACTCCATGATTAACATGCAGTCATGTGTGATGGAATTTTTTTGTTTGTTTTGCAATGTTTTGAGAGTATTGTTAAATATTCAAAAGTAACGTCAATTATAAATATAAGATGGGAAACGCTGTCCTAGAGGAAACAACCTCTGAGAAGGATTTAGGTGTTTGTGTTGGTGCAATAGTCCCAACAGCTAAGCAATGCTAAGAAGCAATTACAAAGTCACATAAAACGTTGTTATACTGTAAATCAACGGATGTTATGCTCTTCAAAAATTCTCAAAGTCATTGATAAAGTAGATCCCGATGAACTCCTTCAACTAAACGATGAATCACGTACTTGAGGATGCCAATGGAAATTAAGAGGTAGTACAGTACATTTAAAAGCCAGGATGTACTTCTTTATGCAAGGAGTTGTGGGAATCTGGAGCAAACTACCGAGAC
The DNA here is from genome assembly GCA_026402145.1 of Polypterus bichir lapradei. Classification (NCBI taxonomy): domain Eukaryota; kingdom Metazoa; phylum Chordata; class Cladistia; order Polypteriformes; family Polypteridae; genus Polypterus; species Polypterus bichir. The sequence continues at coordinate 32,687,169 of JANRMT010062791.1, forward strand.
ATGTAGTTGAAGCAGAAACTTTGATAACCTTTTAGAAAAATCTGGATGAGATATTGGGACAGCTTAGGTATTAGCTAAACAAGCAAGCCTATCGGATTGAAATGTCCCCTCTTGTTTGTCAAATTTCTTATTTTTAAAGTGTTAGTTGTCCAAATATTTTGCTTTATAATATGTAAATGATCTTATTTTTCCCTTCAACAAAATTCTGTCGTGAAAAATGTTTGCTAGCAATTTTTTTCACTATTGTTATCTATATATAAAAGTCAATGTGTGTATGTACATATCTTCCAGCATCATGTCCGAATGGCTGGATCGATTTTCATGAAAGTTGGTATACCTGCTTCTCAATGGTCGACTAAAAATACTGTAGGGTGAAATCAGCCCTTACCCGCCGCCTTCTGGGTAGAGTGGGGGGGGTGATCTTGCGGTCGTGTATGCACATTATCATTCAGTTGACACTCGGAACGACCACCTGAAGGTCAACTGGAGGTGCCAGCATTCTTTATGTTTGAGTGCCACCGCGCCCCTGTTGCTTTTGAAATAAAATAGAGTAGGCTGGGTTGGCATCCCAACTGTTTTTGGGACTCATTCTGTCTTTGTGACTCGAACAGCCGTATATATTTCTTATATATAAACATATACGCGTGTAAGTGTGTGTGTCTGTCCAGCCTGGAAGTGAGACATAGAGTCGGGGTCAGGGCTCCAGCTCCGAGGATATGCAAGCAAGGCCAGCACACCGGCAAAAGGAAACCTCCTAAGAAAGACAGTCGCTTAGCTGCTAATGTACAAACGATGTGAGTACGTCAGGAACATGAATCCTTCTAGCAGAGAGATGCCCAGAGTAGTTCTGACGATTTCAATACTTTCTGTTTCTGCGCACACAGTTAGTATATAGCTGGCGACTGCCAGCATTCTTTATGTTTAAGCAGCACCGCACCCCTGTTGCTTTTCAAATTAAATAGAGTGAACCGGTTCTGAGCATCAACTGGATGATAACATACATACAAGATTTGTAAAGTGTTTTTTTTAATTATATTTTTCTCAAGCAATTAAAAAAAAAAAAAACCTTTATTTTTCTCCCGGGCAATGCTGGGTTTGTCAGCTAGTAAAATATAAATGTAGCATATATAAAGCTCAAAAAGGAGTGTTTTTATGTCAAGGCTAGAGCAATAGTATTGAAGCTCTATGGCATTGTTAGGTGATGTGAATGCCTAAATGATGATTTAAAAAGGCTGTGACACTATATGGGCTTTGCAATAAATTTGTCACACATTTGTAGCATCAAGCAGTAATATTTTGGCTAAAATATTTTGGGCAGTTAAACTACTGGTTGTATCTGTTTACAGCATGGTGTTATGTAAGTTTCTCCATTTCTGCAATTTTCACTGCTTTTACCTGAACTTCTTACAATATGTGTATCCCACAGGCATTAAGGTTGAGTGCGGAGAGCCTAATGCTTTGTTGGAGATTTGATTGATGCTGTATCTCAAAAGGGATAACAAAGGCAGTACTGAAATTCAAAATCACTGACAGTTACAGCCTGTAATATTTCTTCCAATTTAAATCAATGAATTTGAAATGGAAACGGAGTACAGAAGAGTACTCTTTCAGAAAGTTTTTAGATTCTGCGCAGTGTGAATGTAATGGCAGTTCAGCAGAAATTACTTGAATTGCCTGTTTTGCCTCATCCATTTATATATCTATCCATTATATCGATGGATTTTTGCTTGTGATGTCCCTGTTGGATCCTTAAAAGACATATTTAGAATTTCCTGTAGAACTTAGGAAGTACACTGTGGGTATGTTGCCATTATCACATACTGAGACTCAAATATTTTATATTGCAAAAAAATGAACTTGATTATACTCAAATGTGGTTTACAAATTGTGTTGGCTATGTGAACTTTGTCATAACTAGGTTGCTAATGTGCTATTTTCAAGCTATTCATTAAATATTCTTACAAATTGAGTAAGGCTTAATCCTTAATAATGATAAATGTTCCATGTTAATTAGTCATTGAAAATGTATTTTTTTATTATTTGCACATGGTGCTATATTCGTACCCTGGCTAAATTTATAGTTCTTATATGAGTGAACACGATGGAGTCAAAGCATTGATCGCTAATAGCTGTCAAAGTTTCGTATGAAAGATGTGAGTGAATGCTTTTGCTTGGGATGATATAACAAGTTTGCAAAGCATCTTGGGACTGCTGAGGATTGGAAATGCCCTGCACTGACCCTGTCAATTGTTAATCGTTGTATCTGGCTGCTAGTTTTTATCAAGCCTTCGTAGTCAATGTAGTAGAAAGGTTTTTGGGCTGCACTTTAAAATTTTGTACTTCATCATTTATTAACTTGGCATTTGCCTGATAGTCATTAAAATATGTTTTATGTCTGCGCTATTTTTTAAATTAGTCTCTATGAATACTTCTTGGACAAAGATGTTGGCTAACCACTCATTGTCATTGCAATGCCTCAGAACCTCCAAGTTGTTCAATTTGTGAAATACATGAAGGTTGACTGTGCTTTAATTTATATAAAAGGGAGAGGCAGTCCCAGCATGGTCATGACAGGTCCCATTGCTCCCTGACCCTGAATTAGATTAAGCAAGTCTGATAATGGATGGATGGACTGGCAGTGGCATTGTTGTAGCTCTTGGCAGCACAAAGAGTTCTGTATGGAACATAATTGCCTGATCACAAGTGATTTGCAATCCCCCTCTCCCCAATTCCCACAACTCCACTGTGCATGACAGGCAGAATGAGACACATAGTGCAAAGTAATTCACCAACTCATATGTGATATCCTGTTTGCTTTGGATAGCAAGAGGCTGCTGGAAAAGTTGGCATAAATAGTGTTTCTGCTCCATATCAACCGTAAATTTGGCATGAATTAGGGTATTTTTTTGGGTTATGTAGTAGAAGAAAGGAGTTGGATAACCTTAAATGTCTAAAGTGAAAGCTGTTTTGTCATGACCAAAATTGGAAACCAAGAAGTATGTTGCTTAAAGTAGTTTTACCTTTACATATCATTTAGTGGAAATGTGGTGAGAAATACATCCAAAGGTGATGTTGTTTTAAATAAAACCCAATATTAGTGCATCATGTTTCACTCTGGGCTTGTCTTTTTCTTCTCCACTTGAATATCCATTAAATTAGCTTTAGCCCAAATATACAGGAGTGTTAGCAAATGTTCTTGGGGCCAAATGAACTGTAGTTTTATTGCAACTTACATATGTGCAGATTTAGTGTTGAAGACTGGCTTGACAGTATTAGCTGTGGCCTTGAGATTTCAAGCCAGTCTCAGCTTGACAGAGTAGATGCTGTCATTAATTTGCAAGTGACACTGATGTCATTATTCTTGTGTGAAGGACGCTGGGTTTGAGGCCTCCACAAAAGAACTTAAATCAGGCCAGTACTCTCACAAAGCCAACCCAGAAGAGACTCTCCTAGACCAGCTTGTTCCCAACTACCAGGTGGAGGTTTTTGGCTGAACCAGGCCCAAAATAGGTTGTCTGACCGGATTTCATAGTTTCAAAACAGGACACAACTCATTTATCCAGCGAGTGCAGAAGACACAGATTAATTTAAAAAGAAGGAGGAGCATCCCCCTTTTTGTTTTGTTCATGTTATAAACCTGTATAGTAAATCAAACAGCAAATTGAGGAGGGGGTCCCCCTTAAGGTTTTGTGCAGATTTATTAAAAATGGGACTCAATGCTTAAAAATGAGACATCTGGTGAAAGCTGGTTTTACCACTCAAAATAAATTGAAACAGTTCCAAAATGCATCAGTGGAGGAGAAAGTGTAGAACCTCTGGCTTGGCCAAAAGGCAAAAAGGATTAATTGTAGGAAAGGAATATTTTAATTAAATAGTAAAAATGATCAGAAAAGGTGTTCCAAGGACCCATTAAAAATTGACTATAAAGTAGTCCTCAAAGGAAGGGACAGGGTTCAATGACATGAGCTGTCCTGTAATGCCGGTGAATGATCAAAAGGTGGTCGAACTTGATCAAAGTACAAAAATCAAATTAACAGTCCAAAACGGTTGTAAAAAGAATAAAATCCAAATATAGATAACAGCATATTTTAACTCTTTTCAGCATCTTTTTTGAGAAACTGCATGAGCTCCTGTTTCCCTGGCTTACATAGCCAGAGAGAAAGCTCAAGAGTGGTGACATCTAGTTGGCCCCACCTCTTGGGGAACCACCCCCAAATAACAAGGAACATAGACAAACTTTAAACGGTCAATACACAGTTAACCAATTATAAACAAATTACATAAAAATCAGAAAATGAATAATTCAGAACTAGCAAATACAATAATAAATCATAAGTAAATATGAATTAAGGTCATAATACAACAGCTATGAGCCCTACTGTTACCTTTTTTCTGTAGTCTTTTGGAATACCAGAAGTAATACAGATATGATTTACAGAGTATGTATGCAATTGGCATAGCCATGTCTGATATGAATAGGTTTTATCGGAAATCAAATTCTTTGGATTGATTAACATTTTAGAGTTGCTGTTCCACGGTGCATTGATTTGCACTGTTGCTGTTGCCTTACAAGTGTACTCTCCTCTTATTGCAATGGGTACTCTGTTTCTGTTTAATCCAAATGATATCCATGTTAGGCTAGTTGGACACTCTAAACTGTCAGGTGTGCACTGTGATCGACTGCCACCTTTTAGATCCAACCTTGTGCCCAGTGCTGCTCCTTAAATGTCATAAAGGAATTTACAAATAAATGAATGAATGATCAATTTTAATGCTTCTTTATCAACATGGCACACTAAGAGCACTGAGCAGCAGTAGACTGAAATCACACAGCCCCCTCATCTTAAGTGTCAAGCTTTGCCAGTAGCTGACAGCAACAGTAGTCTCTGTGCTAACTGTCATTAAATGCTGGAAGTGGTGCAGAGGAATGTAACCCAGATTATAGCATGATTGGTGTTATGTTACAGCAAGGATTTTTTTTTTGTATTTTCTGTTAAATTCTTTTAACATTTTTATGTAATTTCTGTTGTTTGCTTATTATGTATGTACTGTCTCTTTAAATTTCCACCTATTCCTTGTAGTTTGTGGTTGAAACTGCAGGAGGCAGGGCCACCCTGATGTCTCTGTTGCTGGTTCCACTGGCTTTATTTTGAAATCTGAGAGTGGGTTCCAGCAGGGAGTCATTGAGTTTTTAGGAATTTTATGGTGTGTTCAGAAAGTATTCAGACCATTTTACTTTTTTCACATTTTGTTATATTGCAGCCTTATGATAAAATTGTTTAAATTCATTTTTTCCACATCAGGCTGCACTCGGCAGCCCAGAATGACAAAGCAAAAACAAGACTTTCAAAATTTTTGGAGTGCTAATAAAAAACTCAAATATCACATAGACACAAGCGCTAAAACACTTTGCTCTGACACTTGAAATCTGGCATTATGTGCATCCCATTCTATGAATCATCATTGAGATGTTTGTACACCTTGTTTGAGGTCCACCTGTGGCCAATTTCATTGATCGGACATGCTTAGAAAATAGACAAACCTGTCTATGTAAGGTTCCACAGCCTAGCAAAAACCAAGCTATATGGTCAAAGGAATTGCTCACAGAGCTAAAAGATGGGATTTTGTCAAGGTAAAGATAAATGGAAGGCTACAAAAAATTCTGCAGCTCTGAACATTCTCAAGAGCACAGTGGCCTGCATAATTCTTAAGTGGAAGCATTTTGGAACACCCCAACTCTTCTTATAGCTGACTTCCCTGTAAAACTCAACAATTAAAGGAGAAAGTTCTTGATAAGAGAGATAAAAAAAGAACTTGATGGTCACTCTGGCTGGGCTCCAGACTAACGTCCTGAAGGACAACCATCATTGCAACACTCCACCGATCTGGGCTTATGGTAGAGTGGCCATGCAGAAACCTGTCCTTCGTAAAAGACAAGTGAAAGCCTGCTTGGAGTTTCTAGAATGACGCCTTAAGAACTCTCACATAGGGAAACATCGATTTTATTCATCTGATGAAATAAAGATTGAACTTTTTGGCCTCAATTCTAAGCATCCTGTTGGGAGGAAATCGGGTTCTGCTCATCTCTTGTATGATACAATTTCAACCGTGAAGTATTGGTGGCAGCATCCATGGACTGAGAGGCTAGTCAGTGTTGAATGAAAGCCACACTGTGCTCAGTACAAAGATATCCTTAATAAAAATCTTCTCCAGAGTGTGCTAGACCTTAGACTAAGTCAAAAGTTTGCCTTCTAACAGCTTTAAAGCCAGCTAATCATTTTTGAGCATTTTTGGCCAAGGCCTGCAGGTAGTAGTTGTGGACTGGCTGTCTAGAGGTGTGGCTACATTAGAACAGGCCTACTTTGTGGAACATTTTGGAGGCCTCACATGCCATTTTCCTCACCTTTTCAGAATGTTTTGGCCATCTGTGTAAATGCTTTGATTTTGCAGTCCTTCAGAAAGACAGCAATGCTTACTTGAAAAAAAGACCTATTAATCATGGAATGATATGTAATACGTAATGCATACATACATACTTTGTCAAACCTGCTTAATCTAATTCAGAGTGGCAGATGACAAATACCTGTCTTGGCATCACAAACCAGGAGACAGCTCTGGATAGGCATCAGTTCATTTTCGGATACATTCAAGCACACATCCCACCTTGTACAAGGCTAGTTTGGCATCGCAAGTCTTTGGGGATGTTGCAGGAGACTGCTTATTAGCTGAAGTGGTGTGGGGATTTGTATGCTGAATGGTTGTTAATGATTGCTTCAAATTTATGCTTTTTGTGGCCTGCTGTTTGCTCGCTGGTGGTGGATTTCTCTTTATTTCATTCTGAGTAAATTACACACAATTAGCTTATTCTGGGTATGAGCCAGAAGTCGTTGTTAGGGGTGATGCCTGAGTGACCATAACAGCCTTTTGAATTTAAAAAAGAGGGAGATGTAATTTTGTATTAATGACTACTTAATTCAGCACAGCAGATTGTGTTGTATTTGTGCTAAAATTAATTCTTATTCTCAGGTATGCCTGTCTGCAGTACACCATTAGCTGCAGGGAATTCTGCTTTACTGAATTATATTAATTTGCAAATTGTGAAAGTTTTTCGGAGCAAAATCCGTGCCTTTTACTTTTTTGGCTTAATTACCTAAGAATTAGCGGGACTGGATTAATAATTTCAAGTTCTTATTTTGTTAGCTACGCTTTGAGTTCATTTGAGGTCAGATTCACATTCCAGCAGATGGATGTAATGTTGTTTTACTTCATGTGGTCTGCTGATGTTCACCAAGTAAGTTATCTTGAGTTCTGGTTCATAGAGCAGAAAATCGGGTTGCCATTCATATTGCTGGATGTTCGTAAAAAATTGAGTGGAAGCCTAAATAAAGAATTCATAACAAGATGTACCATTTTGTTAATGAAATACGGGTACCTGGAATCTGTCACAGTTCTTGTATCCTCTTTTGTGTAGTGATTTGTGTTAAAAACATGAAAGTTTCACATCTAATTCTTTATCTGTGTCAATAAATCAAAGATCATTAGCTTTGTTATTGCCATTGTTTTTCAGCATTTCTGGCTAAAAAAACATAAAAACAATCTCCCTAAACTTTTTAGGAATTCATTAAGCACAACTTGTTCAGGTTTTGTCATTTATTATTGTCAAACTTTTAATTCATTCACAGTTAGAAGGTGGTTTTGATGAATTATTAAAAGAGTAAAGTAAAGAATGCAGATTTGATTAAATAGTGCACTCAGTTTACATGATTCATGTTTTTATTTTATTTACTCTTTAAATACTGTCACTACACTCCACATATCCACATAGGGAAATCTAACATTAGGATGGTCTGTGTTTTGTTTTTATTTGTCTGTCCATAGATTGTGGACACACAGTGACTGGAGGTTTTTAGGCATTTACTTACGGAATCACAAAAATCATCTATCCATTCTCAGTTCATCTATCCATCCATTACCACCACTGTCTATGTCCGCTTAATCCTGAACAGGGTCATGGGAAGCTGGAGCCTGTTCAGGCAAGCATAGGGTGCAAGGCAGGAATTCTCCCTGAACAGGGTTCCAGTCCATTGCATGGTGAACACACACAGACACACACAAATGTGCACAAACCACACACACACACATATACACACTCAAGGGCCAATTTACCGTTGCCATTCCACCTAACTTATATGTCTTTAAACTGTGGGAGGATAACGGAGCTCATCTATCCATCTATTCTTCAGGTTTTTTCAGTACATTTCTAGCTCAGCGGAACCTTAATTTTTAATCTGTCGACTGTTGAAAAGCTTACAATTTGAGCAAGCTGAGTTTTGATAAGCACAAAAAAAATTAATTCATTTATTCATATTTTGTGCATTAGCCACATCACAGGCAGAGCAGACCAGACCAGACTCCCTATCTCTAATAAAAATATTTTAAGTAATCAAGTCTGTTATATACATTTTTATTGACAAAATTTGTGAAAGCTGCTCTAGTGGATCATTTTCAAGGGTGTCTGCTGTCTGTGTGGAGTCTGCACATTCGCTCCTTGTTTGCATGCTCTGATTTTTATTTCTCCCTACCACATTCCAAAGATCTGAGTGTTAAATGAATTGATGCATCTCAGTCAGCCTTTGGGGAGTGTGGGTGCCATTTTAAGTTTACCCTGCTATGGATGGGCAGCCTGCCCATGGTTAGTTCTCATATTTTCTGAATACTTAAGGTGTAAGGTCTGGCTCCCCGTGGCCCTGTACTTGAAATGCTTGAATGTCAAAACATTCTTGAAAAAATTATTTTAGAATTAAGCAGGATTTGCTACAAGTAATGTACACATGTACACATGTAATACCAATACTTTTTGATACTTTATAAAAAATGGTGTTTTGATGGGCTGCTGCCTCATAACAAAGAGACCAAGGTTCGCGTCCTGGTTGCTCCCTGCATGGCGTTTACATGTTCTTTGTGTGTCCATATGGGTTTCCTCTGGGTGCTCTGTTTTCCTCCCAAAGTCCAAAGGTTAGGTTGATTGGGAATGTGAAGTTAGGCCTAGTCTGTATTTGTGTTTGTGTGTGTGTGTGTTCATCCTGCTGTGGACTGGTCCCCTGTTCAGGAATTTTTACAGCCTAGTGCCCAATGCTTGCTGGAATAGGCACTACTTTCCCCATGACTCTGCTCTGGATGGATAAGCAGGTTTGGATGGGTGGATGATATTTTAATTCATTTGTTAATAATTACCACTTTATGGTATATCAAAATGCAATGAGAAGAGATACTGTGTATGCAAAACTGTTTATTGGGAACAATAAATATTCTGGACTTTTACTGCTGCTTTAAATATTTCTTTTCCAGAGGTTGCTGAGAGGCAGGCAATGCGACCCATTGTAAGATTAACTTAGCACATTTGTATAGACACTACAGCTTAAAAATCGAAAAAAAAATCTCATATCTAAAGACTTGAATGATGTACTTGAAGTTCATGCAGCAAAGAAATTTAAAGTATTGCTTGTTCACATTGTCCCAAAGTACTAAATAAATAACTACATTACAGTTGTTTTCATATATTTTATGTAATTGGATCAGTAACAAGTTGGGCACCTTTGTCGTGGTCTTAAAGAGTGTTATCATTGATTTAAGGGACATTTTTCAGGTTTAACCATGTTGGCTGTTTACCACTGAATCTTTTTTCCCTTGGCTGTCTGTGATCCAGACCATAAATTGGGGTGAGATCCATTCTTCTTATGTCATCAGCCACTATGTGCAACCACATCTTTTTCATTCTCCTTCTTACATCGTAGGAGATGGAAACTTTACATATAGTCTTGTGGTCAAAATCCAGCCGTTTGGCTATTAAGCTGAAGTTAAGCTGTAAACCTGTAGGGTCAGATAAGATGACCAAAATCAGTGCTTTGCTATGTTTGATGGTCACTTGTCATATGATTTGTTCTTTCCTTGAATATTATATTCTGTTTGTATTTATCATTTAGACCAGGGGTGCCCAATGCGTTTATCACGATTGACCAGTAGATCAGAAAGGGAGTGCAGGTAGATCACGTTGCATTCAAAAAAGTTTTTTTTTAAATGTTAGTCTATCATATATCCTCCCTATGGCATTTGCCACTTGATTGACATACAAGGCGGCCAGTCTGAGATCTCTTTTCTTCTAACACACTGGTCATCCCGCACGCACGATCAAAGTGATCTAGTTAGCCTTCCAATTTATGTGGAATTGGAAGAGGATTTTTTTCTCTCACAATATCACAATCAATGTGCGTTTGTCTGATCTGTCAATCTATCATTGCTATTCCAAAGAAGGAAAATGTGGAAAGGCACTTTCGAACTGTTCATAAAAACTACGAAACTGACTTCCTTCCGAAAAGCGATCTGAGAAAGAGAAAGGAGAGGGAACTAAAATCGCAGTTAATTGGACAGCCGTCATTTTTCACTCGGCTGAATTCAAAAGCAAAGGCAGACACACTGAAGCATCGTTTCGGGTGAGTCACTCAATCATTAAGCATAAGAAGTCATTCCAAGATGCAGAATACAAGCAACTGAATAACGATCAATGGCCGCTAGACTTGGCATTTTTTTTCCAATCTGACCAACATGTTGAATGAGCTTAATTTACAGCTGCAAGGAAAAGAGAAAACCATGGTCAATATGATTAGCTCAGTTAATGCTTTCAAATGAAAAATGCAACATCTGTCCTCAAAGCTGCAGCGCCTTGATTTGGGGAACATCCAAAACCTCTTGTCAGAGCTGGAGATGCAATGGAAGGCGTGTGCGCAACTTGACAGCATTCACTACACAGAGCAGATTGAAAATTGTCTGTCAGACTTTATCTAATGGGAAAAAAGTAACGATTCAAGTGTTGCCCAATGTAGCGGAGTAAGAGTAGCGTTTCTTCTTCACAAATGTACTCAAGTAAAAGTAAAAAGTATGGTTCAGTAAAACTACTCTTAGAAGTACAATTTTTTTAAAACGTTACTCAATTAAATGTAACTCATTACTACCCACCTCTGATATTCTATATATAATAATAATAATAATACATTTTATTTATATAGTGCCTTTCCCATGCTCAAGGCACTTACAGAATATAAGAAAGAACGGCAGGGTATACAGTATATAGCATAGTACAAAACAAATAAATAAATAAATAAAAATAATTAAGACAGTAAATTCAGAGAAAGCCTACCAGCCTAACAGACAACATAATTGATGGTCTAGCACACACACATACAGGTTACATGAGCATCTTGACAGAGAAGTAAACTGAGAGAAGGGTAATAAAGTCAAGTAGAAATTTTTAATTTAAGTGTGGGCACCCCTGATTTAGACCCACTGCCATTTCTGTTAGAGAAAGGAAAAAGAAAGGAGTGCAACATTACTTCTGCAATCAATGTTTTTCTAGCTATCATACATACTGGAAATTCTTTAATATGGTTTTAGACTTTACTCCTCTACTTTAAATACTATAGTTTGACATCATGGAGAATGACTTTTGGATAGCCTTAGAGAAGTTCTGTCAAACCATTTGATGACTCAGGGAGGGTTGGCAGGAGGTTCTCCTCTTTGTGCTCAGTGAGGGTGGTGAAACATTTACATGAAGTGTGAATATCTTCAAGAGGTGGAAGGAGCATTCTGAGGAATTCTTAAGCCCAGTGAATATGCCCTCGGTGGAGGAGGCAGTGCTGTAAGCGTTGGTTTGGGTCGGCTCCATCTACATGGCTAAGGTCCTTGAGTTGATTAAAAACTTCAAACCTGTAAAGCCTTAGGGGAAGGCCAACTTCAAAGCTAGCCATAGGGTAACCATCCATATGAAATTTCCACGAAGAACTTTTATTTATTTAGATCTGTAACAGGCTCTATACTGTAAATAACTATTGTGAGACTTGCTCGGACACCACCAGTCAGTAACCACATCTTTATCCAAAGACACACATTTATTTTCCATCAAATAATCTCAGGAATAAAGTCCCGAACAACACACAATGCACACAGCTATCAAATCACCACAATAATCCTTTTCTTCCTCAGTCCTTGGCCACCAATCTCCTCCTGGGAGCTTCATCCTGCTCCCTTTCCCGACTCTAGCTCCCCGACTGTTAGGAGGCGGCGCCTTTTATTCCTGCCCGGATGTGCTACAGGTGGCTGGTGACAATCTTCCGGCAGCACTTCCAGGTGTAGCAGAAGTGCTGACCTTTGCCCCGGAAGCACTCCAGGCATTCCTGGCAGGTTCTGGCTGATGTGACAGTTGCTCAGGTCCCATTAGGCTTAAGGCGCCCCTGGGCTGTGGTCACGGTTCCCAACAGGGAAGAATCTCTTTGTCCCTTTCCCGTGGTCCTCTTTTTGTCCAGGGCGGTTGCCCCTTTGTGTCCCGGAAGCTATAAATGTCCATTTCAGGTCCCACTAGGCATCCCAGCCAGGTAATGACCCCGGCAATCTGCCACACCATAAAGCGATGATAACAGATTTGTGAAATACGATTGAGTTTCTGATTTTAAAAGGATTCTTGCTGTGTATAATAACGCAGCCAAAGTCTAGGTTTTCTTGATCTGTTAGTATCCCTCTAGGTAGCCTATCATATATTTAATATTTCTATTTTGTCCACATATTAGGAACCTTTTCACAGCACAAAAAACCAATTATTATATGCAAAGAACCCTTACAGAATCCAGTGGTTCTTTGTGAAACGATGGTTCAACAAAGAACCACAAAACCCAGGAATGTGCCATTAGTTTTAAGAGTTTAGATAGAAAAAGCCCACTCAGTCATGCGCAAAGTCATGAAACGGTGCCTAAGCCAGTAATCTAGAAATTAAAGCAATAGCTAAAAAAGCATTGCGTAAATCTGTTATATTTTGATGATATTATTGCTGTAATATCTTGTTATACAATAAATTTACTGAAAATTTAAACAAATCCAAAGTACATTGGTGAAAAGAAGCCTAATTAGACCAGTGTGAGAGAAAGGCGGAGGTTGCAGAACTTAAAAAAAATAGTAAGACAATAAACAGAGAAAACCCATAGCACATTGCAGTTAGCAAAAAAGCATTTAAAATATTGAATACACCGTATGTTTCAATTGTTTAATTTTATTTCTGTTTTGTATATTCTACATAAATAAAAAGAGTAATTCTGAAATAAATAGTGCACGCATTAAAACTGCCTGTCAGAAGAGGCCCACTGTTAAGAAAAATAGTGTTTACAAATAAGGCTAATTCGAAATAAGGCTTGCAATAAATAACATAAATATATTATTAAAATGAAATGCAATGATGAAACTGAATTTCATTGTAACTGGCTTGAATGTTGTGATTAAGAATTGCTACTATAACACATTTCAAATTCTGTTATAACTCAAGTAAGTAGGCATTCCTTCAAAGCAAATGAACTGTAGGTATATTTTATTCATTTAAATTTAATTTGTTTCCTTAATCTGCTAAAATATGCATTACTTAACAATATATATTTTTAAAGAAAGTCTCCTTAGATTTTGTTCCCTGGTATACGTGGAGTTTACTTGGATAAATAAACCAAAGAATCTAAATATTATTTATTATTATCACAGGTTTTCTTTTTCCCTTGATAACTGGAGCTTGAATGTAGCATTTTTGTTTATAATTTAATGCATTTATTATAGTTTGAATATTTTTAAGTTTTGTTCTGCAAAAGGTTTAACTCAAAGAGTACATGAATAAGGAGGTTATTCTCAAGCTTTGTAATGCACTGGTGAGGCCTCATCTTGGGTACTGTGTGCAGATTTGGTCTCCAAACTACAAAAAAGACATAGCAGCACTAGAAAAGGTCCAGAGAAGAGTGACTAGACTAACTCCAGGGCTATAGGGGATGAATTACGAAGAAAGATTAAAGGAGCTGAGACTTTTCAGTTTCAGCAAAAGAAGATTAAGAGGAGATATGATTGAAGTGTTTAAAATTATGAAGGGAATTAGTACAGTAGATCGAGACTATTATTTTAAAATGAGTTCATCAAGAACACGGGGACACAATTGGAAACTTGATAAGGGAAACATTAGAAAATGTTTTTCTTTACAAAGAGAACCATAGACACTTGGAATAAGTTAACAAGTAGCACAGCAGACAGTAAGACTTTAGGGACTTTTAAAACTAGACTTGATGTTTTTTAAAAGAATTAAGTGGATAGGACTGGCGAGCGTTGTTGGGCTGAATGGCTTGTTCTCGTCTAGATTGTTCAAATGCTGAATTACAGTATGTGTGCCCTTTGCCACATTATGTTTAATAAACCTAATTAAATACATGCTGCAAATTTTCAACATATAGGGTTCTCTATTGAAGGGTGTTTTTGAAAAGTATTTTCAGACAGTGTAACAATTTGAATGAAACTGTATTCAATAACGCACAATAGCGCAGTGGTAGCACTGCTGCCTCGCAGTTAGGAGACCCGGGTGGAGTTTGCATGTTCTCCCCTTGTCCTCAGGGTACTCTAGGTTTCCTCTCACAGTCCACAGACATGCTGGTTAGGTGCATTGGCGATCCTAAATTGTCCCTAGTGTGTGTGTGCGCCCTGCGATGGGCTGCCGCCCTGCCTTGCGCCCTGCCTTGCGCCCTGTGTTGGCTGGGATTGGCTCCAGCAGACCCCTGTAATCCTGTAGTTAGGATATAGTGGGTTGGATAATGGATGGATGGATGGATATATTCAATAAAATGATATCACCATGAAGTTTAAGAAAAAACAATGCAACAGTTGAATTGAAAAGCTAAGCAAGAGCTTTTTAATTTCATGATGGAAGCAGACAGTATAAGCAGTCAAAGTCAAGTTAGAAAAGAAAAAGAGATTAAGTTTGTCAGTTGCAACACAAGATGTAGCAATTGAAATAGCTGTAGCTGTAGACTGTCTTTCCCAGGTACAACTTTCTTGCCAAATTCAGTATTTTTTTTTTAGTAGTTTTAGATAAACAGACAGCTGAAGACCAAGTTGCAACAGGAAGGCTCAGAGGAAACAAGTCCTAATTCTAATGGCATGTCACTTTAAGCTGTTAAAGGCTTATAAAAGGCTTGTGTGAGTTTTTATGAAGCTGGGAAGCTCTTCCAGTATTGTACTGCCATGATCAGTGATGACACATTTTTAAAAATGGAGACCACCACTTTGGTTGACCAGGCCTGAGGCACTGCCCCTACATTTCAATGCAATATTGAAACATTAGCAAAAACACCCCCACAATACCTAGTGCTTTCAGCATTAGCCAGGAACACTCCCACAGTATCCAGTGCTTTCGGCATTTCTTGTCAGCTCTCATCCACCCCTGCTGCCTTGCAACTTTGAAGTTTTAATCAACTCAGTGACCTTAGCCACGCAGATGGACCCAACCCAATCAATGCTTACAACAATGCTTCCTCCTCCCAGGACATACCCACTGGGCTTAAGAATTCCTTAAAACGCCCCTTCCACCTCTTGAAGATATTCTCATTTTATGTCAATGTTTTACCTCCTCTCATTGAGCACAAAGTGAGTAACCCCCCTGCCAACCCTTCCTGAATCATCAAATGGTTTGACAGAACTTCTCTGGAGCCATTCAAAAGTCATTCACTATGCTGTCATACAGTATGTAAAGAAAATTAAAGTATGTCCATTATCTTTATATATAATACACTACCGTGGCTGTTCGTTTGTGTGTCCAGGATTTTAAATCACCTGCAGCTTGCAAACCTTTTGACCTACTGACCTGAAATTTGGTACGCATATACTACGTGACGTCTACTATCCGCTTTCGGGGTGATGATTGACCTCCAAGACTATTCCTCTTTTTATTTTTATTTTGTTGTAGAATCAACTCTCGGCAGAGGCCAGCAGGGCGGCCATGTGGCACATGCGTATGGGCGCCGTTCTCATCCCTACCACCTTCGCCGTCACTTCCCTTACATCTTCATATCTTAAATCATTCTTGAGGCAGATTGAACAGTTAAGTGCCAGCTTCAGTGAAAAATTTCATTAAATGTACTAAGTAATTGCAACACAAACACTGACTTAATCAGTTTTGATGCAAAAAGATGCCGACAAAAGAAAGAGAGGAAGTGGGCCACTAGGGTGGAGAAAAGAAGAGCTGCTCAGGAAGCAGCAAGAGCATCAGCCTCAGAGCAAAACGAATGGTAAACGTACAGAGAAAGAGTATGAAAACTATGAATGCTCAAGTGTATTCACGGCACGTTATCGTGCAGTGTGCCGTTACTGGTATATTAGAACTGGGAGAAACAAATTTGTTTCACAATAAATTTTGAATGATTGTCCCTTTCTTGCAGAGAAGTGATAGTGAGCTCAACTATTAAATAAAAACAGACTATAACATTCAAGAAAAGAACAAATCATATGACAAGTGATCATGAAACACAGCGGCAAAGCGTTGATTTTGGTCATCTTATTTGGTCCCACAGACTTATAACGTATCCTTAGGCCCTATTCACACTACATTTGTATTTAAAAATAGATATTAGTCTCCATTTTCACTTTTCATCCATACTAACCTGTTTGTTTTCAAACCCGAAAATGAAGACTTCTGAAAATGCTCTCCAGAGCCAGATACTTTCATGGTGGTGTCAGTGTTGTGGTGTGCACAGATGAAAATAGAGTTTTCCAAAAATGATACTCTAATTACACAACGGTTGGTTCTTGTTTATTTCATGGCCCTTTCCTGATTGGATTCTGCTCATTTCAATATCTCATGCCCTGATTGGTCACCCATCACAGATGGAAAAACAATCCAACATAGTGGGCATATTAGAATTGCTTTCCATTGTGCTTGCTGTGCTGCTTACCAGTATGCATCTACGTTGCATTTTCTACAGTTTGAATGCTGCATGCATACGCAAAAGGTAAATTAATTGCTGGTTGCTACAGTTCTCTGATGAATGATGAGTGTTACCGCTATTGTGAAAAATTCAGAGCCGTTTGAAAATCAAATAGTTAATAACTCAGTTGACAGCCTCTTATCAATGTTTATTACTTTAGCTTAATTTGTTGAGTATGGAGGAGCGCTTTCCACAGCAAAATTAATAACAAGGCGCTTAATGAAGTGGAAGTGTGTAGAATGCAGCCAAGCTCACAATAATACGGGACAGAGAGGGATATGACAGCACAGTGCAGAAAACCAAAGATGTATACACACAAAGGCATGAACATATTTATTTATTTTCTCTATTAAGTTTGTTTTACAATTGTTATTTTGGTACAAGATGCAGTCTGACTGCATGTAATCAATGCTCTCGCGAATGTACGGTACATGGAGCTAAACAGTTTTTTTAAGTGTCTCTATAACATTATAGTGTAATTATTTAATGACAAGATGACTGTTGCCACTTCTTACAACTGTTACTTTCAACGTAATCAATGCATTAACGTGACACAGGGGCAAATCACTACAGCTCCTTGAAGAATTTCTTTCTTTCTCAGTTATGTAAATGTGCTATCAGTGTCCTGCTGGTACTTTTAAAAGTACATAAAGCACAGTGGAATCTGATTTTCACGGGGCTCTGAGGTTTTTGTCACACAATCCCTTCATGGAGTTTACTCGCATGCCCAGTCTAGACGAATGTCTATGTTATATGTGTTTTTTTGCATTTCAGGATGGACAGGGATCCTTTCATAAATGATGCAAATTTTACAGAATTTTAGCAGAATACAAATTTTATTTCTTATTACTTGATATAGCTATAAGAAACAAGTGTAATTCAAAGTTTATCTAATCTAATCCAATACAAAGTTTATTTTAGTAATATTTTGTGCTTTTGAGTGTTATGGTAAATCCCTGTATGCAAACCAAAACATGTGCTTGGGCTTAACTTTGTTATAAGGTAACTGAAAATTTGGGATGATATTCAAAAATGTCTTAAAATATTGTGAATCCAGTTGGGTGCAGGCCTAAGATGTAGCATAATAGAAATTGTGATAGCGCCCTGCAAATAATCATTGTTAAAGTCTATTTTGAATAATTTGAAGACTTTTCAATGTCAGTTTTAGCACCTAGGATAGTCACTATATTCTATGATAAGTTCATAAGAAAGTTCAATTATTTTTCATCACTTTTACTCAGTTTTTTATAATACTAATATTAGAAACCATAATGAAGCTCTTTATGAAGATATTTATACCCGAGTTATTCTTTTAAGGTTATTTTTAATGAAAAGGTCTAATAGGATCATAATCAAGGAAGCTCTCACATACAAAACACACAGACACACAGAGTTTCATGAAGATTCCCAGGGCGTTCATTGTTCCCAAATAACTGTTTTAAAATTCTGTATCTATTATCATTCCACAGAAAATGCAGATAATAACTCAACACACAGCCCACAGGCAAAGGGAGAGAATCACTAAGGATGCTTTTGATTTTTTATGTCCTGCATAATGCAGATTATCATCTCTAACCACCATGTATGCAGCAGGTGAACACATTTTTTGCAGGGGTTATTTGTATCAGCCAACATAAGCAAAGTGTGGTAATGTGCTATTATAAAAGAACTGTAGAGTTTTAAAAAAGACATGAAAGTGATATTGTAACTCTGGCTTTTATCACGCCTTGTAGGGTTTGCAAACTTTTCTAAAGGCAGTAAAAAAATAAGCAACAGCGTTCTGTAAACACCATTATCATGGAAGCCCCCTGTTTTCTGTCCAGTCTTTGTGAATCATTCTTGTAAAATCCTCCCAGCAAAGCCATTGGTACAATTTTCCCCTAATCTGATTTAACTGGAGAATGTTTTAATTGATGAAATTTATTGTGCAACATATACAAAAAGTTGTTTGCATTGCTGTTAATGCTTTCTCATTCCAAATCTCTTTTTATAAGCTAGCTTT
Source organism: Polypterus bichir lapradei (assembly GCA_026402145.1). Classification (NCBI taxonomy): domain Eukaryota; kingdom Metazoa; phylum Chordata; class Cladistia; order Polypteriformes; family Polypteridae; genus Polypterus; species Polypterus bichir. The sequence goes on from JANRMT010062791.1 coordinate 32,705,994, forward strand.
AGACCAATTTTAAAATATAGTTTTTTTGCTATTCAGTTTTTAATATTATAATCATACATAACATTTTATTTTTTCATTTTGGGGATAGCAAAGTATTCACACAAAATATAGAGCTGGAAAGGAGTTTTAAAACAGTATGAGAACCATTTCTATGCAACAAGCCAGTAAAAGTCATAATCCCTTCCACAATAAGTTCAAACTTTTTTAGTTTAAATCCCCCTTAATATTGATCCAAGACACATGCAATTTCAATTTCATGGGTCACTCATATGACCAAATCAGCATGCCAAGTTTCATTAAAATCTGTGTTGAAGAGGTCCAAAAGTGTAAAGATTTGGCACGGAATTGCCCAATGTTTTATCAAGTGGTTCCCACAGACAACTGCTCTTTGACTGATTCTTCACAGGTGGTCCAGCTCCTTCAGAATACCACATCCATATGTGCCGTCACAAGAAGGTTTGCTGTCTCTCCCAGCACAGTCCCAGGAGCATGGAGGAGATACCAGGAAGGTATCAACCAAGCAGCTGGACCAGTATCTGCTCCATTCTGCAAAGAGGAATAGGAGGAGCACTGCCAGAGCCCTCCCAAATGACCTTTAGGTGGCTTCTGGTGTACTGTACATGTTTCTCACCAAACTGTTAGTAACAGACTCCATGAGGGTGGCATGAGAACCAGACATCCTCTAGTGGAACCTGTGCTTACGACCCATCACCATGCAGCCTGATTTGCATTCACCCAATAATACCACAATTGGCGGCTCCTCCAAAGGCACCCCGATTTCTCCACAGAAGAGAGCAATTTGACACTGAGCACATGTGACAAATGCAAAAGAATCTGGAAACGCCATGGTGAATGTTATGCAGCTTTGCAATATCATCTAGTGTGATTGGTTTGTTGGTGGGTCAGTGATGGTCTGGGGAGGCATATTACTGGAGGGTAGCACAGACCTCCATGCTAGGCAATGGTAACCTGACTACTGTTAGGTACTGGGATGAAATAATCTGAGCCATTGTCAGAATTTACGCTCACAATATATATTACATTGCAATGGACACAGGGGCTTTATTTGGTGTGAAACTCTTCACAGTAGCAAGAGTTTCCCTCACCACAACCACAGCACACAGCAATACTTCTTCTTCTTCTTCTCTTTGGTCTCCTTCTCCTCCACTACTGTCGCAGGCTTTGTCCTTCTCCTCCTGACTCTGGCTCTCAGATTCAAGCGGGGCTGCTTCTTTTATGTCACACCACCCAGAAGCTCTGTGGTGATGTCCACAGAACCCAATCAATGCCAATGAACTCAAATTCACCAGATGCCTTGTTGGAATCTGTGGCAATGCCGTAACCCACTGGGCTGCCATCCAGCATTTCAGAGACAATGTCTGGCCGGGTTGCCAATTCCCCACATAGTGTTCCTCACAATATATAATATATAATATATGTATTACCAAACTGTATGCTTGTGTGGCACTGTGTCTCACAATGAGAAGACTGGGGTTCAAGTCCCGGCTGCTCCCTATGTGGAGTTTGCATATTCTCCCCATTTATGTCTGGTTTCCTCCCAAAGACCTGTAGGTTAACTGGGCTGCTGATGCTAAATTGGCCTGTAATATCCATGCGAGTGTGTGCATATGTGTGTTCACCCTGAAATGGCCAGTGCCCTCTCTATGGATTGTTCCTGCTTTGTGCCTGGTGCTTGCTGAGATAGGCTCTGGCTTCTTCACAAACCTTCTGGATAAGCAGGTTTAGGATGTGGAGGGATTGATTAATTTATTACATTTATTGCTGGTTTTCTTTCTGGTGCAAAAAAAAATCTCAAATTTCAATAAATAGCACTGGAGATAATGAAACCTGTGGTGGGCTGGTGCCCTGCTCAGGGTTTGTTTCCTGCCTTGCGCCTTGTGTTGGCTGGGATTGGCTCCAGCAGATCCCTGTGACCCTGTAGTTAGGATATAGCGGGTTGGATAATGGATGGATGGACAATGAAACCATATCAGGGTGGCTTGGAGCCATTAAAAAGATAGTGAGGGAAATGCTTGATTGAAGAAAAACTGAAATGCAGTTAACAGAAATCGAATCCAGCTTTCATGGTTGACAAATGTGCGCTGACCATCATGCCACAATCACAGCCTGAATGAAGCCACTTCTTAATCAGTAGATCACACTGTAGCATTGTGGCCCAGCCAGCAAAGTATTTCAAAGATCTAATTTATGGTATCTGTATATATAATAAAACTATGCATAAGAAAAAGAAACAGAGGATGTGTTTTTATTAAGAAATACTGTACCTTAAACAAAGTCACCGGTAGTATACTGTAGCTTTGGGAGACATATACTACACTGGAAGGCCAATCCATACTTTCTGCATGCACCGATCCTTATTGCATGTGCACAGATGAAGCAATGTCATTTAGGCATTAATCCAGAATATCCCACTTGTACAGAGAGTTCACTGTTCACCTCTATATTTTGTGCGTGTGTTGTAAGTGACTCACATACACATGTGCAATATGTGTGTCTGCAGACTGAAATGTACCATGAGATGATAAGTATCTGCTTTGTGCCTGTGTGTCTAAGTGCACATTTTACATCCTCTCAAGCTCCATATGTCAGAGCCCTTTACACAGCATTAAACAATCTTGTTGTGCCCCACACTAATCTTCACTCCATGGGTGACAGGGCCTTCAGCTGTATAGCGTCCCAGACTCTGGAATGACCTACTGAAATTAATTAGATCAGCTGACTCCATGAATTCTTTTAAAAATCAACTCAAAACTCATTTGTTCAGGAGGGCTTTTAGCGCTACCTGACTTTATTACCCTTCTCTCAGTTTACCTCTATGTCAAGATGCTCATGTAACCTGTGTGTGTGTGCTAGACTATCAATTATGTTGTCTGTTAGGCTTTTCTCTGAATTTACTATCTTACTCTTTTTTATTCATTTATCTGGTTTAGTACAATGCTATATACTGTATACCCTGCCGTTCTTTCTTAAACTCTGTGAAGCGCCTTGAGCATGGGAAAGTTGCTATATAAATAAAATGTATTATTATTATTATTATTATTATTATTATTAGAAAGCCACAAGTCATAATCTTGAATGCCATGAAAGAGTACCAGCATAGTGCAAATCAGAGTAGCTCAAAAGGCATATATTTCGCTACTCTACTGTAGATAATTGTTACATATAATTTAGTATGGTTGCTATTTAGAAGTATTATAAAAGACAAGATCTGCTCTGATGTTTGCTTTATGAGAAAATGTTGTATGTGCTTGATTTTTCTAATAAAAATGTGGAACTATTATGCATAAAATGAAAGCAATATTTGTTAATCAAAGCAATCTCCTGTTGGCCTTTTTCTCTTTGATAAAAACACTTAATTTCTGTGTCTTTTCCTTGGCGCATCAGACAAAACAGTTCTTTAGAAGAGACATTGCATAGAAGAATTGTAGCAGTTTTCCAAGGTAAATGCTTATAATAAACTACATAACTTTGACTAAGGTTATGTAGTGGACAGAACTGTCTTAATACCAAACTTTGATACAATAGTGAAAAAAGTATTGAAATGTGATAATTTTTATGATACTCTATACTGTAAACACAAATCAGCCACAACATTAAACCGAATGTCAGGTTAAGTTAATAACATTGATTGTCTCATTACAATAGCAATAGTCATAGGGTAGGATATAACAGGCAGCAAGGTAACAGTCATTTCTTTAAGGTGATGTGTTGAAAGCAGGAAAAATGAGGAAACGTGAGGATCTGAGTTACTTTGACAAGGGACAAAATGTGATTGCTGGACGACTGGGTCTCCAAATCAGCAGGTCGTGAGGGGTGTTCACGGTATGCAGTGGTTAGAACCTACAAAAAGTAGTTAAAGGAAGAACAACCAGTGAACAGGTGACATGGTAATGGGTACCTGAACTTCATTGATGCATGTTGGGAGAAAAGACTAGCCCATCTGGTCTGATCACACAGAAGAGCTAATGTAGCACAAATTGCTGAAAAACGTAATGCAGGCCATGACAGAAAGGTGTCAGAACATAAAGTGCATTACAGCTTGCTGTGTATGGGTCTGCCCAACCACATACTGGTGCCCATGTAGACTCCTGTCCACTGCCGAAAGTGCCTACAATGGGTATGTGAGCATCCAAGCTGGACCATGGAGCAATAGAAGAAGGCATGTTCTAATGAATCACATGCAGACAGCTGGGTATACAGGTATGTGCCGGTAGAGGCAGTAGGACAGACTGGGCAATGTTCTGTTGGGAAACCTTGGGTCCTGGCATTCATGTGGATGTGATTTTAACATGTACCAACTACCTAAAGATTATTGCTGACGACATACAACCCTTCATGGAAACGTGGCCACTTTCAGTGCCTTCTTTCAGCAGGATAATGCTCCCTGCCACACTGCAAAAATTGTTCAGGAATGGTTTGAGGAACATGACAAAGACTTCAAGATATTGACCTAGCCACCAAATTCTCAGTATCAATGGGATATGCTAGGAAAACTGTTCCTATCCATGGAAACCCCACCTTGCAACTTAATGGACTTAAAGGATTTGCTGCTTATGTCTTCATGCCAGATACCACGGAACACTTTCAGAGGTTTTCCACAGTCTATGCCTTGATGGATCAGAGCTGTTTTGTTGGCATAATATTATACAATATTAGGCAGGTGGTTTTTATTAATGTGGCTGATTTGTGTGTAATGTAACTCAATAAAAAATATATTTAAATAATTTGAAATTGTATATGCTTTAAAAACTTTAAATGAACACAAATAATGGAGATTTTAAAGAATAAGAATAATAAATTAAAGTAAAACCTTGGTGTTAACCTTATTGTGCATTGCAGCCCATCCCAAAAACTACAGTTTCCATCCATCCGCAGTCGTAATCTTAAATAGGCAGATGTGAATTTTGAACTTGTACCTTCAAAAGTATGAGGAAACTTCAACGAAACAGGGCTATCATCAAAGTTATAACAAAAAATCATCTTATCACAATCATTGCTGGGTTTAGCAATACTTTTCGTGATACAGCTCCAAGGAAAATGCACCATGCTATGCTTCATTCACACACACACACTATCCATAAAGCGTCCACCACAGCCAGCCAAATCCAGTCAACTTTTACTTTAGTCACCATCCTACAATTCAATTTCTATTATAATACGCTGAGTATCTGAACACACGGTGGAGCAGCACAACTGTGTAGACACTTTAAAGTTCTAGGCCCTACGTTATATAGTAAATGTGATAAAATTTAATTTTTTAAATCGGATTTAATAAAATAAAAGAAAGTAATATAATACAGCAACACACTTCCCAGTGAGGCTTTAAAAATCGAGGCAGTGATGGAGGCCCAGTGCTAAGGAGTGTGGCCACTGAATGGAGAGCACAGAATAAAACTGACCCGCAGGTAAAAACAATTGCAGACTCCTGTCTAAATGTGTTAAACATTATAACTGACTACAAAAAATCGTTTTAACCTGTAGGAAAACAACAAACGTGACGTCCTTACTTCAAAAGCAACATTTTATGGGCTTATACTGATTAATGTTTCTGTAATTTAGAAATAAGAAACGTGTCTAGTTATGCCCTTTGGTAGCCAATCAGGCTCAACTGTCAAAAGCCAGAATGAACCAGAAGTGCATTCGTAATGCAGGGTGTAGGATCAATACCATGAAAAATGAGTATTTAAACAATTCTTTAAATTGATACAATCGATGCTTATCGATATTTTGATACTTTTCTCAACAGAAGATAATGGAATTAAACAAAAGAAAGTACTGTATGTGAGAAATACAAGAATCAGTACTATACTAATAGTAGTCATGAACATACATACCTTGTATTCTTGGACAAAATTTTGGTCCAGGTGATAGGCAGAGATAAAGTTTTCTTTTAATTTCCTGCACGTGTTTCTCACATAAAAGTGTAAACTTTAGAACTGAGGGAAGAAAACCCTTTAGGCTATTCATATTTCACATTGACTACATATTGAAACAATTGTTAATTGTTAAAAGTGAATTATGCAGTACATGTGGCCCATTCATTTAATCGACCTTCCTGCTGTTCCTCAAATTCAGTTCTGTAGGAAAAAATGATTTCTCCAATGTGCGTTCTGAAGCCTGGTGGTGCTTTCAATCCTTTATGAAGGTAGCTAAAGTTCAATAATGTTAATTATTAAATATCTTAAACTTAGCTATATCACTTGACTTTGTTCAGTCCATTTTTATTTATGTAATGCAACATCCTCAAACCTATTTAATCCATTTCATGGTCTTAAAGGTCCTATTCTTTCAGCACTGGGCACAAGGAAGGATGCAGCCTTAGATAGAGTGCTAGTCCATCATAGAAGCAACTAATGCACAACTAACACACAGGGCAAATTTGGATTCGCCTGCGCTTAGCTATAGGCCTCCTTACTTACAGTGTACATAGAAATTAGAAATATTCAGATTTTTTATTTTTATAATTACCACACAGTGTAAAAGCACAGCAATCACTGCAGTCATGTATGGAATAAATATAACCTGACGATTATCTTTATCACCAGTATCAGTTGAATGTCCCTTTACTATTGGCCAGTTCACTTCATAATAGTAATGGCAATTACAGCAATGTATGGGATCGGGGGGATAAAAATTCTAATCTTTCTTTTCTTAGAGGTGGGAATCACTAAGCACCTTACAATTCAATGCGATTATAATTTAGAGTGCCACAAAGTGATTATAAAGCAATTCTTGATGCAACTTAATACATCATGATTTTTGACATACTTTTTTTTCTTACTGTGGGACCACTTGCTGGTTTTGAACACAATCTTTATTATTAATTATGAAAAATATTATGCTGCATTTAATTCTGTAATGTTTTTAACACTGTACAATATGAAAAGGAAGTGTCAGCCTTCAATGCATCATGTCTTAGCACATACTTCTGAGAACTGTATGCATGTTGTAGCATTGCTTTTTTAAAATAACATGAACTTCCAAAGGCCAAAATCACTTAAAGTAGTGTGCAGTGAAACGTGGGCAATGAGGAGCCTGCTTCAAAGACTTTTATTCTATATTTACACCAGGCATTTTCGTATATTTTCTGCCTGGATTGTAATTTAGTCAAAATTGAAATAAAATTGAAAATGAACCTTCAGTGTCTGCACTGTTGCTGGTGAGACGTCATATTGAGAGGACGTCCCTACATGTGAGCATTACTCTGGCACTGTTGGTTACATTTATCAGTGCAGCACAGGGCACTGCTATCTTTTTTTTGCCATCTCTGTATGTGGTCTGATTGACACAAGTAAATTTAAATTATATTTTTTTTTAATGTGTTCAACTGCTACCCAGTTATGAGAGAAAGAGAGGTTGTGTGCTTAAATTAGACTTGCTCTGACTAGTAAGATGTGCTGTGCAAAATATGTTACATTTATATGTATGTGTATTTATTTATACATATGTATGGTTTTTAATGCTTACTTTGTGTGTTCTTTTGTTTTATGCTATTTTTTTTTTAACTTTTCACTATTAACAAAAATGTTTTTTCTTTGTTGTTCCAATGTCTACTGCTCTGAGGATGTATTATTTGTTTGTCATTTTATTCACATGGTACCCTTTTTTAGTATGAAATGTTTTGTACTGTGCATATGTTCCAATTCCTACTTAAGTCCAATGATGGAGTTTTGTGCATGCATGCAGAATCGTTAAAGAGAACTGTGATGCATCAGAGAATCTGTTTTGTCCTACCTTACAGCCAAACTTTTTTCTTTACTGGTAAATTTTATGCTTCTCGTTCTCAATACCTACAAGTTCCTTCAGCTTTTTTATTGAAATGACACTTTATGGTTTTGTGGCCTGACCATGTGAACACCATTATATTTAACCCACGCATTTCATAATTCCTTTTTCAGATGTTCCCATAATCCATCCATCCATTATCCAACCTGCTCTATCCTAACTACAGGGTCACGGAGGTCTGCTGGAGCCAATCCCAGCCAACACAGGGCGCAAGGCAGGAAACAAACCCCGGGCAGGGCACCAGCCCACCACAGGGTGCGCACACACAGACACACCCACACCCACACACCAAGCACACACTAGGGACAATTGGGACCAGTGCACCTAACCTGCATGTCTTTGGACTGTGGGAGGAAACCGAAGCACCCGGAGGAAACCCATGCAGACACGGGGAGAATATGCAAACTCCACACAGGGAGGACCAGGGAAGTGAACCCAGGTGTCCTAACTATGAGACAGCAGCGCTACCCACTACGCCACCGTGCCTCCCTTTTCTCATAATATTCATACCATATTCACCCTTAAACCAGTTCAAGGCTTTTCCCAATGTAAATGATTAGAGTGCTATCATTTTGCTTTGATCAACCTGAAAGAAGGGCAGCAGTAGACATTTAGATAACAGCTTCACAAAAAAGCAGTTTAATTAGCATTTTATTTTATACGATTTCCTTTTTGTGAGTATGTGGCTTTTTGTTCTGTGTAGTGATGCCACTTCTTGATTTACTCCTGTGTGAGAAGATGCCAAGTTTAGTTTATCAGTTTACAATTTCCATAAAGCGCTTTTGATAAAAGAAGGTCAGTTCTGCTATTCTGAAGACATGACTTCACTAGTGGTTATGAACACTTCATTTTTCATTTATTAACATCCCAGTATTGCACTGTCCGTCTCTTTGAGTGGTTACCAGACTCTATATCCGTGGTCCCCAACTCTGGTCCTGGAGGGCCGCAGTGGCTGCAGGCTTTCATTCTAACCCTTTTCTTAATTAGTGGCCTGTTTTTGCTGTTAATTAACTTCTTTTGAATTCATTTAACTGACTTGCTCTTGAACACTCAGAACCCTCAATTGTTTCTTTTTCCTTAATTAGCTGCCAAACAATAATGAGATACAAAATGAACCAAAACACAACCAGCAAACTGTGACCATCGTACAATATCTGAAAATAAAGAAAGGTGAAGGTCTCAGAAATGTTGATCTGTTTAGGTCCCCAAAACATTTTAACAGTGCCTTAAAAAAGAGAAAATCAACAATTTCAGAAATGTATACTGTTGTACAATGAGAGCCGCAACAAGCCATGGAATTAAAGAACAAGTTTAATTAACAACAAGACTTGACTCCTAATTAAGCAACTGGTTGGAGTGAAATTGGTTGGAGTTTAAGGCCCTGACTTTGTTGGTCTTCTGTCTCACTACACAATTTCATTTCTGTTTGGATGCCATTTAAGGAAAGAAATGAAGCAATTCAGATGAACAAGGAAGAAATTCAGGGGAACAAATCTTAAAACAACAAGTCAATTAAATCAAATTCAAAAGAAGTTAACTAGCAGCAAAAATAGGTCACTAATTAAGAAAAGAGTTAGAATGAAAACCTGCAGCCACTGCAGCCCTCCAGGACAGGATTTGGGGACCCCTGCTCTATATGCTCTTCACCAGTACAGGTTAAGTCAATTGAAATATTCCCTTCATTGTATCATTGTTATTAAATGCCATGTACATAAAAAGATGGCATCAAAAAATGATATGATCCTGGCATTCCTCTTCACACTATGAAAGTATTGAGTATCCCTTTTTATGTACATGTACCAACTTTAGTTATCTATCTTTGTTAACTATAGTGACAAAGACCCCTTGTGGTCTGTATATCATTCCCCTGAGCAGCTATTTATTTTATGCAGACATTAATATGCTAATATCATGGGTAAGAACAGTAGATAAATAACTAATAATTATTTCTGTAGCATAACCATGTCAGGGCACTTCATGGGTACATTGTTGAACTTTTTTTTTTTTTGTTTTGTTTTTGGGACAGTGCCACATTAAATGACTTACTTGGGATGTCATAATGGATGACAGAATGGATTTGAACCTGGAGCCTAAGTCAAACATATTTATTTGTATTCTTCAGAAACTTGGCATAGGAAATGGCCCAGGTTGCTAGAACAGGATTATTGTTTCAGGCGTTATCGGTTCATAAGGGAAAATCTGTTTAAACTGGGAGAAACTAGAAACAAGGTGAGGTAAAATGCAATCAATGAAAACCAAGGGAACATGATTCACCAAATGAGCTGCATACTTCATATTATAAAAGTACTATATGAAGAGCGGGCGGCACGGTGGCGCAGTGGTAGCGCTGCTGCCTTGTAGTTAGGAGACCCGGGTTCGCTGCCCGGGTCCTCCCTGCGTGGAGTTTGCATGTTCTCCCCGTGTCTGCGTGGGTTTCCTCCAGTTTCCTCCCACAGTCCAAAGACATGCAGGTTAGTTGGATTGGTGATTCTAAATTGTCCCTAGTGTGTGAGTGTGGATGTGTGTGTCCTGCGGTGGGTTGGCGCCCTGCCCGGGATTGGTTCCTGCCTTGCGCCCTGTGTTGGCTGGGATTGGCTCCAGCAGACCCCCGTGACCCTGTGTTCGGATTCAACGGGTTGGAAAATGAATGAATGAATGAATATATGAAGAGCTGTTCAAAAGCAGGCCCGACTAAATGAAACTCCAAAGAAGTCATAAGTAAGTACCGTATATATTCGCTTATAAGTTGGTTTTTGAAAACCAAAAAAATTGGTCATAAAATCAGACCCTGACTTATACGCCCGTTCAAAAATATGACACTTCATTTTTTTATTTTTTTTTTACATCTTCTTGCTTCCTCCAATCTTGCACCAGTTTGTCAGATACATCAAATTTTGTTGCAGCAGCGCAGTTACCAATTTCTTTCGCCACTTCAATGAATTTTAATTTAAAACCAGCTTCATATTTTCTTCTGAACAAACGCTCCATCTTAGATAAGGGATGCTCTTACGATAAAGATGTATGAGGGTGTGAGATACTGTACAAAAACACAAAACAGTGCAAACGTCGCTACAGAATAGTTCGGATATTACCGTGTGGTCATGTAGGCACAATACATTGAAAAAAGGCAGTGTCCTCCATGGTTACTCTCTCAGGTAGCATACCATAATCTCTTGGATCAATAGCGTGAGTTTTCCGCATTCGACTTATATGACCGACATTATAAAATATGGGAAATTATACGGTAAAATCAAGCCTGCGGGAAAACTTAAATGCGAGTATATACAGTATGTTATATTTATAAAGCATGTTTTAAAACAATTGAGGTTAACAAAGTGCTGTACAAGAATATAAAAAGTAAAACATGAAATAAAATATTAAAACACAAGTAGAATGCACAACACACATAAAAGAACACATTAACAATTAATTTAGAAGCAAAAGGAAACAAAATATGTTTTAATTCTAGATTTAAAAAGCATTATTGATGAGGCTGATCTTATGACAAGAGCTAATGTGTTCCACAACTTGGGTGCCATGCAAGGAAATGGACAATCACCCTTTGTTTTCAGATGTGACTGTGGAACAACCAACTGGTGCTGATGAGATGATGGCAGTGATCTGCATGGACAATACGATATAATCAAACCAGCAATATGTGAAGAGGCCAATCCAGCTACTGCATTGCTAACAAACAATAATATCTTAAAACGAATATGATTAGAAACAGGACGTCAGTGAAGAGAAGCTAGAACTGGAAAAATATGCTGATTTTTCTGGGTGCCAGTGAGCATTCTGAACCAATATAAACGAGCAATAGAAGACAGACTCAAACTGAATATAACGAATTAGGAGGAGACAAAGGCATTGATAACCATTTCTAGTGAGGGAAAAGTGAGAAAAGGCTTAATTTTAGAGATCATCCTAAGTTGGAAAATAAGTCAAAACTAAGATCATAATCAAAACACATTTAACATTTGGCATAGCATATTGTGAGGTCCAACCAAGATCAACTGATGACAGAAAGTGAGATTTATTTGGACGAAACAACACATCCTCTTTTTTTTATCATTTAATTGTAGAAAGCTATCGACCATCCAGGCCCTTATCTTCTTGAAACACAAACTAAGTATAGACCACTGATAAAGATTATTAAGATTTAAGCACTGATATAGTTGACAATCATTACCATAGCAATTAAAATCAGGAGGAGGAGGTGGGGAGCATGCACTGATACAGCGTCCCCAAGTAGAAGTTAATATAAAGAAAAATGAGTTGACCCAAGGACTTAGCCTTGAGGAACACCATGGCAAACAGTGTCAGTTGTTGAGTTATTACTTCCAATATTAAGCGACATGGTTAAATATGAAGTGAACCATTTTAAGCCAGTACTATGAAGGCCTATGTAGTTCTCAAGGCAATTCAAAAGTACTTTGTGGTTAACTATATTAAAAGACCGATCCAACAGCACTAAAAGCAACACAATCCCCACAGTCAGTAGTAATCAACAAATCATTTGCAACCTTCAGTAGGGCTGACTCAGTACTATGTCATGATCTGAACCCCGACTGAAACTTGTCCATGATGTTATTGGTGTTAAGAAATGATAATAACTATGATAAAACCACTTTCTCAAGTATTTTTCAAAATAAGGAACTTGCATTAATAATGGTAGTATATTAGTCCAATGATGCCAAGTTCTTCCTTAAAGAGGCAGATGGGAACAACTTCAAGAGGTGATGAAGTGGGCCTCATGGCTGAGACAATCTCCCCTAGAGCAATAAGGGAGATTGAATCAAACTCATCAAGTAAATGAGAACATGAAGTAAAAGAAAAGCAGTCAGATATTGTAGTATTAATAGAATGCCTGGTATTTATGAAATTTTGTTTCTCAAAAAAGGAGAAACCTCACACAGGAGAGTGATGGTATAAGAGTGTTAGACATGGGTAAAACAGATTTAACACTCTAGGCCTCTAGGCCGCTCTAGGTTCGAGTTTTTTAAATCAGTAAAATATTCGCCCTACCAGATTTAACTGAAACTTGAATACAATTTCAAGGGACTTTGTAGAAAATCAAATTTAAAATTTGTCCTTGTTCCATCTTTGTTTTGCTTTCCTACACTCCGTTGTGAGCACTCGAAAGGTTGACTTTTAAATTTAGATTGTTGGGCCTTTAGAGGAGCAACAGATTTGAAATATAGATGGAATTTAAAGAACTGATAAATTTTTCAGAATGAACGTATTGTGAATCAGTGGCACCACTACTAATCTGTAGACTAGTGCTAAAAGATTTAGAAAACAGGCTAGCAATATCTGGAGCTATATGTCTAGAAATGTGGCATGGAAGTTTTGTACATAAAAAAGCAGATGGTAAAGGTATAAGGCATATCAAAGGTAATAAGCTTATGGTCAGAAAAAAACATACAACTTCAATATATACAAGCATCCTTGAGGAAAACACAATGTAGTAGTTAAAACAGTGATGATGATTTTTGTTTCCTACTATGGTTCTCCTACAATAAATTATTTATATAAACATTCAAAGAAAATCAAGCAATTTACAAAATGTCAAGGAATGTTTTCCGTTATTTAAGCTAGTTGTCACACAGCTTATTTGAAACAGCCTCTATAGAGGCTCTATAGACTTTATCTACACAATACTAAACTATCAGTTTTGGTATGATATAGGTATTTCTTATATAACAGTATCCCTTTAGGTTTCATGAATAGCTGTGAAATTATTTTACATATACTGGATGCACCGAAGAAATAATATATAATCTTTTAGTTCCTATGAATTTCCCAAGAGAAGCTGGAGACTGTTATTAAAGATAGAGTGTCCTGGTCTATTGAGAATGTCACGATGCCACCAAGATGTTACCAGTTTTAGCAGATGGAACGTGAAATAAAGTGAAAATGCTTCTTAATAACTGCAACTCCTTATGTTCTTTACACTCTGAATATGCTTTTCCGCATCAATGATTCTCACTTGGTCATCTTCAGGACCTATTCACACTGTGAACTGAAATGTCAATAATCATTGGAACAGTACCTGTAGTTTGGCAAGATCTTTAACGAGTGTTTCTTTATGATAAGATCACATACAGTATTGTTCATGACTGGAGTATAGAGCCACAGGAGCACACAGCTTCTTTGCATCTGGATTATACTGAAATCCAGATGCAAAGAAGCTTGTGTTTATTTTTGTATTATAGCATTATTCCTCATGTTGACATCCATGTTCAAATAATCTTGATTGAACTGCATATGCTGTGTTACTTAAACCCAGCATTGCATTGCTTAAAATATCTTTTAGGTCTGCAATAACTCCTATTCATTAAATTTACTAGCTCTAGAATAACACATTATATACTGTACTTCCCATGATTAGTTGATCAATGGGTGAGGTAGGATCTGCCTTTTATAGTATAATTCATCTTTATTCATATTTCAATGTAACTGTGGCAAACCCAGTACAAATTATAATACAAGTCAATTGTATTATACACATTCAGTAGCGGCTAACAAAATTGAATTTTGGCAAGAGAGCCAATACAGTATTTCCTTCATTAAGAAACCTGACATGATGTAATCTGAGCAATTTTATTCTGTCAAAATAGCAGTATACCTCTATTGATAACAAGCCCAATTAACACAGAAGCAAAATATTTCTACATAGAACAAACATCCTGCTTTATTGGGTGTTTTTCTTTTTTGAACCACACAATTTACAGATAACAGCGGGTCTTACTCAGTACTTTTTTTATTGAGAAAGGAAAGAGTGTAGGAAAAAAATTAACAGTGGATTGAGGAAAGCATAATCAGAGAAGAGCACCGCCATCAATTTAAAATATGAAGAGGCCAGCAGAGCTCTAACGGAAGGAACACAAAACCTATCTTTCAAGTTTGTCTTCTCAATAAAGATAATTCTAAAAACACACTGTTTTATTTTACTGTTAAACATTCAGCTAATTATGTGTAGTTTTCCCTTTTAAAACGGCTATAGCATCATTGCTGTTGGTGGACTGTACTGTAGGTGCATTATGTTCTCTATGCTTGTCTTCAAAAACAGCTCAATTACTTTCGTAGGATAAGTGCAATTTTAATTATGTGTACTTTCTTTAATGTTAGTAGTTGATCATTATGATATTATAATTACTCTTATTGGTGAATTTCTTTGGTATAGTCTGCTTCTACTCTACACCTCTCCCTCACCACGGTTCAGTTTTTTTTTTTTATCAAATTAAATTTCTTACCTCATGATTTAATGTTGACTTTATTTTCAAAGGAAAGTTGTAGGTTTTAGGAATTAAGGAGGTATTTAGCTAGCATCCTGTTTCCAGGTGGCAGAGACATTACTAGGAATGCACTGGGCAGGGTAAAAAGTTCTACAGAGAATGTGGTGAGAACAACTCACCATGGCAATATGGAAATGCAGGGTGTTGGAGTGAGGGAGCAGCTGTCTGGAAGGTAACCTGCAATGAAGATTGGCAACCTAGCAGATGTCAAAGGTTGCTTGAAACGCATCTTAGGGTAAGAGAGAGGCCTTGTAGGTCTAGTAAGTGTTTGCCACATCTGAACCTAGAGAGCTGTAAGAGAGGTTTTGCAAGAGGCCTGAAGATCTAATGGCAGCTTGAGGGCACCCAGTTCTGACTGGGAACAAATTGTACTGTGATGTCCCTTGTAATGGACAGCCGTGATTCTTACCCGGGTGGGATGCCTCCATAACAGAAGGACTGGGAAAAGGAGTTTACACAGGCCAATACCTCCCTTGGGACGAGAGAGGGCAGCCCCCTGTGGCATGCTACAGTGCCACGGGTTTGGAGCATGGAAGCTAAACCCTGCTAGGGCCCTTGGCCACCACCAGGGGGTGCATAGATAACGGCTGAACCCTCTTCTGCAGGGCTGCCTACACACCTGGAAGTGCAACCGAAAGAAGATTTTGTCACACGTGAAGCACTTATGGTTGCTCAATAAAAGGGGCCACATCACTCCATTTGGGGCCAGAGTTGGGAGGAGGTGGGTGAAGCTTGCGGAAGGAGGAGGCGTGGAGAACTGAGAGAGAGAGGGGAAGAAAATGGATTGGGTATTTAATATTTGGTGCTTTGTACAGTGTGCTGCTATGGTGAGCAAGACATAAGCGTTTCTCACAGCTGAATAAAGGTGTGCTGTGAGCCGGACTTGGCCTCTGTGTCTGTTGTGTCCAGGGTTTGGGGAGCTGTACGCACCCTGGTTACCACACCCTTTACTAAAATGTGAGCAACGAAGAAGCTGCCTGAGGCTATGGCCACACTACTACGTTTTCATTTTAAAACAGCAACTTTAAGCAAAACAGATCTCAGTCTTACCCGCACTAACATTTGCACGTGATTTATGAAAATATCTCCATCAACACTGAAATGACCAAAAACACATTTAAAGTAGACGCTCGCCTACACTGGGCATGCATGCTTGGGTGGAAAAATCCTTAAAGGGGTGATAATGCTGCTGGCCATGGGATTTATTGTAAAACTGTAGCAATTGGTAAATTATTTGCCTCTTGCGCATGTGTGCAGCATGTAACCTGTACAAAAACAAAACTTATTGTATACAGATAAGTAAGACAAGTACTGTGGAAAGCAACTCCTGTATGCCACCGGGTCCGTGTAATAACGTTCATAAAAGAACTGCTACATCAATGGTCCATGTTCTTTTTGGTATAGTGATCCCTCGCTATAATGCGCTTCGACTTTCGCGGCTTCACTCTATCGCGGATTTTAAATGTAAACATATCTAAATATATATCACGGATTTTTTGCTGGTTCGCGGATTTCTGCGTACAATGGGTCTTTTTTATAGTACATGCTTCCTCAGTTGCTTTGCCCAGTTGATTTCATACAAGGGACGCTATTGCAAGATGGCTAGAAGCTACCCAATCAGAGCACGTATTACATATTAAATAAAACTCCTCAATGATATACGATATGCTTCCCGTGCGGCGCTTCGCATACTTGAAAGCCCAAACAGCACATATTGATTTTTGATTGTTTGCTTGTCTCTGCCTCTCTCTCTCTCTCTGACATTCTCTGCTCCTGACGGAGGGGGTGTGAGCAGAGGGGCTGTTTACACATAGGCTGTTTGCCTAGAGGATACGGACGCTCCTCTAAAAAATGCTGAAAGAATACCTTCACATTGCTGCCTTCCTTGTAGCTGCTTTGTCTGGCAGTGCCTCGCATACTTAAAAGCCCAAAAAAGCCCTATTGATTTTTGATTGTTTGCTTTTCTCGCTCTCTCTCACTCTCTCTCTCTGACATTCTCTGCTCCTGACGCACACTTTGAAGAGGAAGATATGTTTGCATTCTTTTAATTGTGAGACGGAACTGTCATCTCTGTCTTGTCATGGAGCACAGTTTAAACATTTGACTAAAGGGTGTTATTTCATGTCTAGAGGGCTCTAATAAAGTTAGAAAATGTATTTAGAAGGTCGTAAACAGGTTTTCTATGCTATGCGAAAATATTCGATTTATAAATAAAGAATCCTACTTCGCGGAAATTCATTTATCTCGGCAGAGTCTGGAACGGATTAACCACGATAAACGAGGGTTGACTGTATTTGAAATTTCATTTTAGAAACAAAAATGAAAAAAATGTAAATGAAAGGAATTTTCAGATTTTGATTTTTGATCAAAGAATAAGAATAAAATGAGGGAAAATAAGGTATTTTTTAATTCTATGGTAATATACTTTTCTGGATTTATTTGTGATTCAAATAATGAAAGTGTAATAGCTCAAAAACAGCAAAACAGATGCATTTTCATTGTCTGAAACCGGAAGTACTTCTTCTTCTGCGCGATTTTTGACGACACATGTGAACAGTCCTCCTCACAACACAGCAATCAACGGCCGTAAAGTTGCACTGGCATCAGCATAGGATGGACCATTACATTGTTTTTCAGAACAGTAAAAGAGTGAAACTCCAGGACGATGGCATGACTGCAGAAAAACTGAATTGCATCTTTCAGGTAAAAATATAAGCTTTGCAAACTTTGCTTCATTGATGGTTGGTCTGTGTACTTTTTGGTATTTGAAATTTAATTTTAGAAGCAAAAACGAAAAAACGAAAATGAAAGGAATTTTCAGATTTAGATTTTTGATCAAAGAATAAATTTGGGAAAATAAGGCATTTTTTAATTCAATGGTAACAAATAGCAGTCATAAACTTAAAATTACACATACTTTTCTGGATTTGTTTGTGATTCAAATAATGAAAGTTTAATAGCTGAAAAACAACAAAACAGACGCATTTTCGTTGTCTGAAACCAGAAGTACTTCTTCTTCTGTGCGATTTTTGACGACACATGCGAACAGTCCTCCTCACAACACATTGATCGACTGCCTTGAAGTTACACTGGCATCAGCAGAGGATGGACCATTATGTTGTTTTTCAGAACAGTAAAAGAGTGACACTCTGGGACGAGGACACGACTGCAGAAAAACTGAGTTGCATCTTTCAGGTAAAAATACAAGCTTTGCAAACTTTGCTTCATTGATGTAGCAGTTCTTTTAGAAACGTTATTGTTGTTACTTACTGTAAAATAAATAAAGGGTGTTTTCTTGTTCTTGTTTCTTGCATTTTTCTTCTCTGATGTGCGAAAGAATAAAACGAAAAAAGTAATTGTTTTGCGTTTTTCATTTTTCCCTTTTAAGTTGAAAATCAAATAAGTGTCTCACTTTCTTTTTTAAATGATATTTTCTGAAACGAAATTTCAAATACCAAAAAGCACATGGACTGGGCTCACTGTGTTGGAATATCAAATCAGAATGTGTTTAGAGTCTGCACTTTCAAATGTCTGCGTTTTCACCTATCCACATTGCAGTGGCATGCTGGTGTTTTCAGAAGTATATGGCTCTAGAGATCATTTTGAAAAGTCTGTTTTTGTGGGTTAAAAACACTGAGGTAGTGTGGACAGACTCTAATGCCTGCATTTTAAGTAAAAACATAGTAATGTCGATATAGTCTCAGAGTTGTGAACATTATACGGGAGTTCTAATCTGGTGTTTTCTGGAGATAAGACGGGGCCTCATCTGACTCGTAAAGTGACCTAGGAAGAGGGATTAAATGCAGCTTCAGAGTCATGAAAAAAGTTTTAGGCAAACTTTGCCTTCATAAGTTTCTAGCATTTGAATTGCATACAGTACTAACCTCTGGATTGCAGATAAGTGCCTTAATATCAGATTTTTTATTCTGGAGACATACCACAGTAGGATTCATTAAACATCTTAAGTGCACATGCTTTGTAGATACTATACAGTATTTCATATTAGACAAGCCGTCCTAGACATACTTTAAGGCTGGAGAGGAAACAAATGCAGGAACCTCTATAATAAGTACGCAAAGGCGTTTCTTAGTCACCTATAATTGTTGTGCGTAGCAAGGACAGGAAGCAAAAGCAATGAGCTATTTATATGTGATGAGATCACAGACTTACTTTTTAAAGAAATTCATTTAGTAATTTAGAAGGTATAGCATAATACATCAGCCACAGCAGAGGCTTTGTACCTTTTTTTCCAGTTGTTAAAATGAGCTGTTGCATGAATTTTGTGCAGTGCCTTCATTTGTTTATTTCTAAGTGCAGCTGAACATCAGGCCATGTTTGTCATAACCTTTTAAATTAGACTGATTGTCACTGCAAGCACATACATTGCTAATTAATAATATAAAATCAAAAGGTAATGGTGCTGGTATGTTTAGCATAGCACACGTTTGCCTGTTGCTGTTTGTGTAAATTATTCACAACTCTTAGTAGATTTTTCTGCCTCATCCCGAATATCGTGTGTTTAGGTTAATTTGTGACCAGAGTTTCTAGGTCCTTAAAAAATGCATAGCCCAAGGACAGCTTAAAAATAGCAAATTTGCCCAAAGAAATTGCCCCATACCTGAGGTAGACAAAGTGGCACACACCAGAACGTGGGGGGAAGTATCAGAGTGAGAGAGTTAGGTACATACCAACAAAGGCCTTCAGGTAGGGGATGTCATCTTCTCACAAATATTTCAGAGTGATAGAATGGGTATATATATATTGTCGTGGATGCCAGGGGCGATGACCCGGCCGGGATGCCTTGGAAGACCGGAAGTGGGCGTGCGCCCATCTGGGACCACGTGGGGGCTGCCTTCCTGGTTGCTTTGGGGGGCACAGGTACAAGGCATGGAAGCCCCACCCTGTAGGAGCCCGTGGTCACCGCCAGGAGGCGCCCCAGTGCCTTGGGGACCGGTTACCCCAGCACTTCCGCCACACCAGGAAGTGCTGGGGGGAACACTTTGGGAGACACCCGGAGAGCTGCCGGGAGGACAGCTGGCACTTCCTCCACGCTAGGGCATGGCCAAGTGGGGAATGCTGGGAACACCTGGTGCTCATCCGGGGACTGCATAAAAGGGGCCGTCTCCATTCATTCGGGGCTGGAGTCGGGATGAGGAAGGACGAAGCACAGAGGAGGTGTGGAGGCGGCCCGAAGAGAGGCATTGTGGCCAGGACTGAGTATTTGGTGGGTTTTTGTGCACGTGACCGGGTCTGAGTGACCATTTGACTGGGTCTGTGTGACCATTGAGTGGGGTCTGTGTGACCAGCTTAACGGGTCTGTGTGACCAATTTAACTGTAAATATTGTAAATAAACGTGTGGTGGTTGAGAAACAACATGTCCGCCTGTCTGTGTCCGGGTTGGCTCCACAATATATATATAATATAATATAATATAATATAATATAAATAAATATATATACATATATATATACATATATATATACATATGGGTGTCTTGGGGGAGTCCTCCTGTCCCGCCTCAGAGATTTTATAATTTTAAAGAACATATACAAGTGCAAATAACAGTGGAAGGGGTGCCAGATGGATGAAAAACATCATACAAATGCAGTGGGGGTTTGAAAAATAGCCCTAAAAAAACACATTGTTTTTAAAAACATAGCTCAAACTGCACCCCACAATGTCCTTTTTTTCCTCGAAAGAAAACTAAAAATAGCCCAACTGGACGAGAAACTGGCAGACCTGGCAACACTGTTTGTGACTGTAATTCAAACCGCAGCAGGGTGTCCAGAGTAGATTGCTGGTTTTGCTCTGCACCCTGAACAGGATTAAGCGGGTTCGATGATGGATGGATGGGTTAAAATGAAAGCCTATCACACTGAAAATAATCAAATCTTTGCAGTGTTGTCTACTTTAACATCACTTTTTTTTTTTAAATATGGTCGCTTATTTTAGCAGTAGGCTACTGCCTTGCAGTAAGGAGATCATGGGTTTGCATCCTGGGTCCTCCCTTCATGGAGCACTTTGAGTAGTGAGAAAAAGTACTATATAAATGAAAAGAATTATTATTAGTAGTAGTAATTTTGCAGGAAGAAGAATTAACTTATGCTGACATAACTTCATAAAGTAGACATTATTTCCTTTTGTTATATTCTAAATTGTTTTCAAGAGCTGGCAACTGTACTTGCACGCTGAACGCAGAATGCCCTGTGTGTTGCTTATTATTTAAAAAGTAACGAGATAATTGAACCATTGGCAACTGATACATATTATTTAATAAATTCACAGATAGTACCTTTGCTTAATTGCTTGGGTTGATAACGCTGACGAATTGCTCTGTTTATATTTAAACGTCTCACACAGACTGTTCATTTTATTCAGTTATTCACTTGAGTTAAACTCCACCACCGATGCAGCAGAACTGTTATTTGAACCAAATAGTGTAAATGATTGAAACAAGCGTTAAAAAAATAGATATACATAGAATACATTCTCAAACCAGCTTAAATCCAATGCAAGATTCCTTCCTCAGAGAAATAACTGGTGCTGTATCAATGAAATGCACATAGGAACAACACTTAGTACTTTCAAAGCACTTAGGCAAATGTAAGTTTGTTTTCCTTTTTTATCTTCTTTTTTAAATATGTTTAATATTGTATCTGTCTGTTTTTACAGTACCAGTTAAGTTTCCTATATATTAAACATTAAAGAAATGTAACTGGTACTATTTAGATGAACAGTAGAGTTGTGTTATTGATATATTTGTTGTTTGCTGCTCTTTATTAATGTTGATTCAGCAAATAAGTTTTTATTCAGTACAATCCTTACCACTGATCTTCATTAATGGAAAGAACTCTCTCATCGGCTGTGGGATATTTCCCTGTCATTGACAGAAAGACCACACAGGCTGAGAGTGGAAACTCTGTTTACTTCTACAGCATGTTGGAGTGTGCAGATTAGACTTGTGCTTGAACATATAATAATAATAATTCATTACATTTATATAGTGCTTTTCTCAGTACTCAAAGCACTATCCACACAGGGAGGAACCGGGAAGCGAACCCACAATCTTCCACAGTCTCCTTACTGCAAAGCAGCAGTACTACCACTGCGCCACCTGTGAAGACAAACTTAAAAGTAAATTAGCAGAACTCTTGCACTTTTCATTCTGTTTGGGACAGTTCAGTAGTAACACTCCCCTGCATGCTAGTATTGGTCTCGAATATAGAGGAAATTGCAGAGCCAGATATCTGGCCTTAAAGGTGTACTCTTTCTAGAATCTATAGCTAAAGTCGCTTAAGGGCACACCATGCTATTCATTACCTGTCATGTTGAAAACATATAGCCACCATTTTTATTTGTCATGAAAGGGGACCTGCTAATGGGTTATCCCAGTATTTTGCAGGTGGGTTCTAGTCATTGGATATTCATGGGAACCTGTTTCTTTATTAGTAATTCAAGATCAAATTGTAATGTCTTCAATTTATGGGTGGCCTTTACCATAAAGTGAGTAATAATAAATGCTTCCTACCATGGGTCATCTCCAGAAGGAGGAATTATTGTCTCAGGGGTAATGGAAAGTGACTGTGTGGAAAAAACACAGTAAGCTGAACTTACTGTGCATACAGTATGCAAAGGCTGATGAAGGATGCAAAATTTATTTTTTGTTTCTTTTTTTCTGTGATCCCTACTTTTCTGTTTTTTTAATATAAAGTCTTTATTATATGCACATTTGTGTTTAGTGTCTGAAACCTCACCTCTGCCCTGTTCAGCTCTGTTATGCCGTATGTCTCAAATAACATTCAATTAATAACATGAGAACCTTTATTTGCTTGTACAGTGCACTCTGATTTATCTTGGAGAGATATCTTAGCACATTCATTTCTGACAGTAAGTGATCTTTTTAAGTGTTAGTCAACAAAAGTATTTGGAAAGGCTTTTTCATTCAAGAGACATTCACGTGACTGAACCACAGTCATATTTTGTAGTGAAACTTAGACTTGTTTGTTTGAATGAATTAAACACAATCAGTGAAATACCTGAAAGTGTTCTTCAAATCCTGATGTATTCAATTGATTTTTGGAATGGTTTTCACAGGATTCAGTATAAGTAATGTGCACCGCTAATGCAGATATATTGTAGTGATGTGTGCCATGCCATTAATTAACTAAACAAATGGAAAAAGCTGTCTTAGATAAAGAATTGGTGCATGAGAGTCTATATGCTATCCTGAAAGTCTTGTGGCAATAAGCAGGAACAGCACGGTTATTTATTGCAGCGGGATCTACTACTCTCCTATACACAGACACAGCAATCAGGCAGGGTCATGGCCAGGTTAGTGGCCAAGAAATACTGTTCCCTGCAGTTATAATGTTCCTTGCATCACCCATCGATGGCAGGTACTCATATCGTGACCACGATCTTTTCGGATTTGTTTTTGTGGCGAACTGCCACAGCTGTGGGAGCCCACTGTTACCCTGGAAACCGAAAGCCTATCTTACATAGATGCAGCGATCGCACTTTGGGAAGCTCTTTGGCATGTCGTCTCGTTGGGGTGAGCCCCAAAAGAGTCTAGAAACCTACATCTCCCCCCTCAGCTTTGTCCACACTGGTGTGGGCAAAGCGACTGTCCAAGCGAGGTGGCAAACATCAAAATGAAACGTCTTTAAACTAACAGACCAGCGAGTGAGTCGGGTGTTCGTATCCTTCTGTTTGTACAGCCATTGTAGCGGGGCATGGTCAGTCAACAGGGTAAACTGTCATCCCCAGAGATGATAACTGAGGGCGGCGATCGCACTGTAGGATGCTCTTCTGCATGGTGTCCCATTGGGAGGAGCCCCAAAAGAGTTTAGAAACCTTCAATCTCCTTTATCAATTAGGACAACAGCAACTGCATACACAATAGAAAATGCTCTGCTGTTAACTACAGTTAAAGCAGATCCACTTAGAGGCATTCTATGCTTTTTTTTTTTTTTTTTGCTATTAATATTCTGTGAAATGTAATTACGTTTAGGTGAGAAACTTAATGTGGTCGGGCTTTTAAGTAGTGTAGAACCAGGGGCCTCATGCATAATGCCGTGTATAGAATTCGCACTATAACATGACGTAAGCACAAAAGCCGAAATGTGCTTACGCACAGAAAAATCCAGATGCAGGAATCTGTGCGTACTCCAACTCTTGTGCACGCGTGTGCTGTCCCGCCCCAACTCCTCCCAGAATTGCACCTCTTTGAATATGCAAATCAATATAAATCGCCTTTAAGCTCAGCCTTCTGTGAAAAGTCAATGGGAAAAGCACGGGGGAAAATATAAGAATTTCAGCGAATACCAAGTGGAGGCAAAGGAAAAACATACTATTTGTTGATTTAAACTCTGGTATAATCAACAAAAGGAAGTTGATCGAGTGACATAGCGTGTTGGAGAAACTTGAAAGCTCAAGTTCACAAAGTTGCACAGTGCTGGAAATAAAAAAGAAGTTGTCAGATATCAAAGTCACCGTGAAAAGGCGAGTCATAGCCCACCATCTGAGTGTCATATGAAAGCTTATTAGGATACAGAGAAATAAAAGGCACACAGTGGGGAAAAAGCACAAAATGTCAACTTCAATCTCAAAATTTCCAATTTAATCATGTAGTTTATTTTGTCATTGAAGTAGAACATCATAAACTTTATCTTAAAATTGTTTAATTGACCAGTTTCTCAAATCACATCGTAATTAAAGTAGCACATTAAATGCTTTGTTTTGTATGTGATCTTCTATGTGCTCTATGTGTGTGAATCACTGCGTGCTTCTTAAACTGGCTCTCTTCCTCCGACTGGACACAGAATCCATTACATTCGTGATATTACAGCTCTCTGAATAACTAAAATACTGAGATGTATACATAATATCATTTTCATGATGACAGGAGTTAAAGCACGTTATTAAACATGGGTTTCACGGAGCAGTGATTGTGCGCAACCTTTGATTAAATTATTTACTGCAGCAGTACTCATGGGTGGCTCTAGGCTCGTGGCGGCCCTGGGCAGAGAAAGAATCAGTGGCCCCTTTGCCCGCCAATGTCAATATGGTATCTTATGCACGGTGGATGGCCACGTCCGTTGCGGACACTGCATAGCTGCCTCGTGCTCATGACACAAGCGTTTAACTTTTGTCGAAATTTGCTTTTGCGTTTTTAGCTGTGTTGTTATTTTCTCTTTCTGTTTTATATTCAATATATATTGACGTGTCCGCCCCTGCAGTCCTTGCTTTTCTTTCTCCAAGTAACCGGTTGCCACACAATCAGCTCTGTAATAGACGTTAAGCCATCTGTAAGCTTAGAGTGCCGATTCTTCAAAACGTTTAAGGAACATTGAAATATCTTCATAGTACATGTTTAATTATTCTATCCTTCATGCCAGTCCCAGTGAAGAATATAGATTATTTAAATGAAGTTAAAGTTTTATCTGTATAATATAATATGCATATTTTGCTGCATTTCATCTTAAAAATGATATCGTCATCATATGTAAATACGCGCTTTATAAAGTGGCTCAGGTTGTGCAATATTATAACTGTAGTGCAAGTTTACAGTGAGGTAATTCTACTTATAAGTACAGATAGTTCTACAAGGAACAATTGATTGAGTGCATTTATAGTTCTTGGGATGAAACTGTTTCTGAACCGCGAGGTCTGTACAGGAAAGGCTTTGAAACATTTTGCCGTGGCTGAGACAGCGTGTGCTTGATGTTCTACACCGATAATTCTCTTTCTGATCAGCTGCTGCTGTGATTCACACTCAGATACAGTGATATAAATACTTCGAGTGGTGCAGTGAGAGTAATATGGAAGAAGATGTTCTGCTATGGCAATTCCTAACGGGAGCAGCTGAAAGAAGAAAAAGAAGATGCAGTGAGAGTAACAACGCTAAAGCATTTATGGTATTTGGAATATTATGGCTATTCCCTGGACCATTATATTGTTATAGGTAATTTACAATCAGATGCATTACACTAATAAAAAATATGCAATTAATTTCAGTGTATTTATAAAGCCGCGTTAGGAAAGGAAAGGATAACCACACAGGAACAGTAGCACTGCTTTGACGCTGGGTGCCGCCAGTCTGCAAAACCGAGCGGAGAACTTGCGTATGACAGGGTATGAGGTACTGTGGAAATGTGCGTGGCTTTACGCCAAGTTTAAGTTTTATACATCGCGATTTGAGCGTGGAAACGTTCTTACGCAACATTTCTGTGCGTACGCACCGTTTATACATGAGGCTCCAGGTCTTTTGTTCCCCCTATGTGGATTCAGGAAAGGACTGGATTGAATGATTGAATGATGGTGTACCTTTTGAAAAATGAATGTATGTACCCAAAGAAAATATGCAGGATGTTTCAAAAAGATTTGAACAAATTGATTGCTTAGTACTTAATTATCATATGATCATGTATTCTAAACCAATTTGTAAAGGAAGGATTTTTTCTCTGTCAAAATGCTTTCCTTATGTCACACAGGACATGTCAATCCAGACTATTTGTAATATATCACTATTGAGTTTTGACTTCAGCCGTGACATGCTCTTTCACATTTAACTTTATAATTCAGTGCATACTACAGTAAGTGTTTGTATGATACTTAGTGACTGAGGAATACATTTTTGAAAGTGTTTAGTTGTTTTTGACTCAACCTGCATGACCAGTTTCATGTCATCTCTCTTTGCTTACTTTGTTCATTCAAATGGATACCCAATTCCTTTACTTGTGAATATGTCAAATAAAATGAAATGCTACATAGATGTGTAAACCTAGTAAAGAACAGCTTCTCAGTTGTTCTGACAAAAGTTATTATACTGTAGCTGCTTTTAAGATGGCAATTCTTACTAGATCTGACCCAAATTTAGTAGATCAAAACAAGCTGGTATGTCTCAGGTTATTTCCGCATTTTCTTTGACCTTTTAACTGTTCTTAAAGTCAGCACCAGTGGCTTTGTGGAAAACATTGTGACAATGGGGGAAACGCCTGAAGACATGCTTTCTATTTTTATTTGGAAACTGGGTGTTTGGTTTTTCACTACATCTTCACAAACTGTCCTTGTTAAAAGTGAAGAACTAGGATCAGAGTTTTAAAAAGTGAATGTTTCTGCATTCTCTCCTTGCATTACATTTTATAAGTAGCCTAGATTTCTGATGCTCAGTGTTACAGTATTTGTCATTCCAGGAGAAGAAAAAATAGTAAGTGGAAAAAAACTTTTGTTTGCCTTGTCACTATTGTTATTTTGATTATAAACCAATCATAAACCAATTGTCTTATTTTTAAAGCTTTGCGCAGAAGTGCAAAAGTACAATGGTTAAATGAATCATTCCCTATAACGCCCTTTAAGTTTTTCTGCTTACATTACTGTATAATATTTTGATTTTGACAGAATTTGGTATGAAATGTTTATCCTGAGGCCATTGGTAATTTAGAACTTGTGATATTACGAATATCGTCAGAGTTTCTTTGCAGCCTTTGTCAATTTTCATAAAGTGTTTGACTCAGTTGATTAAGCTGCCCTGTGGGACATCCTGAGGGTTCGCAGGATCCCCTTGAGGTTGCTGGATATCATGGCTGGCCTGTACATTGGTACTGTGAGTGCTGTGCAGAGTGGAAGCAAAACCTCTGCATTTTTCCCAGTTGATTCTGGGGTTCGTCAGGGGTGTATTCTTGCTCCTACTCTGTTCAGTGCTTGCATGGACTGGGTGTTGGGCAGGGTTGTGGGGTCCAGCTGCTGTGGGACATCTGTTGGTGAAGAAAGATTCAGTGATCTTGACTTTTGCCGATGATGCTGTGATCTTCACAGAGTTAATGGAGGCTCTGATTGGATCTCTTGAGAGACTGAGTTATGGATCTGAGTGTTTGGGCTTGTGAGTGTCCTGGTTAAAAACCAATATCCAGGCCTTTAATGACCTCTTAGGCACAGCCATCAGCAGTGTGTCTGTTTGCAGAGAGAGTGTCAACCTCGTCGACAGGTTTACTTACCTCAGCAGTGACATTCATGTCTCTGGTGACTCTTCCTATGAAGTCAGTAGTCGGATTGGGAGAGCATGGGGGGTCATGAGGTCGCTGGAAAGGGGTGTGTGGCGCTCCTGATATCTATGCAAAAGGATGAAGGTCCAAGTCTTTAGAGTCCTGATGCTTCCTGTTTTGCTGTATGGTTCCAAGACATGGACACTATCCAGTGAGCTGAGACAAAGAGTGAAATCCTTTGGTACTGTGTCTCTTCAGAGAATCCTTTGGTACCGCTGGTTTGACTTTGTGTTGAATGAACGGTTGTTCCCTGGAGTCCCAAATGAGGCACATTACCTGCGCTGTGAGGTAGCATCAGTTATGGCACTACGGCCATGTGACACGATTCCCTGAGGGTGATCCGGCTCACAATATCCTCATTGCTGAGGACTCAAGTGGTTGGATCAGGCTAAGGGGACACCCACATAACACCTGGCTGAGGCAGATATATGAGCATTTCTTAAGGGTGTACCTGGACCTTGTGTCTGCCTGGGGGGTTGTCAACCGGGATCCCAAGCTGCTTCATTGTGTGGTGGTTGCGGCAACATGCTGTTCCAGAGCATGCTTCCCAACCTGATCTGATCTGATACTGTGGTGAAAATGAGTGCTGCGCAAAGAATCACAACCAGTTTCTAAATAGCTAAGAACATATTGTTAGTGGAAACAAGCATTTCAAGCTTTTCTGATTATCTGTGTCATGGCCATTCTGGAACACACTAGCAGCCAGTTTTTGGCTTATGCCTTGGAAAAACTGTCAATGTTTCCTCAAAAGGCAGCTTTGCCTCTCCTCAAGTACCAGGATTTGCCTGTCTTTCTGCTGTAGATTAAGCACTTGCTTCTTGCCAAAATGTAACAACTGCTCTTAAAGTAAGGATGTTGCTACGTATGCATTCATCTTTCCATTTGGATTTATCTGCTTGTAAAAGTATGACAGAATGGGAAAGTTTCAAGCAGACATTATAAACTTTCTTTCTTGGCAAAGCTGTTTGATTAGAATCTGGCAGCCTAGAGCTCTACTTTCCTGTGCGACCCTGATCAGATTATGTGATCCATTTTAGAGCTTTCATCGAAGAATGTTTCCTTATGTACAAATTTTTGTTTTATTTATCTATACCTTCAGTGAGCTATAATGCTGCAATCCCTCAGAATGTGCCATGTCAGGGTTTTAGTAAGCAGAAGCAGAAGAGTATTTATGTTCCAACTTGGACAAAAAAGTGCCCCATATTTAATACATATTTATGTGATGACTTGTTAACTTTGGAATTCAGTCAGACAATTGCCCTTCAGAATAATATGAACTAATACCTACAAAAATTGCATGTAGTAAACATAAAATGTTCATAATACATACAAACACTATTTCTTTTCAGTTTGTTCCCAAGCTGGTATACATGGCACTGTTTGCTTTTTATTAGTTTTGCTAGTCTTACTCATTTTTAAAGAAAGGCTTCATTTATTTTCTTTTCTCCAAAAGTTAATATATTTATATTAAAAGTACTGTATACCAAACCAATTAAAAATGGAACCGTGAGGTACAGGTACAGTATATTGATACTATTCCTTTGTGGCTTTTTTCTTCATCTAAGTAGTGTAGTTCTCCCTTTACAATTTAACATATTTATTGTATTAAAAGTGGAAGCACTACTGCTTGTAGTTTTAATCTGGCTCTGTTTTTGAAGTCTTAAGTCTTGAAATTATCCATCAGTCGCTCCACTTTCTGAGTCTATTTAGTTAACTTCAGGATCAAAGGCAGAAGAAGGATGTCCTATCAGCATCACTGGCTTAGGGCTGAACTAGCCTGAGATGGTACTACAAGAAAATCATTCAGGTTCTTGCCCATCTCTAACTTCATATCTTCAAACAGAGAAGCTGACCACTAACCCAGAGCCTCCAAGAAGAAATGGTAGGTCAAACTAGCTGAGGTAGAGATGATTTCCCTTCCTCAGGTGAGCAAGCAAGCCCTTTCACTTCTGCTACAATGGGCAAGGCATCATATTACAAAATGGTGGGGACAGCAGGCTGGCTCTCTCTTTCTCCCTCTCTCAGCTTCGCTGCCACCTCCCAGCAAGGGGGCACATTTGCACACAGTCACAGTTCAGTGCCACTTCATGTACCTATCTGTAAACTAGAATATCACCCTACAGAACTGAGATAATTTGAATGTTAAATGGTGGTGTATTTTTCTACTACATTTCCATCTATGTGAGCTTGTCCTCTGTGAACAGTGCTATATAAAACTAAATAAAATGAAATGGAGTCAGAAATTGCAAAATCACTGTTGAGCTATATCAGACTTAGATGAGAAGTCAGTACAGTTGTGCAGTATCGTCTTGATCTGCATAATATCATCAGCATGGCCTTCAGAAAGTGGTTTGTTGTGTTACGGCCTCATTTTTAAATCAGATTATGTTTTCAAAAATTACTCAACCTAATGTTTTTATTAAGTAAAGAAACAACAACACATATAAATTCCTTTGAAAGATCTTATTTACTTATAGTACTTACAGTATGTCTACCTTCTTTTATTGTTAAAGTTGTTTCATTTTGGGTATTTCTGCATGAACCTTCCTAGACTGAATTTGGGAGTTTTTGCTCCTTTTTTGTTTGCTCAGCTTTTCTTAAGTTAAATATGCTAAGATTTGCATTGGGGGTGACGAGGATGGACAGGATTAGAAATAAGTACATTAGAGGGTCAGCTCAAGTTGGACGGTTGGGAAACAAAGTCAGACGAGATTGTGTTGGTTTGGACATGTGCAGAGGAAAGATGCTGGGAGAAGGATGCTAAGGATAGAGAGGATAGGATAAGCCTAAGAGAAGGTTTATTGATGTGGTGAGAGAGGACATGCAGGTGATGAGTGTAACAGAAATAGATACAGAGAACAGAAAGGTATGCAGAAAGATGATCCGCTGTGGCAACCCCTAACGGGAGCAGCCGAAAGAAGAAGAAGAAGAAGAAGAAGAGCTTTTCTTAAGTTGGTGTGGAGTGCATCAATGATCTGTAATCTTAATATTTTCAGAAAATGTCCATACCAGTGCAATTTTGCATTTACGTTTGGGGAGACTGGATGACTTGACATGTGGAATATGCAACACAACATACTTTGAGAATTTTTGATATTGTTTGCTGTTGCCCCGCTTTGATTGGTCTTCCATTCCAAATTTTTCTCGGTCATCACTACAAATTGCATGGGGTTAGTAAAAAAAATAATAATAATTTTTAGGCAGAGTATGCTCTTAAAAATGGTAAACTCAGATCATCTATAGTAACATCATTTTATTTTTGAGTTTTTAAGTGGCTTTTGGCGGCATTGTCTACAATCTGTTGTCATGAAGGATTGTTGTAATTCTAATACAGTACGTACATTTACATTAATGACTTTTTGTTTTCCTTAACATGTTCCTGTTAGAAGAGCACCTACCAAAAAAAAAAAGAAAAAAAATTATTTTATTTTTTCATTTGAATTGTTACAGAGTTTGCGGTCACATTGCATGTATATCGTCGCATGTATGTATTGGTGCTTTGTTTCAGGTAATTCAACAGTGTCAAGCTACTCAGCTATTGAGAAACTCCTATTTATTTGGATGCTAGATATGTGCTCTGATCTTAGCCTTGAATTCTGTACTCATTTTAGCATACTCACTGGGTTTTTCGTGGTTTAGTGCTTGCTACTGAGTTTCTGAAAACAACCCGTATTCTTAATGTTCTTAATATTCCTTGATTCTAGTTTTCACAGTGCTAATGGGATTCGTTTGGACCCTTAGAAATATATCATATAGGTGTTGTCAGTATATTATGCCTTCCCACACATTTGTCATAGAATTGTAAAATCTGATTTTTGGTTTTCTCTGTGAGTTTTTTTTTTATTTTTACGGTAGCAAGTATGATGAACTTTAGATCCTTTATTTATATTGAAGTAATTCATTCAGTTAAAGAGATGACAGGTGTATTGCCATTACATTCAGAATTTATAAAAGCCCATCAAAAAAACCTCAGTTTGTAGTGTTATACCAAAAGGATGACTACATTCTATTTATTCATTTATATTTAAGCAATTTTAATCTTTTAAAGATTTTTTCATTCTACTTTGACAAATGAGTACAAAATAGTAATACTTATTTATTCTGAGTTTATAGCCTAGTAAATTCTGAAAGTTTAAGGAAGTGGTGATATTGAAAACTTTTTTGGTGCAGATATTTGAAATTGCTATGTAATTTATTGGTGATTTGTTTAGCCTTAATTAAACAAAGCCTATTCCTAATTTGCAGGTCTTATACTTGCTTATATTTAGAGCTGCAAAATCCTTCTCTCTTTTATTCATCATAATATGAATACCAGGCTATTTTTCAGTCTTGCAATGGCTTCAATTAGTTTCACAGCATATAAATCCCTTTCTTTATATTTGTTTATTAATGAGGGCATACTAGCTTTTTGGGACTTCCTTAAGAACATGATTTTGGCATTCTTCAAAAGCTCAGAGCTACTTGTTTGCAATCTTCAAAATTACACTGATATTTCTTATTAATGTCTTGTCTTTTCCACTGGTCAGTGTTCTTTTTACCACTATGATGCTATCGTTATACTGTACTTACAAGCTTTCTTTTTCACCTGATGGATATAGGGAATCTGCCCATTTATACCTAAAATTGGGGTTTAATAGATGTAAAAGTTGCTCCAAAAGGCCTTCTTTTAGTTCATGTGTTTAGTTCAGGTTTATTTTTATGTGTACATAGTACTGTGAAGTTCTTACTTGCATGTTTTCTTATAGCAATTGGCAGTGATAGATAATTAAAATAAACAAATAAATGAACGAACTTTATTTGGCCTCAGAGGGAAATTTGGCTTTTTACAGAAACTCTTTAAATAAATAAATACATACCTAGTAAATAAGATCACATAATACATACCTAGTAAGTAAGATCAGATAAAGAATAGAAAAATGGTGAGAAATACTGAGCTTCTGTAAAAAGGCTTCTGTTTCCACAGTGCCTGGAAGTATACAATACCAACAATAGACACACACCCACACACACAAGCAAATTTGGACCAGATTTTGCATAGTTACTCTTTAGAACCATCCAGACAAAATAAACTACTTTGAGACCCAAAATGTTAACCCTGTAGGTCCCAGTGGGTTTTTTATCCTGTGTTCTACATTTTGTACACCAGTGCCACCTGTTGGCTCAGAGCAATGAAACATCTGAATAGCAAAAAGCCAAAGTAGCAGACAAAATGACCAGAGATTGACATTATTTACCTGGGCAACACTGAGTGTTTTTTCTGTCTACCCTAATATGAAAAAGAGTATCTTCCTCATTTGCAGAGGAGTTTTGGGTGAGGCTTGATTGAGAATGGAAATGCAACACAACACAAAGAAAAATCAACAGGTGGTTGTTTAACTCCTTTCTTTCCTTCATAATTTAACCACTACAAACTGTCTATCAAGAATTAAGAGAATGAATCCGACATGACAGCAAGCCCAGCAAAGAGTCAGTGCAATTCTTGAATCCAGTTGGACCTGGAAAGTCTCAACTCTGAAGATAGTGAGACAGTACTGCATCATTGATAGAGAGGTAGTTTGGATGACAAATGGGACAGCAAGCAATAACAACAGGTTCACCATTTAAAACACCTTTAATAAACCTTTCCTTACCCATTCTGCAAATATGCCCAGGGAATGCAGAGTACTTGAACTAGTGTGTACGTGTGTGCATATATACGAGGGACATTCAAAAAGTTTCCGTGCTTTTTTGAACTCTATTTATTAAGAATTTTAAAAACAAATTACATCACTTTTCTACATAGTTACCTTTGTTTGTGATGCAATTTTCCCAGTGTCGTAGCAACTTTTTAATGTCCAATTACTACTCCTCCCACCTTCACTGTTTCTAACGAAAATATAAAAGTCCAGAAACCTTTTGAATGTTCCCCGTTTATATTTAATATAATACATAATTGTATATAAATAATGGTATATAATATATACCTTTAACCATACTGTGTCTATGGATGCTGCTGAGCTGTTTGTATCAAGGAAAGTCTGAGTTCCAGGGCATTACACTGAGCTCCCTTGACTCACCTCCTTAGAGAGTAAGTTTGTGTATTCCATAGTCAGCCTTCCCTTCTAATCCACCTCATACTTTATGTTCAGAAATCAGATTTTTCACCTTTGCATATTATTTCATTCTCAGTATTTCTGAAATTTGAGGGTTTCTGTTTTCGAATGCTGTTTTTTGTTTTTTTTTTCTTAGTCTCATCTGCAATCAGGTATTTTTGCATGTATATTGATGCAATTAAAACAGTCTTAGCAGTGTGGCCCATACATCTCTTTCCCTAACCACACTTGCCAGCTCATACTGTGGGATCCCAAGGCGTTTTCAGGCCATCTGGGTGATATAATCCTCCCAGTGAGCCCTGGGTCCTCCCTCAAAGCCTCTCCCAGATGTCTGTGCTTCTCACCCTTTCTCTAAGGATTTCAGTGTTACCATTTACCCTTTATTGACATTTCTGGGTGCTTTATTTGAAGGAAATGGCAGATTTATGCAGTGACTTAGTAGTCTATTATGCCCTTAATTTCACATTATTTCACTTAATCCATATTTACTGTTATTGAAATTAATTTGATCCTGTTCCTTTATCTGTGACTTTAATATATTTTTTGCTGTTTTTAGAGCTTCTTCATTATTACTTTAAATTCATTATTTACCTGACAGATCTTGCAAACACCATTAACATATAACAAATAAACCACAGGTTCACATATCACAGGCGGCTAAATGTGTGGCTGAATAACTCCATATAGGAACCCTCTGTCAAAGCAAAGATAATAATGTTTGAGGTCATGGAATGCAAAACTATCTTTCCTTTTACTTTTGTTTTTAGCTGACATTTTGTTAAAAGAATCGTAACATGTCTTTTTTACTTCATTTAAGCCTTCAGTTTTAAATATGAATAGTTTGTCTCAACAAACTGTGTGCTTTTCTTCTGTTTAAACAAAATGTTTACAAATTAATTTTAGAATAGCGATTTTAATAACTTTCTTAAAGCATGCAAATGCAATAGGGATTGATTGTAAAATAAATAATTTTTTAAAAATACATTTAATTGTTTGCATGGTAGTTTTCAGCAGTAAAGCTCGACCTTTAGCAGGACCTCTACTAAAATGATTTTTAGTTGTATTTCACTTACATTCATCTAATCATAATGGAAGAATGGAATTATTTGAAGATTGCATGCTTTATTTTCATTGATGTAGTAATAAACCTGCCTTTCAAGTCTGCCTGAAAGGGCCTTATTCATTTTTCTAGAGGCACACTTGACAAATTCTCATATTGTTGTGGAAGGTTTCAAAGCATTCCTTGATCAAATCTAATGGCATTGCAGAATGGCACATACCAGATTGATGGATCATATCTCTTATTTTTCCACCCAATAAAGCAACCCTTAACTAATGTTAGTGGTGCTCTGTTTAATCGTCTGAAGCATTTGACTTGCACCAGGATTGTGTTATTGCTCTTATTAAGTTATATTATAGGAAGAAAGCTTTCAGAGTGTAATTGTAACTAAAGTTAAATAGGACTGTTTTCCATTATAGCCGTATTTAAAACATCTATTTTCCACCAAGACAGACAATTAACAATTCCAGTAATATATTTTAATGGTACTATTTATTGTTTTAGTCTGTGCCTTGCCAAAGACATTTTTTTTCAAATTACTCTGACATATCATGCAATACACTGCCCTTAAGGAATTTTCTATTTTTCCTAAAAAAATAATTTTTTGTTTTAATATGTAGCTGAAATGTCAAACATAATTAAAAGTATTGGTTTATATTTGGCTGAAGGATTTTTAATGTACAGCTGTTATCAGAGTTGAGAAGCATTATATTCTTCTTTATTTGTGCACCTTACTGTACATCAATTTTCCACTAAAGCAGTATTTATTAAACAGTGAGTCACGGACATGTTTGCGATGGGTTGCCACATAACTGTGTGGTAAAATCAACCCAGTTTATCCAAGCAAGAATTCTGTATTGAGTGATAAACCGCCCGCTATGTAGTGTACAGTTTATGGCAATGCAGTATTTGAAACAATGCTGCTGACACATCAAGTTTTCCCACCTTTAATCTCACAACCAGTAAAACAATCAGTCAGAAAAGACTGACAACAAAGACGTGTATAACAAAGGGAGAGAGGGGAGGACATGACAGATGAGCTTGTGAGGTGAAGTGATTGCGGTGCTACTTTGAAATTTCGACATGAAAATGGCAGTTGTGGGACAAGTATGAGACAATTTTCAGGTTTTGGTGAGGGGTGAGTCAATAAAGTGAGGATATATATATTTAGTGACGTGTTTAAATGTTTCCTATATCCAATATCTGCTTGACATGAATGTTGCTCAAGAACAAAGGACAAAGCATGCAACAAAAACATCTGTTCCTATACATAGGCAACCCAATGGAAGCATTTTCGTGTCTTTATGCTGCAAATCCTTTGACAGCACTGAGACTCCAGTCCATTGCTGGACATGCATGCACACACAACACAGAATGTAAATTGGCAATTCATCTAACATTTACATATTTTGGGTGATGGAGAAGACCAACCACAACTAATGCAGAGATCAGAAAAATGGGAAATCTCACACAAACAGTGCAAGGGTGACAAATCTGATTCGGGTTGTATGAAGCTATAATGATATAAACCCTTCTATGTTGTTTTTAAAGATTTACTCTTACTGTTGGCTGTTTTGTTAAGTTTGACATGATTGAATGCACTGTCATCATCTTCTTTGTATAAGTGAGTCTTGATTATATGGAATGTCATTTTCTTCAAATAAAATTAATAAAATGAAAAAGAAGAAGCTTTGAGGATGCTATACTTGCCCCTGAACTACTGTGCTTTCCCGTTATACTTCCACATTTATCTATTTCTATATTAGTGACTTCATTGTGTTTGCTTGGAAGCTATCCTTCAAAATTAAATTAAATAAGGCACTTGTTCCAGCTCCCCCAAGCTCATTTATCAATCTATGTTCATATTGATGTAAATGTACAAATTAATCAGTCTCTGTTTGTGGTCCATGCAGACTGAAAAGTAGATGCTCACAAGAGTTTGAAAAATATGATATGGAAATCCTCAGAGTATCAGAATCAAATAACGACACGTATTTATAGATAACAAGTCTGAACCAGTGATCTGTTTACACGAATGGGCAAAAATTGACTTGTGTTGGATATAAACACAGGAAAATTTCCTCTGCCAATGTAAATGAACTATAAAAAATATATTAATACAAAAGCATAAAAAAAATTACATGATTCAAATGTTTACTCCTAAAATATACTAGAAGAATATACATTAGATCAATTATAGTAGAAAAAATGGTTTTTTTATTTTAAAAGAAGAAAGTGATATCTCCCAGTTGTTTAAATTGTTTAATAATATACCCTCTGTGGCCACTTTATTCGTTTCTCCTATCAAGTACCAGGTAGGGCCTCCTTTTACCTCCAGATCTGCCTAAATTGTTCAAGACCTGGATCCCACCAGGTATAGTAAACATTCTGTACAGATCTGGTCTATGCTGACTTGATAATCACACATAGTTCCTGCAGATGCTTCAGCTAAACATTCAATCTTAATAGGGAAACCTGATTTGGCAGGCTAGAAAAGTTTTTGTACTTCAGGTAATT
>JANRMT010062791.1:32744210-32778654 GCA_026402145.1 Polypterus bichir lapradei
ATTTTGCTTGGTATACAACCTTTGTTTGGAATATGACTCACGTGCTAGAACACCGTGCGCTACCCTTGTTTACCTCTCTCGAGACAAAGCCACAACTGCCCACGACCTTCAGTACGCCAGTTGCTAGCATTCATTGAACAACCTGTGCGCTACCCTTGTTTACCTCTCTCGAGACAAAGCCACAACTGCCCACAAGCGTCAGTACGCCAGTTGCTAGCATTCAGTGAACAACCTGTGCGCTACCCTTGTTTATCTCTCTCGAGACAGAGCCACGACTGCCCACGAGCGTCCGTACGTGCTATAACTACATTGCTAAGGAAACTTGTCTGTTTGAATATGGAGCTCCACCCTGACTCATGTCATGAAGACTCACTTATAAATTATGATCCTATTGTCTCAGATGCATCTTTGATTAGTAAACCATTGTGATTAGTTAGTCTTGATGCAGCTCTTCTGTCTCAACTTGGTTTTTGGTATAGTTTTCTGTCTATTTTGGATGCAATGAGAAATCAAGCTAAATGGCACTTTTTATTGGCTAAATGAACCAATTACAATATGTAAGCTTTCAAGGCAACTGAGGCCCCTTTTTTAGGCAGGTTATAATCTACTACTACTACTACCATACTACTGACTATTTTGGTAAAATAGTAGAATATTGTTGAATGACACTTTGTATTTCTTGTTTCTCTGGCTGGCTTAAAAATCAACTCACGACACTTCTTTCTGTTCTTTATTTTATTTTCAGTCTTTCAGAAATACTTCTTTTTGTTTTTGATTTATTCCTGTAAGAAACACTCATCTTCAGGTTAGCCAATTTAAACATCAAAGCAGTTGCTGCTAAACACTCACTGTCAGAAGATTACCTGGGTCGATCAGTTTGGGAAAAAGAAAGATGTTAGGTGTCCAAGCTGTGGTGCTGTTGCGCGTGTTTATAACTGTGTTTATAACTGACATAACAAAAAATCTGTTCTACCTTATCTCAAAGGTGGTCTGTTGGTTTGAGATACATGGACTGTGCAGGCTATTGGAATCAACTAAAGGTATTGCCTTGTTCTTGAAACCAGCCTGAAATGATGTGTGCTACACGTGGGCAAAAGGAACCTCAATTATAAATACAAGATTGGATCAAACTATGAAAAGGATTGACACGTTTACTGTGACACAACATTTTCTGCATCTAAGCAATGCACAGAAGATATTAAAAAAGGCAGATAAAATGTTAAGTTATTATTGTAAAAACTGTTGAATATAAATCAAGGGACGTTATGCCTAGGCTGCATAATGCACTAGTGAGAATGCATCTGGACTTACAACCCTATACAAAAGACGGCAGCGCTTGAAGCTGTGCAGGGGAGAGCAACCTAAGGACTTGTCCTACTCTGACAGACTAAGAATATTAAATTTGTTTTGTCTTGAGCAGAGGAGAATGCGTGGGGACCTAATCCAGCTCTTCAGTATTCGCAAAGGCATTGATAAAGCAGATCCAGCAGCATGACTTCAGCTTAACTGTGGTACACATACTCAAGGGCAACAGTGGAAGAGTATTTAGGATTAAAACCAGGAAGTGTGTCTTTACTCAAAGAGTTGTAGGAATCTCAAACAAACTACTGAGCTACATAGAAAGATACATGTGGTCAAAATCATGTCTAGTTATGCTACAGCATTAAAATTATGCTTAGCGGATATTAAGAGACGAAATGCATGGAAAGAAATCATTCCCTGCACTGTAATACCACCACCAATAGCATGTACAGTACTTTTAACTCAAAATAGGATGGATCAATAACTTAATGCCTTTTATGGCATATTTTAACACTATCATCTGCTTATTACAGCAGAAATTGAGATTGATCGGACCAGGCAACATTTTTCCAGTTTTCAGTTATTCAGTTTAGATGATCACTTTCCCACTGTGGCCTTATTGCTGTTTGTAACTGACAGGACTGCCCATCTACTTCAGGTTAATCCTATTATGCATCCCGAGATGCCGTTATACAAACTAAAGTAGTAAACAGCTGTTAGTATTTTAGTATTATATTAGCTTGCATGTGTCTGAATGTTCTCCTTTGTATTATTGTATTAACAAAGAGTTTTGCCCATGGAACTGCTGCATTCTAGGTGTTTTGTTTATCTTGCTGTTCTTTGCAATCTCTAGAGACAGTAGTGATGTTAAAACTCCTATGAAGGAATCTGTTTCTAGGATGCTGGAAACATCACAATTGGCTTCAACAATCATGCTTAATTGTGTGCCTTACACATTTTAATAATTAATTGAAGAACAACTACACTACACTTGACCACATGATGCAGCCACATGATTGGCTGTTTTTGATTATATACGTTAATGAGAAGGTTACTATACTGCCGTGGGAAGAAAAATTGGAGGCAGTTGGAACAGGAGATAACCCTTTAGTCAAAAATCAATGCAGAGGGTTGATACCAGAAAGACAAATGATCATGCGTGAAAACCAAAACGAGGAACAAAAATTATAGCCAAAAAGTTTGTAACTGGAATATCTAAACTAAAACACTCAAAGGACTTATTTAGGGGAATATCCACAATCTTGAACAATGAGAGACAGGTGGTATCAATTTCAATATCGGTGCGCCAATGTCACGTAGTGAAACTTTTGGGACTGTTTAACAACAAGCCACTGCATTGTGGCAGCAGATCACCAAAAAAGCACTTCCAGTTAAAAAAAAAAATCAAGACTGCAGTATAGCATTTAAAATAAATAAATACATACCTGTACATAAATAAATGACAAAATAACAGTTCCTAAATCAAAATACAAGTAGAAAATTAAAGTGAAACTGAATTATCTATGTTTCAGAATCAGAGGGAAAACAAAAGCAAATCTAATATTTTTTTTTTATTTTTAAAAGGAATGCATTTATAAAATGCAAGCTATCACAACAATTACATAGGAAGTGGCCAATAAAGAGTAATGTAAAAGCTGGCATTAGGCCATTATGATGAAGTGGGTAGGTAATTAACAGTTCCACCAGGGCATTGCTTAATAATTAATAAAATGCAAAAGATCTGTACAGTTTAAATACATAATTAAGTCTGTTCCGAATGCTAATCTGCCTAGACAATAGAACAAGAAAAAAAGAGAGGAGGCAGCAATGAAGCTGGCAAGTTTTGGGCAGCTCTGCCATTGTTTTCCACAACAAAACAAACAAAAAATTAAAACTGTATGGAATTAAACTGGGAGTGTAAACCTATTTTGCCTATCAAAGCTGGCTTTTAGGTCTATTTGAAACTTTAAAATATTCTGTCTCTCGCATGTAAATCTGTTTTTGTCGTTCATGACAGTTCCGCAAGATCATTGTGCATTTGCAAAAGTTGGTTGTTAATTCAAATTAAAAAATAAAAAAAATGTTAGAAATACATTGATTAGATGTTGAACCTTTGTTATTTTCTTGAGTGAAGTACTAGAAAAGTTCACATATTTTATAGAAAATGGGAAAATGGGGTAGGGAATGGGAAGGATAAAACATCAAGGAAGATGGATGAAAAAGTTAAAATGAAAAAGTGCGTGTGAATGGTGGCCTTCAGAAGATAAAGAAAGAAATTACAAGATTAGTCAGTCACGCCATGATGAATAGAGTGTGGTGTAATGGCAGCGACTGGAATAAATAAAAAAGAGTAGGAAAACATTCAAATTCCAAAGGAAAGGCTCCACAGCCCCTAATCATGCTTGGGGAAACTCTGGGAGATTATTTGGCACACTGCTGATAATGAAACAAATGTCTCAGATATTAATGGCCAGTTTTTTTAAATGCATTTTTATGTATTTCAAATGTGCGCGGCAAGTGCATTTGGGAACTTGCACTTGCACTTCAGATTTGATTTTTTCCCAGACTTGGGAAAGCTTCGTAACAAACAAACAAACTACAGCTGTGCTGACAGAAAAAAAAAACAACATGGGAAGAACTGGGAAATGTAAAAAAAAAATAAAAGACTCTGAGGGTGTGAATAAATCTTAGCTAAAAGTTTAGTTTTGTAATTACTCTAGGTACTTCAAAGGTCATTCATTTTTCTTTTTGACATTTATTATTATTTCATATTTGTATTTGTGAAACATGTTTGCGATTCTTGCTTCAGTGAAGAATTCCTCTTTTCTGTAC
Source organism: Polypterus bichir lapradei (assembly GCA_026402145.1). Taxonomy (NCBI): domain Eukaryota; kingdom Metazoa; phylum Chordata; class Cladistia; order Polypteriformes; family Polypteridae; genus Polypterus; species Polypterus bichir. The sequence continues at coordinate 32,748,345 of JANRMT010062791.1, forward strand.
ATCTGTGGAATTCCAGATGATCTAAGCATTCTTTATCAATACCCCTTCATTTTCAAATTTATGATTGCTGCATGCCAGCCTGCTTGAATTTTAGCCAGCTTAGAAGCATACTGTTAGACTGTGGAAACAAAAAAAAAGAACAAAACAAAACAAGAAAGACTCAAGAAAACAAGGGAAGAGGATGCATGGTGTACCCTGACGGCCCTGAACTCAAAGCCCAAGGGACAGCAGCACTCCATTCATTGCAGATGCTAATAAACTTGTTCCCTTTTGTCTTATGAAGCTTTAGGCTTGCAGACAAGTTTATTGTTAAATAATTGATCTATTCTCAGTAACTTCTGGCCTGTGATCATGAAAGTAAGAACTGGCTTAATTGAATGGCTTTCCCTCAACATATGGCTGGATTTGTGCACAGTGTCTGAATGCAGCCAGTGGGTAAATCAGTGTCACACTGTTACTAATTTACAGGAGACTTTGTGTCAGCTAATCCCAACGTAGTAGCTGTCATTGAGAAACCTTGTCTCTGCGTGGCATTTCTCAGAGAAGAGTGCTATACAAAAATAAACTAAATTGAACTGAATTTCCTCTGGGTTGTCGTAAGGCCTTATCTGAGTTTTGAGTATGAATGTTAAGAGTGCCCTGCAATAGGTTGGCACCCTGTCCACAGTTAGCTTGTACCTTGTAACTCAATTATATCAGCTCCTGATAGTTTGAATTGCAACAAGTGGGCTCAGAACCTGACAGAAATGCCTTTCTCAAGTTATGAAATGGGTGGATAAATGGGTGAGCTGCACATAATATACTCACATTTAATAATCCCTTGTACAGAAATATTTTAGGAAATGTATTTTTATATTTAGATGTAACATCATGAAGAGGAGTGGATGCTTTGAGGCTAAGGGTCTGCACTGGTATCTGGAAGGTTGCTGGTTCACATCATGTTACTTTCAGAAGGGATCCTACTCCGTTGGGCCCTTAAGCAAAGCCCTTAACATGAAAATTGCTCCTGGGGCTGACCCTGCACTCTGACCCCTAAAGATCATGCAAAAAGACAATTTCCCCTAGAGGATTAACAAAGTATATCAAATCAAAAATAAAAAAAATCAAATTCTGCCTCTTTGTCCCTTTATGGGCATGTACTGTAGCCACCATAATTCTCATGATGAAATATTAATTGAAGACACACACATCACATATAGACTATATGTAAAAATTCTAAAAAGATTAGGTAAAACACAGATAAAGAGTTGGAGAACTGGATGGTAATCCACATATAGTATGAAGTAAATGCACACTAGAAAAATGAGCAGAGCAATAAGATTCTTTCCAGACGCGAGTCCATTAATGAGACTAAGCTTCAGTTGTGGTACTGATTAATGTAAAGGTTTTGTCCTGAACGGGGAGGAGCTTCTTACAAAAATGGGTGTGCCTTCACAGGTCATCAACTCTCCGATCCTATGAGTTGCAGATAAAAGAGGAGCAGTTAAAAACAGCACCCTATCATATCCTGGATGACAATCGGTGCCTAAGCTCCAAGAATACCTCCTATTCATGCATGACAGTATATATGCCGTAGTACCTCGGTTAATAAATCCTCTTGAGAGCGAACCTCCTTTATAATGAAGTCGGCATAAAATTTTTAAATTTAATTGTGTCTGCCCAAATTCAAGTAGTAGTCTGCTTGAGTGCTGTGGTATTTTTTGTAATGCTGATAATGTGTGGGCTGTAGAACACAAAATTATTATATTTGAATGCTTAGTTGTTTCATGCATACTGTAGTTATATTCATATTTTTTATAAAGTAGGAAATATAATTTAATCACATGTGGCATTAAAATGTGAAGCAATATATTTAACATGAAAATGCAGATTATAAAGAGGGTAAAATTGGGTGAAAAGAAATGACATGTAGCAGAGTGTAGAAGAGGGGGTACGGATAGAGAGAACTTATTGTAGCTGCATGCACTTCACAGATGATTCTCTGCTGCTAAAGTCCAATAGTTTGGTTGCATGGCCCCGAAAAGTTCTGTTAAGAATCCTGGATCCTGAGGTGAATGGTGTTGCCTCTGATCCCGAGTGAGGTACGAGGTGGAGCTGGCAATGTGAAGGAGGCACATGACAGCTTATGGAACTGCATAAAAGGTTCCACCAGTGGCTACATACAGCAACAGAGTTACAGAGAGGACAAAGAAAGAGACGACAAATGGCACAAGCCCTGGAGCCCACCCCAAACCAATATGTATCCATTGTCAGAGGTGGCTGGGGTGGCAACCTGGCCGGGATGCCCAGGAGGACCGGAGGAGGGCTTGCACCTTCCCCAGAAAATCTGGGGGCGACCACCCTGGTTCCTTTGGGGGCCACGAGTACAGAGCTTTGAAGCTCCACCGTGTAGGGGCCCGTGGTCACCGCCTGGGAGTGGTACCCAGCCGGGACACCCAAGTGGACCACGACAGGGTGGCCACCCTGGTTGCTTTGGGGACCATGGTCACCACCAGGGGGTGCGCCCATGCCTTTGGAGCCCTGGACCTCAGCACTTCCGCCACACCAGGAAGTGCTGGGGGGAAGAGGAGCAGGGACACCCGGAGTGCTTCCAGGGATACAGCCGGCACTTCCGCCACATGGGGGTGTGTCGGTGGGAGATTGCCAGGAAGCACCTGGAGCATATCCGGGTGTGAATAAAAGGAGCCGCCTCCCTGAATTCGAGGCAAGAGTCGGTTGGAAGGGGACTGAGCTTGCTGGAGGAGGCAAGGAGGTGGCCTGAAGAGGAGAGTGAAGGCATTGTGTGGCCAGGACTTTGGGGACTTGTGGGGTTTGTGTGGCACTTAAGGACTTGTATATAATAGTGTAAATAAACATGTGTTGGGTGAAATGTATGTGTCTGCCTGTGTGTGTCCGGGCCAGCCTCCACACCATATTACTCCTTTTTTAAATCTACCTCTGATAACCAGTTTCTTCTAATGAAATAAGATCCTAGAATGCATCTACTTCATTAATTGTGAGGTACTAATTTGTGTATATACGGTATCTATCTGTCTGTCTGTCTGTCGTGTATATATGATCTGTGTATATACGTGTGTGTGTGTGTATGAACACACTGCCTCATAAAGCTTAACAGTATTATTAAAGACTTCAGCCATCCTGCACCATTGCTTTTGTAGCTACTTCCTTTTTGGCAGATAATTGAGGACCAATTATTAGTAACATTAGTAGATTCAAAAACAAAAAACATATAATGAGGTTACTTAACAGCCAGTCATACAGAAGTAACAAGTACTGTATGTGTTTGCATGCATATATTATCTGTATCATATAAGCTGATTTCTGTCTTTTTGGCAGTTACACTGTGTTGTCTTGTATTTAGCTGTGTCCTGTACAATGCACCGCCTTGTGAAATGTATTTTGTAAAATATCCCGTAATTAAATGCATTGCACTTTTCATTCCAACAGACAGGGCATCAAAAACATTAGCATTGCTATACCAAAAACCATATAGCTCTGGCCAAAGACAAATTGACTGTCTAACTTAATAAAGGAGAATTTAAATTGTGCATAATATATAGAATTTGTGTTTTTCTATGCATAAAATTCCCATTTATTTGTGTCAGAAATTAATGAATGTATTTAGACATAGACATAAGTTACTAAAATGGGATGGATAGTGGCGCAGTGATAGTGCTGCTGCTTAGCAGTAAGGAACCAGGGTTTGCTTCCCAGGTCCTCCATGGCACCCTGTCCAGGGTTTGTCCCTACCTTTTGCCCTATGCTAGGTGGGTCAGGCTCCAGCACCTCCCTGTGATCCTGGTGTGGATTAAGTAGGTTAGAAAATCACATCACATAAGTTACTAGAATAAAAATAAAAACTTATTTTACAAAGAAGAAAAAAGTTTTTTTTTTTTACATAACTTTAAATCAAAGTCAAACATTGGTCTGTGCCTTTCACATTTTCACGTGTTGCAGTATGGAATCTTAATGCGTTGTAGGTGATTCTTGATTCATCTCTTAAGACCCTTTGGATGGATTAGGTGGTTTGCTGATTAACTGTGGTTAAAAAAAGTATTCCCTTTATTTCTGCCTCATGTATTTTGAATGTAAGAGTTACCTTCTCTTTCCAACCCCTTGTTTACATGGTATTCTGCAAATTGTTGCTACACACATGCTGAATTCCATTCAGTAGTAGGACATTGATGGGCCTTTTTCCCTTGTCTTGTGAAATCCCAAATAGATCTTCAATACCCAAACCGTCTCTGACGAGAGTCGTTACGTTTGGGTGTGTAGTTGAGCCTGCCCTGTTATTCACTGGTGTCTTGTTCAGTGATAGGCACTGCTACCCATACAGTTCTGAGAAGGAAATATAAAAAAATTGAAGGATGCTCAACATTAATGTTCTCTAACTTCCTAATTTTATGTGTTTCTTTTCTTCCTCATGTCAGAGGTATACTGAAGCTGATTACGCTGGGTTAAACAAGGGTACATTTTTATTGTATTCTGTAAATTTGTGGATTTCAACTGTTTGTTATTTCTGTTTCTAGTATTGCTGTCAATTGAAACAAACACTTTAAAATTAACATTAAAGATCCATAACTTGGAATGTTACTTTTAAATAGTTGACCATTTGTCTACTAAAATTATACAAACACTCCTTATATCGGGGATCAAACAAATTACATGTACAATAATTCAAGAATATCACAAGGGCTTTTTAACTTGCTTATGAGAATATTTTTTTATCATTCTGGGACTGAACCCAAAAGATGTTCCATTTAACATCCGCTTTCTGCTTCACACACTAGTTCAGTAGCCAAGATGTGTTCCAAGTGGGTTGTTCAGTGTGACTTTTAGCGTTAAGACCTAGAGAAAAACAAGTGTCACTGGCAGAATTTGAAGCGTGGAGCTCTAGGATAATCCTGCCGAAAGCAAATGTGCGATTATACAAATCCCCATTAATGGTGCCTGAATTGCTCTACTGGTTTTAGAAGATTACATTAAATCTGCAGCAGGAGCAGTTATGTTTTTTAGTATCTATAATTTCTAAATGGAGTAGTCTTCATTTGCCAGACTCTAGAAATTCCTGTGACAGAACAATCACAAAGCTATAAATGAATTCTAAACATTTTAAAAAGTATAATGGATTGTTTAATTTGATCATTTATATTCCAGGATTTTGAACTTTAAAAAGAACATCACACAGTAGCATCTGCTTTGTTTCAATGTTTCAGCTCAAGTATCTCTTTTTACAGTGCATGAATTAAAAAAAAAAGATATAAAGAATGGGCCATAATTGAATAACGCATTTGAAAGCAAAGCATACACGCAGACCATGATGTAACTGTTTTATAAAATAAGCAGTAAAAAGATTAATATATTTCATTTTTTTATTTGCTTTAGTTAACACTAAAAAAACTAAAATGTTGCCTTAATCAATAAGTTCAGTTCAAAATGACTAAGACAATGGTAACTTGACATTTGCAGATATTTTCTAAAGCTGGGTTAATCCATGTTTGTATAGTCAAGTTAATTATGCTTAGGAACAGCTCATGCTTAGTGTGATTTGCTGTTTAGAAGCTAATATTATTTTTAAATAAAAACATGAACTGTCATTTTTATAACTGGATAAGTAGTTGTAGGAAACAGTGAACTTTCTCAAATTATCAGTGTTCTTGCATGCAATTTGACCAAAAATGTGATCAAGGCTGTGATATTTCTCCAAGTCAAAATACTACTTAAAGAGTCTAAATAAGTAAATCATTATTTTGCATGTGTTTATTGAACACACAGATACCATAAAGTAAACTTTTTATTTACTAGCTTGTCACACCTTCTTCAAGCAGTAATTACTTCATCCACATATTAAACTAGAGAACAGATTTGAAAAATAGTTCTTGGTTATGATAGACAGCTTCAAGTTGAGCACAAATATAATTTCAGATTGACTGCATTTCATAGGAATTTGGAGAAATTGAATTTACAACCTTTAATCATTTAATTATGCTGACATATTACATTAGTTTATTTAAGCTAAAAATATTTTTTTGTGTCGATTCTCACTTGGACTCCTCAGCTATAGTTTCCATTTGCCCTGGTGCCACTTTTCCATTGTTTCACTGTCCTGGTGAAACCTTTCACCATGTTTGCCAATGACTACAGTACACCAAAGTTAGCAGGGAGGAAGTCCACGTGTGAATGCAGAAAATTAATCTTTATCGGCACTTCATGGTTTTGTACTCCTGAAGCATATTGTCAACCAGCTGAACTTAGTTTAATTCTGCATAGTTTCCAGTAAAATTCTCAACAACATCTTTGCATACCTTTCATGCGATTTCCTCTGGCCCTATGGGTAGATCTATGAACCGTTTTTCCTTGATGACATCACTGATTTGTGGATCAACAAAACTACCTTCCCTAATCTTGGCATCAGTTATGACGGAACATCTGTCTCAAATATTGAATTCCTTCACTCTCCTTGTTTTTTGCTTTCACAAAATGTTTCATTAGTCCAAGTTTTACATGAAGTGGAAGCAATGTGCCACAAGTTTCTGTCTTGCAGTGCCACTTATTTTAGATCACCGACAGATAGTCCCGGTTGTAGTTGCTGCACCATATATGTATGCTTAGGAAATCACAAAAAATTCAGACCTGAGCATCAGTAGAGTTTGCGCCCTAGGAACCAAGTTACCTGATCTATTCTATACTGTAACATTTCAGTAATTATCTATCACTCTGATGGTGATCTTTCTGATCATAGGTCAGTACGATAGCAATTACCGAGAAGAATTCATAATTAATTGCAGAATTATTGTATTTGAGGTTTCCTCTACAGTGCCTCTTTCTTTTGCATGATTTGGCCCAAAAACTAACCAGCAAATTGTCATCTCATAACAGGCTTATTTTTCGAGTTTGTTATTTTTCCATCCAGACATTTTAGCTCTAGACCATCCTCAAGAAGCGGAGACACACAGACACACACACATACACACACACATACACACACACATCCATCATCAAGATATCGATGTTTTTGCTATCAGGGGACCCTAAAATGTCGAGATCTGTTGAAAACCGGAAATTGAAATGCTTGAAGAATCTAAAGCTTTTGCTCCTTCCCCACAGACAATAGGTTTATGGTGGGGGTAACAAAAAGGTGATTGCAATAAAATGGTAAGTGAAAAAAAGGTGATTTTTGTGACCACCAAGTCATAAGATATACCCAAATGTGTTCAGGAAGAAAACTCTTTGTTAAACCATTGTTTTGTATCGACTAATTCTTTTGGACTTCAATTCATGCCACACATTTCTAGTTGGGTTTTTTAGTTCTAAAATACTCACAATCCTGAAATGAATTATCAGGAGGGGTCATTATATCTGTTGTCCACTTCCTCTTCTGATAGTCTTTTCACTTCCTTAGATTTCTCCTACAAACAATCCATCCACTTTCTCTTTGGTCATCATTTTCTTCTCCATCCCAACACCTGCATATCCATGATTCCTCTCCCCACATTCTTAACTTCACTTCTAATTACATATATATATATATACTGTATATATATGTACCTTTCCTGTATTATCCTAGAGATTTCCCTAACTTTAACTATATCTCCGATTCTCTCATTCCTCCTTACCAGCACAAAGCTGGCCTGATTCCTGAGCACTGTTTGTATATACTTTACCCTTCACTATCACACCAATTCTTCAATCACATAACACTCCCAAAATCCTTTTCCAGTTTTTCCTACCTGATTGCACTCTATGGTTTTATTAGTGAATCTAGCTCTCTATCCTCTGTTATTTTCTCTGATATTTGAACTTTTCCACCCTTTTAAACCTCTCTGACAAGAGTTTAACTTCTCCATCTTGTTCTTGTATCTTATATCTTAGATGTTCTGCCTGTTTTCTGTTAAACTTAAGGACTATATCCTCCATAGCTCTTCTCCACTCCTTCAGTTTCTTTTCTACAGTATTCTTGGAATGTGTTGTTGCACACGTGGTGATGTATAGTTTTTAGAAATTTAAACAATGCATATCAGGCTCTGTAGGTGCCTGTGGCTACGGTGTAGTGCGGCCACAGGATGTTTGTTGAGGATGCTAACTGATTACTTGTTACTGCCTGGGGCAATTGGCTCAACTGTTCCACATCGGCACTCCATGGATTGTAATTAGAGTACTGCATCCATGTAAATAAAAAAGAAGTCTGGAAAAATGAGTAAGAATGATGGGTGAGAAACCAAGAATGTCAGGATGATGAAGAGAAAAAACAAAATTGGGGTAGAAGCGAGTGAAAAAAGAACATGGTGATGTGGTCATGGGAAACCTTACAGTGGAGCTGCATTAGATGCGCTCCAGAAGTGGACTAGGTCACTTGTGCTGCTCTGAGGATCCTGAAAATGCTGATGGATGTGATAGGGAAGACGAAGCCAGGCTTCCTGCGTCCAGGTGGACGCTGAGGGATGGTGACTGAGATAGGAGTCGAGGAGGGGCTCCTAGGAATCCAGGAGACGGCGAGGCATAAAGAAGACATAGCATGGCTCAGCGTGTCCTAGTGAACACCAAGGCAAGGTGGCTGAGACGAGGTTCAGAGGATTGCTTCTGCCAGGGTCTCAGCCCCATAGTGCATACCAGGGAGGTGGGTGAACATGGCGAGACAAAGATTTTAACGCCAAACTTGACTTTTGACCATACCCTTGGTTTTACTGTTTGTTTATTGGTTTTTAATATCCTCACTGATCACTTGATTTTATGGGTTATTTATTTGTTTGTGAAGAAGCACTGCACTTTGTTTTGGACACTTTTTTGTCAAATAAAGTGGTGTGATGCACTTTCCACCAACCCTGTTCTTTCTGTGTCCTCATTTGTCACATCCATCTTGGTCTATGACTGTCAGTGTCCCGGGTTCAAGGAGAAAACGCCAGCTGCAGGTAACCTGGGCATCACATAGAGGCACCACATTGTGCAATGGAATCTGCAAATAGCATGTATCAAGGGGCCTGGTCTATTATTCCCCTGGCAATAGCATCCATAATATGAATTATAGGGTCTTGATAATTGGAACATAAGCACATAAGAGGTATTATAGCCCAGAGGTAACCATTCTGTTTTTCAAACTTAGGTAATAGATATGTTGTCAGATAAGGTAATAAACAATGTGTCAGACCACTTCTGGGGAAGATCACTGTCATGCGGAATATCTATGTTTTTATAGTTTCAAATTATTCATATAATAATCATTGATTATTTGTGACTCTGTCTATTCTTTGTATCCAAATAATGATAAGCAATAAATGATTAAAACTTCTATATAAACTCTTTGTGGCATTATCTTTGCCCATCCCATTTGTAATCAGAAAGACACAGCCTTGTGTTCATTTGTTATATATATATATTTTTTAGTTTTTTTTTTTTTTATTAAAGACATTCTAAATGCCAACAGTTAACAAAGAATAAACAATAAAACCATCTTGTGTGTGGTTAAATACTCATGATATTTTAAAAATACTTACAAGAGTAGAATTGCAACATCTGGAATTTTTTTTTAGACTTTCCAATTCCTTTAAAAAGTGAATTGGATGTAACAGAACGTTTTATTGGGACAGAAGACCAAGTAATAGAAGTAGTCAGTTTGATTGAAAATTTGCTGTCAGGATATAAATACTAATGTGAATTAAAGTGTACTTTTGTACTCAAATGAAGCTATTTATATATGCAGATAGTACAATGTGCTTGTCACGATTGCACTTTAAGTGACAATGGTGTCAGTTTAATTCTTGACTCACTTCTTGGCTTTGATCATTAGAACATTGGAACAATCTAGACGAGAACAGGCCATTCAGCCCAGCAATTCAAGTCACTTATCTGTCTAAGTTTTAGTTGTAGAACATGTATGTAAACAGTGGTAGTGAAAATCATCTTGGATAAAGACATCTGCCATATGTACAATATAAAATCTTTTTTTACTTGAAACTGTCACCCAACTGTTAGGTGTCAGCCATCCAGATACCTTCTTTCAATTTATCTCTGTCTGTGACATCCTCTGTCTTTAGACCCAGCACTCTCCAAATGCTAAGTCTGTCTACTTAAGCCTCTGTCTTCCTCTTGATATTCTTCCTTCCACTGAGAGATGCCATGCTTTTCCAGTCAGGTTGCTACATACAATCTGCCCAAATCACCTCATCCTAATTTTCTTGACTTTTGCCACTGCCTTTTGGTGCACTTCCTCATTTTTTTCGCCTTTTCTTTCTGTTAAAGAGACCCCCAAGAGCCATCTCTGCATACACGTCTGTTCTGATAAGCAGCTCTTTCATCTTAATCTTTCTTATGGTCTTAAGTTTCACAGCCATCGAACAGGACTTGTTGAACTAGTGCCTTATACAATTTACACTTTGGTTTTCTTGGCAATCTTGGTTCACGTGTAACTCCTCCCACTTCCTTCCATTTTTATCTTTTCTCTCAAACTGTTTCCTTTATTGCTGTTTCGCAACCACATTTTGCCCTTAACACTCATCTCAGATTTATCACGTTGTTCACTTGTTTAAGCCCTTTCATACTCTCCTTTAGTGTGCCCCATAACTTCTGTGTTTCTCTTGTTTACTCTTAATCCTTTGTGTGCAGGACTTCTTCCCTGTAGTTCATCTTCCAAATTTGCCAGTATGGTTACGTCATTGGCAAAGTGTACTTTACACTTTAACATTAATATAATGCTGTTCACAAAAGCAGTCAAACTTCAAGGTTTCAAATGAAGATCATTGGAATAATCTAATTTTGGACACCAGTTTAAAACAAATGTGAAATTTACTTTAAATAAACAAAAGTTTATAAACATCGCAGGCTATTAGGAAATGTTTTAAACTGGGCAGACTGGGATGCTTAACTAGGAGATTCCCTCAGGCACCAAGAAAAACATAAGGAACGTGAGAAATTTCACAAACAAGAGAAGACCTTTCAGTCCATCAAGCCCATTTAATTAGCTATTAGCTAAGTTGTCTGCAGTGGGTTGGCGCATTGCCCGGGATTGGTTCCTGCCTTGCGCCCTGTGTTGGCTGGGATTGGCTCCAGCAGTCCCCCGTGACCCTGTGTTCGGATTCAACAGGTTGGAAAATGGATGGATAGCTAAGTTGTCCCAATATCTCATCCAGATTTTTCTTAAAAGTTGTCAATGTTTCTGCTTTAACTACATGTCTCGATAATTTGTTCCAGAGTTGCGTAAAGAAGTGCTTCCTGGCTTCGATTTTAAATGCACTTCCCCCTAATTTCCACAGGTGTCCTTGGGTATGTGATTCACCCTTAAGCTGAAAAAATGTTGCCGGGAGTCTCACTTAAATTCAGACAGTGCTGGAAGGTCTTTGATAGCAACTGAGAGTCAGCATTTCAATTCTAACATTTCATTTGAAAGCAGCTCCAGCAGCACATTGCATACTGGTGCTGCTTTAGGGCAGTGATTTTCCGTGAAATTCTAATTTTGATGTAAGAAATTTACAATGGGATGCATATTTAGGATTAGTAACTTAATTAAAGAACTAAGAAAAAGATATCTAGTCTTCTATTATTGAAATGATTTTTTAATGAATCTTGTTATGGTGTGTTAGTAATGATAGTGACAGTGAAAGTTATTATATGCATTAAAGGGTGATTGATTCATTTTTCATTTGTTTGCCATTAATGTCCTTGTGACATGTGAAAATATAAAAATGTAGAACGGCAATTGTTTCGTGTTTTGCTCATTTGGCTCTTGTTAAGAGACCTTTAAATGCTAAAGATCAAAGGAAACAGACCTGATATTCTATTTGCAAATTATATCACGCCATGAATATTTATTTTATATTACCTTGTTTATCCTGAGCACCATCATAAAGTACCTTCAGAAATCACTTAATAAAACCCACAGTGCGCCTCTCCCTTCTGTCTGTCCGATAGATCCGTGATATCTGAGGCATGGCTTTGATTTCACACACTGTAGTCAGACTGCTGAATGGAAATGCAAAGCGTGGGGGGCTCAAAATCATCAATGTACTGCTGGCAGGACCTAAGAAATATGTTGAAATATGACACTGGCATCTCCTTACGTAAGATAAAAGAAGGCCACCTTCAGCACCTGGTTTAGGCTTTACCAGTTCCCTCCTAATAGCATAATCCATGTGCTTCTGTAGAGGTCAGTAGTCACAGCTGCCATGGAAATAAACACAAAAGAGTTACTGTTACTGTGTAACAAGGAGTGATTTCCTACCATTATGTTAATGGCTGCAGGTTCATACAATGAAAACCATATGCAGACCATTCCGTTTGTTTAAACGGTTCAGCTGTAGAATTGCTGGGAATGACAGAAGGTGTATTCAGCATATGGAGGATGGGCCTGACTGAAACTTGTTTTTCCCTTCTATTATAAGGAACTAAAGTTGTATTTTTGTGAAACTAATCATCTAACAAAAAGGTTGTTTCAACGTATTTAAGGGTAGCGTTGCTGGGATTCCAAAAGTAATTTGAATTGTTTTTCAATATCGTGCTGTACATGGCTTTCCAAGTAAATCAGTTTGTCATTCCAGCATAACTATCTGCATTAATAAACCAGTTTTATGAGCCGCAACAGAAGAAAAATAAAACTGTAGTGCTTATAGGGATCAGAAAACAAATAACACTTAAAGATGTTTTTCTGTTTGCATGTTCTCCCCATGTCTGTGTGGGTTTCCTCCAGGTACTCCAGTTTCCTCCCACAATCCAAAGACATGTAGGTTAGGTGTATTCCCAGTGCTAAATTAGCCTTAGTGTGTATTTGATAAGTATATGTGTGTGTGTATGTTCACCCTGTGATGTACTGGCATCCCGTCCAGTGTTTGTTCCTGCTTTGCACCCTATACTAGCTGGTTTAGGCTCCACCATCCCCCACGACCCTGGTCTAGATTAAGCAAGTAAGGAAATGAGATGAGATAAGACTTTCTTGTCTATGGTTTCATTAACCACTGTTGTCAATACACAGTTGCACTTAGAAACAATAGTCTAATTTGGTTGATAATTAGCAACAGAGGTCAACCTTGTGGAAATGGTTAAGATAGAACAGGCAGAGATAATCATGAAACAGATCCTGGTGAAAGTATGATGCTTGTACTATCCTCTATAGTGCAACAGTAATACATTAGTCAGCTTTACGTACATTTCAAAGAATTTGATAGAGGCCAAGTCAATTATTCTCATAAACGCCCAGTGGACAGCTCAGCATATCACAGCACATGTTGTCTGTATGGCTATCATAGTGAGCAGCTCTGATTTTGGCCAAGCATTCTCCATGGTTTGCTGGGAAATAATTTGGACCTTGAGTTGGGGGAGCATGTTACATCATTTATAGCATCCCTGTCCACCACTCACTGCTCAACATTAGCAACTCTGCCTTTATTTCGGAGAAAGCCAAGATTACTGTGAGGTCTTCTTCAGCAAAGTGTCCATCACATTTCCCCATGGAGACAGTCCAGACAGTATCATGGCCCATCATGTCATGTTGTAGGGTGTTTTTTTCTCTTTCTTCTGCTCTTTGTAAAAAATAGTGTGGTTGTGCAAATATCCAAATCGCAGCAACATATTATCTTGTATCACTCTCTTTCTCTACAGAGCATGTGAGTGTGTGCCATTCTAGGCCATTAACTGCAGTCTGCTTTATAGCCTGCCCTCTACTAACCATTACCTTTCAGGAGGAGCAGTTGCATGTGGTTAGATGTGCTAAACTACACTGCTTGCTCAGTGTTTGTGATGCATAGCTGCTTGCATTGCTTACCATGGTGGGTTTAAAGAGTACTAGCATCTCCCTTATTCTGAACCAATCAATTATGTGTTTGCCCTGATTTTAATATAATTGCGTGTCTTCTATTCTATTGACCTAGGCTTATGTAGCCTTTAAAATGTGTTATTCACATTATGTCGAAATTTGCAGCTGTGGTTATGTTTGTTTCTTCCGAATAGACCAGTGCATTCTGGTGTTTCTGACTAGCAGAAGTAAGGTTGTGCTTGTTGTAAAGTAATTTTCCTCAGATTAAATCCATATGAATTTTCATCAAGACATCTGCAGTCAGATGCCCTTAAAGAAGTATTGCATGAATGGGCATTTGCCATCACCATACCTTACTTGTGTCTATATGCATATTTTAGAGAGAGGAATTTGAGGACAGTGAAAAGAGTTAAGAGTCCTTTTATCACAGACTAGATATGCTACCTGTCTAAAAAGGGTTAAAATCTAAGTAATCAATGTAGATTTTTCTTTTTTTTTATTTGATATTTGGGTTGTCCATTTAGTCTGGTATAATATAATAATACACACCTAATCCTTTTTCCTTTTTAGATAGAGCTGCCACTTTTTTCCACTTCCTCTCGGCATCACTTGTCGAACTGACTGCTCTTATAGTCAAAACATTTTGCTGAGAAACTGTGGCGGTGGTCACTGTTGCAGCGCCTTGGTTTAGTGACTCTAGCCAGTGTTAAGGCTTTTGTTTCCCAATTTGCGCTTTGCTATATCATTATTTTAACTCATTCATTGCCCACCACACAAAGTTATCAGACATTAGCATTGCAGCTATAAACCTTGTTCATGTGGACTGAGTGGGTGCAAGAAAGTCTCTGCCATGCTGCTGTTGATGGCGTATAATATTGGACAAAAGAATAGGCCAAAAAGACCAACGTTCTTATTTTTAAAACATTATTTAACATTGTTATTATAATTTTTTTTAGCCTTATTTCACATTTTACCTATTTTTTTAAATTTTCTTCCTAACCCTAGCAACCACATGGACACACAGATACACTTTTACACACACAGATTCTTGTTCTTATATTAAGGTGGGTGAGACTCCATAGCTTAAACCAGAGATCTATACAGTCTTGGTAAAAAAGACAAAATCAAACCTATTTGCAGATTACTTTGGCTGTGTTTACACTGCTTTTTATACTGTGATGTGACTTCTGATTCTGATTTTTTTTTTTTTCCTCATATCTGACAGATCGGACACCTAAAACCAATATTTTTGAAAAATAAATGACAGTCTTGCACCTGAAAGCTTCTTCAGGGCTCTGCAGAGGTAGAGACTATTTGGTCAGAGAATAGGATGGAGTGGTTGTCTCTTTCTCCCCATATTTCTGTAGAATGGAAGATGAAGACATGTGATGTCATTTCCATAATAATGTAAAAACGCAATTTTGTGAAAGTATACATAGCCGTTTTTGAATAATATAAGATTTTTGTGTTGGTCCCCCATCACACCAAAGTCACTCCCTCAACCACCTTCATTTCCATTGAATCACTAATGTGGAATATAGCCTTCAGTGTAAATAGGGCCAAACTTAACCAAAAATTGAATACCTTTAAGTCAACCACTTTGGCATGGTTTTGATTTTACATTTCTGTTTCTCAATGGAAGTCTTGAAAGAGCCATCTAAATTTTAGGTTGTATCATGAGTTATACCCATGCAAAATTTCGTAATCGTCAGCTAAGACATTTTAAAATGATGCATTTTTTTGCCTCGACTACAACAACCCTTCCTGTTGAATTTTTTTTTTTTTTTTTTTTAGAAATGCCGTGTAACCTGGATTTTAAGTTAATTCTGCATTCATCAAGATCAACTCTGTCATTCTGGAATAATGCATTGTTTTTGGGTTGCCTTCACATTACAACTCTCTCCCTGCTTAAATTTTTTAAACACCATACAGCCTGCATTTTAAGATGTATGAACAAAATTTTGTGAAAATTGGTTCTTCATTTTCTGTGTGAATGGTGAACAAATATACAAACAGACAAGATGTTATCTGAAGGTAGAAATGAGGTCCTTAGTTTACAAAATGGATAAATACCATCAAGTTAATCCAAAGTATTCAAAATATAGACAAGAGGATGTTACGATTTTATTTGTATAGACAAGAACACACTGCAGGTCTGGTTATGCGGCATGAGTAACTGCTGAGTAGAACAACATAAAAAATAACGTAGGCTAACAGACATGAAACTAAGGAAACAATAGACACAAATTTTCACATTTTTTTATCTTAATCATCTTACAAGCACATTAAATAAAAGAGTTTATTTAAGAGCAACTTCCACTTTTGGTTATTACCCCGCATTTTCTTAGTAATCTGCAAATCAAAGAAGTAAAGCCTGCAAATTGAGGCTGGTGATTAAGCATACTGTCTTCATTCATTTATCTATGAAAGTGAAAAAAGGCAAATATGAGTAAACCAAATCATTTGTATTTAATGGGAATGTAAAACTGTTTTCTTTTTTTCTCCAGCAGAACTGAAAACTAGATTATATTTGAACAGTAAGACTGAAACTGCTATACACAAACCTGCGCTAATTTTAAAATAAGTAAAATAGGATTAAGTTAATGCTATAGAGAACTTTTTAAAATGGGCAAAAATCACAAGTTTGTCACGATTTTCCAGGCATCTCTTTATTTCAGTGACCTCAAGTAAGTAAGTCATTTCAATAATCTTCAAGTTAATGTTACTACAGTTTTTCATCGGTTATTGAAAATCATTAGTAATATGCATGCTATGAAAATTTAATTCCTAACCTTTTAGTAGAGATGTCCTTCTTAAAGAGATGTTTACTTTTACAAGAAATGTTTTATTAATTTCTGTAATGGTGTGGTACCAACCCCTTCTAGGGTTAATTCCTGCCAATTTTGCAATGTCTCTGGGAAAAGTTTTGGCATTCTTTAGCCCAACATTAAATAACGAGGGACAGTAAATAGATGGCTGTTAATATTTTGTTTAAGTTTACGTGTTTCATTTTTAAATTCTGATCCATTAGTAAATTATTTTCTGTTTATTAAGTTTCTCTGTCTCACAGTTCTGTATTTCTAGTTTTAAATTCCAACTCGTGTGGAGTTTGCTTGTTTGCTCTCCTTCTCTCTCTCTCTCTGGGTTCTGTGGGCGCTGCCAGGGGGGCTGCAGGGACGGCTAAGTCCTTTGGTGTAGCACTTCCACTACACTTGGAAATGCTGCTTTAAGAAGATCACCAGACACCTGGAGCACTTCTGGGTGCCCTATAAAAGGAGCCAGCTGACACTACTCCGGGAGCCAGAGTCGGGTGGAAGAGGACGAAGCTTGCCGGAGGAGAAGTGGAGCCGAAAGAGAGAGAGAGAAAAGGAAGAAGAAAAAAAGGAAAAGAAAGTATTGTGTGATGTAGACTGTACTTGGGGCTTTGTACTGTGCTGCTGTGGGGAGCGAGAGAAAAGCACTTTCCCACGTGAATAAAACATGTGAGAATTTGTGCTGGAACTTGTGTCCTGGTGTCTGCTTATGTCGGGTTTGGGTGGATGGAGCACCTCCATCAGGCAACAGTGTAAGTGCTGTTTTCTCTCTCTCTCTCTCTCTAAGGTCTAATATTTAAAAATATTAATACCCATAGATATTAATTCTCAAACATCCTTAATCCAGTTCAGGGTCACGGGTAGCCTGAGCTTATTCTAGCAAGATCAGAGACCAACCCTGGGCAGGATAGTAGCCCATCACAGGGTCCATGCATGCACACACATCCACTCTCACCCTCATATAGGGTTGATCTTGAATCACCAGTTAATCTAACATGCACATCTCTGTTTAAAACTGCAGAATAGTGGAAAAGCCATGCAGACATGAAATGAAGATGCAAAATTCCATTTGAGCTTTGCCTGGGTGTGGGATTTCAATGCCCAGCACTCAAGATGTGTAATATAGCAGTGCTAGCCACAGTACCAAAGTGACACCCTATGCATAGAAATGCATACAACTTTGTATAAAAGAATGTATTTTGGTTCAAATGTGTTTTTAGTTAGTTTTTGTTTATGTTTTGCATGATTAAGATGTTCCACTAAGTATATTTCTTATAAAAGTATTACCCTGTTAAGTGTGAGCAAACACTGATCCACACAAAATTACATGATTTTGCTGATGAAAAATATGCATACTTTTAGACTTTCTAGCCCACTGAAATTAAATAACATATTTTTGTAAGCAAATGATAAACAAGTTAATTACTGGAACTGCAATACCTTAAAATAACATTAAGAGTAGAAGAGAGAGCACAGGCAAACCTTTAAGGAGATAATTAGTATCCTTTAATTAGCATCTTCATGTGTTTTTAGTTTATTAAAGTACAGAGCAGTACGTCTCGGCCCACTTGTGTTTACTCTATTAGTTGTTATGGGTTCAAGTGGCTTATAGTTTACTCTTGCTGTACCAGATGAATTTTACTTTTTTGGTTATCAGTGATATACATTTAATTATATTTTCCTTTATAAGTGGCCTTTAATTCTATGCCAATATGCAGAGTGTTGCCAAGGTAGGTCCCAGTCCTAAAATGACCCTGATTACATTAAGCGGGTTTTCAAAATATTATGTTATTAAAGAAGAAACCAAAGATAGGTAAAGTTGTTTTGTCTTTTTTATTCCAGCAGAACTGATAAGTAGGTTATATTTGGAGAGCAAAAAAAGAAATTGTTGTACACAGAATGCTGCTGATTATGAAATTATGCAGAAAAGAGGGTTAAGTCAATATTCCATCCATTATCCAACCCGCTATATCCTACCTGCAGGGTCATGGGGGTCTGCTGGAGACAATCCCAGCCAATACAGGGCGCAAGGCAGGAAACAAACCCCGTGCAGGGCGCAAGCCCACCGCAGGGCACACACACACCCACACACCAAGCACACACTAGGGGCAATTTAGGATCGGCAGTGCACCTAACCTGCATGTCTTTGGACTGTGGGAGGAAACCCACGCAAACACGGGGAGAACATACAAACTCCACGCAGGGAGGACCCGGGAAGTGAACCAGGGTCTAAGTCAATATTGTTAAAAAAAAAAAAAAAAAAAGTAAAAAATTAACATTTCCTCAAGGCCAGGATCATTCAACAGTAAGCTCATGTTTAATTTAATTCAACCTGCAAGAATTTCTGCTGTGTGTCACACTACGCAACTTAAAGTCAGAGAGCATATCACGCTTGACAGCTGCAGTTGCTGGATCTAAACATGTCAGATAACATGGTTTTTATTCAGATGGGATGAAGGATTGCACGACTCCCTCATGACTTTTCAGCACAGTTTAGTATGTCAAATGTATCGAGAACTTGCTGCATTTTCACAGCCAAGTAACGTGCTACTCGGTAGTGCTTGTTACTGAACAAATGGTTTCCAGGAGTGGTGAGTTCAGCCGCAGGCTCAGCATGACTTTTTCCTTTTTTACATTCTGATGTAGTGCAGCAAATATGTAGCATCGTACAGACAAGCCTTCTGTTTGCATGAGCCTTTTTTTTGAAGCTGCATTGTATGCATTGTAAACTGCCACATACACAGAAACCTACCCCTCTGACTGAAAATAAAATAAATTATATACTTAAGAAAAATGATATATGAGATTTTTAAATAATTGATTTTTTTATGTCTGTTACCAATGCATTTCAGAACATTTCCAGGTATCAGAAATTGGAAATAAAATTATACAGGTTATATTTAATTTATTAATTAATTGTACAGTTAATTTTCTGAAAAATTTCTTAATATTGAATTACAGAGTGGTGTCCTTAAAAGTAGTCTCAACACTCTCTAATTAAGTATGTTTCTTTTATTTTATGTTAAAATTAAAATAAAAAGTAGAACTTTATTTTTATTGTTTTCTGTTATATGAGTGTGCAGGATAAATAGTTTTCATGCTGCATATATTAAGGATAATTATGAATGAATGTAAAGTCAGTGCATTAGCAGAATGCTCAACCAGCCAGTTCAAGCCAGATTGTTGAAAGGAAAACCACTGAAGGCAAAATTGCTGTAATTTGACTGAGTGGCAGTAAAAGCCTGGCATGTGGCATTTCCTTGAGATGCATACAGTAAGGTTAGGAGAACTAAAATAAATATATTGTTGTAATTAAATCATGCCAATTCAAGGATGCTTAGTGAAGCACAGAAATCTACTTTAAAGGGTTAAGAAGTAAAAGCAGGATGAGTTAAAATGTCTGTGTCGTGCAGGAAATCTTATATATAGGCATGTCTGTTAAATTCTACATTAGTTAAGAATGGCAAAAACTGGAAGTCACTGTGACTTTGCCCATATTTTAACTGCGTGTGCATCTTTTTTGTTTTTTTTCACGTAATAGATTATAGTCCTGCTTGTAATTATTAAGTTGGGTTGGTGCACCAGTTAACTGGGAGGCTGCATGTACAGAGGCGGATGCTGAAAAAAATGAACGTGCGCAGTGAATGAACATCTACTATAAGTGTACTTGGTGTAAGATGCAGAATGGGGGTGCTTCTTTCAGTGTAACACAATTCTGCAGTTCTTAAAATACTAAAGTTGGAAGTTGTGGCATTCAATGAAAGAGCAGAGAAATCAAGCAGAGCCAACAAGGAGGCATTAGCGCAGAGGTTGATGACAAATTGTTCCATATCATTAACCCGCTTAATGGGTAATAATAAAATATTTGTAAACACCCAAAGGACTATAGGCAGTTATACTAGTGAAGTGGAATTGGTAGATCACTAATAGCCAAGAATGTACAAATAGTACTGAATAAATGGTAAAATGACAGCATCACTGTATGTGTGTGTATATATATATATATATATATATATATATATATATATATATATAGTGGGAAATAGCCTGGACACAGATAGATGGACATCGTTATGTTACCCAACACACGTTTATTATACTAATACAAGTTCAAAGTGCACAACCCAGTGCCTCTGCACCAATCACCCCACAAGTCCAAGCCAACACATAATGCCTTTCTCCTCTTCAGGCCGCCTCTTTCCTCTCCCAGACCTCGTCCTCTTCCACCCGACTCCAGCCCTGAATGAAGAGAGGCGGCCCCTTTTTGTTGTCCCCTGGATGTGCTCCAGGTGTGCTCCAGCAATCTTCCACCGACACGCCCCAGTCTGGCGGAAGTGCCGGCTGCATCCCTGGAAGCACTCTGGGTGTCCCTGCTCCTCTTTCCCCCAGCACTCCCTTGTGTGGCGGAAGTGCTGAGGTCCAGGGCTCTCCAGGCATTGAGGCGCCCCCTGGCCTGGTCTGGAGGAGGCATAAGCCCTCCTCCAGTCCTCTTGGGCGTCCCGGCTGGGTACCACCCCCAGCCACGTGCCACAATATATATATGTATATGTATATATGTATATATATATATATTTTAACATGGAAACTGAACTTTAAACTTTAGTATTATTATTGTATATTTTTCTGACACCAATGCAATGTACAAGACCATGATACAATACATTTCCTTACAAATGGGAATCTCACTCTATCTTTAGAGCAATGCTGGAAGGATGATCTTCAATTAATATTTGCAATTTGTGGTATATTTTTTATACCATTTATATACCATATATATGTATAAGAATTAATATAATTTCAAATCAAACATTATACTGTACACACTTAAATTCAGTCTTCCTAATGTCATCCCAGATTTGGATTTGAAATTGTTGCTACAATTGACTAGGCTCTTTTTAACAACGCGTTTTGTCATTTTCTTTATATGTATATTGTATTTTGAACTTATGGTCACTCACCAAAAATACTTTACACCCTGGTAATGTGACTTCTGTATGTGAGGTACATTGTCTTCAATTGTGGTTGCCATCATGTTTTCTATCTGTCATGTGCTTTTTTTGTATTTCATACAAAGTAAACTGATGTATCTGGTATGTTGTTTTTTGCTTGATTAGTAGAAGGTTATAATAATTTTCAGGGTTTTGAAAATAAAATATTAAAATTAAGAAGTGTGATAATGATTCCAAGCACACCACCTTTCCAAATGATGTGTGCTAATTATGCTTGAGTTAAAATAGAATAAGCAGATATTTTTTTATGTTCTCTGATCCTACTACAATGTGTGTGAGTGTGAAATGTGTGTGTGTGTATATGTGTGTGTGCGTGTTGTGACAGATAGGGGGCACTGTCATCCCCTTGAACCCTCAGATCAGACGCCAGACATCAGATAAAAGTCCAAATCTTGACTTTATTCGTACAATTATGTGCACAAAGCACCCTTCACTCCACAATACTCATAAACTATAACAATAATAATAACAATAATCAATCCTGCACTCCCAGACGCGTTGTTCCCTTCCTCCCAACTCAGCTCCCCGTCTGGGATCTCCCACAGTCCTTTATAGTCCTTGACCTGGAAGTGCTTCTGATCCCCCGTGTGATTATCCAGCACTTCCGGATCTGGTGAAAACTCCTTTTCTTCAACCTGGAAGTACGTCATTTCTTCTGTCCCCGTGACTGTGACGTACTTCTGGGCTGTATTGAAAATATAAGACTCTAGGCCTCCCTGCAGTGTCCCCTGGCAGCCCGGACATTATCCAGCAGGGCTGTGCATTAAAACTCCACATACCATGATGCCCTGCTGGAATTCGGGGCATCTCCACGTCACAGGGAGGGCTCCATCTGGCAGCTTGGGAGTATTGGTCGGGATGGACTGCCAGCCATATATCACTGTGTGTTTCTACATTCCCTGACATTCCCTGACAAAGCCGCTTTTGCCTCAATTAGTCTGATGAGGTCTGTTTTTTGCTTATAGGGAGTTATCAGCTGTACCTACAGCACTGTTGTGTTATACTTATTAAAAAGGGCTGTGCTGAGTTTGGCTCGGATTATCTGCTTTTTGCCATTCCTGCCTGTAGATTTTATGACTAAATTGTTTTTTTTTATTATTCATTGTTTTCTTCTTGGTTTCAGTGTTTCTTTTGTGCTTTTTCAATTAAGAATTTATATATTAACTTTAGTACCAGTTTTTATGTTGCTGTGACTGGTGTTATGCACTGTGCATAAATGTCGCTGATACCTTGTGTAACAAATGTGAAAATAAAGGTGTTTTATAAAGTGATGGAGATTATTTGATTCCTCTTTGATGTCTGGAATCTTTAAATAACAATAATAATTATATAGCACAATTAATTAATTGCCATGCAGTATTAATATTTTTGAAGCAGTATATGATTATAAGGGTCACATTATCACACACCCAATCTATCACCGGTACATATGATAAATAGCCACATAAAATGAAAAATAGTTACAAATATAAATGTTGGGAATAGCCACAATATGAACTGAATTCAGATTTTGTTCCCTTGCATATTAAAATACTAAGTGTTTTGCTTCTATATTTGCATGGTTTTGAAGCATGTATGCGTTACATATGGCAAAATAGTACTTTATTATTAAAATGATCTACACAAAGCAAGTCCTCAGTAATCAACCATTAATCTGGTAATTGTTCATGGGAGTACTTTATTTTTATTTGTAGATCACATAACTGAGGGGTTACCTCTCTTACCCCTATTTAACCCACACAATGGTAACCCAACTGGGAATATATATATCCTGGCACTAACAACTACATTATACTTGTTTATTATTCAGTTCTGTATTCTGCACTTTTTTTTTTTTGCTATTATCTTACTGAATGATGTATGGGAACTCTTTCCTCTTATAATGTAGATTATATCACTTTGTCTGTGTTACAACCCTTTTATAAAACACTTACAGTATTTGTTAAATCAGTATTTATTTCTTATAGATTAAAAGAGAATATTTTCCAAAAGGTTCTTCACAAAACATTGGAAAAAAATGTGACAAAGTAAAAAAATAAATACAAAAATGCATTGTCTGTCTGTAGAATTAAGAAAGGTTAAACAACAGATTGTCCAAAAAGAGAGAAGACCAATAAGTAAAGTATCCAATGAATAGAATTTACCGTGCATACTTCCTGGAGATTTAAAGGTTGGTCGCCAGGGTGTTTAATGTGTAATCTCAAACTATCAAACACAGCAGACTGTCATTTTAATTGTCTCCATGTAGAAAGCTCATTGAATAAACATATGGAAAGGGTTGAGAAACACTTTAAAAAAACTCTCATGACATAGTTTTCATATAGCATCTGGGTATGGACAGATATACCTAAAATCAACAAATACAAATCATATTTTATTAGAATTGTAAACTTACTCTGTAATATTTTTTTTTGTTGTTGTTTCTTCTGTATGTTGCCTCACACTTTGTATTAATGTATTGTGAAGGTAGGTTTTTTCTTTCTTTCATCCACTCATTTTCATTATGGCATCTTTAGGAGATGGTGCCCTTCCTGGAATGTATTTGATGTAAAGCACAATATTTAATTTCAATTTATTTTTATATTGTGCTCTTCTTGGAATTCAAGTTCAAATAATTTGTACTTGTATGTAGATTCAAATTTTAAAAAAAAGTGTTGATAATGGAGGAGAATGGGGAAAAAAAAAGTCCAGTGGACCACCATGCGGAGGCTCATGGTGCTTTAGAAGAGGTTAGGTTCAAGTATACAGGAACCATCCAGACAGCCTAAACTGAATGTTATTTTGTGCTGACTTCTCTCAGTGATATAAATTTTCTAATGTTCTTATGTAACCAAAGAACCCAACATTTTTGCCTGATGTTCACTTTTGATAGGTATTTTAATGCTTTACTCATTCTGTTCTATTTGTAATTTTTTTTTTCAGATAAGTGGAAAATGTATTTTTTATCTGGTTATTGGATGTGAACTGCAGCAGTCGTGTTTATATGTTTACTTTTTAACAGTGTGCTTTCCCAGCTATGCAAAAGATTTATGTTTTTGCTGTTAATATGTTATATAAGGCCACTGGAAAATTGTATAGAAATGTAACTTAAAATAACATGAGCATAAAAACAAGGAGACAAAATTCCATTTAGCAATTACCCTGTCATGTAAAACGGAGGATAGAATTGTGCATTAAGTTGTCTGGCTTAGCAAAGTGGAATGTTTGATGGTACTGTACACAGTCTGTACTCAACCCTAAAGGTGTTGTCAGGTTGAAATACCTTGCAGTGAACATCCTTGCAAATATCATATATTTTACTAAAATAAAAGCTGCTACTAAATATTCTAAGAGCAGTATTTTTTTTGGGTTACAAAAATAAAATCAGTGATTGGTGATCTTAGAATGTCAGGTTGATGATCTATCTGTTACATTGTTACATCTGTATTAGAAGACCACTAGTTGCTCTCACTCATGCCTTCAGGATTTTCACAATCAGTGAGTCATTTTATTTCTGATTGATCTCTTTTAATTAGCTTTTTTCTCTTAGCCTGCATTTCGAAAAGCACAACATTTGATTTTTACATTTATAAGACATTTAGAAATATTTTGTATTTTTGTTATAGGTTTAAAGGAATACTACACGCACAAGTGACACATTTTTAATGTTATTATTACCATGTGGTTTGTGGTGATGATGGAGAAAAACTGTTAATCTCATGTTTTCATGGAGAACAGAGACAACAGTGTTTCTGATAGAATGGGAGCCTATAGTGCCCAATGTTGGAGAACAGCAAGCATTATTGAAAACTTTAATTAATAAAAAAATCTCATGTTACCCATGTCGCATATTCCACATGTCAGTTCCTTCAGTCACATGCTCAAAATCTGCAAAAATGTAGTGCTATTTGTTGCTAAAATATTGCTAAATAAATACTTCTGCAAAAGTAAAGTAGTGCATAAAGAGGAAGTCTGTTTACATAGGGTCGTGGTTTTGAATTGAACACTCGCATCCCCACCTCATTCATTGGCCAAGAGTCCTATCTTCAATTCAAAAGTGTGATCCTGTGTAAACAGGCTTCCTGTTTGTGGACTACTTTCATTTTCTGTGGGAATTATGTGACAATATTGTAGCAAAAAAATACCTGTGTTTTGCACATTATGAGCATATAACTGAATGACTTGACATGAGCATTATGTGGCATGAGTAATGTAAAATATATTTTTTTTTAATTCAAATTATTGTTATGCAGCGTTGGCTGCCATAGGTGTCCATTTCATCAGAAAATGTGTTATCTCAGTTCTCTTGGCAATCACTACAAACCAAATCGATAAGTAAAGGCCTTTCACATTTGACAACTTTTTCAGTGATTTTCAGTCATAGCTTTCGTTTAAAAAATCTTAGTGAGTTGGAAGTAATTTCCTGTGTGTTCCCATTTTAGGGCATTTGTGTATTATGACATATTCTGCTCAAGCTTTATAACACACTGGTGAGGCCTCATCTGGAGTACTGTGTGCAGTTTTGGTCTCCAGGCTATAAAAAGGACATAGCAGCACTAGAAAAAGTCCAGAGATAGGCGACTAGCCTGATTCTAGGGTTGCAGTGGTTGAATTATGAAGAAAGATTAAAAGATCTGAACCTTTTCAGTTTACGGTGGATTGAGACTTTCTTCAAAATGAGTTCATCAAGAACACGGACACCCAGTTGGGAACTTGGTAAAGGTAAATTTCATACAAACATTCGGAAGTTTTTCTTTACACAGAAATTCATAGACACTTGGAATAAGCTGCCAAGTAATGTGGTAGACAGTAGGACTTTAGGAACTTTCAAAACTAGACCTGATGTTTTTTTAGAAGAATTAAGTGGAAAGGACTGGCAAGCTTTGTTGAGCTGAATGGCCTGTTCTCATCTAGATTGTTCTAATTTGTAAATGCATTTGCTCCAGTGATGAGATCGACAGTTGCAGTTGGTCAAATCTGACATACCCAATGACCAGAATTTCACAATGTGACATTGCCTTAACATTTTAAAAAAAGATATATAATTGTTGAGTTGCGTATTCCTTTAAGAGCTTAACACTCTTTTGTTGTTTGTCTGTTAATTTGCTATTTTTCTATGTAGTTTGTTTCCTTAATTGTATCTTAATAATGATAATTAACAACAAGCAGCACAGCCACCAGGGCAAATGACATTGAAACATGAAATGCTGAACGGCTGTAACTACTTCAGGGTCATTGCCACTAATGTGCCTACTAGAAAAAAATGGATTGAATATCCAGAAACTTTAGGAAAATCAGAATGAAAATCTTAAAAAATTAATTATTCTCATGTTACATACTGCAAGTAAATGGACGCTTGGTGGCACTATTGCCCACCTTTTCTCCAACAGACAGATGCCTTGGGCACAAGTTAAAAGCACCAAGAAGCAGTTTAATTGTCGTCTTCTTTTTTTAACCGTGCCTCCAAAGCACCACAGCCACAATAAGCGCAATATATCACCACAATAATCACAATAATCTCTCCTCTACACCTCCCAGCAAGCTCTGTCACACTCCTCCCAACTCCGGCT
This sequence comes from Polypterus bichir lapradei, assembly GCA_026402145.1. Taxonomy (NCBI): domain Eukaryota; kingdom Metazoa; phylum Chordata; class Cladistia; order Polypteriformes; family Polypteridae; genus Polypterus; species Polypterus bichir. The sequence continues at coordinate 32,775,454 of JANRMT010062791.1, forward strand.
CACCTGCAGGGTGTCCACCAGTCCTTTATATAGTCCTTGACCCGGAAGTGCTTCTGTTCTTCCTTCCACATAACTTGCCAGCACTTCTGGGTCAGCTGGAGAATTCAGGTTTTAATCAGCCTGGAAGTACTTCGGAGCTTCCATTGTCATAGTCCATTAGTACTTCTGGGGCTAGGTGAGAATTTGTTTTCCCATCAACTTCCCACAGCGTCCCCTGGTGGTACCCACAGTACCCAGAAGGGCTGTGCTGCCAAACTCCAAGTCCCATAGTGCCCTGTGGGCATCTGGGGCACCGCTGCAGTCCAGGGTAGCTGCCATCTATTGTCTTGGGGTAGACAGTGTTCTTGATAAGCTGCCTTCCCCATCCTTCCATTGCTGGGGTGTCCAGGCCAGGATAAACTGTCGGCCGTCCCTTACAATACTTAAATGCTTGGTACGCTTTAATAATAAAAAGAAAATGACCAAATTTACTTTAATAGTTTCTACATTGACACAGAAACTGAAATAACAGCTTGCTTAATTAGACCAGAAGTCTGATTAAAAAACAGAAGTTGATTAGATCAAAAACCTGCAATCACATGAGAGTCTCCAGCCCTGAGTTTGAGAACCACTGCTCTATAAGATCAAGACTCATGCTGTAGTACCTGTACTTTTGTCTCTTTTATTTCTTTCTCTTGAAAAGAGCACTGACCTACTCTGCAGTTTTATAAGATGACTTCATAACATTTGGACTAACAATCTAATAAAATTTTGACGAGAAGTTTATTTACAATTTATTAAAGACCCCTGTTTTCTGTATACATCCCTTAATTTTTGCTCTTTTAAAATAATTACCACAAATTGTTCTAACTACTTTACATTTTTTTGGTACTTACGACTCATAGAATTGCTTGATGTCACACTCACCTCTCGTTTCTTTTTGGAGAGAGCTTTTCATTTGCTTTTTAATTTCATTCGTTTCCCAGTGAGTATCACAACAAAGGCTCCTATGAAGACTTGGTCTTCAGCTAGAATAAACCTAGTGATTATTCATGTGACAGGTTGGATAAAATTGATCACAGAGACTTTTACTGGATATCTGTTTTTGCTCAGTCTTGAAATTTGAATAGACACAGATCACACCATTGTATTCTTGGGAGTTATCATGGATCCTTTAGTGCTCAGTCCAGTTGAGCTTCCTTTATAATCTTGGCAGTTCACCACATAATGTTGCTGAGTTGAAAGCAGTCTTTACTGCAGTGCACCTCACGTTTACGTGGGGATGTCCTGTATTATCTGAAACATATCTCAGTGGTGCTGTGGTTAGCACTGATGGCTAACACATCCAGCTTCCTGGTTGTAAATCCCACATCACACAAAATGAGCTTGCATGTTCTCCGTGTATTTGCCCAGTTGTTCTACAAAATATCTAAATCTTTTTGGATTTAAAACTTTGTTTTCAAGTCTTAGAGGAACATAAGATGTCTGAACTTTTTCTTCTAGTGTTTACTTCCTATCCTGTCACTTATTGAGGAGAAATGACTCAGATTGTGATTACTGGAGAAAAACATAAAAGGATAATATCATATAAAGAAAATTGCAATTTTTTGTTGTTGAGGAGTAGCAATATGAAGTATTAGATGCTGTTGCTGACGCACTACATAAAGCTCAACCACAAAAAAACGTAAATAAATAAATAAAATGGGCAGCAGATGATCACTCACCCAGCATGAAAACAGCTGCTGTGGTATTGTGTTTGCAGAAACCCTTTGGAGTTTTGAAGTACACTTAACTGAAATGTCTCCTTGCATTTCTGTCATGCAGTTGCATCAATAAGAAAAACACCTGGTTGCAGTATATGTGTGGTGTTTCTCTAAATGTTAAACGTTTACCTGTTGTGCACTCTCCTCTCAGACACTGCTGTGTCTGCTTCTTTTTTTATTATTATAAAAATGAACTGCCATGGGAAATTTTTTAAAGGGAACAAACCAGATTTTAAAGCATTTTCCAGAGTGGAAACAAAAGAGAATCAGTATCTGAGAGTTGTGTCTGTATGTGAAAACACTTGCTGACAGGCACAAATGTGTACTGCCATGCAAATGATGTTTATGGAAATTCTGTCATAATAACATACAGTATTTACTAATATTCTTCATCATTTAAGAGTGAAACATATTAATAAGAAATTATATTTGTCTCAGCTCTTAACTAGACTGGCAAGCCCTGGGATTGTTTTCATTAATACACTTTTATTTATGACTCTCAATATTTCTTCTCTGTGAATCCTTTCAGTGTTAAATTAGTTGTGTTTTGAGAACTAAGAAAGTACACTCATCATTTCAGTATGGTTGCTAATGACAGAAATATAAACTTTTTGGAAGTGCTTCCTATCAAGCATCCAACCGCTATACAGTATATTTTACAGCTTCAGGAAAACTTACTGTGCATCAAAAATGCAGCTTTTTATTTTAATTTCTTAATGGCACCGTGGCAAATCTTGCTGGCTTATAAGCCCACAATTGTAAACTGGAATCCTGAAATGGGTACTTTCTGTATGTTTGCACATTTTCCTTGTCTGTGTGGGATTTGCTGCAGTTTTTCTTCAGCTTCTCACAGATTTTAATGTCAGGATAATTGACAGATTGAGACTGGCTTTTTGTGGGTATGTGTGGGTCTATCCCAGGGGTTTTCAAAGTCGGTCCTGAGGGCCCACTGTGGCTTCAGGTTTTTGTTCCAACCAGATTCATAATCAGTGACAACATCTGATAACACTGATCTCATTTAATTAGCTGGTATTTTTTTTCTCTTCTCTTATTCTACACTAGCCATCCCCCGCGGCTTCATCCGTGTATTAGTGAAACAGGACAGTGAGGAGGGCCCTGCCCAGCTCTCTGCTCCTGACGTCACTCTTCCCCCTCCCCTCTGGCCACAGCCTCTTGGATTAGCGCAAATATATTGCTCCAGCAAGCGAACTATGATTCTTAGTGCAATGAGAGAAGTTGCAAAATCAACCAGAATGTTCAAGCAAATTATAGAAAAAAAGATCTAAATCTGTTAAGTAGTTCTCTCGTCCACTAAGTGGAGTTTAGGTTACACCCCGAGGCAGACGGGTGAGTGAGGAGGGCCCTGCCCACCTCCCAGCAGCCCGAAGAGTTTCTCTCGGATTTGTGCTAATAAAATGGTACCGCAAGCGAACTATGATACTTAGCGCAATGCGAAAGT
>JANRMT010062791.1:32783654-32855287 GCA_026402145.1 Polypterus bichir lapradei
CAAGGCTGGAGTCGGGTGAGGAGAAGGACGAGGTCTGGAGAAGAGAGTGGAGGCGGCCTGAAGGAAAGGAAGGCATTGAGTGTGAGGCTTGGACTTTGGGGTAAAGTGGATTGTGTGGCACTTGGACTATTGTAAATATTGTATAAATAAACGTGTGCTGGTGAATTTAACATGTCTGCCTGTCTATATCCGGGGCTTAGTCCACTATATATAACCAAACTTCGTTTTGTAATTTCTACAATTTTCCCAAAACACAGAATCAGGCAAATAACAGTTCACTTAATTAGCCCAGGAGTCCAATTAAAAATAGAATCTGGTTGGAACAAAATCCTGCAGCAACAGTGGGCTCCCAGGACCGACGTTGAGGGAGCAGGGATTGTAAATTCTGGCAGCTCCCCCTTTGTGGCATCCATGGATCCCAACAGGACTTGCCCATGGGATAACTGTTCCTTGCATACCCTGTGGGTTTCCGACTGGGTGCTGAGGCCAGGGATACTTCCATCTAGAGCGTTGGGGGAAAATGTAGTCATGACAGGTTATTTGCCCTGGTCCCTACATTGTATTGGCCTCCCAGATGAGTCAGGGTTTTTGCTTCATCCCCATCGGGACACCAGCCCATGCGTGCTCTCAATCACACTTGTAATGCACTGGTGCCCTGGCTAAGTTTTGCTCCAGCCTTGAGTCAAATGCTGCCAGGCTCCAGTCTCTGTCATCCTGAGCTGCTTTGAAAAAGATGTTATTTGATAGACGATGTAGATTTTATCTGAATCCACTTCCCACCCATCCTGGGTATGCCGTTAACCTGCATCCAGCCCTGCAAGCACGTCCTCCAACATGCAGGGAAAACACATGGGTTTGTGGCAGGATTGGCACTTCAGCCACTGTAAAAAATAAAAAACCTCACACTGTTCCAGTGTGGGGCTGAGGTGTCACCCATTGCACGGCTGCACTCGGGTCCCAATCCAGTCATGTGGTGAGTGTGGCAATGCACTGTAATCAGCTCATGCAACCAACCTCTCCTCTCTCAACTACCTATGCTATCATCATAAAATTAAGTGTAATGTTGCAACTTATCAGTCAATCTTTATTTAAAAAAAATCCCCCAATAAACACTTCGAAAGCACTCTACACTATCTTTAAATTCTATAGGTAACATTCACTCCTCTGCAGCAGCTAGTCTTTCTCGCTTGTCTAAAACATTGTAGTACTCTTGGGGTTAAAAATTATTTTTCCTATTACCTACTTGCTTCTTCCACTCATCCATTTTCAAATCATCATTATTAAAGGTTTTGCAGAGTCTATGAGGTAAAAAATAAGAGCAAGACAGAAGCCAGCCTTTGTTGGAATTGTCTCCCATCTGGCAACGCATGCCCAATTTTGATTTTCATGTCCATCTAACAACATACTGTATCTTTAGGCCAGAGGAGGAATTCTGTTTGTTACAAGTAGACGGCATTAAAGCACCACAATGAAACCACTCCATCCACATTTTAATCATGTGATCAAATGCTAAGGAGCACAAAGTATTACTGCTCAGGCACAATGTATATTTAAAAAAATGGAAGAAGTCTTGAAAGTGCTCACAGGCTCCTAAATTATATGTTCAGAATAACCACAAGGGATAGTCCTGTCTCCTTGTCTCTTCACTCTGTACACCTTAGATTATAAAAATAATACCAGGTTTTGTCATTTTCAGAAATACTCAGATGATTCTGCATTTATGGGGTGTATCGATAAAGGGGATGAGACAGAGTATAGGAGTCAGGGTGAGAACTTTGTTTCTTGGTGCAGAAAGAATTATCTGCAACTTAACATCAGCAAAACAAAGGAACTGCTGTTGACTTTTGCTGCACCAAGGAGCCTCTCACTGTCCAGAGTGTTAATGTACAGATGGTGCACTTCTACAACAGAAATGAACTATATAAAAAAAAACAGGACAGCAGTTTTTTCTTAGGAGTCTGCGTTCCTTTAATATGGAAGTGACATTCTTCACATCTTCTATAACTCGGTGATGGCCAGTGTGATTTTCTATACTGTGGTGTGCTGGGCCGGTAACATTACTTCGAGAGAGGCCCACCGAGTCAACAAGCTAATTAAAGGGCAGGTTCAGTTATAGGATACATTATGGACCCTCTGGAGGAAGTAGTGAAGGAGAGAATTAAAACAAAACTAACTGCCATTATGAACAACTCTGCACATCCTCTCTCTGACATACTAACACCGAGGACTTTCAGCGATCAAATAATTCAGCAGCAGTGTGTTGCTTTATACCAACGGCAATACATATGCATAATGCCTCAGGACTTTAATTTCTTTTTAAATTTTCTTCCTTTTCAGTCATCCGAGTTTGTATGTGTGCATATATTTACTTATCAACCTATGTATGTATTTATTTATTTAAAGAGCTGCTGTTAAAATCCAAATTTCCCCCTGGGTACAAATAATCTAATTTAATCTAATCAAACTACATACTTTTGTAATATAATTCTTTCCGTATTTGTGTCACCTGGTATAGATGGATTTTGGTTTAGATAATCATATTTTTGTACATTCACTTTTATTAATGGGGGCAAACCTGTAATGAGTGTAAATGAACAAAATCACCTTCCATCATTTTTCTTCATAATGTGTAAATTTTGAATTGCTCTGAATTATATGATAAAGCCTGCATTTTACTACTTGCATAGATGCTTACTTTGTAATTTTACTTTTGTGTGGTTAGACTTGTGTAATGTGTATCTGTTAGAATCTATGTCTGTTTGTTCAAAATGGTCAGACAAAGGAAAGCTGTGAATTAAAGCCAATGTTTTTTTTGTCCATCCATTTGTTGATTTTTATTGGCCATTTAACCCAGACAACTGGGGACAGCATCAGGAACAAAACAGCAACCATAGAAGGAACTTCAGAGGGTATACACATACTCACTCTCGCTCCTCTGCAGATATCCTTATGTACTTTTAAACTGAGACCATTTAGCAGGAGGAGAAAATAAAGATATGCCATTGCAAGGAAGTCTGTAAGTCAGCCTGGCCACTGGTGTGCATATATCCTGTTACGTAAGTTAAGCTCCTTTTAAACAAGTGGAAGAAGACCTCATATTCTCAAAGACAATTCATTTACTTCAAGGTCATGGGAGGCTGGAGCCTCTCCCAGCAACACCAGGTTCAAGAAAGGTACCAGAGCTGGACATGATGCCTGGCTGTTACAAGGCCAAGTGGCACACATAACCCACCTCCACAGCTCCAGACTCAGTGTTTTGGGGACTGCCAAGATTCAACAATTAAACGAACATGCATTTCAGAGTAATATGGGTATACTCAGAGAAGACCCCACACAGATATGCACCAGTTGTGCAGATTCCAGAGAGACAGTGACCAGGACTCAGATTTATAAAACTTGTGAATGCATGAAATAGAGGTATGCAACTTTCCACACTAAAGTCGGGATTTATACAAGAAGAGTTGATGGAGGATCTTGTGTATATTTACAGCAACTCCGACCCATCTGTATGCAACATTTCAGGGAAACTGGAAAATGAAGACACCATTGATTAATTAGGGAAATTCAGCCAAAAAAGCTAAATGAAGACTCAAGCGTATAATAATTCATATTCCTGAGCCATTATTGTAATCTGTGTTGACATAACAAACATATTAAACCTCCAAAGTAAGAAGTATGATGTATAGACTCTGTTTGGGTTCCCTTTTAAGAGGGTCAATCCTGCATATTTGCGCTGAAGAACGTTTTTGTTTTTTTGTCAGTTTATATTATCTACATGTTGTTATTTCACTGGGAACTGGCCTACAGGTCAGGAATATCTCAGCCAAGCTTTACTAAACTGTGCTGGAAGCTAATAGCCAACTGACAATGGCACTGCATTCCATTTGGTATGGTGTGTGTGTGGAGAGACCTAAAACCTGACATGTTTTTTGCCAGCATGAAAAGTTAGTTTACAGAAGTGTCTTGTTTTCCTAATAAAACCAAACCACTTTACTAGAATCCTACTGCAATAAGGTCTCCTAGCGAGAATGAAGCTGATTTTGTTAACCGTAAAGACTTTCATTCCATGCCAAGACCGACAAACATTGTGGCTCCAGTGGTCTGCGTCAACCTGTGATTTATTTATTTTGAGGCAAAATAACTTTGGCAGGCAACTTTCTGATGGTTCTGTATGTGATGACTGACTTGCTGGTAAGGCAACTGGCTAAACCCACAATTTTTAATATGGCCTATTCACTTTAACAGCAATCATGCCATTATATACGCCATTTGGTACTCGCTCAGATGCTTGCTGCTTACACCTTTCTCTGACCCCCAGAATGGAGAAGAAAGATGCTAAAATGCTGTGCATGTTCTTGGAGTGCTCAGTTTGTGCAGCGCAGCATATAAGGTTGATTAGCATGTTCCACATATGGTTGTTTCAGGGTGGGAACAAGGTGGGGGTTCAAGGCGCAGTCACGTACATACATTTACAAGATGATTGCATAGAAATGTGTGAATTCTGGTTTTATGAATATCTATCTATCTATCTATCTATCTATCTATCTATCTATCTATCTATCTATGATTACTTAATTGTTCTATTAGAGCCAGTTGGAGTATTTTGTTTTTATCCCTTCATCTTTTTTATTTGGGATAGGTCTTGGTCCATGAAACAATGTGGCCCCTACTATTTTTGTATACAGTTCTTTGTATGGTTGACTGAATGTCATGAACATTGCAGATTCTTGTGTAAAATGGTTAATTATTCACAAACTAGTGTAGAATTAACCTATAGCTGAAAGGCCATATCTTGTGATCTTTTACTGGAAAAAATGTGAAATTTTAATACAGACATAATGCAGTTAACTACTGTGTTTAAGTTACGATACAAGCCAGGAGTTAAAAGTAAGTTTGGAAGGACTTACCGAAAGTTTTCCTTGAATGTCAGAGAAGTTTGATTAATCAATTACTGGAACCTACGCCAGTGTAATTTTTAAGAACCACTGATTTAGAAAGTGAGTAACACAATAATGTGCCCACTCAAATTAGAAGCAGATGGCACAATCCAACCCAGACAGTCTGATAAGGTGTAACCTAACATGTTTTAGAGTAAGTGTGGGCTTAAGTGAGAGGTAGTACAAAGTAGCAAATTCTGTAAAAATTAATGTAATGCCTATCCATGGAGGTGGCTAACCTGGTGTGCCGTGCTAGAAACAACCACAAAGTTTAATTTTCTCCTCCACACTTAACTTCTTCTTTTTACTGATACATTTTGTAGAGACTTTTTCCTTGTTCAACCATCAATAATGTTGGAGTGATTTACAGGGTGTTCCTCTTTGAGGTGGCGGGGAGATATTTGTGCTTGAAATATCTACAAAGACATTGAAATGCTCGTATATTACACCTGCTCTTTGCCGACATACTGGTACTAACACTCTTTAAAGTAGCATTTGAGTTGAAGTATATAAGTGCAAAAACCTGGGCATAATCCATCACAGAATGAGTTATTTGACTGATTGAAAGTGTAGTACAGCTCAAGAAATCATCCATTATCCAATGAGACAAGCCTTAGTGCTATCTTTCTCAACAGTCTTATGTTCAGAAAGTCCACTACATTGATAGTTGCCAGTTTACTTAAACGTTCCTGTTCTTCATTTTCTTTATTTTTGCTACATATCATGCCGTGTCTGCTTTGGTGCTTCTTTAGCTGACTATGTAGACAGCAACATAACAACCACTGATAGTGCTATAAGTTATAACTAAAGCTATAAGCTATAATTAAATAGAATGTTTTTCACTTAAAGATATTGGTATGTTTTGAGGTTTTGTGGGTGTTAGTTTGTGCAGTGCCCATATTAATGTTGAAGTATGTTGCCATATACAGGTTGTAGCTGTCTTGTGCTTTTTTTTTAAATATGCTGTGTATAATGTATTACAGAGTTCATTATATATACACTGAAATAAGGTAAAAGGTAAAAACATAAATAATAACAAAACAAATGATAAATTGCCATTTGGAATCCCCCAATAACAAATTCAAGATAATGTGCTATTATTTTACTCTGTTTCCTTTGTACAGTACCTTACTATGACCACCTGTTACAAGGTACCTGTGTTGATGGCATGGTGGCGTAACAGTTAGAGCTGTTGTGGCACAGTGCCTGAGTACTGATTTTAAATTCTTGGATTGGTTCTTAAGTCATTTCAATTGTCCTTCAGGATGTTAAGATAATTGGTAGAATCAGTGTGGGTGAATATGTGTCCCCTGCATTGGACTGGTGTTTCATCCAGGCTTGGTTTCTGTCTCCATTAGATGGTGTCAAGATAGGCTCCTACCTCAAGAAATATGGACTGGGGTAATTGGATTTGTAAATAGATGGATGCTTGAGGATCTTTCCTGTTAGTTAGACATTCTATTTGTGAATCCAAAATAAAAACTGAATCAATGTAAATTTGAATTTCTGATTTTAGTTCTACCCTGAATAGGATTATATTGCATGTACTGGAATGTTTTCAGTAAAAGTAAGAAACAAAATATTTTTTATGTCACAGAGTAAAGTTTAAATTTTATGTAAAATCACATCTCAGAGGTACTAATGCAAATACCAAGTTTAAGTAAAATTAAATATCAAAAAAATGTGTTGACCCATGTACTGTTGTCAGCAGATGGCGGGCTTATTAAATACTGTAGAAAAGGCACAATCTGTAGATTTAGTTCTCACCACAGGGGCTTCTTTTCTGTCTTGATGAAGATGCTCTATGAGACTGCTATCACATTGTCGCCGCACATAAACCTGTAGGGTTATGGTTAAGGGTAAGCAGTTTTCCTGTGTTACAGTTCTTGGACACACACACAATACTTTCTAGCAACCACAGTAGTGGACAACACCATAATATGCTTTTAACATTTTATTTCTGGATCCCTCTGCCTCAACCCAACCTCAATTTTGATTTTCAAGAGGGTTAATTAAGGGGGTCCCAGAGATTGTTTTCAGTGTGTTCTAATATGCAGTGCAGAGTTGTTTCTTAGAAAGCTTCATGCTGTAACTGTCCAGGAAAAGTCAGATATTCAGTAGGAATTGGAATTAATTGATTGCAGTCTTCTGTACATCCTTGCAATGTCAGATTGTATAAATGAAGGGTTAATTTGAACGTTCCCAACATACTATGGTACCAAGGATCAATTACCATTCTGCAGTTTGTTACCCTTTTACTTTTCTCCATTGTCTTTAATAAATATTATAAATAAATAAATATTTAATGAATATTGCTTTAATATATTTTATATGGAGTATTGGAAGCTAGGTGTAAACTGGAACGGAATTCCTATTAGTGCCAGTATAGCTGAAGGGGATTTTCTGCGCCACTGGAGTTCAGGCAGGGTCACACTTACTGAAGCTAATGTAGAGCTGGGGCACTGCCAGCACAACACTGGGCCTCAAGTTTTCTGCAGACTTTCCCAGCTACGACTGAGTAGTTTTTAAATCATATGTGCGGCTGTCAGCCCTGTCTGGTCTTAACAGAGTTCAGATTATTAAGATAAAACTGTTCCAACTGCAGCAAAACTTGGTGATTCCGTTTTTGTCACTCAGCACTCGTTTGCAAAACAGTTCGCTTCATGCTTTTGAGAGCATGCATCACCTTTTAGATTGTGCAGATAGTGCACCACATAACGTTTTAGTTTTTTTTATTTTTTTTTGTATGAATGTCAATTTGTGGCATCAGAGTAGGGCAAGTGTTCCTTTAAAGCTAGTGTGATTCTCCAGTATTTCTCATTCTGTCTCCTTATTTGAGTAAATATTTTTTAGTGTTTAGACCGTAAAGCATGTTTTTTTTTCACTGCTAAGTTAGATTAAAATCACATTGTTGTTTACTTTGAGGAGCTGAATACTCATTAATCATGGGAATTTGAAACAACCTGTTTAGGTCTGCCATGTTGGTTCAGTCACATTCACTTAAACATCTTTATTGGGGGGCTGTTTTTCTTTATTACCCTCAATGAGTATACTGTGCTTAAAATACTGCATATATCAACAAGACAGTTGCACAGATGTCTACTTTCTCTGCAGCTGTTAACAAGTCTAGTTATTAACTATTACGTTGTACTAAATAAATTCACTTTTTTAGTGTTCTAGGTCAAAGTTTATGTAATGTGGAATGGCGAAACTGATTGCTTTTCCATAGCAGTAAACATACATTGCTTTTAAAAATGTCTTCAATATATTGTATATATGTTTGTACATATATATATATATATATATATATACTCTATATAAATAAAATTCTAAGCCTAAAAGTGCAACAAATTTATGTGACATTTTTATGACACGCTTTAAATAGGGCTTATTTTAAAACCTACGTATGTATGTTTGGTATCATTCTTTTCAGAATTTATCAAGCTTTAATGTGTTGTTGTTAGATTTTCAGATTCTTATTCCATTTTTAAATTATAAACTAAAAAATTTTAAACTAAAAAATTTCAAGAACTCGCGTCCCGCGAGACGAGACTTTGTGCCAAAAGATTTAACCACGCCCAGGACCGGAAATAAAAGACAAAGAGTAGATGACAAAGACAGCTGGTGTACAGGCTTTTAAATGTTCAAAGCAATGTGCGAGATGCAAACCACATGGCACGGCAGCAGCAGCAAGCCAGCTGCTGATCGAGCAAAGAGGAATTAAAAAAAAAACTGCATTTGATTCCCATTATATCACCGTTTATGAGGGGGTTTCGGAGGAGCAACTGCGTCTCCTTGGGGTGCGTTCAGCCCCCCTTTTCACAACGCGAGCGGCAGAGATGCGAAGTTGCTGACACGTAGCGCAGGCCTGGGGGGGGGATGGGTGTACATGTTTTGGGTTGGTGAGCGAAGTTTAGTTAGCCTAATTATAATATATTTGATATATATTAGCAGGGTTATACACTGCATTGCCCAGGCAGGAGGTACTAATTAAATGCGAATGAAACATATCTTATAGTCCTCCCCTATTCAAACCGGGAACACACTCATCTTTATTATATACAGTGTAATGTGTATATGTATGTTTCTATGTGCATGTATTTAATTAATCAAGATTATGCTTTTTTATTTGTTACATGGTTCTTTCAGTTGGTCTGACATAAACATATGAAAGTATGGACAGACTAAAGTGTTTTTGAAGCTTCTTCACTGCATCGATCATCAAACTGACCATTCTAATAGTAAAAGTGTTTTCCTGCGAAAGTGCAGTGGTGACCTTGTTTAGTGACATTAGCTTAGTCGTGTCAGGGCTTTGGTTTCCTGACATGCTCATCAATTTATTGTTATATGCCCACCACACAAAGTTATGTTATTAGCATTACAACTATAAGCCTCATTCATGTGGCCTGCTGCTTCCATGCTTTTGGTGCTGGTGCATAACATCAGACAACAGAATAGGCTAATAAGACCAATGTTCTTATTTTTAGACCTTTATATGATATTTGTATTATCATTTTTGATTTTTTGACCTTTCTTCCACATTTTTTGAATATTTTAAATTTTTTCTTCCAAACCTGGGTGGACACACAAATGTGTAGATACACCCACACACACACACTTGTCTTCTTATTAAGGTTAATAGATATTTTGAAACAGTGTGATCAGTCCTCTGTTCATAGATCTTCAGGGGCTTCTGTTGAGGATGGAAATAAAGGATGGATGTTATTTACTTCACAGCCCAAGAAGGACTGAACACATTTATAAAAAACTATAAAATTATTAAATCATCATTTTTATTTTTTTACCCTTGTTCTGCATTTTTTTAATATATTAAATTGTTTTTATTCTAACCCTAGCAACCAGACAGACAAACAAGCATTTGTTTTTTTATGAAGATGGATATATACACACTGGCCACTTTATTAAGTATGATAGAGAGATTTCAGTTTTTAATTTTTCAATACCGTTGCAAATCTTTCTGGAAGCGTGTTTGCACTTTTCATTATGGGGTATTGAGTGTAGATGGATGGGCAAAAATGGCCAGTTTATTTATTTAAAATTAAATCTACAATACAATAATGTGTAAAGTATCTGAATGCTTTCTTAATCTGCTGCATATATAGAGTGTGTGTGTGTGTGTGTGTGTATGTATATATATATATATATAATACAATGTATGTGTGCGTTTGTGTGTATTTACTGTTCATAGTACAACATTCTCAATCTGGTTTTATTCAGTTCAGGGCTTTGGGGAGATGGGGCTGCAGCCTATATCTGCAACATCAGATGCTCAAAAGGAGTCTGCCCCAAATAGCGTGCCACATCTCACCACCACTCATACTTAGGCAAATCTGAAATTTTTAGTTAACCTAATATACATATCTTTGATGATGTATCCAGGGGAGCTCCTACACAAACACAGGAAGAACATGAAAACTCCACAATTTCCAGTTGTGGGATTCTAATCCAGAATTCTGAATCCATAATGCAGCAGTGCTAATGTTTTAATGTGAATACTGGGTGATTCCAGTTGCAAAAATAATGTGTTTAAAGTTACTGGACTTAATGCTCCAGCTTTACTAATAGAAATGAAATGCTTCCCTGATCATAAAACAATACCTGTTTTTTGTGTTCCTGACAGATGTCTTATCTAGAAATCTTACAACAATTTACAAGATTGTTATTGTCAAACGTCAGAATGATGCTGTGGGGAAAAATCAAGTTAGAATCTCAATCTTCAGTAAAGTACAAAGTCATACAGATTAGTCCATAATTTTAAAACCTAAAATAGTATGTAAGCACTTTTAAATGCTTAGAGATGAATATAACTGGATTACCGTGATCATTGCCAGATTATGTAGCTTTAGTAAAGATTAGGGTGATTAAAGCACTTTGTCTTGTGGTTCTAAATTTGTGTTATTTTCTGCGGAAACACATTATAATGAATATTTCATGTTATATCTGAATGGTAATACTTTGGCTTGTTTCAGTTAATTTCTGCCTTTGAATGTTGAGCTTTAGAGTACTGTATATGGTACAGCATGCTTGTGTTTGTTTTTGTTTGTAAATCTCCTAAAACTAACTGGATTAACTTGTGCAGGTTTAAACTAAATGAGACACCTTTCCATTGATGGTGCAGAAGGTATTTAAGTACACAAGTTACCTGATGGCTTAGTTTGCAGTCCTAATGCAATGTCGCTTAGACTAATGTGTAATGTCAGAAACTATATCATCAAATTGGAGCATACTGTTATAAAAATTGTTTTTGCCTTTTTTCAACTATTGTTCTTTTTTATTGCACATATGAGTTCATATCAGTATGAAGCTGATGTGGGAAATTCAGAAAGAAATTTGGTGTTAGAGTAAGCATCCACTATTGCTTATGGTTATTGAATGACTTTTGTGCAACTTTGGCCAAGGGCAGCATATAAACATTGATTCCTTTGAATATAGATATTTTGAAGGCTTTCTTATAATAATGCCAGAATATTGCTTTGTTTGGGGATTCTGGTTTCGGTTAGACAACATTTGTTACTGTTTTCAGAATATTATATAAGACACAAGCTACAATAATTGTTCTGCAAGACAGTTGACTTATCTGAAAACAAAAAACTAGCTTTGGCTTAAAATTTTCTCCATCCATCAACCAATGTATTAATACAGTGTTGCAGAATTGTTTTAAGTTTATGACTTCCTTACACTTTAACATTGAAAAAAAAAATTTAAAAGTGGATTATCCAGCGTGTTGATTTTAGGAAAAAGGTATGTTTGTGTCTACTTCTGTGTGTGTGTTCAGAAGTGACAAATTACTACCATCCATTAGATTTTTGGCCACAATAAGTTGAAGACATATAAAGATGTGTCAAGAACAGCTACAGTTCAACAACTTGGACTTATTTGGTCATTGCTTGTTAGAGTTTGTTCTCACTTGTTTAAAACATGCTACTGAGTAATGACCTTGAGGCTGGCAGGGTGGCACAAGGGACTTAATCAGAGCAAGCTTTTGATGCATAGTTATGGGATTTCCTTGTTCATGAATAAAAATTGCAGTCCCCATTCTCATCACGAATGGAATTCAATGGTTGGTAGACACTCGTTGATCCATTCAGTGTACCTGTAGCTCTGTTCATCAAAGGGCATCACAGACTTGATATTGCTGTACGTCAAGTAGCTTCCTTAATGGCTAATGTAAGATTTACAGTACTTGAGAAGAAAGGCAGCTCTCGCCTATCTTCTAGAGTAAAAGATTGTCTGTAGGAGGAGAAAAAGAAAAAAAAATATATGATCAGACAGAAAACAATAAATTTCTAATAACTGCAGGAATTTTCTATGGAGAATTTCTACTTTCTAATTTCTAGTGGCGTAACTAGATTTTAGGCTTATAGAGGTGCCTTTTGTAATTGTGCAGTTGATTTAAAGGCTGTGTTAAAGGTGTGTCATCCATTCATCCATCCATCATCCAAACCAGCTTACCCAGATCAGGGAATCCAGAGTCTATCTATCCCAGCAAGCATTGGGCGCTAGGCAGGAACAATCCCTGCACAGCATGCTAGGCCACTGCATGATGAATGCATTCCCTAAGCCCAGTTTAGCATCGCCAATTTTGTGTATTCAATTGTGAATGCGATAACCTGAGACTTATACCCTCTTTTTAATTTGTGTTAATTTTAAATAATGTTAATGTTAATTACTTTATTAAAATGTTTGTCAACAAATCATTTAAGAGTAGTTAACTGTTAAGTTAGCACAGTTTAGCTTCCAACTAGTTACAGTACAGTGCTACTCTTCTCATTACCAGCTGCTTGAGTGTTTTGGTGTTCTTTAGTTCCATGTTATTTTGTTTTGAGTAGTATTTGAGGATCTCTTTATGTAACTTCCTTATTCCAGAAAGCCTTTTAAGTTATGTAGTGCTCTCTGTGTAAGTTCACTACTTATGCTGTGTTACTGCTTTATTCTCTGCTTTTCTGTTATCTCACATAAATACGGTATGTGTTTTTGGAATTTTGCATATACAGTGGCATAATGGAGTCAAATGAGGATCCAGTTTTTTTTTTATAATATCTTTAAGTACATAATCTTAATTTTTAACTGGGGTTCTATCTCAGTGGAATTTGCACATCCAGATTGTCTTCATATGGATTTTCTCTAGTGACCACTGTTTCTTTCTAAAATCTGAAGACATGAAACCCCAAACTGGTCTTGTATGTTGAAACGTGTGAGGAGTATGAGTGAATGTGCTCTGAGATGGACTGGTATCGCTTCTGAGGTTTGTCATTATCAGGAGGAGCCCTAGCTTGGCGCAACACTACTTTTGGAAAAGTGAATGGGAGGATGGTGCATACAATTGTTTAATACTAGATTTTTCTGTGGCACTATGGGGAGAACAATCATAATAATCCTGCAGGATTTATTCTTCATGACAGGTTTATTTAATATGATTTTAAGCTTCTGGATTTTTTTTTTCTTTTTTTGTATCTATCCATTATTGAACCACCATAATCTGAAGTATATGTTCACCGTTCTTTATCCAAGGAGAATCAGGTGCTGGGAGGTAAGCAGCTCAGAATGGAAACCTAGTTCATTGCTGGACCCACTTGTTCACACACTCACACTCGCTCATACAAGGCCAATTTGGAGTCACCTACCATACATACGTGTGTTTGTGATGTGTGAGAACATCTAAACAGAGACAAATCTGTACAGATACAGGGAAGGGCTGAGAGTGACACTGCAGTGCTTCCGCCTCATAAATGTATTGTCCTTGCTTCATGTCTGCATGTTGTCTGTGTGGAGTTGACTTGTTAGGCTAACTGATGCTTTAAATGTCCTCAGTGTTTGTAAGTGGGTGAGTAGAACCCGTGTTGGACTGACATCATGTCCAGGACTAATTCTTTTCTTACACTTGATGCTGTGCTTGATGATTGGCTCTTGCTACCTTGAATGAGGTTAAGTAGGTAAGAATCTTATCACACTGTGTAATCTATTACAAAGCATAAACAAAACAATATTATCACTTTGTGACCCAAGTTGTGTGACATCATATCACTGGACCCTTGGCGAATCCCACCCTTGTTGCGACTTGTTTTCTTTTTCCGTATTGTTTCCGTATTGGTCTTTGCCTCTACATGTTTCTGATTTAAAGGGCTGATGTGTTTTGGTGTGGCACTGTGCAAAGTATCTTAGTGTTATACTCAACTTCAGCCTTATCATAATCTTTCTTCTCCTAATACAGAACTAAACTGTGCAGAGTGGAATATCTGCCAGTCTGCGTGCCTCCTCTGTTTACTTTTGTTGAGAGGTGACCATGTAACTGAAAGCTGAACCAAGACATTCAAATCAGCCTTTGCTTTGGCATTCCACAAAAGCCTCAGTAAATGCACATTGAGACAAAACATTTTACCTTCCATTGAACCCAAGGCGAGCTTCTTCAACGTTTGATTTGGCTCCCATTAAAGAGTTTTAACAGGCATAGTGACTTTCATTTTCAAACAGTCTATTAGATTTCTCGACCGTCTTCTTCACAAATGGGCAGCTTTATTGTAAAAATGTGAATTCAGACTGTGTCTCCTTAGTACTCGAATACGTACAGCACTACTGAAGAAATTAAAAAGAAAAAAAAAGTATGAAAAAGCAGTATAAACAAAAAATATTTATGTGCCCTGTGCAAGCCTGTCTCAACTGCAGGAATGGATAGCTGCCCTGTTTTCCTTCTGAGCTGCTTGCAGACTATTCCCTCCATGCTCATTTTTTTTTTCTGTAGTCTGTGTCTGACCTGTCTACCACCCCACCACTGAGGCACTTTTTTTAAATTCTTGTCTACTCCAAGATCACTGAGAGAGGGCAGCTTTGTAAAACCTAATAAACGATAACTTTTGCATTCAAGGATCACAGCATTACACAGAGAGCATGGGATCAGGAAACCGTTCTTCTGAGTTATCTGACATTCTCTTCACATGTGTGCAGGACCATTAGATTACCTTACTATTTACCACTGCTCGCCAATGCTGGGCAAGAAGGATATTGGCCAGCAGTATCAACGAAAAGTGCCAGCTTCCTCAAGCCAGTAGATCTACTCCTTCAGACAAAAAGCAAATATGAGGACTTTGTACCTGACACCTTTGATTAACATATTCTTCCTGGCTTTGTAGCAACTTGTATCTGGCACAGCAACCTAGGATTGAAGTTTATTTCACAGTTGGGCTTTTAGTGGAAACTATTGTATTGTTAGGGAAAATACTCTGTAAATTAAAAGCAGTTATGTCAGCAGAATGTCCTCTATTATACCCAGGCTGTGGGAGCCTGCCATATGTACTGCTCAGTCCACTGTGGCAAGACTGACTAATCCTAACAAAGTAGCATCTTAAACAAGTTACTTTCATTTACGCAGCAGAGTCCGGAAACATTTTGGTTTACACCAATCAACATACAGATAAATGGTGTAACACACTGCCTTAATAGTATCTGAAGGTACCAAAATACTTCACATATTAGAAGTCTTTGGCACATGCAGACGTACCTCTAAAGAGTATCTTCTTAGTTATAAGTTCTTAAAAATAAAATATTTTTAATTATGATCATCTCATTGTTCCCATGGTCTCTTGTTCAGGGCAAGATGGGTACAGAATATCTTAAATACACACAAAAGGCACACTCAGAGTTCTCATAAATTCTCACAGAAATAATAATGCACACAAGGATGTACTTTTGGGTTTTTCTTCTGCCGTATCCTGTTGCTGTGTTTGCGTGCCATTACAAGGTTCCTAGTGGGAAATTTCACATGGATGTCTTTGGAACACTCAGTGGGACAATTCCATAACCATTAGCCGAGTTGTAATGTACTGTAACATTGGCCTTTCACCTCATTCAATAATATAAACAATGATAATCAGATTAACCAGGAATGACATTTTTTTTTAATTGTATTTGAAGCAATGCAGTGCTCACTTAAAGTGTTTATGAAAAATAAGAGTTTATCTGTAGTTGATTTTTGTGTGAACTGAGTAACAAGTCAGCAATGACTTCATGCTTCTCATAAAACACTGACCAGAAATTTAAAGTGAAAAGGGGAGAGGTGGAAACTCAGAAAAAATATAGCCATAGTTTTTACAGTTTTCTTCTGTACTACAATATTGTATGGTTTATTCCTTTTAAACATTAATTTAAACTCTTCAGAAAACCCTCAATTAAAAAAAGTTAATTTTTGATTAGTATTGTTTTGTGCTAACTAATGTATGATTGTAAATAAGCAAGCTGATACTTACTCACAGTTAAGTCATTAGAAGGGCACTATAAATGTTCAATGTGAGTTGAGATAAACTGTCTGCTAGTGTATAATACATTATTAAATGTGATAGGTCTGACTTAAGGATGATTCTTGTCTTGTCCTGACTTCTTAAAGCCCCCAAGTGTAATAGAAATTTTGATGTAGTTTCCTATGCCAATTTGTATTTTAGAGATTAGCAGATACGTATACCTTTTGTGGTACAAAGAGAAAATGGTTTGGATGACACAAAATATTATACTTTATGCCAGCTATGTGATTCTTTATGCATTTGAAAATATTTCACTTAACAGACAGTTCACAGGAGACATTTCAGAAATCTTTGGTCCTATTTGGTGTTGTTCTTTCTCACATGGATAGTTTTGCAGTGCAGGGCTCCTGTTGAGCAGAGACGTGGTGCAGTAGTTTGGTATTGAGAAATGTTTCATTTGTAGAGCCCTCATAAATCTGTGGCCATCATTTTGTAGGAAGACACCACACATCAGCTGCAGTCTCCTGAGAGGATGAGGAATTAGGAGAGCCTTGAATTAAAGCAGTTGCTTCATGTGGTAATTCTGGCCTAGTTTTCCTTGCACTCATGTCTAACCCAGAGCGCACTGTGACAACTCTGAGCATGCTCTTTGTTTTCCCTGGAAATCCTGTGGCACTTAGACACGTGCAAAATTGAATGTCCTCTCTACTGGTGATTCACTAATGAAAGAAAAGTACTTGCAAGAGCCCACCCTCTCAACTTACCTGAAGGGGAAAAATAAGTTTTCATTTTAAGGCATGTTTCATTAAATAAATAAATGAAGAAGTAATTAAATAAATATATAAAGAAATAAGAAATAAAACACACATTTTATGACACATTTAATTACTTACTTATTACTGTTCATACATCTTTCTTTCTTTCTTTCTCACATTTCACTGTACATTTTTTTTCATTTGTGTATTTATATTTTAGTTTTGTCATAAATGCCATACAAATTAAAAATAGAAATGTAACATACTGTGCAGTAGTCAACAAAATCTTTAACGCATGTCATACTGTTTTGCTTTATTTGTTGCATTAAGATGGTTTCAGGAAAATGAAAAATGGTGAAAAGGTTATCATATGGACGGCATGGTGGCGCAATGGTAGCGCTGCTGTCTCGCTGTTAGAAGACCCAGGTTCGCTTCCCTGGTCCTCCCTGCGTGGAGTTTGCATGTTCTCCCCGTGTCTGCGTGGGTTTCCTCCGGGCGCTCCGGTTTCCTCCCACAGTCCAAAGACATGCAGGTTAGGTGGATTGGCGATTCTAAATTGGCCCGTGGGTGTGTTTATGTGTGTCCTGCGGTGATTGGTTCCTGCCTTGTGCCCTGTGTTGGCTGGGATTGGCTCCAGCAGACCCCCGTGACCCTGTGTTAGGATTCAGCGGGTTGGAAAATGGATGGATGGATGGAGGTTATCATATTGAATACTGCTGTACTGTACCTTTATATTACAGCATAACATTTGAGAATAAACCCACACTGTCAAAGCGTGTATGGGGCTGGCATATTGAAAGTAAAAATAATATTTTGACAAAGAAATAGTTGTGCTCTGTATACTGAAGTCACCTCCACTGAAAGTCAGTCAGTCAGTCATTATCCAACCCACTATATCCTAACACAGGTTCATGGGGGTCTGCTGGAGCCAATCCCAGCCAACAGAGGGCGCAAGGCACATTAGGAACAATTTACGATCGCCAATGCACCTAACCTGCTTGTCTTTGGACTGTGGGAGGAAACCGACGCAACACAGGGAGAACATGCAAACTCCACGCAGGGAGGACCCAGGAAGCGAACCCAGGTCGCCTTACTGCAAGGCAGCAGCGCTACCACTGCGCCACCGTGCTGCCCCTCCACTGAAGGTTTCTTTGTAATTTTTAATTCATCTTTGCAGCAGTATTTAATCTAACTAATCTTAATATTCAACTCAAGTCATGAAGCCTTTATAATTGTTTATGAAAGGAAGCTTTTAATTCCACAAGCCTTATTCTTTTCTCTTTTTAATATTTTCACATTACTGTTTTTACTTTGTCTCATTAGATTGCTGCCTCCATTATAGAGTATTAGTGAAACTGGTTCTGAGACTTTTTTCTTTTCTATTTCAAATTGAAGAACCTGCTGTCAATTTTTTTAAATCATTAGAAAATATCCTTATACAAGACGTTTCCTTGTGACACCCTATTGCTATACTTTGTGCGTTGCACCCAACGTGATGGGGAGGTTTTAGAACCTTTGCCCTGGAGAGTCCACACTTGAGAAGTGACTGAAGCATAAGTTTTATATGTGTGTTTTTTTAAAATACACACTTTTAGGCAATATTTTGAAGGTTATGGCAACTTTCTATGCTAAATAAGTGCTTGTCAGATGCATAGTGTGGGGACAGTGAGATTAACAACTGTTACTAATTTTAATCCCTGGCAAAACACCACAATATATCTTCATTGATTTATATCACCAACCTCATGCATTCTGTGCGACTCCTCAAGAGTGATAAGATGGAGAGATTGCTTCATGTTAGTGATAGAGTATCATAACAGAAAAAAATATTCAGCTGAAAAATGTATATGGTTGCTGACAAAGGGTTAAATGATTTGAGTGCTGAAGTAGAAGCACTGCCTGCTGCCAACAGGTACAATGCAGCATAAAATACAGACATTTGAATTACCTGATTCACATAATTTAGACAACATACTCATCCATCCATACATTTCTCCAGTATCAAGTCTGCTCATTCTTGGTTTGGACCCTACCCTGGCAGCATCAGCCAACCCTGCATGTTCAGTTTATATAATATCTATAACAAGCTCCATCTCTTTTACATGCCATGTGGTATATGTGATGAATAAAACTTCATCTGCATGACTTCAGTGTTTGATAAACCAGAATCATAGTGAGCAAGTTCCAAAAAGACATGTGTTTGAGTAATAACATAACAAGATTAAAGTAAGCTAGCAGCAGTTATCATGAATGGTTTTTTGATGTGTTTGTGGCTAAGTAATCAGCAGATGCCATACAACATCAAGATATAGGTTGAATTGTGATTAAACAGTAAAGCTACCTTAGTAGTACTACGTAGCAAATGTGTTCTCTTATTTTAATATTGTGTAGAAAGATAAAATCGATAATAGTTTGAGATATTCAATTCTTCTCACAGTTTTAGCTTATTTTCACTCATTACTGTTTATACAGAGAATGCAGTTACTCCCTGTTGTCTTCCTTCTGCAGTAGATTGTGGTTTGGCTGAAGCTTCGGTTGCCAGATCCAAATCCTTGGCGGTGAAGTCTGCCTTATGATACATCATCATAGAGAATAACAGTTTGTGGTGATCAGTAAAAGTATGTTTACTCATCTTTTTTATATGAATGTCCAGCTCACTGTAGTGTTTACTTCACTTGATTAATGCATTTATGCATTGAAAAAAAATCATCCCACAATTTCTGGAACATACTTTATTTATCATCAGGCATTGAGGAGGAAAAGCCAACTCCAACTACAGTGGGTACAGGAAAAAACAAACATGTACGGTATGTCATTCCACCGTATGGCAAACACCGATATCCACCCTCTTCCATGTCGGGTGAATTCACCATCAACAATTAACCTAATGATATGTCTTTGGACAATGACAGGAAACTCCCACAAACATGGGGAAAAACATGCGAACTTCTTCTTTATTTATTAGTTTTATATTATCAATTGAATGAAATTCCACATTTCTTTCTCAATCCATCCATTCATTTCCTGCCACTTATCTTGGTCTAAGTCATGGGAGCAACAGTCTGAGCAAAGATGTACAGATGACCCTTTTCCCCTTCATCTTCTCCAACGTCTCTGTGGTGATACTGAGGCATGTCCAGACAGACAAGACATAAAATCTCTCTAGTGTGTTCTAGGTTTGCCCTGAGGTCCCGGTTGGACATGTCCAAAACACTTCCCAAGGGAGGAATCCAGGAGCTGTTCTAATCAGATGACTGAATCACCTCATCTGGCTCTGTTTGATGCAGAGGAGCAATGGCTCTACTTTGTGATCCTGAACATCTGCACTCCTCACCCTATCTCTAAGGTTGAGCCCAGATCATTTCTGCCACTTGTAGCCATGATCTAGTTCTTTTGGTCTCTACCCAAAGCTCATAACCAAAGGTGTGGGCAGGAATGTAGATCGACCAGTAAATCGAGAGCTTTGCCTTTCAGCTCAGCTCTCTCTTTACCACGATTGACCAGTACAACATCTGCATGAATGTAAATGCTTTTCTGATCCTCCTGTCAATCTCCTGCTCCCTTCTTCCGTTGCTCAAAAACAAGATCCTGAGATACTTAAAAGTCTCCGATTGAGGCAGTACCTCATCCCAACCTGGAGAGGGCATTTCACCCTTTTCTTGCTGAAAAACACAATTACTCAGACTTGGAGCTGCTGATCCAGTGGGTCTGCCACCTGCAGGAGGAGTCATAAGGGTCTGGTGCATTGTGGTTTGTGTGACAGTCAAAGGTAAGTCCCTTGGTGCAGCATCCCCAATTTGTTTTGCGCCACCTCTTTTTCATAAGCAAAATATCCATTTCCATTTTCTGAACTTGATTCGTTTAATATAGAGTTATGGAAAAATAGCTGCCACTGTTATCTTACTTTATCTGCAGATTTTTAAGAATTATTAACCACTGAAAGGCTGTATCTTCTCAGAGTTTAATGGGTGTGACCCCACTTGTGTGTATAGTTTAGAGTAGTTCTCCTTATAGCTATCAAGTACTATTTAGTTAAGAGACTTTTTTGCTTATACAGTGTGAATATGGACATATAATGTCTACTATAATCCTGTGAATTTCCAATTAAGTGCAAACTGCCTGTCTGAATCTATTGATTTTTTTCACAGGATATTTGTAGATTTCAAACCCTTTAACATTAGTTAAAGACAAGTAGCTCTGGCAAATTATGAAACTATGGAACAGGACTAATTGACATTCATTTTTCCTCATGAATGGGAGTTTATATTTACAGATAACAGTTTGGTCATTTAGGTAGTTGGTGTAGTCTAATGGCTGGGGATTGGAGTTCAGTTCTAAAGGTCACAGACTCATCTACCCATATCCTAAATTCAAAGATAGGTAGATAGGAAGCTTGTGTAG
Organism: Polypterus bichir lapradei; assembly: GCA_026402145.1. Lineage (NCBI taxonomy): Eukaryota > Metazoa > Chordata > Cladistia > Polypteriformes > Polypteridae > Polypterus > Polypterus bichir. The sequence goes on from JANRMT010062791.1 coordinate 32,805,000, forward strand.
TGCTGTATATGTAAAGTGCTTCTGCATAGTGAATGTTTTGAATATGGATTGTTAAGACTTAAAACATTAAATGTTTTTTTAATGCGGCTTCGGTGGTTGCTGAGGCAAAAACTCGGGTGTGGGAGGAGTTTAGGGAGGCAATGGAGAACGACTTTCGGACAGCTTCGAGGAGATTCTGGTCCACCATCCAGTGTCTCAGGAGGGGGAAGCAGTGCAGTGTCAACACTGTATATGGCGGGGATGGTGTGCTGCTGACCTCGACTCGGGACATTGTGGGTTGGTCGGGGGAGTACTTCGAAGACCTCCTCAATCCCACTAACATGCCTTCCAATGACGAAGCAGAGCCTGGGGACTCGGAGGTGGGCTCCCCCATTTCTGGGACTGAGGTCACTGAGGTGGTCAAAAATCTCCTTGGTGGCAGGGCCCCAGGGGTGGATGAGATACGCCCGGAGTTCCTCAAGGCTCTGGATGTTTTAGGACTGTCTTGGTTGACATGCCTCTGCAACATCGCATGGACATCAGGGACAGTGCCTCTGGATTGGCAGACCGGGGTGGTGGTCCCCCTCTTTAAGAAGGGGGACCAGAGGGATCACACTCCTCAGCCTCCCTGGAAAAGTCTATTCGGAGGTCCTGGAGAGGAGGGTCAATCAGATAGTCGAACCTCGGGTTGAGGAGGAACAGTGTGATTTTTGTCCTGGTCGTGGAACAGTGGACCAGCTCTATACCCTTAGCAGGGTCATGGAGGGTGCATGAGAATTTGCCCAACCAGTCTACATATGATTTGTGGACTTGGAAAAGGATTTCGATCGTATCCCTTAGGGAATCCTGTGGGGGGTACTCTGAGAGTATGGGGTATCGGACCCCCTGATAAGGGCTGTTTGGTCCCTGTACAACCAGTGTCAGAGCTTGGTCCGCATTGCCGGCAGTAAGTCGAACCCGTTTCCAGTGAGAGTTGGACTCCGCCAGGTCTGCCCTTTGTCACCGATTATGTTCATAACTTTTATGGACAGAATTTCTAGGTGCGGCCAGGTTGTTGAGGGGATCCAGTTTGGTGGACACAGGATTGGGTCACTGCTTTTTGCAGATGATGTTGTCCTGTTTGCTTCATCAGGCCGTGATCTTCAGCTCCCTCTCGATCGATTCGCAGCTGAGTGTGAAGCGGCTGAGATGGGAATCAGTACCTCCAAATCCGAGACCATGTTCCTCAGCTGGAAAAGGGTGGAGTGCCCTCTCAGGGTTGGGAGCGAGATCCTGCCCCAAGTGGAAGAGTTCAAGTATCTCGGGGTCTTCTTCACAAGTGAGGGAAGAATGGAGCGTGAGATCGACAGGCGGATCGGTGCGGCGTCTGTTGTGATGCGGGCTCTGCATTGGTCTACCATGGTGAAAAAAGAGCTGAGCCGTAAGGCAAAGCTCTCAGTTTACCAGTCGATCAACGTTCCTGCTCTCACCTATGGTCATGAGCTGTGGGTATTGACCAAAAGAACAAGATTGCGAATACAAGTGGCTGAAATGAGTTTCCTCTGCAAGGGTGTCTGGGCTTTCCCTTAAAGATAGGATGAGAAGCTCAGTTATCCGGGAGGGGCTCAGAGTAGAGCCGCTGCTCCTCCGTATTGAGAGGAGTCAGATGAGGTGGCTCGGGCATCTGATCAGGATGCCTCCTCTATGCCTCCCTGGTGAGGTGTTCCGGGCACGTCTAACCAGGAGGAGGCCCCGGGGAAGACCCAGGACACGCTGGAGGGACTATGTCTCTGCTGGCCTGGGAACGCCTCGGGATTCCCCTAGAAAAGCTAGAAGAAGTGGGGAGAGGGAAGTCTGGGTATCTCTGCTCAAGCTGTTGCCTCTGCGACCCGATCTCGGATAAGTGGAAGAGGATGGATGGATGTTTTTTTAAGAGCGTCTTTTATTACAGTTATAATAGTATTGCATGACTTGGTCTGTACTTCTCAATATCACTAAACTTTACTAGAATTTTTAGTAAAATTAGAACTGGAAGCGTAAACCATTTTTTAATAGAGATTTTCACGTTTTCATGAACTGAAGTGTAAACCATTAGTCTATTTTATTAAAATTAAGTTTCTTATAGAGCTGAAGAGTGTCAGTTTTTTGCACATTGGTTGAGCATGCAAGTAATAGTTTCACTGCACCACGTATAGTGGTACTGCTACTATTATTACCAGTAATACTATTCTTTTCAGCTGCAGTTCACTTTCTGTGCAAAATACACTTGTGAGGGCAGTGGTTTTATGATCAATATTTCCATAATTGTTTTCCCGTAATTATTTGCAACTTTGGGGAGACCAACATAATGATGACAAGTTTGGTAGATGTTTAGTTTAATTTAGTTTCAGGGTAACAAAGTGTCTTTTCTGTCATCACATTTGACTCCCTGACAAGCTCTAGAACAATTCTTCTTATTCAGTATGTGTAGGATATTTACTTACAATTAAAGTGAAACCACATCCTGAAGTTACTAGGAATAATCAAATAATGTACAATTGGGATGCAAATTCCAATTGATCCGATAATCGACAGTAGACCCTCTTTGAGTGATTAATAGCCATTATTATTCTAATAACACAGAGAATAGTGCAAGGACACATTTTCTAGAAGTGATATTATTTATGCATATATACATTAACGTAAGAACATGTCGCTAACTGTCTCACTACATTTTGTGCATTTTTGTTTGGAAATACTAGCATCTTGATGTACTTTGAAGTCTGTAGCGTTTGCAGTGTGCTATCAGGTTAATAGTCAAGAACAGCTGCCTTCATAGAGCATGTTCTTGGGGTGGATAAATTATCAACTGTAATGTTTTATGCAAGTCCACATGTCTACCTACCAAGACTGTCACTTATATGTCTTGCTGAAAAATCTTGCATCAGCAGTATCACTGATTTCATCTATCAGTCTTCATCTACATAGTGGGACATTGCTTTTATGTAGTTTTAGGGTGTTATTGAATTCTAGATGTGACATGTACATTTCAGCTTATTAGCGCATTCAGGTTTTAGTGGCTTGTTCAGTTTCTACTTGGTAAGATGTTTTTCTATAAAGCTGGTGATGGTGTCTCTAGATGAAATGTAGTCCCCTGGTCAAGATAACTGATTAGCTGACAAAGTTCTTTGCTGTCAAGCATGTGTCTTGTGCTATTATTCTGCACACCCTCTGCCTGATTTCCTCTGACCATTGTTCATCAGGTTTCCCTGCTAATGCTGCTGCTATAGTAGGTGCCACAGTCTGATCTTGCAAGTGGTTTGTTTGTTTGTGATAAGCCGGTTTTGTATTTTAAACAGCATTAAAATTTGCAGCAACCTTTGTCCAACCAAGCTATGTTTAGCATGCCTAATTTCCACTGAAAACTTATGTTCTGCTTCTGGAGGTGTACAGTATTTTCATGTCTATTTAAATATATAACACATGGCTCAAAACAAGTCTTAGACATTGCCGTGCTGCAAAACAATTACATTTCCCCATCCAAATTTATATTACCATGTAACTGATAAGATTAGTCATTTTAACATTCTTGATTTAAACTTTTAGAACTATTTACCCTTGCAGACCCACTCATTAATTGTACATACCTTTATCGTGATCTCTAGTAATTTTTTATTATTTATAAAATATTCTAATTTTTTTTCATTTTATGATTTTTGTTGAATTTCTTTTTGTAACATCATGATATCAGCAAGTGTTGGCATCATACTGGCTTTTGTACCACCCTAGAGTAAACCTGGTGAGGCACAATTCATAACAGTAAAAAACTGTTTTAGCTTCTAGTCTGAAAAATAAAAGAAACAATAACCCCTTTGAGAATTTTTTGCTTAGGCAAACATATCGGGTCCCTGTGGTTTTTGTTCTGCCCCATCATGAAAGTTCAGTTGATGAATAAATGCTCTCAACATTTTAAGATTATTGTTTCTGACTGGTGTTTTCAACCTTTTATCACTTACAAAAATGAACAGAGGACAACATTTTTTTAAATGAAATTCATTGTTATTTATTTATTTATTTAGTCACACAATGTTTTTGATGTGTAAGATCACTCTTGAATAATGTCCAGACTTGGCAATAACCAGGAACTGTGCTGCCAGGCTGCTCACAATAAACTTTCATTTTTCAAATATCTGTTTTATATTTATGTTTTTATTTTCAGTTTATTTTACTGTGAAGGTGGTTTCTGGATATTTGGAGGGGGTGCCCACACTGATACCTTTGAATTCTTTCCTAACAAAATAAAAATAAAAGACAAGAAATGAGATGCAGTACTGTGTTGAGAAGCTGTAATAAATATAAACCCATATATACCATGTTTTTTATAGATCTAACCATGCCATTTTCTAAACTCACTTTACCTATTGCAGGAAACCAGTAGCAACAGGTGCAAGCTAAGTAAAAGCACAACGTAGTATGCCCGGCTTGTTGCATGGCACACTTGCATACTCATCCACATTCACTTATACCTGGCCAGCTGTGAGGTACCAGTTGACCTTACATTCACATTTTGGAGACTGTGGGAACCATTTGTATCACTGAAAACAGAAAAGTTGCATATAAATAAATGTAAACTCAGGATAATGTGGAGGCAATATTGTCTGTTCTGGCTGCTGATCAGTTAGCTTTGTAAAAGTAACCTCTATTCAGTGACTGCATTTGATTTGGCTCCATTGATTCAGGCTTTTTGCTAATTTTTTTTATTTTATTTTCAATTTCTGTTTATTCCTGCTAAGTACAATTCCAATTATGAACCAAGCATGCCATATGACAATTACAAATATAGTATGAACATGAAATGCAATATAACTCCTGCAAAATAATGTTATAAAAAATCATGCAATATACTGTACATATACTTATACCAGTAGCGGCACACTGCACAAATACACTTGACTTGAGCATTCATAATTTTCACTCTTTCTCTGTACGTTTAGCATTAGTTTACTCAGAGATTTATGCGCTTGCTGCTTACTGAGCAGCTCTTCTTTTCTCCACCCTAGTGGCTCGCTTCTTCTCTTCTTTTGTCGCTATCTTTTCACGTTAAAACTGTTTAAGTCAGTGTTTGTGTTGCAATTACTTAAGCTGACACTTAAGTCTTCATATGCCTTAAGAATGATTTAAGATATGATGAGAACGGTGCCTGTATGCATACCGCCCTGCTGGCCGCTGCTGAGAGTTGATTCTGCAATAAAATAAAAATAAAAAGAGGAATAACCTTGGAGGTCAATCATCACCCCGAAAGCAGATAGTAGACTTCACGTAGTAAATGTGTACCAAATTTCAGGTCAATTGGTCAAATGGTTTGCGAGCTACAGGTGATTTAAAATCCTGGACAGACAAACGAACAGCCACGATAGCGTATTATATAAGAAGATATGCAAGATAGTTTTAAATCCAAATTCTAATTATCCTAAGTCAGACTGATTCTGAAAAGGATATTTTTTTAGGCAGATAGCAACATTTTTTTTTCGGGCAGCATTATTTTTCCATGTTGTTGGGATTTTGATTTAAATGTATAAAAGAACAGGGTTAAAATGAGCCCTGTCACATTGTACGCCTAAAAACACTAACACAATGAAAGCGGAAATGCATTGGGTGAGTATAGTATACACTTAATTCTTATTGTCAGGGAAAAATAAAACAGTGACAGGTTGGAATCCACCATGGATGTCTTTCGGTCACTTTAACCCAACATGATCAAGATCGAGAAGCCCTAATTTTGATATATTACTGTGTATAATATTATAAATGATGCTGAGTCTGTCAACCTGAACATCCCATTTCCTTATTAGAAGTAAATATCATTTTAAAAAGTAACAGTGTTATATGTAACTGTAATGCATAGTGCCATGCAAACATTTACTTTAAGTATTGTTATTTATTAATAATGATGCATTGCACTTACCTATAAAAATTATGATATGCTGTAATGCAGTTGACATAGTGGCACAGTGGCTAGTGCTGCATGAATCTATTATCTATGAATTTCTGTGTCACCTTTTTACCAGATATTCCCACAACAATATATATGTTAAGTTATTTAGGGGTCCTAAAATTGGAAAATTTTGAAGGAACAATATGTATGTTAAGTTATTTAGGGGTCCTATAATTGGAAAATTTTGAAGGAATGGGCACTGTGATAGACTGAGAGCACACTGAAGGATGTTTCCTGCCTTATATCCAATGCTGTTGGGTTAGACTCCAGACCCTCACAACTCTGAAACCAACTGAAAACAAATCCATTATGTAATGCTGTTCTCAACTGTCATCTACTGAGAATTCTTTCAACTTAACAGTGAATCACATACTTGAGGACAGCAATGGAAATTAAGGGGAAGTACATTTAGGACTGAAGCCAAGAAGCACTTCTTTTTGCAAAGAGTAGTGCAAATCTGAAACAAACTACTGAGCCATCTAGTTGAAGCAGATACCTTGACAACCTTTAAGAAGTATCTGGATGAGATATTGGGATAGCGTAGCTATTAGGTAAGCAAATGAGACTAATTGTTTGAATGGTGTCTTCTTGTTTGTCAAATTACTTATGTTCTTATGGTAAAAACAGAACAAGTTAGAAGAGGTATACATGGTGTAACATTCAAGTGCGTTCAAGAGCGGTGCAGACACTGTAGCCTTCAATTGACTGAGGTCAGTGGGCAGATTCAACTGCACTCTTAATTCTGTTTTAAGGTTGTGGGGGCCAAAGTTTATCTCACCAGGATCGGGTAAAAGGCTGAAAACAGGCCTGGACAGTGCTCTAGTCAATCACAAGAACCACTGTCACACACATAAACACATACACCATATTAACATACAGTGATCACTAACAGTTGGCAATTAACATAGCCTAAATAAAAAAAAAAAATAATAGAAAACCTTTGTAATTAATTCCCTATTTTCTCTTGAGTATGTCTGGCCGTACTAATTTTTATGAAAATGGGACTTGCAAAGCTATTCAGTTAGGACAAATGTTATTGAATAACAGAAATGAAAGGCAAACATTTTTACAGTGACTGATCATTTTGGATATCCTGATAGTAAACTAATAGGGTGATCAGACTTTTAAAGTCCCAAAGCAGGACACTTGTGTGGCATGTATGCTCACACATTAAACCCAGCTCCTCACTTGGTTAATGCCTGCAGGTGTTTTTTTTTGTTTTTTTTTTTTTAAATAAAACAGTTTCATAAATCAACATATTTGATTCCATACAGTGCTTGAAATGGAAGCAAATAAATAACATCTGTTTTTGTCTGCTTCTTTGTTGTTTTTTTTTGCAATGCAGTTCTAATTTAACACAAGTTCTTTATGAAGCTTTCCTCATCTGAGTTTTGACCATGCTGGTATATGTATATTGTATCAAACTGGAATCTCTTGTATGGCCCCCACTTGCTGTTCTAAATATATTGTGGGGATGTTTGTTTCGGTACAGCAATGTTCAGCCTGATAAGACTGGGGCATTTTGATATTCTTGAGTTACTTATCGGGACACATCACCTGAAAATCGGAAGTGTCCCTGTCATCTGGATGTCTGGTAGCCCTAGTACATTATAGTGACAGTGAAATACTGAATCTCTATAATCTTTAGATAATGGAGCTGTGACTTTGATTTAGCGTAAGGTAAATAGTACTGGCTAAATGTTTATTTTCTCTGTGAACAACAGCTTGCACGTAACAGTGTACTTTCATATGTAGAAAACACTTTGTCCTTCTTGCTTGCATTTATACTTTCTCAATTAGTTAAATAATTTAACTTATCTGTTATTAATTAATGCTTCGGAAGGAGAAAGATGCATGCACCTTGCTGGAACTCCTGATAAAACGATTGCCTTCCTACAAGCAGCCAGCAGTGAAAGCAACTTCCTACCCTGCGTACTCAGTCTGCTGGTTTTTTAATACCTTGTGTCGAGTACCTGTTTGTGTCAGCAACGTTTTTTGGAGGTAAAAGAGAAGAAAATAAACATGTTGGTGTAACGTCTCTCAAACTGAAACAGCTATTTTGTAGATGAAGTTGCATTGAACATTTTCTCTGTTATGACAGATGAGCTCACAAATTTGACAATGCTGTTCAATGGAAGATTTTGAAATTTTAAAACTGCATACAGCACAATCTGTCTCAATGAAAATTGAACTGTCTTGACAATTTCCTTTGAAGAATAGGTGTGCCACATTTCAATCAAATTCGTCCATGGGGGTGTGAAGTTGAATCATGTGAATAGACAGGCAAACAGACGTGGCTATCGCAATAGGTGCTTTGTGCATTATATGCAAACAAGACTAAAAATGATTTTAGGACACAGTCTGTGTTTTGCTGAGATCCTTGTACACGTCTGTTTGTAGTAGTTCTACACTCTGAAAGTCTAAGGTGTACCTGGGTAATAGTACTGTAAGCAAAGCAAGTATTTCCTAACTCTGTAGTTATGGATTGTGTCCCAGGTTTCCTAAGTAATTTATCTGTCAAATTCTTCATGATATTGAAAAGTTCACCTATATTTATGCATTCTTATATAGTAATTACCTGGATTTATCTAACTAATGATTTTATCCAAGCCAGCTTACAAATGCATGGTACTGCACTTTAAGCACAGACCAATAAAATGACTGTCACACAGATTCCTTGGTGAGAGTTTAAAACTGGAAGCCTTGTACTTTATAGCATTTAAGTCACTGGGCTGCTCAGCTTTTTTGAGAGTGGTTTGATGTGTCACAAAGCACCACTAAGGATTTTACTTCATTGGTTAAGAATATTGATAATCTTTTTAAAAATCTTGTCCAGGAAAACAGCCTTTAAGATGTGTCTGTCTAAGATTAGAATCAGTTCTGTTTTCTTTGTGGTATATATTTTATCTGTGGCCTCCAGTTTAAAGAATTTACTATAAACTCACAACACAATAGGCCTACTTTTTTGATAGTCTTAAAGCTTCTGAAAACAGTTGTGCATGCCAAGCACTGATCTAGAATCCTGCCCATTTGAGGGAAGTGCCCCTTCTTTCTTTGGAATGTTATCTTTATGCTTTCGACTGTATGTTTTGCCGCTTATCTGACTGACTAATATTAAAGAAACACAATGTTGAACTATATATTTATTATATTCACCATTTTTTGCATTGAGCATTAAGCACATTCCTTAAAGCTTTCTTGCACATGGCTGCGCCTGGGATGGATTGCTTAACTTGTAAGATACGAGTATTCATCTCTCATGAATCATGCCTGAGCCATTGCGATTATAGAGAGATAGCAAAACTGTTATTGCAGAGTTATATAAATGTGCAACAGACAGAGTCTTTCATAAATCTTTTGCACAGAGGATAAAGAGAGCTTTTATGCATCTGAATATTGGTCTTTTTATCTGAGCCATATCTTTTTATTATTTTAAAGTTATGCAAAGCTCTCCTATGAGCGGAAACCACAGAGATTTCCTTCAGGATACTAGATTCAGTGTAAATGTTTTGTTCCGCTTCAGCAGATCCTAAGCATCCCTTTTAGTTATATTATTATGCAGACTGGATATGTGTCATTTTCTCAATATATATTCACTGTGAGGTTTTATTTGTAGTTCAAGAATATAGTCCTTAACTTAGAAAAGAAACTAGAAAAGCACCTCTCATTTTAGAGCTTTCGGGAAGGAGTCGTGAAAAACAGAATATTATGGCTGCTTCTGTTAAATACCTATATATTATGTGATCTCATATTTTTGTAAAAGTTTGTTTTACTTTTTAAGCTAATCATTTATTAAAATAAATACACCTATACCTTAGGAAGTTGTTGCATTGTCCATTCTACTACACCCATGTCTTCTTTCAAAATATTTTTCTGCGTGTTTTTTCACAAGAAGAAACAAAATGATATCAGGATTTTGAGGCAGCTGGCAGTTCCTAGCTTTGAAACTGTCGATTCTTACTGGTGGTTTTAGCCCTACAAGAGTCACTCCAAAATGGTTAAAGATGTCGAATTTCAAACAGACACATGTTGGGGATTGTATTGTGTTTATAAATATATTATTTTTAATTTTTAAACATGTATTAGATATCTAGCCCTTTATGGAACTCTAGTAGAGGGTGAAAAATTACAAATGTTTATTACAAAGAGAAAATTTAGACTTTAAACATTTAGATTGAAGCACACATTTTAATATTTCAAGTATCTGATGTAATTATTCTTGTTTGTTATGTACTTTCACTACATGAAGTAAATTATTGCATTTCTTAAGATCACCCCAAGCAACTTATAGTAATTTAGACTTTTTCCATGATAGTTTAAAGAATAATAATATGGAGATATTTATATCATTTATAATATTTTTAGAATTATTGTATACTTGCCAAAATAAATTTGGTGTTAATTATTTTTTAAACCCATTAATAATGATCATGAATTATCTATTAAAAGGATGCAGAGAGATGGAGCCTATTTTGGTAACATCAGCTGTAAGTCAAGAAACCATTCTGGGTAAAATGTCATGATAGTTATTCAATTTATTTCTGTGTAGAGTTTTTTATTGTATCATACTTATTTTGTACTGTATCATATTATATTATACTCTGTTAAGGGTGGCATGTCGTGCAATGGCTATGGCTGCTGCCACATATAGTACGTAGATTCAGCACTTCCTGGATTTGAATCCTGTGCCTGTGTTTTGCAGGAACATACTCTCTCTGAAAGGTAGGCAGTTACTAAGCCTAACGTTATCCCCAAAACACACCCAATCATATCATTTAACAGATGGAAAATGCAAAATACTTGAACTTTCCAGAATAAAAGCACTTAGCTTGATTCGCTGATGTAACATCTTGAAACAAGCAGATGTCATAGCACAAGAAGGCAGCCCATCAGTAGAATAAGAGACAATACTGTATTTCAAGAAGTACATGAACAAGATTCTTGTCTTTGGCTGAGATCTTGATTGTTCGACTATGTCCATGTGGCTTGCTTGGGAGTAAAGGTCAAAAATCTAACTGTCTTGATGATTTTTTTTTTTTGGTGAGAACAGAACACATAATCAAACAACATAATACTCAGTAGTAAAACTATTATGAAAGACAGATGCACACACTTCTGGCTTTTGACTAAGTACAAATAGACAACATACTTATACTGTATACTGGATGAAAATTTCATGTTGCTTGAATTTAAAGAAAATGTTTTTCAGTGTGCGAAAATTAATTGAAATCTTGCAAGCACGTATACCTGTGAATGCAAAGGAAAACAGGAAATTTTATGTCAGTGTCATAGTGTGTTAAAGATAATATGTTTGCATATGGACTTGTTTGTGAACTGTGCGTTATACATGTTTCTGCCCCTTTAAGTATCTTGCCTACAGCAGTGTTTTCCAATTTCAGTCTCTGGGAGACCACTGTAGCTGTAGATTTTCATCCCAACCAACTTTACTTTTAATTTGATTCCAAACTTAATTAAATTAGCTGTTTCTTTGTTTAAAAAGAGGCAAATCTGGATTGCTAAATCTGTATTAGTAAGAATATATATTACATGGAGATACTTTAATGTTTTTATTTTTATTTTTAAGACTTTCATCATCCTTATCTTGATTTTCATTACAATTTTCCATTTAGTAATGAGCACACTAGTGAGTCTGATACTCAAGTAGCTACAGCCTTTCACCTCTTTGTGTTATGTCTGTCCTTGTTTCTGCTTCATTCATTGATAATTGACATTATTTAAAGGCAATTAAGGTAGTAAAGAGCATAAATAGGAAAATGACAAAAGAGAGCTATGGCAAAAATTTCAGATGTTTCTAAATGTATTATAAATGTAAGTCTCACATTATTGTGCTGTTTTGAATGAAGAATTATAGAAGAAAAAAATAAAAGACTAGTTAATTAATTAAGCAATGAAACCAGTTTAACATATAATGACTGACTGAATGTAAAACAGGTGGGGATGAAAACTGCAGCCCCAGTGGTCTTCCAGGACTGACTTTGGGAACCACTAATGTTGAGTTATGTGCTATTCAGCCTGATTGGCAAGTCGATTCTGGCTGTCGCCCAGTGTAATGCAGCAGTGGGTTAAGCTGGTTTGACAATGGATATATGTTTAAAGACAGCAGTTTAAATGTAGTGGGAGAATGGGAAAAACCAATGTCTTGTCCTGCTTTTCTGGTACCAGAGTTAGTGGGTTAGCAAGTTAGCAGTGTCACCTTAATTAGCTCAAACCGAAGAGGTGAACATCTGCTATTGTATCCATTTCAGTATCAGAGCATTAACATGTCTTCTGACAGATAAAAGGTGTTGTTAATACATTTGGTATTTGTTAAAACAATAGGTTTTTAATCTGAAAAGTATAAATGCATTAGACTGGTATGTTCTTTAAACTGTCACAGTTTTTATTAATTCTACAGTGATATGGATTTTGGCCATACTGTCCACTCCTTTGTGTTATCTGATCTTTCTTTTTCATCATCTTCTCAAATATTATTTACAAAATGAGTCCAATAAATTATACAATTGCATGTATGTCCCTCCTTCTCTATCTTTCTCTATTCTGTAATCAAAATATTTTAACAAGTTCATGGTTATATGAAAGATTATGTTCCACACGTTCAGCTTCGATTTTGGTTTGTACATTGTCCCATTGTGTGCCAATATGTTAATTCAGTTAAAAAAACAACCATATTCATCTAAAGCATATTTTACAGTCTTGTCTACTATTTGTTGATGACATATGCTGCATACTAGAGTTCCTGGTAGCTTTCTGTGTGAAATTTCAACATCCTCCTTGTGTCTGTTAGGGTTTTTCCCTAAGCACTTTTGATTTCCTCCCGCATCCCAAAGACATGCAGATTAGGCTTATTGGTGAGTCTAAATTGGCCCCATGTGGGAACAAGTGTCGGCATGTGCATGAGTGGGCTTTGCAGTGAGCTGCAGCTCCTTCCAGGGTTAGTTTTTGCATTTGAATAGAGTTTGACTCAGGTGATGCATGTTTGAGAAGTGTGGTTGTCATTATATTATATCATATTATATTATGCTAAATAATATAATGTAATTGTATTATTATAATTCAGAATCCAATATTGAATTGGATTAAGTGTCTTTGGAAGTTTTTAGCAGATTTATTTTTGTGCTTACGGATATATTTTCTGTACACACTTTTAGTCAGATCACTCACTAACTCAGGTTAGGTCAGGTCAGGTTGGGGAGCATGCACTGGTACAGCACGCTGCCACACCCACCACACAATTAAAGATTTCGGGATTGCAGTTGTGAATCCTCCAGGCAGAGATGCGGTCCAGTCCCGCCCTCTGGAAATCACCATCTATCTGCCGTAGCCAGGTCTTATGTGGGTGTCCCTTTGGCCTCGTCCAGCCGTTCAGGTCAGGAGCAATTAGGATCCTGGAGGGGGATCACCCTCAAGGAATTGTGCTACATGACCATAGTGCAATAACTGACATTCAATCACAATGCCTTATTTGGGACTCCATGAGCAACTGCTTATTCGACACAAAGTCAAACCAACGCCATCCAAGGATTCTTTGAAGAGGCACAGTACTGAAGGAGGCCAGTTTTCATTTCAGGTCACTGAATAGCGTCCATGTCTCACAGCCATATACCAAAACGTGTAGCACCAGGACTCTGAACACTTGGACCTTCATCCTTTTGCATAGATGTCGGGAGCACCACATACGCCCCTTTCCATCAACCTCATGACCCCCCATGCTCTCCCAATCCATCTACTGACTTCATAGGAAGAGTCACCAGAGACATGAATGTCACTGCCGAGGTAAGTAAACCTCTGGATAAGGTCAACACTCTCTCCGCAGACAGACACAATGCTGATGGTTGTGCCTAAGAGGTCATTAAAGGCCTGAAGCTTGGTTTTCATCCAGGACACTCGCAAGCCCAGACACTCAGACTCCTTGCTCAATCTCTAAAGGAAACTAATTTGTAATGAGTACACTTTGGTGTGGATGGTGTGTACTAATATTTATATAATTCACAATGGTGCCTGCTTATCAAAAGTTGTCTACCTCATGGAGTTGGAATAATTTAGAAATAAAATACTAACAAAAAAGAGGAATTAAATATTTCTTTAAAAAATCACCTAAAAAACACACATACATAATAAGGTGATCAGTTGAGCAGGAGCTAATTTACAGATACTGTATAATGTCCTGCTGCTTATGATTAATCATCTAGATCAATATTTGCTCACACCTGACATAGGATGTGTAGGGCATATTTAGTAAGGCTGTTTAATATAAGAAATGTACAAATGGTCACGGTCAAGATCACACATGGAATAGGATTTGTCTAAACTCATAAATAAAACATGAATACAAATATGCATAGTGACATCCAGAGTGATAGAGTTGCAACAGCCCACAAACAAACACTTTAACACAGATACAATTTACTTAATCCATGTTATTAACAGGTTTATTTTTGTATATTGAATGTCTAACAATTAATTTATTATAATTACTCTTTCGTATTCAGTTGTAAATTGCATTTGTGCAATTCTAACTTTTAAAGATTTTAGCTGGAACACAGTTATATAACTATAAAGAAATACATGACTTTAATTTTGAAGAAATAAAGAAGCCTGAAAAAAATAATTGAAAGACTATTTTCTTTACATTAAAATAACACACAAGGAAATTACAGCGCTCTAAGAATATCTTAAAAAAGACAAACAAAGGTAAGAATGAGTTGCTTTCAATTTTGTTTTTTTTAGCTTCAGTGGCTCCAATGTAACTGTGGCTCCCAATTAGAAAAAACCTTTAGTTACACCAATGAACAAATAACTGGGTCACATTCAGTATGTTCTTTCATGTCCCAAGTGATATAAAAGAACTCTCTCTAAAATCATAGTGACTTTAACAAGTAGCAAAGGAGAGAATAAAAAGAAAATGTAGTAACATTATGAACAATGCTGCACATCCTTTCTCTAACACACTAACACAGGATTTTCAGGCAAAAAATTATTATTCAGCAAAAGTGTGTCTGTCAAGAAACATTACTGGGGCTACTTTATACAAGCAGCAAGGCAACTTTATAATGCCTCACTGGGACTGGGACTGTGACTGCCAAGTCAGAAGTTTAACTCTGTCTGTCTGTCTGTCTAATATATATTTATCATTAGTTATTCATATCAATTGTACAGTGTAACTGACTGTAAAAATGAATGGATTCTAAGTCTATGTATGTAATGTATCCAAAAATGCCCAAATCTTTTTAGTAATATACGTATTAATGCTTCTGTTAAAAAATGGTCTGTTATAGTGAATACATTTTAATTGAATTTAAAAAAAGCAGAAAAAGTGCTGTTAATTTGTTATTTAGCTTCTGTATACAGTTTCATATTTTTCCACACTTCCTAAACTGTTAGCAAAAGCATTTAGGGCCTTTAAAGTAATATTAGACTATAATCATTCAAACACCCAGTATCTAGATGCTTTAAAAATATATAACATTCTGTATAGATTTTTAGTTTTAGGTATTGCTAAACTTTGCTCACATGGTGATCCTTCTAGCATTGTTCTACTATAGTAAGAAGTGGTTTGGTTATTTAAATGTGCAGTGGCCACTCCCACCAGTCCTAATAAACTGAATGACTGCCCTGATTCACAAATCAGGTCATTATTTCTGGCACCATCGTGCTCAACCCCTTGAAGCTTTCTGTTCTTTAGTGTACTAATGAGGTTTCCTTGAATTGTTTTCTTCTTTAAGAATTTCACCAGTTATGGTAGGCATCACGTACAGTATATTAGAGTTTTTTTCTCTGTTTCTGTATTTACTAGTTCACATGTTTGTTTACATTAGAGCATTTAGGTTCCAGCACATTTTCTGTATGTTACTTGCAAAAATATATGAGATTTCTGTTTTTGTTTACATGTTAATTTTATTTTTTTCTTAACCACTTCTTACATTACATATAGTTTCTGATTGAAACAAAATGCAGGAACAAAATGATTTTGTTTTACTGTTTTAAAAATGACATATGGCAAACAAATTCCATATCAGAAGCTAGTTTAGTCATATTAAGACAGACTTATGTGTATTTGAGCTAGATTTATAGTTATTGTATTTCTTTGTTTTGGAAAAATGATAGTATTGTAAGATTTTCTATGTAAATTGGTTGCTGTTATTTAATTGAAGGGATTTTCCCCAAAATTCGATATACATGATAAAATACTTACTGTCATTTCCTGTTTTTGTTGGCAGAGTTATAGTGATCTGCGTTTGATACTACTAAGTCATATTTATTTAATAATTTTAGTAATTTGAAGTTTGTTTTTCCACAAAAGCATGAATCAGTGCTTCAGAGGAACTCACTCTAGATGAAGTGGCTGCCCACCATGTGATACACAATGACACCTCCACACTGGAGTTTAACGGATTATGTACAAAATGAGCAAGGAAACTTATCACTGGGTTTTGTGAGGTTTCTTTTGTAAGATGGTACACTTCATCTTGTTTTTGATCTAGCTGTTTTTTCTGATCATGTGAAAGTCACTTTATTTTTTGTTTTCCATTTTTTATCATGTGATTGGACATAAAAAATGTTGTGGCAGAATAAGTCATTTAATGATTATGGGCTTATAGAATAAAATATCCCACAGGTACA
The DNA here is from genome assembly GCA_026402145.1 of Polypterus bichir lapradei. Lineage (NCBI taxonomy): Eukaryota > Metazoa > Chordata > Cladistia > Polypteriformes > Polypteridae > Polypterus > Polypterus bichir. The sequence goes on from JANRMT010062791.1 coordinate 32,821,573, forward strand.
GCATTACAGCCTAAAGCATTGCTAGGAGTAATTTATCAGCACAGTCACATCAGTACAAATGTTGCATATGAACTTTTAGGATGAGCCAGGTGTTTATGTAAATTATTTTCTAAAATCAACGGACAAAATTGTATGCTTGTACTGAAGAAATATTTTAATTGAGAACGATCAGTTAAAAATTTTTGCCTTAAGTAGTTCCATCTATGCATTTATCTGAACCTGCTTTTTACATTACAGTGTCTGTTTCAGCAGCATTGGGTGTGGTTCAGGAACCAGTAAAGATGGAGGGTAGATATTAACACATTTTACATGTCAACAGTGACAATAGGTACATTTGTTCACAAAACTTTAAAATGAGGGTGTTATTTTAATATACTAATTCAATGCAATTTGCTAATTAACAAAACTCGCAATATAAATGTTTTTCCCTAAAATTTGAGTTAACTAGAATTTGGCACATGGAATAGAAAATTCTCCCAATTTGTAGTTGGTAATCAGCTTGTTAATGCTGTTACTTAATTAAATTACTAGTAGACAAATAGGTTAAGAATATGTTATTTTTGAAATCATCCATTTATCAAACTGATTATCTAAGTCAGGTTCCAGGGAGCTGAGTCTGTCTCTGCAGCATCAAGTGCAAGAATGAAAACTAGACGAGAGAATCAGTCCATCATGGGGCACATGGACTTGCACTTACAGACTGGCAATTCAGAGCCATCAATTAATCTAACAATCATGAATGTTGGGGGAAGACAGTTTACCTTTCAGATATGAGAAAAGCTGTAACTGAGACACCATTTGAGCTCATGCCACTAAACACTCTCCCACTAAGTCGCCTTTTAAATATTTTGTGTAGTTTTAATAATACATTTTTATAGTATGTGATGCCAAAAAAAGCCTTGTTTTTTCATAGCTGTTAAAATTTATTACGGCACTTGGATGCCTTGAGGAGAGTTTTGAACATGGCTAACACTTTTCAACAGACACGCAAAATCACAGTTTGGTTGACTATAGCTAGTGCAAATAGCACACCAAAGCAGATTTTCACGTTGTGATGCTCAAGCTGGCATAAAGCAAATTCGAAGACTTAAGACTTTTTTTTACAGTTCTATATATCATAGTTTAAAAGTTTTGTTTGTTTGTAGAAGACAAAAACAACAATGTAGTGTGGTTTCTATAACTTGAAGATGGAAGACCTACAAACCTATCGAATAACTGTTGAACTACACTTAAAGGTCACTTTCTTAAGAAATAGAATTATATCCAGTGAAATGCTTACTCAGCTTCTGGGAGAGCTGTCTGCTAACAATGTACACAACTTGATAATATGAAAAGCTCTTAAAAGGATTGGTCTTGTGGGGGTGTGTTGCAGTTAAGAGTCCATTCCTATAGAAATTGAACAGGCAGAAGAACTGGAAGCATATGAAATCCACGAAGCATACGCCAGTGGCGGAAAATTTTACAAATCCATGAGTCTGTCGTGAAACTCTTTGGGGTCTATGAAGATGTGCATTTTTAAGAATAAACACTTTGCAGCAGCTCAGTTTTGTTGGGTGTGGGTGTGCATTTAGGAAAGCAGAGGGGCCTGGGGTGTTGGATGTTTCTGTAGTCATGTGCAGATGTGCTCAGTTCAGCCAGCTTTCTCATTTAGTGTTCTACGGGTTGTTGTCAAAGCACCTCAATCCCCACAGTACAAAGTGCCTGGGAAAGAACAAGGGACGGGGAGAAAAAATGGAAAGAAAGACTGGAAGTTAGATCAAGGAAAGTCAAGATCATGAAGCAGCTGATGGGATGGGGATGGCTGTCGGGACACAAGCCAGTGAAGGTTGACTGCACTTGCCAGAGGGCGTCTCCTGCTGCTAAGCAGTGTGAGCAGAGAAGATGTAGAGATGGAGGAGGCACTGAGGCTCCTTTCATCTCAACATTTTTTTAATGAATGGTTCTGACTGTGTCTTAATTCTTGAGTTTAACTTATTTATGGATATTATTTTTCAATGGATTCCACCAGAACACTGGAACATATTAGCTTATTTATTTAAAATTGTACCATGCTTCATTTTAAACACTGTCTGGATTAAAAAGCACAAAGCACATTTACTTTAGCCTGCGCTTGTTTGTGTCCACATTGCCTTAGTCCATCTTTGTTCATGACTATCAGTGTTACAAGTTCAAGTATATTATTCCACTTTGCAGGTGACACTGTTTTATCTTGGTAGAGTAATATATATATATATCTCACAGACTTACCACTGTTGATAAGGTATTATTGTATATAACTTATCCCCACCTTCCCTTCTATATCTATAACCTCAGGCAATTAGATGTAGTAAAAAGACAAACAGGAGTTAAGTTACACATAAAATAATGTATTATTGATAATATTCATAAATAATAACAATATGCAAAGTACATTTGAATATTGGCAACCATACAACCTGATTAAATGGTGATGTGTAGTTCAGGCGGCACACAGACTTGTTTGTTACTTAATGTCTCTAATTAAAGCATCATTGGTGCTCAGCTTTCTTCAGAACAGGCCTCAAGCCTGTTCAATATGGCTGAAGCTGTGCTCTTCATTGTGTTGTCTTCATCACCAGAGGTTAGTAAGAGAGAGAGAGTGAGATAAAGCAAGCAAACTTATGGGTTTTCTGTCCAACCCATACAGCCAATAGGGCATCATGGTACTTAAAGGCCTCTGAGACAAGCCAATTCCAAACAGCCATACCTCAGACCAATGGGGGAATAGAACATCTTAACACCTGCCACCCCCCCAAGCCATATGTTAAAGTAACCTGACTTTGTGTGGGGAATGAGAGAAAGACTTTAGCAAAGAAGTACTCGCTAAACTGGTTTAAGGCACATCCTCTCCCAACTCTGTCGTAAAATTCAAAGAGACTCAGTCGTAAAGGGGGGGGGGGGGGGGGGTGTAAACAATAAATTACATTGCTTTGCCTAAATTACAAATAAAGACATACAAAATATTTATCAACTTATATGTAAAATCTCACATCACAACAGACACAAACATCACAGGGTCCAATTTTGAAATTATTGTTTCATATAGCTGCTAGTAAGTGAGAAGAACAGTTGGTGGGAAGTACACTGATGCCTTCTGTGAAGCACGGTGGTCCTGGCGTGATCTGGCTGTGCGCTTTAGCCAAAAGAAATGGAGAGGTACCCAAAGTTGATGGAATGATCACTGAAGAAGACAAACAAATTTCACTTCTTCACGAAGTACCTACAGTATAAGATACTCACTTCTTATTGATGAATTGTTGCAGTTTTGCATTCTAAGGGGCGTTACACAACTCGGTTGAAAAACACACTGTATTTGTGATACTTTCTCTTGTGTTAATATTTATTTTTGTTTATTCTAATTTTAGAGTTTTTTTGAGGAAATAATTGCTTAACCCCTCATATAACTTGCTTTTGAAATAATTATCTTGTGTGGCCTAAGACATCTGCACAGCACCATATAACTCTCTCTAAAAGCCATGTTCAGGTCCATTTGACTGTTTGTAGAGCCTGAGGATAATAATTCAATGCAATTTCTGTTACTTTGGAACATTCTGTGTGGATTTTTTTTAAAACAATTGTTAAATCTTTGGTTCTGTGTACATCAGTATTAACTAAAAATGTCTGAGTATTGCTACAGTGGAAAAGCAGCTGCATGTAGTTATGTATTGTAAAGAGCTATAGACAGAAGACGGTGATTCATTTTTAATGAAAGGGTCCTTCTCGTAATGGTGCATAATAAGAGAAAATTAATGGAGCTGGCAGAGCATGATAATGGATGTACCTTTAGTTGTTCCACAGAAGATAATAATGAATAGCAGTGTGCTATGCTGTACTTAACTTTGCCTCTGAGATCTTTTTTTACTTTTGTTTCGTCACATACTATAGCAACAAGAGGTGATTTGAATCTAATTTTTCATTATTCCACCTTTTGTTGTGTGAAATTAGCTTTGACTTTGGAGTTAACTGGATGGATAGTTCCTCATGAATGCAGTGAATTGATCTCCACATTTTGTTTTGTTCCTCTCTTGAGCTTTCCCAGTAAACAGTGGCACACTTTTTAACCGACTGACTGCATTAGGAGAAGTCCTTGCTTGTGCTTGCATTGAATGATTCACACAAATAATTGTATGAATCATTTAAACAAGTAATAACTAGGGACATTTTTGTTGCGAGGATTGTGGGAGGGGACTTTTTGTTGTTACTATCTCCAAAAATGTTCATCCAATAGTAAGAACTAAAGCAAAACTCTTTTATGATTTAATCCCAGGTCATTGCTTTCCAAATAGGCAAATTAGGCTAAAAAAAGTATGACTAAGCTAAGGTAACATCACATAGAGAAAAGTTGGACAGTGTGGCTAGGTAAATAAAATACTGGGCTTTAATCCTCAAAGCTGCCTGTTCAGTCCCCACTTCTGAATCATTGCATGGCCTCCTATTAGTCACTTAATCTTGCTTTCTCATCTTGTCACTTTTTTAAAATGAACACTGTGTCTTCTTTCATCTACTATACACTACATGACCAAAATTCACACAATCAGCTTTGGGAAATAGTGTTTTGTTTTTTACATTACGCAAGTGTGGACCTTCCCTTACATTCCATTTCCTCTGGGTTTTGTGGAGTTATTTAAATGTCTTTTAAATATGTTTTTCTTCATCATTTTGCATTTTTTAACATAAATGAAGGATTTAATTAATTTGTTTTCCTGGATCTATGCTATTTTTAAAAATCTTTACTGCTTTCCAAACCTGAGGATTGGAAATGCACTGTTTACAAAAATGACTTTAAATTGAATAATTATATTATTAAAAATACTATTAATAATGATTTTCAGTAACATATAAATATACAACTAACTGACTTTATTTTGGTAGTGGTGATCCAGACCTTTGATATCCACAAGATTTAGGGCTCGTTTATACTTCACGCTCAGTACGCGTATGCGCCCGCATCGTGGCTGTCATGCTTTTCCAGTGTTCATTTGATGCGTCCTCTGGGGAGGTCCTCAGAAATTAACGCGACATGTGTGTGAGTTGCAGTACCAGCAAAACATCGGGGGGCGCAGTATGCTTAAAGTTGGAATGTGACGTTAGAGTCTCTGGTTACTATCTACATGTGACAGAAAGCTGCTTTGCGGATCCTATGAGATCGGTGTGCGTGCTTTGATGTTTGATGACCGGTTCGAAGTGGTGAAGCAAAATGCCGACATACAGATAGAGGCATTCGTGGTGCTTTTATGTTCAAGTGTCGCATATTCCCGATTGTAATGACACAATACATTTTAAAAATCTCACATACTGTCTTCTGCGCCACCTTTTTTTCTAGGGCTTCCTCTGGTACTAACAGCAGCGGCAAACAGCAATAGATCGCCACACTGAGTACGTTAAATGTGTGATATTCCAACTCTCTGCACATTTAGAATCCTTAGATTTATACTTGATATCACTTTCATGATAAAATGCAGTGAAGTATGTTACATTTTACAGATAAATCAGTAATTTCGTTTAAATAATGAATATTGTTAATAATTACACACATGGGGGTGACACGGTGGTGGAGCGTTAGCGCTGCTGTCTTGCAGGGAGTCACGTTGCTGATATTCCCTGCCTGGAGTGTACATGTTTTCCTGCTGGGTTTCCACAGTGTGCTCCGGTTTCCTTCTAAAGATATGCAGATTGGTTACACTAAAATGACGCCAGCGTGTATGTGTGTGCTTGTATTCACCTTGGATGAGCTGATGCCTCATCCAGGGATTGTTTCTGCCTTGTGCCCAATGCTAGCTGAAATGGACTAATCCCTGGACTGATTGATTTAAACATTAAACATCCTTTTCAGAGATATTGCGGTAAGATGTCATTGGAATTTAATGGGTGTTCCAGGCAATTCACAACACAGCGAAGCCGAACCTGTTCTTACCGTGATAATATCTCGCACTGCCACCTGGTGGATCCTCCAGATTTACGTAAAGTACGCGCGCAAGTATAAACAGTACAACACTTGCGTAGCAGGAGCGTCCGCTGCAGCATGCGTCGCATGAAGTATAACCGTGGCCTAAGTCAGATTGTGTTGTGTTCCGAAAGTTATTTCTTCATAATTGCCACAACAATTGAAAAACAATCAGAGAGAAGATTAATGGATGGATAAATTAGTTCAGTCCATCTATTTTACTGCCGAAAGAACTGATGGGAACAGAAGAAAGTAGTGCATGAGGATGATACTAGAACTACTGTACATTATTACTAGTTTGACAGTGAATTGTGAATTTAATGAATAAGGTACAGTATATGTGAAATCTTGTGCACTCCTATGCTAATTTATTTTCACACTTTTCTTTTCTGTCTGAGATGCGAACAGGTTTCAGAAATTCCATGTAACTGCTTATTCTGCTTAGAGGACATTGGTTTCTGAGAAACCAGGTTAACACACATAGATTTCTCTGTGAGTAACCTGGTTATTTGGCCATGCAGACCTTTAACCACATTACACTTAAGGACTTTGTAGTCTGTGCATGTCCACTGCACTGTGTTTGCCATTGCATGTGTTTGCTTTGCATACTATTTCAGCAGCCACTGGTAGGAGTGTTCACAGGATACATTTGTTGAGGCAGATGTTTAGGTGATTACATTATTCCTTCACCTGATTAAAATAATCCGGCTCAATATTTCAGAAATCACTAAATTTATGTTTATGAGCTGAATATACAGTTTAAGCTCAGCAGGACACTCTTAAGAGCAGTGTTGGAGTAATGCATTAAAAGTATTGTGCATTATGTACAGGTAGTTCAGTTACTTTTTAAAGTGACAAGTAACTTAACAGAAAACTTATTTTATTGAAGTAAAATACCTGTGTTGTTATCCTAGTAGCACTGGGTTTAAGGCAAGAAGCAAACGTACTGCTATGCATATTGCAGGGTTCAATCATATAGCAATCACAAGCAGACGAGTGTTCTGCATGCAATCCAGTAACAGAAACATATTAATAAAGTTTTAGTTTAGTTTTAATATAACTATTTGCTATAGGTATGTTGAAAGAGTTTAGCTTTAATCTATTTGCTATAGATATGTTGAAATCGTGTGATCAGATGACACAGTGGCCAGTGTTCATACCATAATCTTCAATGGCTCATGGCGATAATGTAAAAAGGGGATGGGTGTTATTTACTTCACAGCACATGAAGAACTAAATGTATTTAGAAAACACAAGAAAATTATAACAGGCATCATACTTTATTTTGGATCCCTGGTGGTTGATGATGATGTTTAATTCTTATTATCTCTCAATGTTGACAAGACAAAAGAGATAATTGTGTACTTCAGAAAATCACATCCTGCCCACATCCCACTCAGCATCAACGGTTTAGATGTGGAGACTGTTAGGAGTACCAAGTTCCTCGGTCTGCACATAACTGAGGAACTTATGTGGACACATAACACCTCATCACTAATCAAGAAAACCCAGCAGAGACTACACTTCCTGAGGCAGCTGAAGTGAGCAAGTCTTCCCCCTTCCATCCTCACCATGTTCTACAGAAGCACCATTGGGAGTGTTCTGACCAGCTGCATCACTGTCTGGTTTGGCAACTGCAACATACTGTATCAGACCGCAAATACCTGCAAAGGATAGTGAAGACAGCGGAGAACATTATTGGGGTGCCTCTCCCTTCACTACAGGACATATTTTACAAGCGCAGTGTTTATTGCTGATAAATTTTCCACAAGGCTTCATTAACTGGGAAACATAGCTGAACACCAGGCAAGCTGATTTGTTTTCTCTATTTTCTAAAATGTGGCGTATCATGGCACCGGCAGGTGACAACATGTTACATGTTGGTTGAACATGCAAGTAAGAATTTTACTGTATTCTGTTTACATGACAATACTACTTCTACTTAAACTCCTGCATACTTGCCACAACGGTTACAATATTAATCCAATTGGAAGTGACTTCACCAAACTAAAGAATGATTGGTTCCCTTTTATCTACATCCATCTAATGAGATTTCTTTTTTTCCCACCTTGAATGCCAGTTAGAGAAAGTATTTTTAATATTTTTCCATTTATGTAGAAGACTAACCTACATAAGAGGTCATATCTAAGCCTGTAAATAGTTTGATGCCGTTTTTTCCAGTTTGTGGTATATAGTAGATTTTCTTTCTATCCATCCCTTTTCATACACTCATATTGGCATATTGTGAAACCTAACCTGACTCATGTTGACATGTAGTGTCTCAAGACTATTTGAAGTTGGCTGTCCATTGGCTTCTGAGCTGTGTTTTAATTCCATTTGCTTTTATGTTTAGGATTCCATATTCACACATGCTCTTTATGCCAAAAAACATGAATATTTTTGCAAATAATGCTGCCATGCAGCAAAAAGATTATCACAATTGCTTATATTGTCTTTGTTTAGCTTTAAGTATACACTGTATAGTTGGTTAACGTTTCTTTCAGTATTGCATTTTTAGGCCACAATAGTTTAACATACCTTTTCATTGCATGCAGAAGTACTTGCCAGCTTTCAGTTGTTTGTTTGGCATGGGAGGATGTGTCCACCCAGTTTTTCCTTTAGCTTGTGTGTCCTTTGCTCTCGGAGAGCGCATGGCACTTTGACACATGAGGCGTATTGTGAACTTGCAGGTGCATTTTTCTGCTGAGGCTCCCATTACGCTCTGCATCTTTTCCTTCTCAAGGGTTTAATTGTCCTATTGTCGTTGCATTTTATTGTTCATTCTTGCTTTATACAAGGCCCTTGGGAGAACAGCTGTACTTGATGGACTTTCCATTTACATTGGGCCAACTGATAAAAACAAATTATCAAAACAAAAATGAGAACAGATTACATAGCCAATGGTGGGACACTGAGAATAACACAAATTGTTTGAGAGGTTAGAGGCATAGTATTTGGGAACACATAATGTTTTAAGATGATAGTTAATATTGTTAGCCTCAAAGTGTTTGGAAGTGTTTTTACATGTTAATAGTAACAACAGTGCGTTGTATTACTAATTTTTTAAACTGTCAAGGCTGTTTTTACTGTATTTTTCTAGAACTTAACGCTATTTTTTCCCATGAATAATATGGCTTATGTATAACATTTCTGATAAACATGAAAAGGAATTCCTTTTTAATAACTATCTTTATTCAGTGGTTACTGTTTTCATTTTTGAGGATTTAAGACACATCTTTAATAGTTTACTTTTTTATTTTTGTTATTTTTTTTAATCACCTCAGCAATGGAAGAGAGGAAAACACCCACTAACATTCTTTGGGAGTCTAAGACTGCTGAATGAAGACTCCCCTAATGTAGACATTCACCATTAGACCAATGTCTTCTTTAGGTTAATCAGCATGCCTGTTTAGACCACCTCTTCCTTTGAGACCAGTATTATGTGCCTCCTTTTTCTTTTGGCTTCTTTAGTTCTAGTTTATTAAAATGTACTTATTTATGAGTTTATTTCTTGAGCTGAGAAAATATCTGTTGGGTTGACTTCACCAACTCTTATGTTAGGTCCCCTGGTACAATTATAAATACAAGCAAGGAAAGGAAAAAGTCACTTACCTTATACAGAAATGAACAGAAGACTTAAGGAGCTTCTTAAACGTGGCTCTGTAAACCATTTACATTACACTGAAAGCAACCTCACATTTTCTTTATTTGCATATTTATAATGATTGAAAATTAGGGCTTTGGTAAATACCTGTAAAATGTATGTATATATTCTTTTAGGAGTTATATGTATTTCAGTAATTATTCATTTTTCATGCAGGTGTGCCTTTTATCCTTTAAAATGCTTGTTAACGGTCTGCTATTTAAATGGATTCAATAGCAGGTATTCACCACTTCTGACCTGAACCAATTAAAGAGCTGATTCTTTCCCACTCATTCACTCACTCACTCATGGTGTCATCAGAAAAACACAGGACAAGGCACAGATTTATTGTATCCTGTTTTCCTGCTTTAAATAATCAGCAGTCTTTAAGGGAGAACTGGAGCCATCATTAACTCAAAAATCAGACTGAGGCACACATGGAACTCTTGGCAATACTGGCCATGGTGTATGCTCCCATATTTCACACAGTTCACATACTAGTCCACAAAGTCATTACGTATGAAACACTAATACACCAACATAAAACCACATTTTTAATTTCTTTTTGGAAGTACTCATTTTCACAATTTGTTTTATGTGTAAATGTGTGTGCGAGTTTTCCACTAGTGTTTAGCATTCGAGTAATTTTTTTTTTTTTTACCAAATTCAGTGTGTAAATCCATTTTAATCCTGTTAACCACATCAACCAATAGGCACTACAATTTATTGGCAAAGCAAGAGTTACCTATTATCAAGTTCAACATTGTTATAGCCATAAACTTTAGCTTGCGACTTCAACTTATTTTTAATGTCCATTGGGCAGTTCTTTTTTTGTTGTTGTTGTGAACTACAGTTGGCCATGAACCCTCTACAACTAATAAGTAACAATAATCCAATACTCGATTGAAGTTTTATATCACTTAAGTTGAAATCTGCTATCTGTGAAGCTACCACATGCCTACTTGGAATTGGTTTTGTAAAAATCCATTGAAAACATCGCACTTAATTTTCTCTACTAATTCTTGTAACTCTTTTACAAAAATACTTAATAAACAAAAGTGTGATATTTGTTTCTTTGATCTAGTAAATAAACAAAAATTAAAAATACTCAGTTACGTAAGTCCCCAAATGCATCCACATGTTACAGCTTCTGTATGTGTTCTAATTTGTTTATTTTGACACATTCTTTGGCACTCTTGCAAATGTGAACTGCATTCACAGTTTAAGAAGTGGTCTCACCGGCACACTTCACAGATACAATGTAAATGGGGAATAAATTATTCTGATATGATCTGAAATTATTCTGATTTGAATGATGGAGATAGTTCTGTACAATCGTGGGAGACCTGGTGGGTTTATTGTCTCAATTGAAGTTATTAAGACAGAAAGCAAGCTCCCAAACAAATGAAAGGACAAAACATGTTTTGTAGACCTGGGAAAATACTCTGCTTTGCGTATTACTTTTTATGTATGCCCTGCACTATGAGTCTATGTAGTATGTGGATATGACCAAACATCCTATTTATGTTTAATCAGTCTTTAGCTAACCAAATATCTCCTGGTGATTCTGTGGGGAGAGGAATTAACTTAAATGTACCCTATGAAGTTTGTCCAGTGTGAACACAAGTTTCTTTTGTGTTTAAAAAAGCTTTAAAGTAATAAGCTTATAAGCAAAGACAGTCAGGCTTGGTTATGACTTGTTTGGGTGCAGCAGTTTGTAGGTTTTTTTTTTTTTGAAGTACTATACACTATATTTAAGTGTGGTTGTGTGCACATGAGTGTGCCCTGATGTTGACTGGCACCCCATTCAGGTTTTATTACCTGCCTGGAGCCAAATATTGTCAGGTTTCTCCATGGGCACCACATCACTGAATGAAATTTAAGCAGATTTGAGAATGTTATCTTCTTCTGTGTTTAAGTGTTTATTTTGTTGGTGTCTAAAGAGCGACATCTGGTGACTTTGTGTTTTTTCTTTTGACAACTTCCTGTTACATTCCACTGACAAAATATAATCAAGTGAATACATTATTTGTGCAGATGCATCAGAGCAAATGTACAGCTTATATTTGGATATGCTTTTAAATTATGTTTTGATGCAAGTCCCTGAACTTGATTCTGCTTGGTTATGAAACCATTAACCTATGCTTAATTTCTTAATTATATATAAAAAAACAAACTAACAAAATTTAATGCTGTATTATGGAATGGGCTGGATGTAAAGTATGTGATTGGCTTCTCAGGAAGTTAGCCTGGTAAACACAGAGATATTTGTCTCAACAAAAGGAAACATTTTAATTTTATATTTAATTGTATGCAGAAAGACTATATACCTGCTGCAATTGTTAGCCATTTCCTAGGGTCTCAGCTGCCTTTTGAAAACAAGGTATAGATTTATAGGCTAAATATAAGGCACTCATTTAAAAATAGTATTCCATCTTTATCTTTTAGATGAAATATTCTTGGAATTAGCTGTAAAAATACATGCATATGTATCTGATGATGTCTCTTCCAGCTGCTGAATTTCAAAGCAGTTACAAAATGTATGGAAGATTATTATATAAGGTATTTTTACCAAGAGCAGGGCAGGGAGGAATAGGGTGAAGCTGAGAAGATACCGTGGCAAGAAAATTTACAGAAAGCTGCTGACCACTGGAATTTACTCACCTCAGAGTACTTTAAAAAATATAGAAGTCTTTGCTAGTCACCTCAGTGTAACCAGTAGCAGGGGTGTTCATTAGGCAGCATGTTTGTGTTCTCACTTAAAAATGTGAGGAGGGTTTTGCTGCCCTTCTTTGTTTTTTTTTTTATTGATGTATGACTAGCAGATCAGAGCATAACCTGGACAATACTCTTCTTCATTTCTTACATTCTTAGTGGTGTCTGATCCGAGAGTTCAATCTGTCACACTAGTTACATGAAAAAAGGCATGGTGTGCCACAGGATCAAAACATGTTTCTGTAGAAAATGCAATGCAGCCACATATAATGAAAACTAAGTTACATCAGGCATTAAGCTTGTCCTATTGCATAGCCCATCACTCAGACATAAATTAGATAGATAGATAGATAGATAGATAGATACTTTATTAATCCCAAGGGGAAATTCACATACTCCAGCAGTAGCATACTAATAAAAAACAATATTAAATTAAAGAGTGATAAAAATGCAGGTAAAACAGACAATAACTTTGTATAATGTTAACGTTTACCCCCCCGGGTGGAACTGAAGAGTCGCATAGTGTGGGGAAGGAACAATCTCCTCAGTCTGTCAGTGGAGCAGGACAGTGACAGCAGTCTGTCGCTGAAGCTGCTCCTCTGTCTGGAGATGATACTGTTCAGTGGATGCAGTGGATTCTCCATGACTGACAGGAGCCTGCTCAGTGCCCGTCGCTCACCATGGATGTCAAACTGTCTAGCTTCATGCCTACAATAGAGCCTGCCTTCCTCACCAGTTTGTCAGGCATGAATCATCCTTCTTCTTTATGCTGCCTCCCCAGCACACCACCGTGTAGAAGAGAGCACTCGTCACAACCGTCTGATAGAACATCTGCAGCATCTTATTGCAGATGTTGAAGGACGCCAATCTTCTAAGGAAGTATAGTCGGCTCTGTCCTCTCTTGCACAGAGCATCAGTATTGGCAGTCCAGTCCAATTTATCATCCAGCTGCACTCCCAGGTATTTATAGGTCTGCACCCTCTACACACAGTCACCTCTGATAATCACGGGGTCCATGAAGGGCCTGGGTCTCCTAAATCCACCACCAGCTCCTTGGTTTTGCTGGTGTTAAGGTGTAAGTGGTTTGAGTTGCACCATTTTAACAAAGTCCTTGATTAGGTTCCTATACTCCTCCTCCTGCCTACTCCTGTTGCAGCCCACGATAGCAGTATCGTCAGTGAACTTTTGCACGTGGCAGGACTTGTATTGGAAGTCCAATGTATATAGGCTGAACAGGACCAGAGAAATTACAATCCCCTGCGGCGCTCCTGTGTTGCTGACCACAATGTCAGACCTGCAGTTCCCGAGACGCACATACTGAGGTCTAACTGTAAGATAGTCCACGATCCATACCACCAGGTATGAATCTACTCCCATCTCTGTCAGCTTGTCCCTAAGGAGCAGAGGTTGGATGGTGTTGAAGGCACTAGAGAAGTCCAGAAACATAATTCTTACAGCACCACAGCCTCTGTCCAAGTGGGAGAGGGATCGGTGTAGCATATAAATGATGGCATCCTCTGCTCCCACGTTCTCTTGGTATGTGAACTGCAGAGGGTCAAGGGCGTGGCGGACCTGTGGCCTCAGGTGGTGAAGCAGCAGCTGCTCCATGGTTTTCATCATATATGACGTCAGAGCGACAGGCCGGAAGTCATTCAGCACACTAGGACGTGATACCTTTGGGACTGGGGTGATGCAAGATGTTTCCCAAAGCCTCGGGACTCTCCCCTGTTCCAGGCTCAGGTTGAAAATGTGCTGTAGAGGACTCCCCAGCTCCAACACACAGGCCTTCAACAGTCGTGGCAATACTCTGGACTTACTGCTTTGCTGGCACGAAGTCTCCTCAGCTCTCTGCTTAAATGGGCTGCTGTAATTGTGGGTGGGGGGAAACTCTCTTCTATGCTGGTATCAGCAGAAGAATGGGTGGAGGATGTAGTGCTCTGAGGTGAGAGTGGGTTGGGGTGGTCAAACCTGCTAAAAAAGTTGTTCATCAGGTTTGCTTTTTCCCTGTCTCTATCGATGGTGGCACCCCACTTCGAGCTGCAGCCAGTGATGATCTTCATCCCATCCCACACTTACTTCATGCTGTTATTCTGCAACTTCTGCTCCAGCTTTCTCCTGTATTGCTCCTTAGCTGCCCTGAGCAGGACTTGGAGTTCCTTCTGCACGCACTTGAGCTCATGCTGATCACCGCCCTTTACTGTCACTTTTAATCCATGTTTTGTTGTTAACATAACAGCGTACCGTTCTTACTAGAACTACAATGTCCATACGGAAGTTGATGTAGTCAGTAGTGCAGTCAACAACCTCCTCAATGTTCTCACTATATGATCCCTGCAGGATATCCCAGTCCGTAGTTCCAAAGCAGTCTCTCAGGGCCTGCCATGTCTCAGGGGACCACTTCCTGAATGAGCTTGTGGTGGTAGGTAGTTCCCTCACTCTTGGTTTGTAGTGAGGCTGAAGCAGAACCAGGTTATGATCTGTTTTCCCAAGCGCAGGCAGTGGGGTGGCGCTGTATGCGTCTTTAACGTTTCCATACATTAGGTCAATAGTCCTATTTTCCTGGTTCTTACAATCCACATACTGAGAGAAGGCAGGTAATGTTTTGTCCAGCGTCACATGGTTAAAATCTCCAGCAATTAGCACAAGAGCCTCGAGGTGCTGCGTTTGTAGTTTAGCAACAGCGGAATGGATGATGTCGCCCGCTATCTCCATGTTCACCTAAGGAGGGATGTAAACAATAACAACAATGACGTGTTCAAACTCTCTGAGCAAGTAGTAGGGACGCAGACTTACGGCCAACAGTTCGATGTCCCTGCAACAAGTGGAGATTTTCTCTTTTACATGTCCAGAGTTGCACCACCTTGTGTTCACATAGAGAGCGAGTCCTCCTCCTTTCCACTCCCCACAGGTATTTGTGTCTCTGTCTGCTCTAACTGTGCTAAACCCGGGTAGCTCCACGTTAGGGAATCCATTCCCAGACATTTTTCATTCCCGAAACTGCTGTAATTCCCGGGAAACCGGGAACGGCCAAGCTCGCGTATATAGTGTGTAAAAGTGTACAAAGTGTACAATACTCTACTCAAAGTGTAGAAATAACAGAGTTATAGTTGAAAATAATTAAGTGGCACGGTTTTTTGGCCCACGGTGTTGTGTGTTGCCGATTTAATTAAGTCAACAATAGACCAGCAGCAGTCAGTCTCCCGGCTCCCACTAAGACTGAGCACAGTGGACTGGGAGGAGTCTGCACTCTGCACGTCATTGAAGTCTGTCAGACAACAGCTTTGAACAGTAACTTGAAATTGCAATGCATCAGTCTGTTGCATCCGCATTATCTGTGCCAAGAAACTTGCCATCACAGAATGATGACAAGAAACTGGATGCATCAGTAAAAGCTAAAATGGCAGTGTTTCAGAGCAGCGGCAAGCACAGACGTTGTTTAGAACAAGTGTATCCGTATCTGATGACTGTGCCTCCTACTTCAGTGGAGGCGGAGCGTGCATTCTCAGCGGCTGGCGTACTCTGCTCGAAGGTGCGCTTTTGCCTGGACAACCACACGCTGGACATGTTGTGCTTTCTACACTCTTATTAACGCAACTAACTAGATACATGTACTTATATGACAGCATGAATTGCTTGTAGATATGGTTAGTCTTTTATTGGTGTCAACATATTGCAGTAGTTTTATTAAAAATAAGTGTCGGTTGTTCTAAAACCGTTCACTTGTGAGATGCCCGTGCACTGTGTCATCCCCGGGAGCCCGGGATTCCCGGGAGTGACATGTGGGATTCTCGAATTCCTGGGAATGGATAAACCCATCCGGGAATAAATTCCCTACTCCACGTTAGCATCTGGGATGGTAGTTGTTAGCCACGTTTAACAAAAACACAACAAACTGCATTCTCTGTAGGTGCTGACATTTTTCACCAGCACGGCCAGTTCGTCGATCTTATTTGGTAGTGAGTTCACATTTCCCAGGATTACAGAAGGCACCAAAGGCTTGTAATGCCACTTCCTTGCAAGCCGCTTCGCTTTTAGCTTAGCTCCAGCTCTGCTGCCATGATCCCACCTTCTTACCTCGTCAGGTAAATAGGGAACCACACCAGCGTGGGCATTTGTTCTCAGCGCTTGAAGTTGACTAACTGAATAGACGAGTCTCAGCGTGTAAAAATCCATGTCCAAGTAGTAAAAAGTAGCAAAAAGTGTCCAGGGAACGAGTCCAAATAAAAGAAAGTGGTAGGAGTGATCAGTGAAATAGAGAAAAATAGAGAAAAATGTAGAAAGATAAAGTCATACACAGAGCTGCTGGAAAGGCTGCCACTCACGGCGACACCTGAGTCATCGACACAATACGCAATAACATTACGGTACATCCTTCTTTCAACAGTAATTCGGACAGCGTTAACGGTTGTAGATATTCTACAGGATATTGTAAGTTGATGTTTTCATCTTCCGCAACATCAGCATAATCTATTGATACGCATTTAACCAATTTGCCATGTAACCGATCAACAATTTTCACATTAATTCATTTGACTTTATTGTTTCTCTGTGCTAGGATTGCTCATGTACTCATTTCTTCTGTTGATTACCCTTTGGGATTAAATTCTTCAATAAGATTTGGACATAATAAGTCTTCTTTTATTGGGAACTTAAAGTGAGGAAAACTTAAAAATTTATAAGAGCTGAGAGCGCAGGAACTATGGCTGACAAAAGCATTCACACGAATGAGAGGTGAAAGGACTGTGGACCGTTAATCGGAAATGGTTGAGAGGAGGGCGGGACTTGAAAAAATCTCTTGGCAATAGTCTCGTCACAAGATTTTCTTTTATAATAGAGAGACATGTTTTGTCATCCTGCTCAGGATAATTTACATTTACTTGTAGGGCTTTATTTTGTTTTTGTTTTTTTTGCTGTGTTGAAAAAAGCTATTTGTACACTTTAAGTTAAGCTTCATGCATCTGTAACAGGCTTTGAATCTATCTGTCGATCAACTGATTGATCGATCATTGAGTTTTTCCGTACTGGACCAGCTCAGTGTTACGAACAAACCACCAGACGTACAACTATCAGTCTTGATTTGTATACTCCCATGACTATAAGACAGGTTGAGGATAAAATAAATGAAGATGATCAATTACCTTCTATTTCTCTGTGTTCTTTGTGTATTCAGGTTTGATGACTTCTAATTGCTACATTAATCACTGTATTCTCCGTGAAGCAGGTGGGGGACATTACTATAAGGTGATGTTATGTGATGTTGTGTAGGGTTTAATGTTTATAAAGGGAGAAATTCTGTATCCAGTGCCAGAAGACTTTCTTTAAGAACTGGGTTTAGTAAAGAAGTCAACTAAAACCTTGTCAAATTTTACAAGAAGACAAAATTCTAGAGATCCACCATTCTGTCAAAAAATCAAGAGTAGAGCAGACTTTGTTGGTCTTTGTTGATCTATCCTATGTATTCTAAGTGCACACTTTCTGTCTAACCAAGTTTCAAGAAAGAATGAGTTGTAAGAAAACATGCAACAAACAGTGAGTTCTTAAACACTGCCAGAAGCAGAGTTCTTCAGTATTTAGCTTTATAAAATTGCGTGAGTAGAGCAGGTTTTATGTTATTTTCACAAGACACTTAACTGTTTTAGTAGTAATGTTTGGACAGCTCACCTCTTCTGTTTTAGATATTTAAAATGTACTACTTTACAATAAGTAGTATGCTCATGAAACATATTGCTTATTTATTACACAGAGCACTTTGCTACTTCTCCCATTGACACTTTAATTGCGTACTTACGTATGATTTTCCTGAGAGAGGAATTCATTTGACAATGTATACTGTACTTTGTTATGTACTTTCTTTCTTTCTTGAGGACACAGTCT
Organism: Polypterus bichir lapradei; assembly: GCA_026402145.1. Taxonomy (NCBI): domain Eukaryota; kingdom Metazoa; phylum Chordata; class Cladistia; order Polypteriformes; family Polypteridae; genus Polypterus; species Polypterus bichir. The sequence continues at coordinate 32,839,767 of JANRMT010062791.1, forward strand.
AGTATAACTGTTGCCAAGATTCCTAATTCTTTTAAATCCCATTAATACTCCTCAGCATCAGATGTTTTCCATTTAGCCTTACATCCTTATTCAATCTTTCCAGAAAGCACTATCACAGATCACGTTGCAAAAAATAATTCACCATGTAGTCTTAGTGAAACAAAAAGACTTTATGTGAAATGAAGTGTCATAGAATTAAGAGATGTCAGTATTTGGGAGGCAGTAAACAAAAGGTAAATCTTCTGCCGAAATTTAAATGATGAGACTAAAAAGGATTGCATTGAAGTATGTGAAGATAGATTCTGTACGGGCTTGTGGCTTGTCTGAGTGAATCTTACTGAGAAATAGTGGTAGTAGTAATATTGTCATAAGTACAGCGTCTAACCAACATGCAGCATGTCACCATGATGTTAGGTTGATGCATTGGAGGCAACTGACACTAATCAGTGTTGTAGGTTGTTTGAGTATAATTATTGTGAATGCCATGCACTAGCTGAGTGCCCAGCAGTGATCCAGAACTGTATGAAAAGAGCAAAAAAGCTGACATCATTTCAGGTATTTTATGGTCACACTATCTGAAAATACATATATTATGACGGAATTTTCATTCTCCACCTCCACCTTATGCCAATCAGATTTTAAATTAACTTCAGTCTGTTACTCAGACCGTCATTTTTCTGATAGACGATTTTCACTTTTTTTTTGTGTGTTTTCTGAATACTGCTTAAAGTATACATCTTTTTTCCCTTCAGGGAATCCGTTTCTGATGTCAGTTTTTTCATAAAAGCCTTTTCTCAAAAGTACCATTTCAATGGTACTTGGGCACCACCATTTTGGAGCTATGGTGTTCTGGTTGCTAAAGTGATATTTCCCATAAGACACCAGGAGTGTGCAGCAGCTGATTTCATTAGCCTCACCTTGTAAATGTACATTTTTGGATCCAATCATCTGAGATCTGTATATTGAGTGTTTTCTGTGTACTATTCTTTTGGTGCATTTTTGGTTTTAAAAAAAAAATGTTTTTGGTAAAAGATTAATTTGACTTTCCAGGTAATGAACTTGGCACATTTTTATGACCATGTCTTTTCTCTTTGTTCTTTCTCATTATAAACACCCTCTGTCTCTCTGTAAAGCAAAACAGTCATTACATTTTTTTATATAAGTATTGAATGAAGTATAACACAGTAGATAAGAGTTGTGCTTTGAATGGAACATGTCATTTCTATGCAAGTTATGATGGAAGACTGAATTTTCCTAGAGGAACAGTAACAATGTTGTAAAATGAAAAGTGATAACTTAATATTCAAATTTTTAGAACATACTGACGTTTTTTGTTGCATATTGTAAAGGTCTGAGTTGTATTGCATTTATTAATAATATCTTACTGGTGTTTTCTGAAGCTGCCCAATCACTGTTTGGAACTCTTACTGCTCTCTAGCTTATTTATTTATTTGTTTATTATAAGAGAGCACAACATTTCCAGTTTAATGAGGATTTTAACACAAATGTGCAGACCCATAAAGCACATCAACATGTGAAACATCTGATTTTTCATTTAATATTAAATAACAATCATTCTTAATTCATAAACTTTCTCAGGGTGGGGATGTGAACTCTGTTTGGTAAAAAAAATTAGGTTGGGAATTTATGAGTAACTGTAAAATAACCTCCTACCATTTTTTATACAATACAAACCACGTTAACTGTAATAGAATAAATTTTAATACATTTTATATCTCTTGCCCTATGTGTACCATCAGTGCATTTCCTCTGTATCCTCCCCTGCCTGATCCTCTCTTGATTGATGCTTCCTCTTTTGAGCGCATTCTTGTATAGCCTGCATCTCAGGCTCTGTCATTTCAAGATCTCCTTACTCGCCTCCTCTCCACTTTTATTCTTCCCGCCTTTGAAAACCATCTACTCCCGTACTCCTCCTTGAGTGTCTCACACTCACATTTCCTCTTTCAGTTGCATCACCAAAGCCAAAGTAACAAATCATGCCTCAGCCAAACTGAACAAATCAGATTGCTCTTAGAGACTGGACACACACACACACACAGACTTTAGCATTTTATTATATAGTAGACTAGGGGGCTTCACCCCCTCTGCCACCCGCCTGCTCTATGCACCCTTGTAAAGAGGGGGGTTGAACGCACCCCAAGGAGACGCGGTCGCTCCTCCAAAACCCCTCTTAAACAGTGATACAATGGGAAACAAATACAGTTGTTTTTTTTTTACGTCCTCTTTGCTGTCCTTTTGACTCACTGCCTTGTCTCTCTTCTCCCCCAGACATCCTCAAACACTATTTGATCTCTTTTTACTGTTCTGTTATTTCACCGAATAATATTTTCTGTTTGTTTGCACTAATACGATTTTTACTATCATTTTTTTTGAGACTTTCAGATTTTCCTACTTCCATTATCTCTATCCTGCTCTGCATGTGTATCACGCCAATGTTTTTGAATTCCTTACAACGTTCTACTTTGTCATGTACTCTGTCTTTTTCCAGCCCCGGGTGTGGTTAAATCTCTTGGCACAAATTCTAGTTTCACGGGACGTGAAAGTATCTTTCTGAGAAGGTCTTGTCTTGTCTCCCTGAACAGGTCTTGTCTCATCCCAAGTTTTTTTTATATAATAGAGAGATATGGGAAAGGATGGGCTATAGGTGATTCATATTCATATTTGATTAAGATTCATATTTAATGTTATTTGTTTAGTGCTATTTGTTATGATATGAGAAAAGACGGCCAAGATGTGTATTTCACAAAATTATTCATACTCATACGTACCCATTTACTGAAGGCTATTATTCCAGGCTTTCCAGAGCCCACCTCAGATACCTGTAAAACAATGATACACAAATGAATGTCAAACAAAAAGTTTTTCCTAAAGATACTGTGGACTCAAGCAACAAAAAACCTAACCTTCCAGGACATACATGATTCCACTGTTTACTTACAGTATACATTGGTTTTGAGCCATTCTACAATGAAGTGTGTGTTTTTAGAACCACCAGTCCATTTTCAAATCTGTTTAATCCAATTTGGGGTTATAGGAACACAGAGTCTCTACAGACAACCATGGCAGAAACCAACCCTGTCTATAACACAAACATACACAATTGCACTCTTTCGTGTTACCAATTTAGGTTTGTCCAGTATGTTTGAAATGGGAGGGAATTCAGAGTCTGCGAAGAAGAAAAAGAATAAGAATCCATGTGAACATGAGAAGGATGTACAGATTCTTCACAAATATTTTCCAAACTAGGGTTCTACTGGATACCAGTATTGAAAAAGTACAGAAATTTAAAAACTGTATGGTACCAGCATTTAGATAGTTTTGGTAGAGGAAGTAAATGGTAGTTTTCAAGTATCTTGCGCTCAGTCGAATGTATAATATTACTATAAGCACACTTTGGGACTCCAAAAGGAGCCCAGACCCCTAGGTTAATTTACGAAGCACGGCTAGGCAGGGAGGAGTGTGTTTGTGTGGAGGAGCAGGGAGACCACTCTGAGTTATAGAGTTATTTGCTTCTATACTGCTTTGGTATTGGTATTGAGGTCCAAAAGCTGGTATCGATACCAAAGTCAAAATTTTAGTACCTAGTCTAGACCAAAATTAAATAAAAGCCCTCTAGAGCTTTGGGGTAACAGCATTAACCACTACACCAATATGCCCTATCACTAAAAATCAAAGAGATTTAACGCATGAGGAACCTCTAAAGCACCTGCAAAGAAAATCTGACAGATCTTCCTGTACACTATAATTACATCAATTCAAAAAGTCAATGAAAAGAGACTTGAGCACAAGCAGATTGTTATACATTTCTCATCTTTGTTGAATTACGTTACCCGGCTTCACCCCCTTCCCTTGAGAAGCTAAATGTTGGCTCCAGTTTTCAGAAACAAAAACAATTTTATGGATTTCTATGTTGTGTTGGTTTAAAAAGAAGGAAATATTTTTGCTTTGCTGAACTTTTACTTTTTAAAAATAGTGTTACTTGTAAACTTATTCCTTTTCTAGTTTTGTTGTAATCAAACTGAAGAGTCGTTGGAATTAGTCAATTAGTCCTGCTTTGTTTGGATGAAATCTGTGCAATGTGAGCAGAAAGGAACTCAGTCTTCTTTGAACTTGCAGTATGCAATCAGAGAGGTTTATATTCTCCTCTGTTTTTTTTTATGCCAGAACTCATTTACAAGTCAACCAAGTTTCGACGAGGAAAAGCTATAGTTGCAGGTTATTGAGCCCTTGTCATTTAATACCCTTCTTATTTGAAATGACCAAAAATGGTGCTCTTTCCTTCCACTCTTTACCTATGGATCATTGCAGTTTGTTTCAGCGCTATGATTTTTGCAAGCTATTCCCTCCATGTGGTGCTGCATTTGTTAGTGAGTCACTCCATCTGCCTGTGGCTGTTTTCCATTCCACAGCTCATAGGTACACATGCCAAAATCCACAGGGGCTGCTGTTGGCTTTTTTTTTTGGTCTTCTCTGCAATTGCTGTAGAGCTTCTATGCCTTTAAAGTCAGGGAAAATGATTGAAGTAGAGGTCTGAAATGGAATTGCACTGCGGCCTAATCTAGTCAGTGTGCTGTGTGGGCTACTCAAGAAGCACCATATGGTATTTTTTCATTAGATTTCCTTTACTATGTTTCTCATATTTTCTTTGCGGGAGAATATGATCAGAAAATTACTTGTCAAGACAGCTCTCTTTTGATCACTTGTCCAATGAAAGGAAAACCACGTTATTCTAAATGCAGTACTGTTTTTGAAAGAAAACTTAAAGCTCAAAAACAGTTTCCTAGACCACTGGGCATAGACGTGCGGTGACTAATTTGGATTTATAGCTTTCCCAAATGTATCCACAGCATTTCTGGACGTCAAATGATCAGAATCTGGTATGTTTTGATGCAATCACAGCCCGTATAAATCTATTGCAAAAACATTTAATCATATTAAACTTTAAAGCTAACATTTGATTATGTCATAGTGAGATCAATGATGCCTTTGTGCTTACTTAATGATGCTGCCTTAGCTTTATTATTTTAAATGTATTTTATAACCTGTGTTTGAGTATTGTGAATTTCTTTGCACTCCTCTCTTCATCAGTTGAATAAATCAATTGTTTTACACTAAGCTCTTCACATTAATTGACTCTTCGGAGTGATGCACATGATCATATGTGAGCAAGTTTCTGTTTCTTTGTGAATTGCAGGTTCATATATAAAAAGTATATACAGTGGTGTGAAAAACTATTTGCCCCCTTCCTGATTTCTTATTCTTTTGCATGTTTGTCACACAAAATGTTTCTGATCATCAAACACATTTAACCACTAGTCAAATATAACACAAGTAAACACAAAATGCAGTTTTTAAATGATGGTTTTTATTATTTAGGGAGAAAAAAAAATCCAAACCTACATGGCCCTGTGTGAAAAAGTAATTGCCCCCTGAACCTAATAACTGGTTGGGCCACCCTTAGCAGCAATAACTGCAATCAAGCGTTTGCGATAACTTGCAATGAGTCTTTTACAGCGCTCTGGAGGAATTTTGGCCCATTCATCTCTGCAGAATTGTTGTAATTCAGCTTTATTTGAGGGTTTTCTAGCATGAACCGCCTTTTTAAGGTCATGCCATAGCATCTCAATTGGATTCAGGTCAGGACTTTGACTAGGCCACTCCAAAGTCTTCATTTTGTTTTTCTTCAGCCATTCAGAGGTGGATTTGCTGGTGTGTTTTGGGTCATTGTCCTGTTGCAGCACCCAAGATCGCTTCAGCTTGAGTTGACGAACAGATGGCCGGACATTCTCCTTCAGGATTTTTTGGTAGACAGTAGAATTCATGGTTCCATCTATCACAGCAAGCCTTCCAGGTCCTGAAGCAGCAAAACAACCCCAGACCATCACACTACCACCACCATATTTTACTGTTGGTATGATGTTCTTTTTCTGAAATGCTGTGTTCCTTTTACGCCAGATGTAACGGGACATTTGCCTTCCAAAAAGTTCAACTTTTGTCTCATCAGTCCACAAGGTATTTTCCCAAAAGTCTTGGCAATCATTGAGATGTTTCTTAGCAAAATTGAGATGAGCCCTAATGTTCTTTTTGCTTAACAGTGGTTTGCGTCTTGGAAATCTGCCATGCAGGCCGTTTTTGCCCAGTCTCTTTCTTATGGTGGAGTCGTGAACACTGACCTTAATTGAGGCAAGTGAGGCCTGCAGTTCTTTAGACGTTGTCCTGGGGTCTTTTGTGACCTCTCGGATGAGTCGTCTCTGCGCTCTTGGGGTAATTTTGGTCGGCCGGCCACTCCTGGGAAGGTTCACCACTGTTCCATGTTTTTGCCATTTGTGGATAATGGCTCTCACTGTGGTTCGCTGGAGTCCCAAAGCTTTAGAAATGGCTTTATAACCTTTACCAGACTGACAGATCTCAATTACTTCTGTTCTCATTTGTTCCTGAATTTCTTTGGATCTTGGCATGATGTCTAGCTTTTGAGGTGCTTTTGGTCTACTTCTCTGTGTCAGGCAGCTCCTATTTAAGTGATTTCTTGATTGAAACAGGTGTGGCAGTAATCAGGCCTAGGGGTGGCTACGGAAATTGAACTCTGGTGTGATACACCACAGTTAGGTTATTTTTTAACAAGGGGGCAATTACTTTTTCACACAGGGCCATGTAGGTTTGGATTTTTTTTCTCCCTAAATAATAAAAACCATCATTTAAAAACTGCATTTTGTGTTTACTTGTGTTATATTTGACTAATGGTTACATGTGTTTGATGATCAGAAACAATTTTGTGTGACAAACATGCAAAATAATAAGAAATCAGGAAGGGGGCAAATAGTTTTTCACACCACTGTATAATGGAAAAGTAGTCAGATACAATACAATACAATTTATTTTTGTATAGCCCAAAATCACACAAGAAGTGCCGCAATGGGCTTTAACAGGCCCTGCCTCTTGACAGCCCCCCAGCTGTCTTGACTCTCCAAGAAGACAAGGAAAAACACCCAAAAAACACTTGTAGTGAAAAAATGGAAGTAGCCATGGGAAAGGCAGTTCAAAGAGAGAACCCTTTCCAGGTATGTTGGATATGCAGTGGGTGTCAAATAAAGGGGGTAAATACAATACAATACACAGAAAAGAACAAATGTAATGCTCAATACAATATAATAGTGCAGTAGAAATCTTACAAGTACAGAGCAGAATTCAACAGTAGATGATATTCCATAATATAATTTGGATTTGTTTAGTGTCGTGGAGAACTCGGCCATCAAGCTGCCTCCCCCAATTGGCCATTCCACAGCTGGGATAGCACTGGGCCAGCCAATCCGATGAAAGGACTCCTGTACCCAACAATTCCTTCGACCCTCCATCAGGGCTGACTTTACTTTAAGCAGACAAAACAACTTGGTAGGTGGGCCGTGGCACCAAGTACCACATTTGAGTACTGAGAAGAGAAACAGAATAGGTGAGGGTTAGTAACAAATTATAACTATGTTACTTATGATGACCAGATACAGATGACCAAGGTGGGCAACAAACAGGGCAAATAAAGGTTTAAAAAAATGTTCAACCTGAATGGCCAAACTATAACCAGGAAAAACACTAGATGAAATCAAAATGCAAACTAAACTTTGTTTTTCTTTTCTGAAAGGAAATGTGACATTCAGAAAAGCTGAAAAATGCAAAGCAGAAGGTACATGAGGAATTAGAAAAAGAAGTACAACTTGAAAAACCCATCCTTTCATCTTTTTGTTTGAAATCATTCTTTCATTTAAATCCACTGAATATAGTTCTGTGTGACAAAGGGCTCAGGCTGAACTCTTTTCCAGCAGCATCAGGCTTACAGAAGGAACCATCTCTAGTCTGTCTTAGGGCTAATGCATGCACGTTCCCAAACTTAACCCTGAAAGGGCCATTAGAATTGGCCAATGAGTGTCACTGCATGTTTTTGGATATAGGAAAAAAACTGGGGATGGCCTTTAAAATCACTTTAGTGATGCTATAAGGTAGCACAGCTATCCACTCCATTGATGCCTTTAAAATACATTTTAAAAAAGTTCATTTTTTAAAATTTGAAATATGTGCTTTGTTTTGGATATTTAATGGCTGTTTTAATTATCCACCAAAAGTATCTGTGCTTCAGTTTCTTCACTAGATAATTTCTTTAGCCTGTCATATTCAACTCTGTTATAAAAATGATGAAGTTTCTCTATTTAAACAAGTAAAAGCCTTATCCTAAATTATTTTCGTAGAAACTTTTTAGTGTCACATAAAATCTGTGACAAGCACAGGAAGAACAGTTGTTGCTTGGCAGTGAAAACAGCTCTACTTAGCTTCCTGAAAAAGTGACGGTGAATGCAGTTTCTTCGGAAAAGACCTTGATGAATCTGATGGAGCAAGTTTAAAATCAGCTTAACCTGCAAAATGTTTTCTTTCAAGAATGTCACAGCATTTACCCCGTTTGGTGGCTCAGTTTCTATTTTTAAATTCTTTTCTTTTTTTTTCGCAACTTTCATATTTCTAAGAGTTGCCAATTTGCTGGATGAAACAGTGTTTTTAAAAAAGGGAGTTTTTTTTTTCATCCAGCATATATCACTTCAACAAAATAAGGTTATTCACGAGGAAGTGCAGCTGTCTCATTAATAAGATTTTGAAGTATTTGCTTATGAGGTACCTTTTTGTCATTTTGCCACTATTTTCTCTTAGCTCTCTACATTTCTCTGTTGCAGTAGGCAATATTTTGTGACATCTTTTTTTTTTTTTTTTTTTTACCACTTCTACCTCCTGACCTCATTCTAAATTTGGTGGTTTGAGTGGCTTCATCAGACGGATGTACCAACTCAGCCTGGCTGTCTACCTTGGCACCTCAGTTCTTGACTGTTTACCTGTTTCTACTGGCTCCACTGGTCTAACACGTAGCATCTTTAAGGTTTTTTTCCTTTTCAGCCTGGACAGGATGTTGCCCGGCTGCCTGTGGTCCCCCTCCTGGCAGTTGTTCCCTATGCTTAACAGTTTTCTTTAGTCACAGCCTGACCATAGATGGTGTGCATCCTGGTATTTTCTGCTGCCCCTGTCTTTGCTTGTTCTCTTGCAGTCAGTACTCTCCAGTTTGACCAGCGTACCTCTTTCTTGTCAATGAATCTTTCTCTCGTTTCTTGGCTTGTTTTTTTGTTTTTTAAGATCAGTTCAGATTTATTCAAATAGTAGCACTTTCTGTTAAATTTAAATCATTTTGCATGTTGTTGCTTTTGTATCAGTTATATGTAACTCTGCTGTATTGGGAGTCTACACAATTCAGTATCTCCAAAGTTGTGCAAACATGGTTATTCTTAATCCTAAAGGGCTGTTTTATAAAGACCAAAGTTTTTGGTATTCCTCTGTTTACTTGAGATTACACTGTAGCTCCGGTCTGTTGATAAGCTAAACCCAATTAGTACCTTTTTTGAAACAAACCTGTATTTAGACTCTTCTCATATGTGTCATGTGCTCAAAATTAAACATGACACTAATCAGGTTGCATGCTGCTTCATGTATCCAGGCCAATGCACCGTGCTGTATATAGACTTGACATACTTTTTGATGCAACCTGAGCGTTCAGCTGGGTTTAGACATGGCAAGTTTTTGTGGTAATAATTCAGAATACAAGACCCCCTTTATCATGGTTTATGGTATGAATCTCCTATCGTCACCAATGCCAGCTGGGTTGTAACCTAGATTTCTTGAGTTCAGGTACTAATCTGGTTAGATGCTTCACACAAAATTTTACGGAATTTGGTACACACGCTGTAAAAAATATGTTAGCCAAGTGAATAGACTGTTGATTTTACAATGAACACTTGTCGAATGTTTTCAGCAAGTTTATATTTCATATGCTGGTAGTGTGGCAAGTCAGAGTAACTTGTTGGAGATATCTCAAAACTTATTTTAAGGTGTCTTGAAATTTTAAGATATTTTAAAATAATTTATACAAGTGGTTCCCAAACTTGGTCCTGGAGACCCCCTATGGCTACAAGACTGCAGGTTTTTATTCCAGCCAACTTCCGTTTTTCATTGGATTCCAGGCCTAATTAAGTGAGTCATTATTTCCTAGTCTATGTAGAATTTACAAAATTAAGTTTGGTAGATTTTTATTAAAATGTGCTAAGTAGTTATATGGGGAATATGTGTTTTGTTTGTAATTAAAAACTAGGGCGCTTTGCCTACCTGCTTGCTTTACTCGCAACACCCCCAGCCTATGCTACACGCCAGCCACTTCGCGTCTCTGCCACTCGCAGTATGTGGATTTCACCTTCACCAAACAACAAATCTTTTAATTCTCGCGGATATACCTCTTCATTGGGAAGAAACGCTACTTTTCCCTGATGGCAACATGAATTAGACGATCTACAAGTCTCCAACTTAAAGTTTAAATCTAAACAATATATACAATCTCTTTTCGTTGTTCTGTTATTTCACCAAGTAATAATTTCCATTTTGTTTGCACTAATGCGATTTTTACTATCATTTTTTGAGACTTTCAAATTTTACTGCTTTCATTATCTCTAATCTGCTCTACATGTGTATTGTGCCAACATTTTGAAACCTCTTTACAGCATTCTACTTTGTCATTTATTCTTTGCCTTTTATTTCCGGCCCCATCCGTGGTTAAATCTCTTGGCACAAAGTCTCGTCTCGCGGGACTTAAAAGTATCTCTCTGAAAAAGTCACGTCTTGTCCCAGGCTAAAAAGTCTTGTCTCATCCCAGGTTTTTTTTTTATATATAATAGAGAGATATTTTCATCCTAAGCTTTTCCAGGTGTTCTGGTTATTTTATTGATTATTTACTAATTAGTGGGTCTGACTCTGAAGTAGTTGCAGCTTCTATCATCCTGGGTGTCTGCTCTGCTTGTTGCTAATTGTCACTATTAGGGTAAAATGAAGGGAGCAAACTGCACAGGAAAATGGGAAAATAATAGGAAAACAACAAAAGAAAGTTAAGCTTTTATAGCTTTAGAAAAAATAGAAATATTTCTAAATGTTTTATAAATGTAAAAAACATAGTGTTGTGCTTTTCTGAAGGCAGAATAAGAGAAGAAAAAAAGACCAGCTAATTCAATGAGATCAGTTGTTGTCGATTATTATCACTGATTGTGAATCTGGTAGGAACAAAAACCTTCAGCCCCTGGGGATCCCCAGGACCGAGTTTGGGAACCACTGGTTTAGATATTGGCTAGTTCACCTATTTCATAATAGCTTAAATTTGTTTTATAGCTTAAATGTATTTTAAAAGTCATTCACTTTGAAATATCTTAAGATATCTCATAAACATTCTGCAATATATTAAACATAACTTTGTGTAAAGGGTTTTTATAGGGTCTGTTGTCATTTTAAGATATCTAAAAATTAATTTCTCTCAAAATGATCTGGAAAGTATGTCAAGATAACGTAAACTATAATCAAGATATCTTTAGAGGCACTTGAGACATTGTCACATTAATTTAACATTTGAGATATCTGAAATTAATTATTTAATTTGTCAGATTAATTTTCTCATATCTTAATATGGGCTCTTCACAATTTCAGAAATTTCAAAATTTATCTGAAGTTATTAAGATCTCAGCTTGAGACAACTAAAGTGCAGTTAAACCATTTTAAATTAGTTTCTTAATTTATGGGATGCAAAATGCATTTTGACATATCATGAAATGTGCAATTAGATCATCTAAAAAATAGGAAATATTACAGGATGTGATTTTAAAATATGAATATTGAACTGCATTTCCACTGTGTCATAATGTTTGCCTTTTTTGGAACTTCAGACTCCTAAAAACAGGAATTCTTAGTCTTTTTGGTGAGCATGCTCTCTCTTGAAACTTTTTACCAAAATGCGGACTTTCTATGCTCTTTGCATGGTATTAATGGTATGTCCAAAAATCATACAAGCAGTACATTAATTAAACCTTGTGTGACGCTGCGGGTTCGCTCCACGCTCCCACCACCGTCCCTGTGGGAGCCCTGAACCCAACACTGTTGATAATGTCACCGAGATGAGCTGATAAGTGAGGACAAATCTCACATGAAGCCAGGGGAGATTTCCAAAAGTGCTAAAGTGCTTTTATTAAAATCAATCAAACCGTGTCCAAACAAAAGTCAATAGTGCAGTGCATCAGTTTTCAATAAATTCATATAACAAGTGTCCAGTGAGGATAAAATCATCAATAAATAAATCTTTTAAAACTTGAGATTAAAAATGCAGAAGTTAAAATGCAGTCTCTCTCTCTCCCTTTACTCTCCGGCCCACCTCCGTCTCTCTTTCTCCCCGGCTCACCCATTGCTCTCACAGCCAGCAGAGACCCAACAACCACGAGCTCCTTCAGCTAACCTCCATCTTGGCCTCCTTCCGGATGTCATTGCCAGACCGACGAGGTCAGCTCTCCTCCCTTCATCCTTCGCGCACCCGTACTCGCTCCTCGGATCCCTCGGGAGGACACCTGCTCTGCTCACCCCATTCATTCAAACTTTCAGTGGGGCAAACTAGTCCCTAGAGCGCCACAAACAAACGTTCCTCCGCGGGGCCCCAGCTCGTGGTGTCTCCTGCTAGAGGTGTCCAGATCATCCTCCTAGGACTGCTCTTTCCCATCCTTTAACCTCCTTTCTCTTTTCCTCAAACCTTCCATTTTATTTCTTTATATCTCCATATCTCCCCCTCTTTCCTGGTGTCGACCTGTATATATACACAGTACATATCTCTGCACACCTCCATGGGCGCAGCGCCTTAATCACACACCGCAGGAAGCCAATGAGGCAATCAAGAACGTCCACACCCACACGTGCAGGTGTGACTCACTCCTGTTACCTCATTAACTCCCCGTGGTCATGCAATCGCGCTCACAGAGAACGGCACAGCTATATGGATTTAAAACCTGTGCTTTTTATTGGAAGCCGTGGACCCACTATACCACACCTTGCTATTTCTCGTAAGATGTGTGATATTAAATAAAGTCAAGTCAAGTCAGTTAAGGAGCATGCACTGGTACAGTGCATTACCACACCCACTACACGATGAAACAACTCGGGATCCTGGTTTGCAATCCCCAGGCAGACACGTGGTCCAGTCCCACCCTCTGGAAATGACCCTCTATCTGCCGCAGCCAAGTGTTACATGGGTGGCCCCTTGGCCTGGACCAGCCACTCGAGTCGCCAACAATGAGGATCTTACGAGCCGGATCACCCTCGGGGAAACGTGCCACATGGCCGTAGTGCCGTAACTGATGATCCCTCACAATGCAGGTAATGTGCCTCATTCAGGACTCCATGAGGAACCGCTCATTCGACACAAAGTCAAACCAACGGTACCCAAGAATTTTCCGGAGAGACACAATACCAAAGGAGTCCAGTGTTCATCTCAGGTCAGTGGATGGCATCCATGTCTCGCAACCATATAGCAAGACAGGAAGCACCAGGACTTGGACCTTTGTCCTTTTGCATAGATATTGGGAGCGCCACACACCCCTTTCCAGCGACCTCATGACCCCCCATGCTCTCCCAATCCGTCTACTGACTTCATAGGAAGAGTCACCAGAGACATGAATGTCACTGCCAAGGTAAGTAAACCTCTCGACAAGGTCGACACTGTCTCCGCAGACAGACACACTGCTAATGGCTGTGCCCAAGAGGTCATTAAAGTCCTGGATCTTGGTTTTTATCCAGGACACTTGCAAGCCCAGACACTCAGCCTCCTCGCTCAGTCTCTAGAGCGCCCTGATCAGAGGCTCCATTGACTCCGTGAAGATCACAACATCATCGGCAAAGTCAAGGTCCGTGAATCTTTCTTCACCAACAGATGCCCCACAGCCGCTGTACCCAACGACCTTGCCCAACACCCAGTCCATACAGGAATTGAAGAGAGTAGGAGCAAGAACACACCCTTGATGAACCCCAGAATCAACTGGGAAAAACGCAGAGGTCCTGCCTCCATTCTGCACAGCACTTACAGTACCAGTGTACAGGCCGGCCATGATATCCAGCAACCTCGAGGGGATCCCGCAAACTCTTAGGATATCCCACAGGGCAGCTCAATCAACTGAGTCGAACGCTTTGCAACAATCAACAAAGGCTGCAAAGAAACTCTGCTGATATTCGAGTTTGTGATCCATGAGAACCCTCAGTGCCAGGATGCGGTTGATGGTAGACCTCTTAGGCGTAAAACCAGACTGTTCCAGTCGCTGGTAGGTGAGCAAGTGATCACGGATCCTATTGAGGACGACCCTAGCAAGGACCTTACCCGGAACCGAGAGCAGTGTTATCCCCCTGTAGTTGCTGCAATCCAGGCGATAACCCTTCCCTTTCCTGATAGGGACAACAAGTCCCGTTTTCCAGTCAGTTGGGATGATGCCAGTCTCCCAAATGGAGGCAAAAATTGCTTGCAATGCCAGTAGGACAGCCTTACCACCAGCCTGAAGTAGTTCACCCCGGATACCACAGATCCCTGCAGCCTTTTCCCCCTCAGCTGGGTTCACCACCTGTGCAATCTCAGTGAGATTGGGTGGTTCACAGCTAATTGGAGGATCAGCCTCAAGAACCGTGGACCCAGAGATATCCAATGTCCTAGCTGGAGGATCAGCTTTGAAAAACTGCTCAAAGTACCCAGCCCAGCGGATCACAACTGCAGTGTCATCCAGAAGGACCATTCCATCAGCTGCCCTGACTGCGACTCTCCGAGAAACAGATTCAGATGTGTGTAATGTTATTCTACATTCTATGCATGCACATTAAATAAATAAATTTAAAAATAGATAAATAAAACGAAGCATTGGCCACAGCTCACCTATTCAACAAAGACACATGCTGTCAAGGATTCACACATCCAATTACTTCTATATCCATCATTTTCCAAGACAGTCACTGCCTTTTTTGAGTAGTACAGTATGCTGCAAGTTGTATAAGGGTGATGGTTTACAAATGGGCATTTAACTACTCATTTACTGAGGTGCACCCCATTACCCTACAGATAACAAAATGAAAACCTGGAGATGACAAGGAAAGGTTTTCTGGTAACATAATGGAACTGGCTTAACAACAGTGTTGAAATCTTACTATGGTATGTATGCATTTGAGATGTTCTAAAGACATTTATTATAACAAAACTATCAAACCTTCACAATCCAGTTCAGGGTCAAGAGAGACTGAAGCCTGTCTTAGTAGTATTCAGCCTGAACAGAGAATCCATTCATCAGTGGAGATGCACTACATTAATAAAATGGTGAATGATGTCAATTAAAATATTTATATTCCTCCTTCATTGCAAAATGTAACTAAACCAAATAATGTCAAGGCCATTTGATGTTAATAGCCTTCTGCTAATACTGTACATAATTAAAATCTAACATAACATTTTCAAACCTGTTTAATTTAGTTCAGAGTACAGGTGGCCTGTGCCTATTCTAAAAATACTAGGCACAGGGCTGAAACCTAAGCTGGATTTGGCCCCTTCACACACACACACACACACACACACACACACACACACACACACACAC